>CAXIVR010000003.1:25576909-26176909 GCA_964035755.1 Teleogryllus oceanicus
TCTCTCGGAATATGTGGTAGCGTAGTGCATGTTAGTGTAAATGTGTGTGTGTGTGTGTGTGTGTGTGTGTGTGTGTGTGTGTGTGTGTGTGTGTGTGTGTGTAGGAGAGATGATAGGACAAGGAAGAGGAAAAAAGATCGGACGCAGTCCGTGGCCCGTTTGTTAGGTTACTGCTACGAAAGTTCGAGATCACAATGTTGGGGTTATACTATTTTACTTATGCTATTGCACAGGGGCGAAAAATAATAAATAATAAAAGTAATTCACCCCTTAAGTGAAAATGTTGGAAAATAAAATTGAATGAACCGAGTTCTTGGGAGGAAGTTGTGTCAAAAAACGAGAAATTATATTATTTGCACTTCAGCCCCCAATATTCTGCCTGCAGCCAATAACCTTCCTGGTGAAATACAAGATCGTATTTAAGGAGAAAGTCTGAGGGGTAGAGAAGAATTCTAGCGGTCGGCTGCATTAAGTGGTAGTTTATTATGAGGTAGTTTTCCTAGGTTTCTCCGGTCATTATTATTATTATTATTATTATTATTATTATTATTATTATTATTATCTTCATTATTTATTACTATTATTATCATTATCATTATTATTAATTGTGTTATTTGTTATTTGTATAGCAAGACATATATAATTATGGAAAATGAAGTTTTTATATGAATAAACACGAGTCCTATGCTCCCTCCGCTTAGGTAGTTCCTAGATGCGTGACGCGCACAGCCCCTTCACTTCCTCTTCAGAGCGCGGGCACTACCGGAAGTGCGGGCCGGCGGGGGCGGCGGCAGTGGCGGCGGCGCGTGCGAGGCGGGTGGGCGGGCGCGTGCCCGAGGGCGCGAGCGGGCGGCTCGGCTTTCACTTCCGGCTGGGGGAGGGCTGGCGGCCCACGCCCCGCATAGGCCGGCGCCGACGCCGACGCCGGGCGTCGCGGCGCTCCCGCACCGCCGAGCGCAGCACTGGGCACGCCGCCGCGCCGCGCAGCAAGGTGGCCTGGTGGAGGCCCAAACGCACGCTGCGCTCCGCCGCGCCGCGCCGGCCTGAGGCCCAGTGACGAATTCTCCGATACACTGCGTATACCGCCGGTGTACCTAGTAATTCGAAGTGTATAAGAAATATTTAGTAAGTTGGGTTATCCTCTAAAAATTTATTGAGATTTTAAAAGCTCCAAAACAGATGCAAACAATAACTCAGTTTTGCTACCGAGAGCCAGCCTTCCGCATCCGTAAGCGCTATGAAGTGCGTGAAAGTGAGAAGTTTCGAACAGTTCTTAATGATAGGATAGCCAGGTAAGCCCCCCAGATAGCCAAGTAAGTTCAGTTCTTAATGATGTTTAGAGAATTCACTAGCGCAGGGAAAGGCACCGCAGCCACTCGTGATAACCCAGAGCTGCTCATGTTTCAAGGGCAAGGAGAGGGAGGATGCGCGTGTGGACGGTCGGTAGGCACCTCAAAATATTGCGATGAACAGTCCTTCTCTGGTCGTTCGTCAGTTACGCTTATCTGAAGTTTTTTGTTAAAATGGAGTGTGTTAATGATCCAGCAGTTAGTGTTTGTGTAATTGTCTTATAGAACAATTATTAAGGACGGAATTTCATAGTATTGGGATTTGAAAAAGCACTAAATTAATGATGTTAGAAGTAGCTTCCATTAAGTGCGGTTTATTTGAAATAATGTTCAGGATTCGTCACTGCTGAGGCCTTTGGAAGTCCCGCCTTCGGGTACAAACACTTCGAACGATGACTCGCCGACGCCTGCATCCGCTGCTGATAAGTAAGGCCATTTACAGAATGACCGTCCAATTCATCAATTTTGGGATATATTTCTTAAATTCGTGTACTCTAACATAAATTGGGAAATGCTTCTGAAATTTTAGTTTCAATTGATTTGATATATCTATTTTAGTTTCGTTTAGTTTCTATTAATTTGATTGTTAATGTTTCACGCAAAGTAACCTTTAACATATTTGAAGTTATGTAGATGTTACTGCAGAAATTTCTTTCCGCACGTTTCAACATTTATTCGCGTGTCTATTGTCCCTCTATCCCTCATAACAGGCCTCTCACACAGCTTCGAAATAAAAAAAGTACTACATCCACTTTGAATCTTGTGAACACACGTTTCAAAGCCTCCACTCGACTGAGAAGCAGCGTGCGTAGCAAGCTCGCCACAACTCCCAGGAGTTCCGGCAGCTGGCCGGCGTTGACTACTGAACGCCGGTACCAGTCTCGACGAGCGTTCGTTGTGTCTGCCTCCATGTGATAACATGGCGCAATGAAACTGCTGAGTGATACGTCATTCGGCGCCGGGCACTGCCACGCCGGGAACCAGCGTTCTGCATATGTAATACCCTTCGAGAGTCCTCACTCCCCTCTGCGTGGAGCACCGGTAGCGGTAGCTCAGTGCATCAACTGATGTCACTGCAGCGCTTCTGTCCGGGAGGTCCTAGGTTCCCACTCCCCACGGCGGCAGGATTTTCGACACTAGCTTTCCAGCTAGGTCGAATTCAGTCGCTGTCTGGAGGAGAATTCGAGCGGCTGGCTGCTCTGATCGGTAGTTTTCCGTGGTTTCTCCGATCAACGCCAAGCGAATGCCGGAGCAGTACCCCACCAAACGGGCCATGGACCGCGCGCGATCTGTCCTTCCTCTTCCTTGTTCTATCCTCTCCCCTTACACACACACACACACTTAAACTAACATGCACTACACTGCGCGCCCGGAAACACGAAAAAATCAAGCACGAAGGTGTGCACTTCCGGTATCATTAACATTTTACCTTCTATCACCACGCACGAATCCTTCCGTAATTCCTGTTCTCTCCAGCGTCATGAGTAAGAGTGCGTAGTATTTGCGACTTCGGTGGTATAATGGTTAGGTATTGAACCGTTAATCTAGTAGTTCGTAGGTACAAACTCGATCGAGAGCGAAATGGTTTAGGGTAAACTTCATTTGCTTACGCCATCCAAGGAGGGGATGTCTCATTCTGTCAAAATTACTAAATATAAAAGATCCTTAAACCTGATCTAAATTCAAAGCTATTTCGTCGCCCGAGTGTTGCGTCCTTTCTCTAACAGAGGATAGTGAAATTTGCGTGGTCGTGCGGAAGAGATGGTCTGGTGGCCTGTGCCGCGCCACGTAATGCAGTAAGGCATTATTGAATTGAATTGAGGAGTTGTGGGAAACGGAACTAGGGACTACGGCGCCATCCGGCAGGCTCCTTTCTTTTAAAAGCGATCGATGGGCTCACGAGCTACGTTGATCCAGATGAAGAAGGTACAATGACCCAATTTTATTTACGAGTCACGTCAGCTCTGGGGAACGTCCAATCCAGTGAACATTGATATCGAAGCGACGAAATATGAGCACATACATACAGTTACAGCAAACTCGGCACTATCCGAGGTAAATGGATCGAGATCCCCTTGCTCGGGCACGAAAAATATTTTATAATCGAGAGATCCTTTGGTAAAGGTTTTAAAACGGTTCAAATATGAAAATACAATTTTTGTAACTCACTATCAGTTAATAAAATTTGTACCTCAATCACGTAGTCAAGTAAAGGGAAGTGACAATGAAAACGAGCTAAACAATGTCTTACGACCAAATGCGATGATTATTGAATTCCAGTTCACCTAGCGCACATGCTAGTTCGGTACCAAAACAATTTACTACTACTACATTGAAAAATTCGTCTCTTTTAAATTGAATTATTATGCAAGTTCATTTAATTTGTCAGCTAACTGAGACTGAAAAATTGCGATCAATTCTCTTTTTAATATTTATTTGTTTTAGAAACTTCAAGAACATAGAAACAAAAAAAAAAAAGGAATTTCATTTTTATCAGATTTTAGATCTTAAAAGACACTCCAAAATCAAGGTGTTCGGGCAAATGAAACTTCTTGCTCACTGGCAGTAGATACACTAATGGTTGATATTTTTGTATTTTGAAACGTCTATCTTTATTAAGTTTCATTTCCATAATACTATTTGTATACCTTCTAAAATGTGATCAACTTTTAAACTCACATTTTATATTGTACTTGAATTAATTAAGCCATATACAATTACAGCTTGCAAAAATCTTAACTTACTTACTTATCTTTACTTATAGCTAAATCACTGATGGACAATTAAAAATCTCCTTTGGAACTCCAAACTTCCTCTTTTAACTGCCTACCAAATAAACTGTAAGGAACGTAATAATCTTATCCTGTATAACTATTTTTGTTGCAATTTTAAAAATCTTTAGCAGTAAACCCTTGTTAGCACGAACTCGTTTTACAGGAATTCGTCGTTACACAACTAAACCTACGGTAATATGGTCACATATAATAATCATTTATAATACATTTTATGACATGAACTCTGATTATTTCAGTCCCTGTAATTCGAGTAATGAGGGTTTACTGTATTATGATTATGTATTATATTATGTATTATGATTGGAGTTTGAAATTTATTATCATAAACATATTTTGCCTCAAACGTGTACTTGCAGAATCAAAAAGTAGTTACGTGCGTCTTATGCGCACATTTGAACACTTGCAGACCACTGCGCTCTAATCAGCGCCCGCGTGTCTCTCCTGGGAGCCGGCGCTCAGCAACACTGCTGACCCGTCTCGCGCCACCCCACCCTACCTCGCCCCCTCCTGCCTCGCCCCACACCACCCCTCCCCTTCTCGCCACGCCTTGCGGCTGGATGAAAATGTCACGGGCACCCAACGGTGCAGATAGGCGGATGGGTATTTATGGATTTGTAACCATGCGAATAGGGGACTCGTGTCTCGATGCAAGACCCCCACCCCTGGGCCCCAGCTTTGAATCCAGGCGGAGCCATGTTGGGCAAAGAGAATAGCAGACGTCCTCTGGGTTCTTTTATTTCCACACTCCTTAGCAGCGGTACGACATTATCGTAGCTGTCAGTCATTAAATTTATAATGTCATTCACAGCAGGTTTGACTCTTTTGTTCTGGTATTCTAGATTTCCTCTACAAAACTCAAAGAATGTTATTTTTACATCGATGATGAAGAAAGAGTTGACGTTTTATGAACAACTGCTATTAGTGCCATTCATTATTCTTTTCTTAAAGTACATTTACGAACAGATGGAACGATAGGAAGCTGTCATGTAAATGATTTTTGATGAATGCTTATCGAAGAAAGCAAAGAAATTAAATAGAAAACAAAAGAATTCCAAATGTGATACATTCATATGAGTACGGGGTGTGTGTCACGTATTTCAAATTTATTTCACAAACACTGGTTGAAATATATACTAGGCTACTCAAAGGTGAAAGGTGTGCTCTACGACTTGTCCATATTTTATTGCAAAGAAGTGTTAGTGATTGAGGTCTAAGTTTGCAATTGCGTTCTTCTGTATTCATTTTCAATCAGATTTGAAAAGATAAAATTGGTTTCTGTGATCATGAAAAATCAGGCTATATTATTTTCGAAATAATATTTTTGAGTATACTCGAAGTTTAAAATTTGAGTTCAATTCACTTGAATTGACTTTGGGAATCTTAGATTACGCTAATACGATTCGCAAATTTATTTTGTCTCTTCTATTCTGAATAACGTTACCTTCATAATTTTGAAAAGTATCACTTCAATGCAACTTATTAATGTTAAATTATCGATCTGTAATTTCTTTCAATAAACTAATACCATTTTCAATAATAATATTAAAGATATTAATAAGTTACAGATGTTTTGGGTATACCATGTTTCTTTAGAAGATCTCCAGCAATTGGTTTCATTAAAATGTCAATATTTGTGCTTCATGCTGTCCTTGTAAAAGTAAAAACTCATGGAAACGAACACAAACATTTCACTATTTAATGTCAAAGGCATGAGCTTATGGAACGCCCTTATGTAATTATACTGTATGGTGTAACATCGATATATTATGGCCCCTTACTACTATTCTGTAACTACAACTAAGGATGTTCCGAAGAATGATTTGATATTGATACCGATAAAGCATGGCATCATTACCTCGAAGTAATGAAACATGTATAGATTCTTGCGGTATAGATTTGCATCAATATACGATTTAAACTTCAGGAAAGAATATCTTTTTTCTTCTTATTTAAGTAATAACGAAAATATTTTTAGCAGATTTCTGGTTTCAAATTCATGTATTGTGCCATAAGTACATTAAAGTTGTCACGAGTACTTTACATTACATTTGAACTGTACATTAAAGCATTGTGGGTCAGTCATGACGGGCGCCAAATCAGTTTTACTAGTTTTACGTTACTTGAATTTTGGCTAGTTTATGGACTTTTCTGACACCCCTTCCTAGGTAGTAGGCGCCACCAGAAGAAATAAGTCTTCACTCCTTTCCTCAACCTTAAACCCACCTAATTTCCCTATATGCTCCTCGACATATTCCCCTCGTCCGATATTGTCCAAATGTTCCCGAAATGTTCTTTAAGTGTTCTCCAATTGCTACCAAAATCTTTTCCCAAATCTTCCTTCAAACGTTCCCTTCAATGTTCCCTCAAATCTCCTTCAACAGTTCATCGAATCTTCTCGAACGTGTTCGTAAGTAAATTAAACAATTTAATTTAAGAATTGTTTTTACAAAAAACGTTTCATAAATGTTCCGGCGGCGTATAGTGCAGTGCCTTCCCTATCGGATGAAATGGAAAGTTCTGAATAACCAGAGTAACCAGAAGAGCAAAAATTTCACAAAATGTAATAGAATTGCCTCAAAGATTTTCTGCAAATACTTACAATCTCAAATACTTGTTTTAGCTTATTTACTCTAGATCTCAGTATTCAATGTTTCTGGCAATCCGTACCACGGAGCTAATAAAAATGTAATAGGACGATCGAAAGGGCTCGTTTTATAGATAATGATATATAAAACACACATTGTGTACGGAACAAACAATTTTAGGACCCTAGGATGCATCGTTTCCGAGAAATGGAAGTCGGTAAAGTGTGTTGCGGCGTAATATGGTTTGCGGGTTGCATGTGCACCTGATAATTCAAATTTGCCATAATCTGCTGGTATTTGTGTTTCTCGCCTTAAATCTCTTTGATGCACGGCTAGATAGTAATTCCTTACTCTTCACTAAAGCATTCTATATGATTTTGTGCTAATGGTTTCTTATTCAGGGGAATAATCTCTTGTATTTCCTTAGCGTATTATGTACTGCAAAGGGAATAATAAATTTACTACTGCCAGTGAATTAATAATGATAATAATAGTAATAATAATAATAATAATAATAATAATAATAATAATAATAATAATAATAATAATGTATTTATTTCTGGCGACGCTCAGGAATGACGGTCTACTCTTCCACCTAACCACTAAAATATTTACATTTACCTATTACAATTGAGGCGTTCGGGCGGAAATAGTGAAAACTGACATTTCGCGTTACTTACGAAATTGCAACGATCGTATTAGCTAACGAAAACGTGCTACATAATGAAACATAAAGTGTGAATGCATTTTCATTGTCAATTTTCTGGATTCTAAAGATAACATTATATAAAAAGACTCCATGTTTCTTATTTACAAGGGAGGCGCGGTAAGTCAATAGTTTTACTTTCGTAAAATGACAGAAATTCTCCTATACCCGAATGTCTCAACTATGAACAAATTTAAAGAAATAGGAGGGCTGATTTTACATTTATATCTGGAATGCAAGACAATGAACCATCCAGGCATACGCCTTAGGCGATTGAGCAAACCCAGGCAAACCTCAACTTGGATGGCGGTCTTGAAATGTAATCGAATTTGATCATTGATAATAGCGTACGTGGTGTTTAACTACGGTGAGAAAGAGAGAATTAGTTCTTTGGATATCGCTACTGCTATTTTAATAGAGTTTACGCGATATTTTCAGTGTCGATATCGATTCTGGTGATATAAGAAAGAAAAATAAGGACACTCAAAATACCGCGGTCTTTAAAGAAAGGCGACGTCTCTAGCTGCCACGCGACCGAGGTATAATGTGTACACCTTCCAAGTGGCCACCTGTGCCGCCTGCACTTCCCGCGATGAAAGTTATGGTCGAAAACGTCTGAAACCAGAGCGACTTCTTTTTTTCCTCCTCATACGTAATTCCAGACATCTACCTGAACATTAACGGCGAAGCATGAGTTATAATTATAGTTTATAGATTTAGCTCCTGTGACTTATAATTATGCGTGATTAATTATATGCTCGCTGTGTGCGGCGGGTGAAGCAGCGACTAATCTATCACTTTCGAATCCGGGAGTGAGCGTCTTCGAATCCGAAAAGTGAATGAAATACTGGAGGGCGGCGTTTAACATGCGTTTTAGTTTCGTCGGTCTACATTTCATTCACGGCGTTGGACTATGTTAAAGGATTATGCATATTAGTCTTCATTTCTTGCTCCAATCTTTAATGCAGATAATACTTTCACGTTTTCCTGAGTCAGTTCACTGACCTAGCTGTTTTCAAAAAGATAAAGAAATATGATGGCCCTTTTAATATTTCGCTAGGAAAGTTTCAAATTGCTTCAGTTAATAACTCATATAACATTTATATCTTAAATAGTACTATATCCTGAGAAGAAACTTTCTTGGGGAGAAAAATCTATTGTTACACCCTAGAAAGAGGCCAAGAACCTATCCAGAAAGCGCTTAAAGAAAAAAACACACCATATATTCATGTAAATTGATTCACAAATTTCAAAATCAATTCATTTAATTTACAAAATTTCATTCATTTATAATTTAAATGAATTATATTTTAAAATTATTCATTCATAATATTAAATTCATTCGTTTACGAATACTATCATTCGTAAATGGAACGGTGTTGACTGAAACAATGTAACCTGTAGAGGAGCTTGCGTTCGAGGGTTCTCAAGTAAGTGTAGTGCTGTGGTGTGCTGTGAAGTGCGTTGAGTTTTTCACGGTAAGGAAAGGCCAAAAAAATTGAGGTTGATTATTTGTATTTTTTGTTTATTTGTATTATTCATGTGTCTTGTTATATTTGTATATTTGTTTATTTTAACTTTTTCTTTATGTTTGTTGATTTTTTGCGCCTACGCCACCTGTCGTACGCTTGCAGGATTAATTATTATTATTATTATTATTATTATTATTATTATTATTATTATTATGCTGTTATTATTATTACTACTATTAGTGGAATATTATTAAAGTGATAACTGAAATGCTAAATATTTATTATGTTTTAAAATAATATAGTCCAACATTTATCATCGTAAAATTATAATATTTTATTTTCTAAATCGACACAATATTAACACATCTTGTAGTTCTAAGAATCATGATACAGCCTAGAAACCAGGGCATTAATTTTTAAATGTATGTCACACGTAAAATTTATTATTTTATCGGGGCCATGATATGGCAAGAATGTTACGTAATGTGTATTACAGGGAGAATATAGAATTAGAAGTTAAGTTTTCCAAATGTGCATATTTTCTGTTAAACTACAGTATTTGTCAGTCATTTTCAACTGGCTGAAGTGTAAATGACAAAAACTCATTTTACTTTTCCTTATTTTAATGGGCCGTTTTTTATGGTTTTAGTTGTAACTGTTTGCAATAATATCACGACGGAGGTTTTTGGAAACTAAGGTTTTGATATACCTATACAATATCCATGTTCGTAATGTTCAGTAATCGATTATATAAATCGATTAAAAAACAAGACTCGTAATTTAAAAATGTGATAGGATACTTTAATGATAAAACTATAAACAAGCTTGTTAGACTATCTAATGTCAGTTATTACGTACGTATCTGGAAATATTATTTCAAATTTACTGGTACTATACATATTTCTTCCGTGTTTTGGAAAATCGTATCAAATAAATTTTGTTTCTTACTCTTTGCATGAGAAACTAATTACCCCTAACCCACTTTTACTCTTAACAAAAACGGTCCATTATTATTTCACAGGCATCTTAGTTTCCAACATTGGAACGGTGTCTCAATGAACCTCGCGTCCAAGTCACTTATGATTCTATATATTGCGAAGGCGAGCATGAAGCAAGAAAATTGGGGTCACATAATATGTAATACTGCGAGTAAGGTAACACGAGTGGAACAGTCAATTCAATATAATAACCCTACGTGCACTGAGTGGGAATATCTATGAGTTTACTGAGTGGATATTACAATATGTACCCACACCATCTATTATTTTAAAAGGGCAAGAAAGTAAAAGTTGTTGATGGTTTTAAAATATAATCCTGACAGTTCATGTATTTGTTCATTAAGCTTTTAGTAGTAGTTAGATAACCCGTAGCGGTTTACTTTTACATATTCAATATATTAAATATTTAATTTAATATTTAGTTAATATAATATTATAAATATTACTATTATTAAATACCAATCGTATTATAAAATACTCATCACTATTATCTTCAAGTAAAATTTGCATTTAAAAAATAACAAATGAAAAATATTGAATATAGTTGTATTTTTTTTAATTAAATTAAAAATTACCTTTGGTGTAGGGATGAGAAGAGTGGATGTTACTATTTGCGTAAATAAACGTATTATTAAACGATATACATCGTCGCCGACACAAAAATATCTATGGTCTCATAGAGAGTTAGAAAGACAATACATGCCTCCCAACACAAATGTAATATATTTGTCATAATATATTTTATTGCAAAATTTCCACAAAAATCGAAGTTCTTACGTCTTAATCTCATTAAAAATTAAGTAAATCTGAATTTTGTGTACGTTTCTTGAGCAACTGCAAGTGCAATACATTATCCTCCACATTCAGGACCAAAGACATTCATTTACATAGTGTATGCCGAACAACTTACACTCGTATCTCACTTTCTCACTCCATTAATCTCGTATGGCCAACAATGGTGTCTCTATCCATTCGGTTGCCACGGCGACCGTTTTGTGGAGGCACGGCCATTTCTCCACGCACGTGCGTGACCTGCGGCCGGGCGCAGCGTGCCACGCCTGGGGGCAGGCGGGGTCGTGAGCGACCGCCGCCGCCACTGCCTCCGCCAACATCGCCACCGACTCAATCACTGCTGCCACCGCCCCGCCACCCCCCCCCCACCCACCGCCACCGCCCCCCCCCCCCCCGCCGCCTTCCCACCACGCACGCCACACCCCCCACCGCCGCCTCCACCGCCATCGCCACCTTCACCGCCACCGCCGCCTTCACCACCGTCATCACCGCCTCCGCTGCCATCGGTTCAGCCCTCGCTTTACCTCGCCTTCCTTCCCCCCGCCCTTTTGTAGCAGCCTTTACCTCTGCCGTCGCCACCACCGTCACCACCGCTGCCACCGCAACCGTCCGGCGTTGCCTCGCACAGTAATGCCCCGCCGCGTTCCGCCTAATTCTCGAATTTATTATAAGGCGAGCGCGCCGCCACCGACGCCTCCCTCCTTGGCGGCGGCTTCCGCGCCGCCGCCTCCGCCGCCTCCGCCGCCTCCCCGCCGCCTCCGCCGCCTCCGCCGCCTCCGCCGCCTCCGCCGCCTCCGCCGCCTCCGCCGCCTCCGCCGCTTCCAGAGTCTCGCTCCCTTCCTATGCCGGGCACCTACATCGGTACCGGGGGTCAAGAGTACTTCCGCGGTTGCTGAAAGGACTTTGTCATTTTCACCAAGGCTATAATTATTTCTTCATAATATTATTATCCAAGCTTTAATAATAATATTATAATCTTATAATATTATTAATCTTATTATAATAACATTATATTATATTATATATTATTTTAATATTATATTAATATTAAAATAATATTTATTACAATTAATCTTATTATAATATTATAACTTTAATAATATTATAATCCAAACTCCCAAATTCATCGCGAGCTCAATATATTGCTTCTAAACGAACACATAAGTAAAATAGCCGACCATTTCTTTAAAAATCTTTACTCTTCACCCTGTTCCACAATATTTAATCTGGGTCGTCGTGCTTCATGGCCCCGTATCAAATCAAGGTTGCCTAAGGATAGACTCAGACCACCATAACTTGTACTTACTACACCTTCCTAGCGCTACCCAAACTTCCAATATGACTCCTCAAAACCTTAAAGCCTGAACACCCTTCAAAAATAGATCATGTTCACGAGTAGGAATGAATACTCCTCCTCCTATAGATGGCCATATCCAAAATGTTATAGGTATATGAACTATTATCAAACTCCTCGAGGGACAGAAATGTCGAAAGAGAAGAAATAAGTTTTTTAAAAAATCTACAAACGTCTTCATTATTTATTTCACCATTATGATTATCTCGTGCGCAATCACTTCTCATTTTAAGAAGCATTCTCTTCCAAATTTAATACAATTTTACTGCAATGAAAATACAGTCGATATTTCAAATTAACTCTGATTAACTTCATTAATCAGACTCTAGTTACGATACAATTATGTAGTATCTTAGAACTAGACCTAATTTTCATAATATTTTCTATGACCTCATCTTGTTACCTAAATGTAATACTTTCCTTGTGTTGTTTTGTAACCCCACCTTGCATTACCACCACGAACATAACTATTTCCTCAGTTACTACTATCTTCTACACTACAGACATCGCCATGTCTCCTATACCACCAACAATAAGCATACACAGGCTATCCTACTTGGAATGAAATCCACCGTCGTCTAGGAAAACTTACTTGGGTAGACCGGATCACGTGCATAAAATTAAGACAAGAATACAGAAAACGAACGCGGGAAATTTTCATTTACAAACCGAACTATTAGAGACTGGAACAGTTTGCCTGTGACAATCTTATAACCTTTCCTTCAACGTTTGAGCAAATTTAAATATAATTTAGTTCAATGTATCAGTGTCGGTTCTGTTAACAAGTAGTTTTTCTATTAATATAATAATTATTATTAATATAATAATTATTATAATATAATAATTATTATTAATTAATATAATTATTATTATTATTATTATAATTATTTATCATCTTATTAGTAGCAATTGTATTATTATTATTATTTTTATTATTATCATTATCATATTTTTACTACTATTTATGTAGTGCAGTGCAGTGTAGTGCAAAGTAGTGTTGTGTTATGAAGTGGAGGGAAAGGAATGCGGAAGAAATGCGTCGCAGTTAAGTGTTGTGCAGTGCAGTGAAGTGAAGTGGATATGCTTGCGCAGTAATATTTCGTACTACTATTTATAATTATTTATTGTATTTTAATTAACTACTTTGTTGTTCTAACTTACTGTTAGTCAATTCATGCATGTGAAGTTAAGATATTCTGCCACCAGGTAAGGACACTTAATTGCAGAATTAATAATAAATCTATAGAAATAATTAAAAAACACAACGAAAATCACAAACCTTAATACAATACAACCTGTCTATCTCTTACTACAACCGCCAGTCGTTATTTACTGCATATTTTGATAGACTTAATAGGAAGCGAGTTGTGACGGAAATTAGAAAAGATGAGTTAACCGATTTTAATATTTCTGAAATTATGTGCTCTTACACTACCGATAATAAAAAAATTAAATAAGTAGGTGTAACTGTTGAAACATAGCATCTAAAAAAATTAATTTTGATTTAGATGCCTTTCGTGTATTAATCATCCTTTACGATACGCCATAGAGATCATCAACCGCCATGTTCTCAACAGTGAATGAAGCTAGCTCAGGGAAAGTGTTTAACGATCAGTCAGTTTGCACAGACCCACAAAATTTAATACCATCGTAATAAAAACGAAAAGATGTTTATTTGCTTTCCATTTGGTAAACCGTTTACCTTTCTCAATTTACAGCACTATTTGTCCAAGGATGGTGTTCCTGAAACAAATAATTTTATGATTAGTATTAATGCCATGGCTATGCAGCCATAAATTTCTTTCGGATCCTACAAAGAAAAGAAATTTCAGGTCGAAACCGATGGTGAATTCTTATGCGTAAGATATAACAAAAACCCGTTATAAAAGTTGTTAGGACATTCTCATTTCAACAATACGTACAAAATTTATATACATTTTACTTACATTCTCTGTTGAGCAGTAAATGTAAAATTCGTTTAAAACTGTTGGTAAATCTACGATATAAACATATCCTGCATTGCACGCACTAAACTATTTAATTGGGCTAAATTGAACGGGATTTTTTTTGGGGGGGGAATGGCTTACTTCCCCAGAAACGTGCCTTATTTCTGTACTTCGTAGTTGCTATACTTTTAATACTTGCTCTATTTTTCTCAAGAGTGCTAGACATCAGACACAGCATTCTTGAACGACCTTTCTATTAGCTAGTAAAGGTGGGAACGTGATTTAATTAACTTCAAAATAAAATATTGTTTAACCAAAATAATATTTTTTAATATTTATTATTAATCAGAAAATTAATTATACAATTTCAATACTTTATCCGAGAAGCTGCTATTTATTCCATCTGTCCCAAAAACTACCTTTCAGCGTACTGTAAATTTCTCGAATTTGTTAGATCCGTTATTTTCTAATTTTTGTGTCATGAGCTGACTAACTGTACCGCAAATATTATTGTTGCCATTACCAAAAATATTATGTGTTGTAATTATCAAAAACGTATTGGCAAATAATATTATTGTGTGGTTGTTTGATTGGTCTTCTAAGCATGTTCGATGTACTTACGTAGAAATTCAATAAATTATTCTGAAATTGAATAAACTAAATAACATATATCTACGCCAAAAAATATCGTTGTCAACGTGTGCTCCATATTCATGGCATCATATAACACTGACGTGGCTACATACCGCTGATCAACATTCACTAGAATTGCAAGGTTCAACAAGTATGAAAATGCATGAGAGCCATTACATGATCTCACTTTCCAGGATTATAGAGCTACGATAGTTTAGAAAAATGTTCACGAAAGGCAGGTGTCACCTAACAAGGTAGTAGCAAGAATTTGGAATTTATTTTCGAGATTTTTCCATAACGAATATAAAGCAAGATATACTAGGTCTTAAATTACTATGGTCGTTGCCACGTAAAGTTGAACACTAGCAAGTAAGATCTGTACATTAACAGCTCTGTAAAACAAAACAAAAAATCTTCCCCTTTGAAATGATAGTACGTTTTAAAGTTGAAATGATAGTAAGTTTTCTATTCATGCTAAGCGCTTCAGGTATCATTCGCTTCGTACTAATTGCTTGTACACGAGAAATGGTAGGTCGTTCTCACAACTGTTCAGTTGTACGCGGTCCCCACCATGTCACCCACGGTACGTCAGTCGACTCTTCCACAGTGGCCAAAAGCGTCGCGACTTATTCCCCGGCCTCAGATCATCCAGTTTCCGATCACTCCCTGAGGTTCTCTGCGAACGTGCGTCTTCCATATTTATGTCTTCGCTGACAGGCGGCGCGCTTTGATTCTTCCCACCAGACGGCGCTGGACACGCTTTAAGGCGGATTGTTGTCGATTAGCTCGAAATCGTTCAATGAGCTGGTGGCCATTTTTTGCGTATCGCTGCGGGGCGCCCAATATTTATGAACAGAATATTTATGACGTTTTCATACTTTTTTTATTGCTTGAATTTACGGGGCAGGAAACAGCGGGTTTGGTGTCTTTAAACCATGTCGCAGTTAATGATCCGATGGTTGGCTCAAATTACGTATCCTGGGGCTTTTTTCTCTTTTTTTCGAATTTGTGCTTAAGATTGCGTTTCTCCTGTTGTATTTTTTCGGAGACTGCTGAGTTAAAAGCACGTGTTCGAAGAAAGTAGTTTTTTTAGTGCTTCAGGAAGCACACTAAATTCACAAGCAATACTCGAGAACATATTTCAACGAGTAAGAGAGCAAAGGAGCTCATTTCTTCGTGTTCGTTTTGTTTGTAGGACATGAAAAGCGTGATTAAGTGAAATGTAACGAATTGAATTGCTTATGTGTATACATACTATTATTCCTTTTACCAGGCTAACAGAATTAGATGTTTACTGCTCGCATTAGAATTATTCAAATTAGGATATAATGTTCGGTACATCTGGGAAGTAAGCTCGCATGAATATACGAAATATACCAAGTTAATTTTTTTTTCCGGTGAATCTACAGTTCTGAGAATGAACGAGTAAGTGATATACGTACTATTCACCGGGCAAAATCATAACAATATATTCCAGGAAGAGTGCATTTCGTAGAACTTTCATGAAGAAACATTCCCCGTGAGAAAGAAAATATCTCGTCCGGAGACCATTACTTGTTCATACATCGCCGGCCTCAAGTCCTCCGTGACAGTTATCGTCTCGGATATTCATACAAGCAATATTTTACTACCGAAAGTTGCTCAAGAGAAACACAGAGGATGCTCCTCGCTCCTTCGGTTTCACGATTCTCTCTCCAGATAGCCCGCGCGCTTCCCGCGCAGCGAGATCCAACACGGCGGCGGCGCAGCTGCGCTTCCGGGAACTCTTTGCCCGTGGACGGGGTTCGCAGCGCGCCGGGCGGTATCAAATGGAAGCAATGACAGAATCGGTGTAGCAGGTTGTTAAGGGGAAGTCCGCATTAAAGTTGCAACGCCCAATCTGTTCGCCTCGGGGCACGCGGCCTGCGGGAAAAGGGGCGGGAAGGGGGAGGGGCACTGAAAAGAAGGAGCGGCGATGCAGAAGGCGTTTAGGCCGGGAAAGGGGGCGATGGAAGTGATGGGGATTGCGACGGGGTGATGACGTGGAGGGGAGAAGGTGATATGGTGACGCGGTGGTGAACATTGGTGACGGGATGGAGCGGGGAGGAGGTTTAGCGGTGACGAGGTCGCAACGTTTGGAAACGGAGATGAGTTAGGGCGGCGTCAGGAGCTGCGAGGGCGGAAAGGACGAAGTTGGGAGACCGCTAGCGGGGTCGGAAGTCAGGGCGGTGGCGGAGGCAGTGGTGATGGGGTCGGGTCGTCGGCGGGGGCGGCTGGAGCTGGGGTGGTGGCAGCGGCGACGGCTCAGAAGGGGCGGGTATCGCGTGCACTCATCTCGCCGTCATAAATTAAGCACAGCGAGATACCCCCACGCGCCCGCGCCGCCTCGCCGCCACAACAGGTTCCGCCGGGTCCTCGCCCTCGGGTCTCCGTCCGATCGTGAGATTCGTCTTGTGGCCCTGCCGCGGGCCCCCGCCCCGCCCCCGCCCCGCCCTCCTCCGCTCAACGGCGTTTCCTCACTCGAGCACCTGCGCGCGCCCGTTTCGACACGCGCTGATTTTCTCTCGGGCGGATTTTTGCATTTGTCTCGTTACTGCGAGCCCGACTTGCAATCACACTAATCAGGCTCCTGCTTCGTGTTTAATCCACTGGCAATTGATGTCTCTGACGGACTCTAGACCACTTGGATTATTATACCTTAAACGTGATTGAATGAACACTAAAATATCTGTGGCTCGACTTACTGGAATGTATAATATTTTCTTACTAAGCGCTTTTTGTATCATCAGTATTATTCCTCAGAGTAAATAGTCGTCAAAATATCAGTAGCCAAATGACAACTGAATGCTCTGTCAGAAATATACTCAATATTTCTTAAACAAATTGTCGATTGGCAATTTGACTTGGATCATATTTCCTTTCGTAGAGGCTGTATCTCTACTACAGAACACTAACAAATAATGCAGAAATGTAACTTTAATGTTTCATAACATATCTAAATAACTCTTCTTCGGTGTTCTGAGGCCAGATCTCATATAACGCAGTTGGTCGTTTCGACTAAATCATGACACCTTTAAAATTTCAATGCTGCCCAAAAGCCGTTCGAAAAATCTGGCTAATGTTCAAGTCTGCTGTAAAAATTATAGATTTTGTACGCAAGATTCACAATTAATTTTATCTTTTGTCTTTGATTATTCTGGAATCAATGGCATATCATTGTAGGAGGATTCACACTCATCTCACCTCTCATGTGTCCACTCATGTCTTCTCATTGTTTTATCATTTCTGTGTCCTACACTCAACGCACTGAGAAGACACTTGAGTTCGATTATTTGGCATCATATCCTACATTGAGATCTTTGGAATATAATGTCAAACATTGCACACATTTTTTAACGACACTGTAAATATATGTAAATATCCTTTGAAATTTTGATGATACAAATGTACTTTCTTCTAAGTCAGAAAAAAATTAATGAAAGAAATTGCACCCATTTTCCAAAACACATTAAAAAATAAATAAAAAGAGAGGCTTCATAAAGGAAATTTGAAAATTAAATTATCTCAATTATGCTCAGAACGTTACAACTAGATATTTCTTCTGATGCATTTATCATATTTCATTTCGAACGCTCCTAATCTGACACAGTTATGCGACATACATGTTCCCATCCGGAATTTCGGATACAAACTTCCTTTTATCTCCTCGACACCTGTAATAATATTCAGATTCTCTGGAACAACATGAATATATCTTAATCCTGACGTGTGTGCGAAGTTACAGATCAAAAGAAACGTAAAGACGAATTTTACGAACGATATTCGAAATCATATTGTTGAAGATACTGCAATGTTTCTCTCCTTATCCTAAAGTGTGTTTTTTTTTTTTTTTTTTTTTCTACCGGGGCTTTTTTCAACTTTCAGAAGATGCCGATTTCCACTATCCGTGCCGGATATCCACTATGACCGTTATATGGACACATTGTTTTTTACACCAAACATATATATGCGGGCTCCTCGGTCTGTGGGCAGCAGACACACACGGCCTTCCGCAACAACACACATATATGAAAGACAAGGGACAAACAACCATGCCCAAAGCGGAACACGAACTCACGACCCTTCCGACCGAGGCACTGAGTCGCCACACGCTGTGGCCAACTTGACCATCCAGGACGGCCCCCCTATAGTGTAGGGAGAGGAAAAACGCTACCATACTTACGTCAAAGGCTTTCTCTCATAAAAAAAAATCATCGACATTTCTGACCAGCAATTGTTTTCTTTTGATAAATTTTTTCCCGCTTGCACCGCAGTGAGAATTGCTTGGCCCCGCCTCGCTGCCACATTCGCAAGCTGTTTCCGAGACATCCCCTCCCCGTTGTTTACTCACCCGTGCACCTGCGCGCGGGTTCGACACGTACTGATTTTCCCCGATGGAAATTTTGCACGTGCCCTCCAGCCTCCTCCTCTCGCTGCCACCTCCCCCACCGCCGCTCCCTCCTCCGCAACCGCCTATGTCGCCTCCACCGCCGCCTCCACCCTCTGCCGCCGCCGCCGCCACGACCGGCGCCTCCACCGCCCCCGCCGCCTCCGCCGCCTCCGCCGCCTCCGCCGCCTCCGCCGCCTCCGCCGCCTCCGCCGCCTCCGCCGCCTCCGCCGCCGCCTCCGTCGCCGCCGCCTCCACCGCCGCCTCCGCTGCCGCCTCCGCCGCCGCCGTCTCCGCCGCTGTCGCCGCCGCCACCTCCGCCGCCGCTGCGCCCACCGCCTCTGCCACCCCCGCCGCCTCCGTCTCCGCCGTCGCCCTCCGCCTACGAGGCGCTCCCGCGCCAGCGGATCTTTAATTCATAATGGCTTTTGAAACGCGTTTCCTAAAGGGGCTTCTCTGAGCACGCATGACGTCGCCTACCCTTGACTGGCACCTAAGAGGCTAATAACGTGACTTGCGTTTTTCGAGTGGATGCTTGTTCGTAATTTCGAGTCGTAAATAGCCTTTGCAAATTGTTTTGGGGGAATGTTTTTATATATTTTATTTACTCGTTTATTACCAAGAATAGAGGCAATTTGCTTATTGGAAAAGTTGTGATAATTCATAAACAGTGCAAAAAGAAGTTACGCAATACACTGTCGCCTCGTTCATAAAATGAAATAATTGAATCCATTTTTTCTAAACTATGAAGTGAAATGATAAGAGAAAAAGTTGAGGAATTGTTTCATATTTTTAAATTAGTACTCATACGTACTGAGTATAGTAATGCATTTCTGTACTTGTTCTTAATATTTTATTAATTTCTCAACGTTTAGTTTCAGTAACTGTTAAAAATAGTTTATTTTCGGTTCATTTAAACACATCTCAAAGATGTAAAAAAGCGTTACTACTTCTTTGCGTCAATACAAAACATCAATGCGCGTAAACCCCCTGATTTACAGGCATGCTATCAAGTTTGTATTTTTCAAGACTAGCATATGTTATATTTGTTATTTTTTCAAATCTAGCATTTGCCAAAATTATAGCTAAACTCCTGGAAGATACCCAATGATAAACATTACTTTTAAGGCCAAAATAACAGTATACTTAAAAAACGAAATCCCAACCGCAGCGTCACCAGTCAAATTTATATCAGCCTCCGAGACAGCGTCAATAATCAAATGCCTTAAATTTAAAAAGCCCCAGGAATTGACGGAATCAACAATGTTTGCGTAAAGATGTTAAATAAACAAAGTATTGCAGCATTAACGCCTATTTTTAATGCTTCCCTACGTCTTAACTATTTCCCAACAACATGGAAAAAGGCAATTGTAATTCCATTTTGCAAACCTAACAAAGATTCTAGATTAGCTGAAAACTATAGGCCAATCAGTCTTTTATCTACAGTATCGAAAATATATGAAAAATTGATATTAACTCATTGAACCTTTTTCTAACCTCAACGAACGCCATACCATCCGTTCAGTTTGGTTTCAAAGCGAATCACGCCACTACCCATCAACTTCTTCGATTAACCGAAGCAATCGCTCAAGGATTTCACGATAAGAAGCACACAGTAACAGTATTTCTAGACTTACGCCAGGCTTATGATAGGGTCTGGCACTCTGGACTCGTATACAAAATGTTTCGACTGGGAATTCCCGAATACCTAATAAAAATCATTCATAGTTTCATATCTAACAGAACATTTACCGTTAAAATCAACAACTCTACTTCAGAATTTTACCCAATAACTGCAGAAGTACCACAAGGATCAGTACTCTCTCCAACATTATTCAATATTTATACCCATGACATACCAATTCACGCTGATTCCAATATTGCATTATACGCGGATGACACAGCCCTATTTTCTACAAATTCCATATCTTATTAGCGAAAGATTGCATACAAAATCATCTCAATGAGTACATAAACGGACACAGAATTGGAGAGTTAAAATTAACCCAGATAAAAGTGTGGCAAAATCTTCACCCTTTGTAGACCACGAAATCCCAATCTGCGGAGGTGCAGCTCCTAGAAATATTAATAAAATCAAAGTAATTCAAAATATATTTCTAAGAAATTCTCTAAATGCCCAAATGAACAAATTCATCGAGAATTAAAAATTACACAATTAGAAGAAACCATAGCTAAATTAGTTAACAATTTTTACAACAATCTGCATACCTCACCAAGTACCATCATTTTTAACATGGGAAAAAATGCGGTCCACTCACGCATAAAGTCAAGATTTCCCAAAGACAAATTCAAGCCCCCGTAAACCACTATACCCTCAGCTCCTTAACATAATCATATTTCTTTCTCTTCTTCATTAACAATAACATTAAATCAATAATTATGTCAGACTTTAAATCTCACTTACCATATGGATGACCAATCGAAAACTGTGATATAATAATCTTATGTATTTTAAAACCCCTGAAAGACTGTATTGTCAAACAAGAAGAAATAAATTTAAAAAAAGACTAGCATTTGTAATTGAATATACCATTTTTATCTATATGCTATCACTGTATTTTTAGTAGGCAAATATCGTTAAGTATGTACTAGTACATACGATGAACGAGGTAGATTAAGTTCTTTCCACTCACTGTTTTAATTCTATTACAGCTGTAAAAAAGGATATGTATAATTTCTTGTGAAATAATTCATTGTACGTCTCTTACTTTACATGCACATGCAGAGGTTCGATATCTCTTTCTGCAGTCGGGTAATGAATTCATTGAAGTGTTTATATGAGACTAGTGGTATCTGTATTAAATTTACGATGTTGGTTTGTTCGAAATGTAACCAATTATGGCGAGACTCAAGCATTTAGTACAGGTCTTGACGTTTATACTTTTGTGAGGAGTTATCTCCTTCGCCGATTTTGTTATCCGTGACCATATGGAGTAGGTAATGAAGTAGTATAGGAATACCTTGCCGTAACAATTATCGGTGCAGCCTTTTTACGATATTTATAATGCAATGTCTTTGAATTACAATTTTATTATGGCGAATGCTTTACTATCATTGTAAGTTGAAGCATTAAAGAGAGAGAAATACATTTTATGCGCATTACAGCGATGGAATAAACGAAAATGAAAATACAATTTTTTCCTTCGAAAGTAAATCTTTTTTATCAATCCAATGAAGTGTATCATCCATTTACATTATTTCTCATGGTAAATACACATTTTCTCTGCTCTTTCGAAAAGCACAAGGCGAATAAGGTATCGAGTTTTTAAACAAGCTTCTGATATTGTACATTCATATTTGGTTAAAATATGTTGTCCGTTGTGTCATTAAAAATAGCAATGGTCCCGCGTAACATCTTGTATGCTCAGAAGTGATACATCACAGGGACTTAAAATCTGATTATGACGTATCAATTTATTTACATTAAACAATATTTTGAAGTAAGATTCATGAGTTTATACTATAATTGGCACGAACAAAATATGCTAAAATATTGTTAGCTGATTCGTTTCTTTCCATTATGGACAATTTCTTGATTGTTGACCGTGAATGATAGATGTGATGTAAATGGAAAGAACACAGATATTACATGAAATTAATAATATAAAAATAACTAAAGAGAAAATAAAAAATTTAAAAAGTGGAATGAATGAACATTTAAAAAATGAAAAGAATCAGATAAAATGTTTAAGGAAAGGAGAAGGGAAGTGGAAAAAGGAAGTGGCGTGACATTCGTTTCCGCATGAACAAATCATTTTAACGAGTATAAACGTTAAAACGCAGGAAAATAGGTGTTATTTTCAGAAAATGGAATTTGAACTTTCTGTAGGGCCGTTACACCACGAAAATTAGTGACTTGATTTTCTTTACTTTCTTTGCACAAAACACACACACACACACACACACACACACACACACACGTGTATATGTGTATATATATATAAAGCGTTTTATAAGTGTAAAAATATCGCCATAAAACATTGTCACATTCGCACGGCCAATCATGATGAAATTTAAGATTTTGAACTGCCGATCAAAGGAGAAATGTCTATGTTCATGAAAAAAGGAGATTTTTCAGTACATACTCCTTGAACTCATCGAATCATTTTCGTGCAAATAATCATACCTATTCTGTTATTGTTGGTATATATGATTGGTGTGGCATGTTCTTTTCTGCAATCAGGTTTTTTGCATTGTGAAACTGAAATCTTGTAATTTGATGTCGTACACTGTCAGAAATTACATTAAATTTAATGTAGTTCTAATGCACGAACGCACATGATTTTGTATGCACTTTTTACATTAAATTTAATGCGTAAATTAAAATCAATGCAGATTTAATGTACGACTGTTGACTTAACTTACTTCCTGCATTAAATTTAATTGTTCACGCAATTCAATTTAATGTACCTAACACATTAAATTTAATGTATATGTGCATTAAATTATGTACGTGTACATTACATTTAATATACGTTGATAATTTCTGAGAGTGTAGTTTAAAACAGAACTGTGTTGATAATATTTTCCATTTGTATTTATTGCAGTGAAGACTAAAGAGTATTCCGAAGCCGTATTTTCGGTGGTAAGGGTAGCACTCCTTTCCTTTCTTCCTTTTTTGGTTTATGCGATCAGGAGATTGTCATGCAGATAAAAGTTCTTCTGTTTCCCAAATCCATGGGTTGTTGACAAACGCGTTGAGCAATGGGCCCCTGCCGTCGCAACGCGAGGGCGTGGCAGGTGAGGGGGCGGAGGAGGGGAAGGGATGTGAGGGCAGAGGAAAGGGAGAGTCAGAAGCAGTTGATAGGGAGAGTTGTGGCAGGGACAGTTGTGGGGCGGGGCGGGGCGCCACACGGGGGCAGGGACAGGGAGACAGACCGGGACGGGGGCGGAGGGGCAGGCGGCAGGACAGAGACATCCCGTGGGCTTGAGCCAGTGCAAGGCGGTATGGGCGTGGTAGGATAGGTGTAGGGAAGGGGAGGGCGGGGCGGGGCGCGGCGGCGTGGGGCGCGGGCGCGCGGGGCGTGGGGCGCGGGGCGTGGCGCGCGGGGCGGGCGGGCGCGGGGCGGGGCGCGCGGGCGTGGGGCGGGCGCGGGCGCGCGGGCGCGGGCGCGGGCGCGGGGCGTGGGGCGCGGGCGGGGGCGCGGGCGGGGGCGTGGGGCGCGGGGCGGGGGCGCGGGGCGCGGGCGCTGGGCGGCGCGCGGCGTGGGGCGTGGGGCGCGGGGCGTGGGGCGTGGGGCGCGGGGCGTGGGGCGTAGCGCGGGCGGGCGGGCGCCTCCCGCGAGGCCCGCTGCCCCACTTTCGCGCGGCAGGGAACGCGGGGGGCCGGTGAAAGCTGTGAGCTGCTGCCGCCGCCCGCGGGCGTGACGTCACCGCCGCCAGCAACACGCCCTGCGCCTCCGCACACTGCGCGGATGGGGCAGACTGCGCGGCCCTATGTTGCATGTCGCCTAGAAAAGTGGCACTACCAAAACACGCATTCTACTTTTCTCGGCAGTTGGAAAATGACTTTCTTATCTCTCATGTAGAGGACTTATTTGTGTTTGAATCAAATTTTAAAAAAGGAATTAATTTGTTTATAATTATAGTAACAAACGGGAAAGGAAAATTAAAAGAAATATGCATTCAATGCCAATAATAAATTATTTTTATTCGACTTTGTTAATTTGTAAAGTTTATAGGTAGTACATACATATAGATGCATATCAAAAACGCATTATTGTAGATTAGCATTGTAAAAGTCATGTTTAAATTTGAGGGAAATATGAAAGGAAAAACGATTTGCTGGGCCCTGGAAACTCGCCTTTGAACCAAATGTACAGAATACTTTAATCAAGTTCAAACTTTATATATTAGTTTCTATTTAATGAAAGAAAAAAGCACTTAAATGTCGTATATCTACGAAAGTATGTAAAACTCAAAATAACACATGATCCCGATGCTTTTACGAATTGTATCATGTAATTTAATGAGCGTTCTTTGGTGTTTTAAAACTTTTTTTTCAAGTAGAAGAAAAACATTGATTTATCAATGCAGCTTTCTCACTGCCTCAGTCAATTCAAAATAATAATTGTAGTATATGCACGATGAAGAAAAAATATATCTGAAAAACGTGAATGATGTGTAGTTTCCTTCTTCTCATTTAGCAAGCAATTTTTTAGAAATATTTAGGAATTTTCAAATTAGACGTAAATAGAACCAAGACTTTTACTCCATTAAAAGCCTTCATATAAATGTTTAGTCAGAAAAGTTATTATGTAACCATGAATTACATCGAATTACATAATTATTCGTAACTAAAGCAGTATTTTAGACTTTAATTCATTTCAATTTTGTGTAGTTTGGCATTTGTATTGGAGCAATGTCGTATTACCTACATTCTGTTTAGTAACAGAAAGTACGAAGTAAGTTACCTGCCAGAGATCTCTTATTCATACATGAAACAAGCATAACATCGCACACTGAAAAGTTTGCTTTAAAAATTCAACGCTCTCAGACGGATTTAAACCAGTGAACGTTTAAAAAAAATATTATATCCAGTTCAACATAAGTTATTCAGACATTTTTACAATGTATTGATATTGAAATATTTCAGGGAAATTAGCCTCGAATTACAGGTAAACCAGACTTATAAAACTGTACATTTTATCCATTTTAAATTTTAAAATAAATAAATGTTCAAATGTCATTGTGTAAATTCCATTAGAGTCGAGTCTTTGACTCACGACAGCAACAGTTTCACTTACGGCACGGCCCCTTATCATTCCCAGAGATGCAACCTGCTTGCCGCTGATAACGAGCACTGGACTAGGCTCTGATTAACCGTTTAAACACAGTGAAAGAGATCTGGTAAGTCAACTTCAGCCTACAACTATTTTTTTTAGTCGCAAATGTCACTTGGAACGTTGCGATCGGCTTTGGGAAAAATTTGGGCAAAATGGCGGATGATGGAGAGTTTCTAGAGCACGGTGCGGGAAGCACCTTAAGCGAAAATAACTCCGATCTCTTTTTAATACCTTTAAAAGATGCAAATAACTACTTTTGCGACTCTGATTCAATCCCAAATGTTGTGAACAAAAAACGTGTTTTGTGCGAGAAGCTAACATGTAGATGTCGACGCAACGCACTGATGAGGCACTACAACGATCGTATGGTGTCTCACATTGATATCACATTAACCACGAGAAGTCCATATAGTCGACCCGATGTGATGGTTTGATAGCAACATTGCCTCGGCCATCATCATTGATCAGTAGGTCCTAGTTTGAAACTCGACTGTGGCGAAATTTCGATACGGCTTGATAGAATTCAACCTCTGTTTGGAGGAGAATTCTCATGGACTCCTTTGGATGGTAATTTTCTGGGGTTTCTCCGATCAAAATATGGCAAATACTAGAGCTAACAGCAGTACACTAACACACATCTCGAGAGCATTGACGAGGGCAAGAGCTTACTCCGGATTAAGCGATGTCCCGTTAGAGGAGATATATGGAGAGGAGAAACCCGCAAGCTGACACATAAATCAGTGTTGAATCTCACGCTACAGTGGGGACACCGTTGCTTCCCATGATGCATCATGCACTACACTTACGGAACTAATAACCTTTGTAGCGGACGCGCCTTGAATTAATACTCAATCAAATCAGAAAGTCGATGCTCTGAATACTCTTGCACTATGGTTCCTCACCTCCATCGTGAGCTTATTGGTCTCTGAACTGCCAAGGCGGTAATTCCGGTTTGATCCCGACTGAGAAGCGTAGATTTTCGAAAGGCGGAAAATTTTCTCTTGCCATGCCATTCTTTTGGTATGCATAGCTTGCTAGTAGGCAAAATTAAATCCTTCTAGCAATTTTCCACCCTAACGAGATTTCACGTTCTCCCAGCCAGGGAACTCGATTATAGTAAACTGAAACCGTCATCTGGTGAAGAAAGAGTAATCGTGTCTGGTCAAAACGTCATCTGGTGAAGAGTCACAACTATGCGTTTTAGGAGACGCCCACGGGGTGCGCCTACTCGAAAAAAGTCCCTTAGACTCTGTCCGCGGATAGGCTTCAATGCAAGCCTGGGTCAAGTCCTCTATACGGGGGCAAACTGTGACCAATGGCCGTGTCTTCACAAATGACCCATACGATAAATCAACACCGTAGTTAGTCAGACTGTATTTAGTCATTATTTTTATTGTATGTGTCAAAGTTGTTACATCTACAGAGAGAAAGTAAAATCATAATTTACACCGCGTGGTTCCAACGCCACACGTTGCCGCCCACTGTGCGCCGCGGGCCCCACCTGCAGCGCCGCGCCCCGGGGCAGGCGGGCAGGGGTTCGCGCCCGGGTCGCGCCGGCGACAGGCGTGCCGCCCCTGCCGCTCGGGGCCGGTGGCCGTGATGAATTCGCCGCGCCCCGCCCGCGCGGTCACGGGAGCGCCGCCGCGACGCTATTTCAGGCCTGCGCAACGCGATAGCGCGGGAGGCGGCTGCACAAGAAACGCCTACGAATGGTTTGGTAAGGTGTGTGTTTTCGAGTGTCCGTTAAAATACAACTTGTTTGGCCTGGGGTGAAAATCTCGAGACTTTCATCATCTGATTTTCCATCAAACTTCTCTGATTTCTTTCTTTACTCTCCCACCTTCAGAAAGTCGAATTGTACTTCCCTTCAGAATTTTAACGTTATGAAGTTGTTGCATGCATTTTAAAAATTGCATTCACCATTTTACCGCAAATTTAGGCATTATAAATCCCCTATTCATATTTAATTACATATGGTTAAACAATATCGATTTAATAGGATTCGTCCGCATACGACCTTTGGTATATGTTGGACACTAGGATTCTTTTCCGAAACTTTAAAACTCTTCTGCGAATATTAAATTAGAAACAATTTCTATACTACCTTGAATTTCCACTAAAACAAATCCTTTTTTCAATTGGTCTAGAATTTTAGAAACAATAAATTTCTTCCAAAAATGATAATTTTAAAATCCTGTGCATAACGTAATGATAATTGTGTCCAGGGATCAAGCGAAAAGATAAAAATTAAAGCAATTTTTTCTCTTTGTGAATTATTTATTTCTCACTAATGAAAACTGACATGTCACTGAATATATTACAAATCTATACTTAACTTTTTACACGATGTGTAGTCTGTTATACCGAGTGTTTAATGAGACTAATTTTTGCCATTAATAATTGATGCAACATCTTCATCTGTGTAAGAATGTGACGAATTCGGGGAATGGTGTTCATACATTGGAATTGCAGGTATTCTAATTCTTTCGATAAGAAGTTTACTAACTTTATTTTTAGCACTGTAGTTCTGTATGTTAAACTGACAGTACGGGATTTTTTTCATGACTAGTGGATCATAAATATTAGTTTCATTTTCTTGGTAAGTGTAGATAAAATCAAGATCATGTCTCCCGAAATAGTATTATTATATGACCCCTTTTTAACAATTAAAGTTATTCATGAGATTTTTTTTCAATTCACATTTACTTTTAATTATATAAACCAAACTCTTCTAATATAAAGTCATGAAGGCCGCTGGTGAAAAAACTAATGATAATTAACTGGATGTAAAAATAATGTCCAATATAGAATTTGAATTTCTTGTTACTGAAGAGATGATATTAATCATACTCAACTTCGTTTTAAACGTTGTTTTTGGGAGGATTTTCATTACCTGGGGTGGACGTTTAACGCATATTAGATGTAGGTGTTATGCAGAAATTTCTATGTAATAAAACAACCGTCAAAATATATATTTGAAATTTAAGACAGAATGTAAATTGCTAATCACAGAATGTCTGTTAAGACTGCAATAAAATTTCACGTCATAAATTTAATTTACGCTTGTACTTTAATGGCGAAACGTGATCTTTGAGTGGTATCTATGGTTTACCCGTCAGGAATGAAAGCCAGGTAATTCCCTTCTGAACATAAAAATATGAAGAGTAATTCCAAATGTAAGAAAAGAGAAATTTCATACTACTTCATAAATCCCACACCACGTCCTACTACTGAGTGAACAGATGTATTAACTCTTTTAACTAATGTCTTCGACGTTGAATACGTGCACAAATGCTTTAGAAACTCTTTAAATAATGAAATAAATTGTATTCTTAAACATCAATCTTCTTCGTCTTTTACTTTACGTCATTGATTGCGTCTTCTAAGACAAGATTCGCAATTGATTCTTAACATTTATTCAATAAAATTAGATACAAAGATAAATTAATTACGCATTAACCTTTAAATACATACACGTCTAATTTTGAGTCGAAAATATACGCGCGGAATCCGCCCCAATTTAAAACCTCATTATATATACATAGAAAATTAATTACAATGATTGGGTTAATATTTTGCACTCATCCTGTATAAACACAATGATTACCTTTTTTCACTGGTAAATTCGGATTTCGTGATTGTTTTTGAAGGGGGAAAACTTGCCTTTTTATTTACATTTTTTTCTTGTAAAGCAACGAATTTTCTATTTTTTAAATTCTGATACATGGAAAGAAGAAAAATGACAATTTTATGCATTTTGGTACGCTATAATTTGAACATTTTATGATTAAAACGCATTTAAATGATCGGAAAATGTATATTCTCCAAACAGAGTTTTCCAACCAAAGTTACATTTTAAAAATTTCACCTCTAAAATTATCCTAACATTCCGTTTAATGAATAGTAATAAGCCACTATAATAGCTTTAATGTATTCAGCTACCGTTGGAGTAACTTGGAGTAACTTTTGCAAGCAAAGCAAAATATTAGTCGGCGAAAGTGGGCCTTAAAAGCAAGTAGTCAGTGGCGCATTGGTTGCAACGGTAGAGAGTGTGCACCTTCCAGATGAACGCTAATACAAATAGTGATAATTCTTCCGGATTAGCCAAGGTTTTCAAGGAATAGGCTCATTCAGCTTATGACATGTTCTTGCGATCGTAGCCACAAACGTCTGAAAACGTGAATAGTAAAAGATGGAACTAAAATTGACGCGCAGGGTAGAATCGACTCCTGCTAAAGATTTATTGTGTTTCAATCTCAAGTATCTCCTAGTATGTCAATAAAATTCAAAGAGCATCCAGCAGTGATACTGCTAGGGAGGAACCAGAAAGGAGAGATTGCAAAACACTTTTTTGTGTGTTTAATTTGGAAAAATTTGGCTTGAGATGTATACCATTCCAGCGCGTGTGTTGATACGGTTGTCTCTGATAATGTGCAATTATTTAATTGATTGGAAGTAAAATAATAAGAGCTATATAATACATGACCTGCACGCGTGTATTAAATACAGGTTTCTGTAGGAAGATAATTCTCTCACATTACTGTGCATTTGACGCTTACTCCAACATTCGCAGTTATTAAACACCTAAATTATTACCAAGAACTACATGTACGTTTCATTCGTATTTTGCAACCAAAAACATGTTACGTTTAAAAAGAAATTATTGTTCGTTTTCAGAAGCTTTTCCCCTTTCCAATTGGGCCTTCTGACGCAGAAGTCACGGAGCGCATTCCCAGCGCCTCGTTCCTTGGGAGCACGAACGAGCAAGGGCTCGTTTAGCGTCGGGCGCGCGATCTGGGGGCGGGGGCAGGAACGAGGGCGGCGTGTCGCGCGGCCCCACACATCACCGCTTGTTGAGACGTCAGAGCAGTTAATGAGCGGGCGCCCTCTCCCATCAGATAACGCTGCCGCCTCCGCCTCCCCGTTTCTCTCTTCTCCGTCTGGGTGCCGTTTCCACTCTCTCGACTCTCACCCCGTCTCCTTGTCCTTGGTTTGCTTGCCGTGACTGGCAATTCCATTCTCTTGTCCGTCTGGGCCCTGCCTCCGTTGTTTTTTCGTTTCCGGGCGCGTCAACTGCTTCGGTCATTAGTCCCGTTGGAGTAGTGCATGTTTTTTCTCGGGAGATGGCGGTGATCTCCCGCTGGATGGCGAGATCCGGCGCCGACCACGTCGGCTATGGGTTTCCCTAACCAGGACTCTCTACCAGCGGCGCCCCAGCCGGAACAAGCTCTAAGCTCCCGACCGGTCTCCCGGAACATATGATAGTGTAGTGCAATTGGGCCTTCTGCGCGTCACGGGCGATTCCCAGCGCCTCGTCTGGGACACGAACGAGCAAGGCCGATCGGGGCGCGATCTGGGCCGGAACGGGCGGCTGCGCCGGCACATCACCGCTGTTGGACGTCGGCAGAAAGCGGCGCCTCCCATCAGAGCCGCCGCCTCGCTCCCGTTTCTCCTCTCGTCTGGGCTGTGTCGAAATCCTGCCTGCCTCGGATCCGTCACCTCGACACCTCACCCGTCCGACCGTCCTGCAGTTCTCCTGCTTGATTGCGCCTGAGCTCCTGCTCATCCGTGTCCGTCGTTCCCACCGTCATTACCGCCCCTACCACCCCCACTGGCATCCCCTTCGCTGCTCATATCGCCACTTTTACCAAGCACCACCTCCGTCTCCATTTTCTTCTGAATCTCTGCCTGTTTTTTTGAGGCTCCCCATCTGCTTTGTTTCGGTCATCACCGTCTCCTTCACCTCTACCTCCAAATACTTCTCTTCCACCTTCCCCTCCGTCACCCTCCCGTGTCTTCTCCTCCGCACCCAACTCAAATCCATCTCCATCTCACCCCCCACACCACTTGCGCATGCGCGCGCTCAGACGCTCATAGAACAACGCCATTGTTACCCCCGGCCGACCGCATCCAGGGCGCTCGGCGCGGCGCGGCGCGCCTCGTTGTAGATGTCACGGCGTTACGAACGACTCACGTACTTCTCGCGGGAGAGCTGCCCGCCCGACGCCGCCGCGCGGCTTTCAATCGCGCCGCTTCCACCTCCCCGCCCCTCCCCTCCCCTTCCCCGCCGCGTCGCCCCAGCGCCCGGAGGGCGCGCGCATGGGCGCCTGCGCAGGCCCGTGATGGAGCCGTTCGCTTCGCTCGGGGCGGCCGGCCGGCCCCCGTGCTTTCCCACACGACGGGGAATTGGGGGAATGAACATCATTCAGGGAATACATATATAATTAGAATGATATTTTGAATGATGATTTCTATTTTACCACTCTCATATCTGAACTATGATTTTTCTATTAATACCACTCTCATTGAGATGTGTATTCACATTTAGTGCGCGGTTAATTTAATCTCGTACTGAAGTGACGGCACTTTTGTAGCAGGATGGATGTTGATATTTTACTATAAATACCATTCGCATGGATAAGAGTTTTTACAGTAATTGTACAATAAATCTAAAGTTTTTTACCGATTTGACGATCATTGGAATAGAAACTTTATCGATTCTCAATACGTTCATTAATTTTGTTCATAATTAAAACGCTTATTTTAGATGTGCAGTATCTCCATTTCCGTTGTTTGTTTTTTTCCTTATTTTCGTATCACTACTTTCTTGCAAGATTCTTCATTGGGATGCCAATTGTTGTGCTAAAAATGGATTTTTTTTTATTATGTTCAACGTTATCTGAAAACTGTTAAAGTTTGTCTTAAGATGAAAGACTGAATGTAGGAAGGAAGTTTTCCTTCCTGAAAAATGTGTTTCATGGAGATTTTTTCGTAGGATATAAGCGCAAGTGGGAGAAATAACATTCGATAAATAAATACTAAAATAATGTTATATTGGAGTTGATACTCCCCCAAAAATACTATTCACATGGACATTTCTCATTAATTGTGTTACAAAGTAAGAAGAAATATAACTGTAAAATCTTACTAATCTGAGATCCAAAGGGTGGAATTGAAATATTAATCCTTATCTTTTCTCTCTCATTTTCTTCATAATCCGCCGGATATATTCACTTACCGTTTGGCAAATAATTAAAGTTCAGTATCTTCGAATTTTATGTTATTCTGATGATCTTTCCTTATATTATAAATATAATGTAGAGTATAGTGAGGGCAGGTGAATAAAAAGTTAGTACCAATGTTTCGACCATTTCTTTGGCCAGCTAAATGGTTGAAACGTTGGCCATGTAAAAAAACGATTTTTTATCGACTCACGATTCTATGCAATCTCACGATTCTATTCTTACGATTCTATAATTATAATTTTATATAATTATTGTTTTGGGCCAAGTTCGAATTTTCTGTGTTTATACTAACATTATCTTTTTTAAATTTATTTTTTAACATAAATAACCTAAAAATTATTTTACCAAATTTGTAAAAGACAGATGATAGCAAAGCAGATGGTATCTTTATTCCAAGAAATTTTAACCTACCTAGATAAAGGAACGAATATTCAAGAAATAAAAATAAAGAATATTATTCCACAAACTGTTCTAGAATTCGATTATGTTAGTGCTTTAAATATGAGCAATAAACTTTAACAGAAGTAATCTAGGGAAATTGAAATTAAAGGAACTCATCATTTCAATTCTGATAAGTAATATATTTGCCTTCGTAGAGTGACAACTCTAATGTTTTCATTTTTAATGTGATGAGTTGCGTCTAAATGTGTACATTTTTGGTTGCATTAAAACTTTAAACAGAGACATTATCACCACATTGTAATATACCTGAAACGTTGACTTAAATATTGCGATTGAAACATTCATTTAAAGTACTCTCCATTTCTGTTTTCAGGAATGAAGCTTAAAAGGTATTGGTAGAAGAATTTCTTGTTCTGAAATGACAGGACATACCTAGTAATCCCAGGAGCCACTCATTAGCGTTGCATAATCGATACAAGAAAACTGCCGGTGAAGCAACCTCGTAGTTTTTGAGTCTCCCACATCATACCTGTCAACATGTCCTTTAGACGAAGAGGTGCAGGCGCCTTCATTTGATAACAGAGAGGTAATCGAGAAGTCAATATAAGGAGATGCTACTCGTCTCCGTCCGTTGAGAGAAATATTGCGATATAAACCTGACATACTATAATCTTTGCCAATACGAGGCTTCGGGTTCGCTCTACAGCCTTCACTTGTCTCGTGTGCATTTACAGTGGTTGAGAATGTAATATTTAATGGTCATATACTGTCAATAAATAATGTAATTTTATCAGAGCACAAACACTTTTCTATATTCTTCATCAATTTTACCTTAATTTTTCAGTGTCGTTTATATTATGATTGCTATTTTACAAGTTTTGAAGTAAAAAAAAAATTAAAGCTTACAAAATCTATATTTTAATTTTGATTTCACGGTTTAATTGTGATTTTCTTTTCGCTTTGATTGAATTTCAAAAAGGAAATAAATTTTTCATTTCAATTCTTGAACCTTATTCTTAATTTTTGTTCATGTAGTTCACCAGCAGAGCAAAAATTGCTTTTACTAACAAAAAATACAATTGAAAATTAATGAATCCTCAGGATTAATATAAGTATTGCTAAAATTATCCCTATTACTTTCTTCAGTTTAATATACATTACAAGAATGTTTCGAAACATTTTTCGCTATAATTTCTAATTTTTAATTAGTATTGAATTATTTGAAACAACGATGAACTCTAGAAAAAACAAGCGATATAAAACCTACATTACGACAATATTATAGAAAAAAGGAGTGATCACTTCCAATTCCGAAATGAAAATCGGATTTCGATTTTGTTGTTCTCAAGTATAAAACCTAACTTCTACTTTCTTGTTGAAGTCCACATTATCCTACATTCCACAAATAAGTACAAATTTCGTTACTTTCAACTAGTTATTAACAGCAAAGTTTAACAGAAACACTTATTTAAAATAGTGTGTTTTGTAAATTAATTGAATAGTTAGACGAACAGGTATATATAAACATTAACAACAGTGTATAAACTACTATTAACGGACCAAGACATTAAGAAGGGTCTAAAATCCATCCTGCTATTTACAAAATAAAGTCACCATCGAAAAAGTGACCGGGAGCGGTAGCTCAGTGCATCAAATGATGTCACTGCATCGCCTCTGACCGGGAGGTCCTATGTTCGAGTCCTGACGGAGGCAGGATTTTCGACACTAGCTTTTCAGCTAGGTCGAATTCAGTCGCTGTCTGGAGGAAAATTCTAGCGGCTTCTACCGGCTGCTCTGATCGGTAGTTTTCCGTGGTTTCTCCGATCAACGCCAGGTGAATGCCGGAGCTGTACCCTATCAAACGGGCCACGGACCGCATGCGATCTGTCCTTCCCATTCCTTTTCCTATCCTCTCCCCTTACACATACACACACACACACACACACACACACACACACAACTTACACAAACATGCACTACACTACCACATATTCCGGGAGACCGGTCGGGAGCTTAGAGATTGTCCCGGCTGGGGCGGTGCCCTGCTGGTGGGAGAGTCCTGGTGAGGGGGAAACCCCACTAGCCGACGGTAGGTCGGCGCCGGATCTCGCCATCCAGCGGGGAAAGATCGCCGCCATCTCCCGAGAAAAAGAAAAAAAATGCACTACACTAACGGGACTAATGACCAGAGCAGTTACGGCCCGAAACATGAATAAATCAATCAAATCAATCAATCAAAAAAGTGATTTCGCCCATGTTCGCCGTAGTCTTCGCTCCCAACCACTGTGCGTGATAGGCAAGCGCAGTGAGGCGGGGCTGCGTCCGCCAGGCTTCAAGCGGACAGGTTCACTCCCTAAGCACCGCGCGGGCCGCCGCGCTGTCAGGCCCTGGGCGCGGGCGGTAATTGGCCTTGGGGTACGCCCCGATCGCTGGGGAGCGTGTACGCGCACCTCCGCCCCGCGGAGCCTCCCATGTAATTGTGCGCGTTGCGAAACTGCGTCCGTTGCGTGCGCGTGTCGGTGCGTGATTATGGCCGGGCAATAACCCACCGCCACCGCCACGCCGAATCTTTGCCACCGCCACCGCCTCCGAATCTGCCTTTCTCCGCGGCTGCACACCGCCGCCGCTTTGCGTAACGTCCACAGATGGAGGGACGATTCGTATACGAATTTATTGACGCGTCGGGCTTCCTGACTGGTGACGGCGCGCGGCGGCGCGGCGGGGCCGCTGATAGTGGCGATGACGGTGACGGGGCAGTGGCGGAGTGGGGGGGGGGGGGGTTGGGGTCGCGGCGAGGGCGACAGTGTGGTTGCAGCGGAGGTGGTAGATATAGCGATAGCAACGGTGGTGTTGGGTTGAAAGCAACAATGCGGCGATGGCAATGATGAAAGCAACAGTTCTGGTGGTGCCGGCGTAGCAGAGACAGTCGTGACGATTGTGTGCGCTACGATGAGAATGGAGACGGAACCTGTGTTAGCGGCGGTGGCAACGGCGGTGATGATGGCAGCTACACTAGCGATGGCGAGGACACGCGCAAGGGAAGGAGTTGAGGATGGGTGAGGCGGAGGTAACGTTGATTTCGAGGAATGCGCGTGTGCATGTAGTAGCTTTCTCCTGGGGAGCATTAATGCCGGGTGATTTACGGAAAGACTACTTGCACGCACGCGGAGCGCGACACAAGAAAAGTCACTTGCACGCGGAGCGCCGGTCGCCCGACCTGGGTTTTATGTCAACACGATCAGCGTCAAATATATTATTTCTCCACAACCGGAGCGAGGAAAGGGAACGGGGTATTCTTATAAAACAGAACGGGCATGATTGGAATTTATGTATCCGACGGGTCAGAGGTCGGAAGGAACTCATAATTATGCGATCCGGGAGCTATCGTTGGAATACGATAGTAATGTCGGATGTATTTTAAATCCAGCAGTTGTGACGTCTCAATCTCGGATATTCGAGGTAAGTTAATGATGTTCTTTCGATTAAGTTAGACTCTTTAATTGTCTAGACGAGACAACGACTCAATGATGGCTCGGCTTGGAGGATTCTTAATAAAAGTAGGGTCTTGAAGTTAAGATGTTATGACGTAGGGAAAAAAAGAAATTAAATATTTCTTCGCTCGAAGTGCTCTCCAGAAATGTGTATATTTTAATTCGAAAAAATAACAAATGGTGTGTAGGAATCCACAGAACTTTTTAATCGAAAGAAAAAAAAGTTATAAATAAAATCCCATGAACTGCTTTAGACTTCAATATTTTAACCAGGGAATGCATGAAGGGTATACGACTGTATATTTATTTGGAGACTCCTCCCGGATTCAGTGCTTTCTAAGCATTCCGAAAGTGACCGTATCACAGTAGTTCCAACTTTTCTTACAAAGCATGATTTTTTTTTCAAGAGAAAAATCCACTTACGAATCAACTTTGCCTTCAATGATTTCGTAAGTTAAAAACAGTAGGTCATCTTTACAATAAGGCAATGTGACTTTTTAACTGAGTGATTTTTGTAGGTAAGTTTCATTCCACAAATATAAAACATTTCAAAGTGTTCGCAGTTTCTTACTTATTTTTCACTGAAAGAGTTTTAGTTCAAGTTAATAATAGGTGGTAGGGATATTTTAAAAAATTTTTACCAAAATGTGAGTAATAATTATAAAATTAAATTATTTAAATTCAAAAGGATTCCCTTTCGATGTAACTAACCAATGGCAACTAATATTCAACGCAGATAGGAAATTACCGGAACCAAAGTCACCCGGTCATATATTAATATTGCCAACTTACGAAAGTGAAAATCATACTAAATTTAATATTAAATATTGCTTTCTTAGAGCAACAATTCAATTCTTTTAACAATTTACAAACAATTATTTAAATGATTCATTTTATTTAAAAGTAGCTATTGTTGAGACACTATATTTGTAAATTCAAAACAACAGCAAGGTGTATCGTTACGTTGGCGGCCGTTGGTGGGAGGAGGAGCGGAAGTATCGCATACCTGCGGGCTGAACAGCCTTGGCGCCACGGCGTTGGGATATATTTAGACCAAGTGGAGGCCAGCTTGACCTGGAAGGTCACGTGGTAGACGCGAACCTCCCTCCTACACCAAGGACGGTCACGTAACGGCTACCCTCTAGGTGGCGCGGGAGAAGCGTCAGAGGAGGCGGGGCCTCCCTAGCTATGTGGGGTATCCACAGGGAAATACTCAAAAGTGTGTAGTTTCCAAGCAGAATTTAGTTATTGTACATACGTGTAAATAAACTTGTACATACTTGTAAATGTCTGTGTGTTTTTCTCCATGACGCCACAAAGGCATAATTTTCGATACTTTTACTAACACGAAAAAAAGTCAACCCTCAATGAAGTGGTTGTAAAACTCTCGAAGTCTCCAAGTTAGTTCTTAGAGGGGAAAAAAGTTGAGATGGACTGTGTTAACGCGTGTGTTCGCTTACGTCCCGGGCAAATCGTCGATGACTAAACAAAAACTGATCGCTTCGCTTCGTGTCCTCTCCCATGACTCAATCGAAACCGCGTCGGTACTTCGCTCACACATCCTCTCGACACACTCGACATGGCCCACCGCTTGATTTTGATGAGCCCGTGAGCGAATAGCAACGTGAGTAAAACCGCGAACACGATTACTTACGTATCTCTGACACAGGTAAAAAATCTCGCCACCGCGACCCCGACAGAATGCCGTAGTTTACCAGGTAAACTCACTTTGAGTTAAATGACGGACAAATTGAAGTATATTAGGCCCCGTTAATTGCGCTGTTTGAAGTAGCCTTGAGAAGAGTACCTCTTAACTCTACTTGCTTAATTTTTCTCTTTTTTATACTTTCATTTTATATCCTTTTTCATTCTTCAATTTATTAATTATTCTTCCATATTTATTAGTGGTTCTTACGAGAGGTGTATCCATGGACAAACACCGACCGTTTGTAATGCCGCGAACACAATTACTCACATCTATCTTCGTCGATTTTGGGGTCGATTGTCCGAATTTGTCGACTAGCGAACGGTTTCTCCCATGCCTCAGCCTAGTTAATTCTCGCGCTTGGTGGGGAAGAGAGGTATGTGGCGAAAATGCGTTCTCTTCACCGTAGCTAGCAAACTCCGTTCAGCTTTTTATTTGTCACGCAGCTTCATAATCTGAGACGATTTTAAAGGAAAAGCTACAATTATTTTTTACCCCGACGGAGGATCGAACCCGGGATTGCAGAAAGCTACATCTAGAGTGTAGCTTCAATAATTACTAAAATAAATATTGGTTATCGCCGGTTTTTGATTATCTCTAACACCAAGAGATACTGTTTCATTGGAAAAAAATCTTTAGCTGAATATCAACGGGATTAATATTACTCTGACGTTTTATATGGCACAGGTGGTTGATGTGGTAGGATCTCCTACTTGTGTTATGCGCTCATATACTATATTTATTTTTTTTCATTTTAAAAATATTGTTTGACATTTTTGATGCTCTGTTTGTTATTAATAGAAATTTTATAATATATTATTATATTATACAAATATATACTAATAATAAATATACTAATATACTAATATATCAGATTAAATCATATTTTGCCTGATGTGTGCAACCAGCAACTAAAAGGTCGTGAAGTTTTTATATTTTTAACACTTCAAAAATATTAATAAAAATACTGGTTATCGACTGTCTTTGAATTTCTCTAAAACTAATAGACACTATTTCATTCAAAAGTGTGTATTAAACAATCATTCAGATTTGAATTAACTTAAACTTCTTTTCATTTTTATTCCTGACGTAAAAGTGGCAATATTCTTTCAGGAACATCATGTGTGTCTTGTGACACTAGTAGACGCGTCGTCCCCCTCGGAGTACAGAGTACTGTCCATTTGGACCATGCGGTGGAACAAGGTGCACAACAGCACGAAGCATTCCAGACATACTTTCTCCCCACCGTACTTCATCTTCCATGATGCAATCTCTTTTTCAGTCTCTTTAACAGGTTTTATGATTCTGTCCATGCAGTAGTTCCTTTTATTTCCTAAATCGCATGAGACCTTTATAAGATCTGTTTCCTCAACAGAAAACGATTATAGAATCTTTTCAGAAACTTCATGTCTGAGCCGATTAATTTAATTGTAAAATAAATAAAATACCATCTTTGTGCTTTCAAACTATTAACTTTTATTCTTAAAGTATCGTAAAGTAGAAAAATTCCAATCAACCTGTTGGTCTAATAAGAGGAATCACATATATTTGTGTTTCTTTCCAACTATGCCAGGAATATGTAAGAAAATGATAAATATGATGACTAGTAAACAACACACTATTGCTACTTAGTATATCAGAAGTGGATTTTCTCCTCGTTACACGAAAAGGCTCCAGAATGTCCGTACATCAGCTCTACTCTTTCGAAGAGATCGACTGCTGGAGCTACATGCCGAAGAGGTACGAACTTCTCTTCATCATTAGTTTTCTTATTTGAGAGAGTAAAAAAAAAAATCATTAAAAAAACGTTCGAAATTCCAGGATTTACTGTGTAGGAACTAGATTTTGGACGTCGAGCTTTAACACTCGTTCCTATAATGGCTACAGCTCTCTGAATTCGAGTAATAAATTTCAATCCTCTACATTCACGTCACTGATCCTCCTCCTTCTCAACCTCTTCTTCTTCCTCACGATTTCTTGTGTATCTGTGTGTTGCAGTACCTGCTGAAGAATTCCTTGAACTGCCCGCTTTCGTGGATACCTTTCCCGCGGATCTGCCGGACGCTGGGCCCATCGGTTATAGGCGGGGATACCACACGACTCACGTTAAATTAAAAAGAAGAAAGCCGAAGACGAACTGTGAACGGGGCCAAGCACTGCTGCTACCATCCACGTGGGGCATTTATGCACGTAATTGAGTTGGAAATGACCCGAAACACGTTGCAGAGAGAACTTTTTGCACTTTCAATGAAAATTAGTCGAATTCGCAGGGAATATCAGAAATAGACATCTACAGATTTAAAAAAATTTATAAAAGGCTTTAATAAATATAATATAATATGAACTTATTTATAAAACATGTATTATTCATTAATTTTTTAACACGTGCTGATTGTCATTTGCATTTTTTTAAATTATCGACGGTTTTTGGATTATATAGAAATTGCATCCATCATCAGATATTTACAACTTGACAGAATATTATCTAATTAATGTATTATCGTTAAATAACTACTGTTGTAGAGTGTACATTTTCGAAAAATGTATATTAAGAGAGCTTAGGTGAGCTGAATTTCAGTCATACAATTCGTGATGAAATGGTCAAGATCCAGGGTGCATGTTATGCATATTGAAGGTATTGCTATAACATAATAGAATATTCTCCAAAAAAACTCACAGATTGAATTACAAGTGCTCTGGGAGGGGACAAAACATCGAAATATGCCGTAAGTGGCGTGATGAGTAATATGAAACAAATGATATTGACTGTGAGGGAACGTCATCTGCGCGTCAGTGCGCGTTAACTGCTATGGTCATTAGTTCCGAAAGTGTAGCACATGTTATATACCTGGACGGGGCAGTGTTACTCCCCAGATGAAACGTGATATCCGCCATCGATCTACATGAGAGCGTGCGGAGTTTTCCCTACTCCAGGTATCTTCGCTAGTGGTGTACCGCCCCGGCCGGAGCGGGCACTAAGCTCCCAACTGCTCTCCCGATCTGCGTGGTAGTGTAGTGCTTATATGTGGGTGTAAGATGAGGAGAGATAGTGGGTGCGTATATGTGGGAGGGATAAAGATGATAAAGAGAAGATCTCAGGCGTCTGAGATTATGCAATGGCAATAGCTGTTGCACAGAGCCAATTCAATTCGTTTGTTTTATTATTGAACAATTGTCTTCTACTTCAAGTTAACATATTCTATTTTTAAAAACTGTGACTGTGACTTTGACTGTGACTGTGCTGTGACTTGCTGTGATGTGATTGTGACTGTGTCTGTGACTGTGACTTCTATGATTTTCATATTTTTCTGTGAAAAACCGGTTGAACTGACGTTCTAGCAGCACATTCCACAATTTCACTTAAAAGGCAAAAGCGAGTTACGGACACTGTAGGCTTGTGATTTCCACTTTATTTTAAACTCTAAAACATCATTACAATCAGTTACTGTGTCAGTTGCTTGTGGTTCAGCACCTCCGTGTAACGTGCAATTCTCTTGGTGAAGGGAGAATGTTAATCAGAGCGTGCAATTGACATTATTCATTACTCTGTAAGATATGTACGTGAAGGTATGTTGCCAAAGATTTAGGGACAAGAAACGAGAATAAATGACCTTTTCACTGTAATTTCTAGGGTGCAATTTTGCTTCGAGATAATTTCACTCTGTCTTAATGTTCAAATCATCGTATATGTGTGCAACCTAATTTTTAATCCCTCTTTCGGCCAGCAATGTAGGAATCTTTAATCACATGTACGGGAAATTATCAATAAATGATCTCCGACACCATACGATATTTTCCACAGTTCTAATGTAGCTAGACTGTGCTTCTGGAAAACATTTCATTAACCATTGATATTTAATTGCTAGACATGTTCTTTTATCGAAGTCGTAATATGAGTTTCTGGTCTTCATCATGTCCCGTGTACTCCTTTCGATAATCAAACGTTTGGTCGGGGATATCTACCCAGGAATAGATTCTTCCCGCCTACACGTGTGGGGCGCCTATATTCTCATGCCTCCAGTTTGTGGTGGAGTCAGTAATTTGTTCCCATTGAAATTGTACAACATGGCCGATGTTAACTGTAATACGATGTGATTAAGAACGCCACTTACTAGAAGCCCAGACCCTTCCCCTGTCGTGGCATCAACAGATAGCTACCGTTCCACTTTTTGCCGTTGATATATGAAAGAAAATACGACCCGTCATGTCTGCATGAACACTTCTTCCGAGGAGAAATGAAACGGCAAGGGTAACACGTTGCCAAACGATCATTTCAATAGAAAAGCACCTTAAGAAACATTTACTGTGCCAGTAATATTCTTACGTCTACCACTCTATGTTTCGTTTTTTCTTGTCGCAAGAACTACTAAAAACCTTGGTCTTCTTCGCCATATTCGTCGAATCTCGAAATAATTACTCTCCGTACAAACGACCTCACGCTACGCAATTGCAGAGTCGTCACCAAGCGACGCTGATTGGCGAACGGTGCCGCTAACGATGTCCATGTTTTAATTGCTAGACGTCGTCGCTGTTGCGGAGTGTCCGCAGATCCAACTCTCACGATCGCGGTGTGATGAGCGCTTATACGGGAGGTGGCGGCGACAGCTGAGGCGGAAGTCTGGCCAACACAATCACGGACTGAGAGCGAAGCGATTCCTTTGATGCTCTTCGCTTTTTATTGGCTTCAAACGTGATGTAAGGCAAAACGCTAATTACTAATTACATGAACTGTTCTGTGTAAAATCTTCAACGTAATTCATTCAAGAAGATTTTACAAGGTTGTCTTATAAATAAAATGAAACAGCAATTATGCGATTGTCTACTAATTGTAAGAGTTTAGAGACTGTTTAATTGCAATGAGAATGATATGGAAAAAGAGAAGGTGTCAAACTATCTAGGTGGTTCCGACTTCGACCGCTTGCTGGCACAAAGGAATAACGTGGAATCAGGCAATTTCTGACAAGGATTTTATGATACTGTTTTCTTTCTCTAATCATTTCCAACCAAAAGTACTGTATCATTGATGAATTGTACACTCAAAAAAGGTTCACATTTCATTTTAAGGAAAAAGGATCAACCTATTATTCAAATAAGTAAAGTATAGACAGACACACATATTATCGGTAAAGAAAAGAGTAGGGAAAAGTTACCGAATTTGGACCATTGCCTAAATTGGACCTTGCAAATATTTCTATCCATAAGAGCAATTGTATCCTACAAATGTATTCCAAACCCTTTAGTGGGATTGATCATCAGTTTTCATTGACGAGCAGTCTTTTTAGTATTCAAGATTAGTGCAGCAGTATTTTCGTATTGTACCTGACTAGTTTTGTGATAGATGTCGATTTTGTGCACACGGAGTAAGTATTTGCAACGTTTATGCTACACGTTGCAGCTATACTTCAGCTTCCGAAAACGCGTAGTATGACTAATGTCGCCTTCGAAGTAGATGTGCAACTTTATCTGCTTCTTGTATTTGGTCCAGTTGCCAAAATAGGACTACAGAAGGTTTACTTGTCTGAACCGGTCCGTCTAGGAGGCGGGTAAGCATTATTCATGTCAACAGAATCTCAGAATTTCATTTATTATTTTTCATTTCAACATAAAGCAATGAAATGGAATGTATGTTTATTGAACTTGATTTTGCGCCAACGCGCCCTGCGAATTGGAATAGAAAAAAGCTAACTAAACTATAACAACTTTGGGTAATATGGTAACGAGGAGTCTTCATCGAACGATTTTATTCATAAAAACAAGAAATAATAAAACTAAAATGTTTAGCTAGACAGTTGACAAGTTTTTCTACATTTCCTAGAGTCCGAAGTATCATCTATAAGGAGACGTGGACAGCACAGTTTTAACAAACAACTCAACCAAAGAAACAAATCATAGCATTCGAAAACGCATAGCAAGACATTTCAAGAGAATAATAATAAAAAAATCAGTTTCTCTTCACAAAATCACAAACTACATCACTGTGATATTGAATGTTTATGGTTTTGTACGATATGTAGAAAGCAAAAGTAAAACGATAGTATAGTGCGTCTGGAATGTAAATTACACATTCACACTCGGTGTATAAAAATGAAATTCAGCATTAAGAAATTTATCAGGGTAACTTGCTAAATCTAATGTCACTAGTCATCTTGTTGGTTCTTCACTATTTTCTCGTCACCTATAGGGTTTTTATTGTAAACAGAGTGTACAAATTAATCATTATTTACATTGTTCTATATAGTATTTTTATTTATTTGGAATATTCTAAACCTTAGAATGAATACCAGTTTAAAATATGAAAATGTCTGCTTTAGATATCTTAATTATTAGAGTGTGATGGAAAATCATTAAATTAAGGAGTGAACTGTCAATTATATTTTCCCAAGAAATTTATTATTTTAATAATAAAGTCTTTTATCGTTTTTCTAATGTGATTGTTATCAGCCGAGTATTTCATTTTTAGTCCAACTCAGAAGACGGAGTCCAAATTAGGCCACCGATATGCCAATTTGGACTGATTGCACCCTTTAAGTTTTTGTCCATTCCTCATTATCAAAATCCTTAAAATTAAAATATTAGATATCATATAGGTCATAGATTATTTTGGTGTATGTTTTGTTTTTGAGTCTTTATAGAAGCATGGAAATAAAAACAATAATTTCTCTTTAGTTAAGCAAATTTCTCTTGTACTTCTGATGAAAACATTCGGACTATAGTTTCTCGTATTTCTCCCAGAACTTTTATTATAAGCGCCCTCTCTACAATGATCAAAAAATTCATGAAAATTCAGTAAATATTATTAAGTTAGATGAGATTTTCTTGAAGTTGCAACATAAATCTGTAAAAACATGCCTGGCAGATTGACATTTTAGTAGCCTATTTGGTACATTACATTCTTATTGGCTGACAAAAAGCCATCTCAACCGCTGACCGACGGAGAACTGTCGACCCGTGGGTGCTTCAGGCCACAAAGTACAAACGCTTGGACACGGCCTTCTAAAACCCCAGGAGGGAGGGTTTTCAGGCTGCAGGTGTAATAGCAATGAATATGTGAGTGGCGTGTGGCCACAAAGTACTCGAAAAGTAAGTGCGTTAGCTCTCGCAGAGTGTGTCAGGGTCCGCCGCTCGCTCGGAATGCGCCCTCTGCAGGATACGATCTCTTCCCCCGACCCGTGCAGTGGGTCACAGCACCAAGCAAACTGCTCCCGGTACACTGCGATTTCAAGTCAGCATTCGCCAAACGATAATATGCGAATCATCTTTTCGTATTGATAACTTTCTCAGAAACTGAACTTTTCATTGAATTAAGACAAATAAAGTCAAAACAATAGCGAAAATTACAGAAAACAACTAATTATGTAGACTTTTATATCTTTTTCAAAGAAAATTCTGACTGGTTTGAATAGATAAAACCTTTAAAATTGTCATTGCAATACAAGGCAATGTTCCAAGGAACGTTGTAGTTTTTGAGGACGAAGATCTACACGGAAAATGAATGCCTTATTTTCCTTCTACGGTTTGCAAATATTATATATGCTCTCTCTGCTTCGTATTTCATCAATGAACACACACTTACTCTTATTCCCCCTTACACTTACATTACCACACATTTCAGGAGGCCATCTGAACGCTTGGAACTTATCCCGCCTGAGGCAGTGCCTCGCTGGGGGAGATACCCGAGAAGGAAGCCGACGGGTAGGTAGGCCCCAGATCGCATTTTCCAGCTGGGGAGGAGACCGCCACATTATTGAATATAACATGCACTACACTTACGGGGATAAAGTTCTAAGCCGTTGACCCACTCACAGGCAGAGTATAATATATTTGTTTTAGAAATATAATATATTTCTTTTAGAAATATAATATATTTCTTTTAGAAATATAATATATTTCTTTTAGAAATATAATATATTTCTTTTAGAAATATATTATACTCTGCCTGTGAGTTCAACACAGAACTATCCCGAGTGTAGTGCATGTTATATTCAATAATGTGGCGGTGCTCCTCCCCAGCTGGAAAATGCGATCTGGGGCCTACCTATCCCTCATCTCCATCTGCTTTTTGTCCAGTTTCCCTGATCCATTGAGAAAATACTGAGATGGCCCCTTGTGTTGCTTCTGGACCTAAATGAAACTTCGCGATGCGCACGTTTTGTTGAGGTCTCCTTCTGCTTGTAGTGGTAGCAGTAGAGCCGAGGATGAATTACTATATTGTTAGCAATGCAGAAAAATAAAATCTGCATTTCCTTTATCGTTGCAAATAGTTTTTCTATAACTCGGGAACGAAAATGTCTAGTTTTTCAAATGTTCATAATCTCCCACTTTTCTAAAATGTATTATTAATTATAACTTTCAACTATTTATCGTTAAAATGTTGGAATGGGATTCTGGTACTCAAGAAAACGTGCGAAAATATTCTTCTCCCCCATTCGTCTTATACGGTTTTTATTGTTTGTTTGTTGTTGTTTTTGACCAAATAAATCAAATCAATTCCTGAGTAGTGAGTGTGAATGAGCAAGAAGTCCGCGCAGACCCAGTGTGCGGGCGCGTCGTCCGGCCGCGTGGACGGCGAAGCGCTCGCATCCGCTTCGCGTGGATTTACTGTGCGGCGCGCGTTGGGTAATGGGTTTAGCACCAGGGCGCGCCGCTCGCGCGTCCGCGCCGCCCGCCGCCGCCCCCGCTGCGCGCGCCGCTCGGCCGCGCCGCCAAAGGCCAGCGCCCCGGGATCGAGCCCCCGGACGCACCCGCAGGCACTAAACGCCTGTGCCGCCCCACTCATTAAGGAGGAGAGAAGGCAACTTACTGAGAGTAGGGGGAAATTGAGTTTTGATAAGGGTATGTCGCGGTTTTCAGAGTTCTCCAGATGTTTACGTCATTTGTGTGTCATGATTGATTGATTGTTAGCGCGTCAACTACTGAAGTCATTCGATCCATAAGTGTAATGCATGCTTTTCCATCCGGAGGTGGCTGTGATTTTTCCTCCAGTGGATGGCGAGATTCGGTTACTTACCGACGACTAGCGAGGTTTCCCACAACCAGGTATCTCCCACCAGCACCGCCCCAGCCCGCCCAGCCAGCACCGCCCCAGCTGGAAGAAGCTCTAAGTCTCCGACCGGTCTCCGGGCATGTGTGGCAACATAGTGCATGATAGTGTAAGTGTGTGTAAGAGGTGAGGATAGGACTTGGAAGAGAAAGGAAAGATCGCGCGCGGTCGGTGGGCTGTTAATAGGGTACTGATTCGGCATTCGCCTGGTGTTGAAAGGAGAAACCACGGAAAACTACCGATCAGAGCAGCCGGCCGCGAGAATTCTCCTCTAGCTGACAAGCTAGAGTCGAAAATCCTGCTGCCGTCGGGAGTCGAACCTAGGACCTTCCGGTCAGGGTGCCTACAGTGACATTCGTTGATGCACTGAGCCACCTCTCTTGGTCGTTTTTGTGACAGGTTGGGGGTCAGGTTTCTGCAGATGTCAAGTATCTGCATGGGTGCAGTTTTGGAATGGGTTTACATTCATTAATTATTTTGTTTCCGACAGTCAGCTGTTATACTATACCCTCGTATGTGAAGGGCATTATACCCCGGCAGGTGCCGGAGGTGGAACGTGAGATGGGGTGCCGACCTACACGTTGGTTAGCGGCATTTCTCGTCTCCGGGTTTCTCTTCCAGTCGGGCACCGCGCCAGCCGCGAACTCTGGACTCCCGACATGTGTTACTGTATTGCTTGTAAGTAGACAGGTGTATAAGTGAGGGATGATGGTAGATCAAGAAAGATGAAGGAATGATTGCGTGCAGTTCATGGCCCGTTTGTTAGAGTACCTACTGCTGCAACCTTCGCCTGATATTCACGGGAAGATACTGAAACGTAAAACTACTGATCAGAGCATCGGCCGGTAGAATATTTGCCTCCGAACCCCTCAATTACAATTATGTAAATGTAAAAGGTATTTAAGAGTTAAGGCGGAGGCCTTATGACCTGAGACTTGCCAGAAATGAAGAAATTACTATTTATTATTATTATTATTATTATTATTATTATTATTATTATTATTATTATTATTATTATTATTACTTGCATTATTATAATATTACGAGCAAATCAAGTATTTGCGCAGGTGAATGATAATTAGGCCCAATGTTTTGAGAGAGCTTTCGTGTGGTTGAAGGTTTGTCTCAGTTTTCGACGCTTTCAAGATATTTATCTGAAGCATACAGACAAATCAAATTTTGTTTATACTTGTTAGAAGATAAAAGTAATTAAAATTGTGAAACATGATAAACAGAAAATGCGAAATATTGGTGATTATTGCGATTTTATCTGCACGATACAATTTATTTTCAGAAAAACAAAAAAAAGTCTCCTTTTAGGAAACGAATTTGGATTGGAATCTACTGATGACCTTCCGTATGTTAAAATGTTCTGCAGGTTGCGATCACGTAATTATATGAATTGTTTCATATCACACTTTTCATTGACAGAAGTTCATCCACTTTATCAGCTCCCGTCTGCTCCAAAGATTTCAATTAGTTACGATTTTTGACAACTTGCTTGCACTTCAATTATGTGGCAGAGTTTAATTAGGTCTCTTTTTTCCCGGGATTTTTCTTATACATTCAACGTTTTTTCTTTCTGAACATCCCTATCACATCATGGCATAATAAAAGTATGGCTACGGTTTATTTATATTTAGCCGTAGAAAAATGTAATAAAGAATTTTTTTAATAGTGGTTTTGAATTAGAGTTTGATATCATTAAACATTTTTCTCAAATTATCCTCAGGAAAATGAATAACAGTTTGCTAAATTATTGAGTAAACTATTCCAAGAGCAGATCATACATTTGAATAATGAACATTTTCATTTTCTCCAATACGTTCTTGAGATTTTTCAAATTTAAAGTATTTTTCTTTCTTGTAATTATTTTACTTAAAGAAACATGACTTGCAACAGAAATGATATAGAGTTCATGAACACATATCGGTTTTTAATGTTATTGTGTTGAAAGTTGTCTTTATATTACCTTATATTACGAGTCACAAGAGACTCTTCGTTTTTTTTTTGAGCGTTAAAATTCTTTATGACGACGTCAAGAACCACTAAGGTGGAGGTTCATATCTTTCTGTTCACGCATGAGTTGTCATCAGTATTGCGAGGACGCCTCCAAACAGAATATTAGCTCCATTTGACTTTCGAAACATAGTTGCCGCGGCCGAAGATTTAGCAACATCATCTTTATATCGTTTCGTAACATTCGCATGTGCATTTTGCTTTCAATATAAGTAGGAAAAGCTTACCCTACACAGTCTGCGTAACACGGTATACAGTTGCAAATGAAACATTTGGGTAACAAAACCGGTTCCAGATTCATTAAAAGACTCACAAAGTTATTCTGGAACGAAGCAACTCTGTGTTTATTCTATGATGTGTACGTTCGTGAACATCAGTTTCATATTGCAATGTGGTCATCTCATTTGAAGTAATGAACCCTTTCATTCTGTCTATTGAAAATTTGCTGAACAATTGTGATCACGTTCATTCCACGACTACTAATATGATTCAATATTATTCTTAGTTAATAAACAGTTCTGAAAAGTATTCTTTGGATTATAAATTTGATGTACTCTAAATATTATTCATTACGCCAAATAGTACAAACGTCTTCATAAGTAGATTTTCGAGAAAATAAGATAGACCTAAATTAGGGAACCGAACTACACTGTCCATCAGCTATTTCATTTATTTTTCAGTTTTAGTTACTTATAACGGGTATATTGGAGTAGTTGAAACACCTTTGCACGGTAAGAATACATAGATACAACTATTTAATTGTGTCTATGTATTCTTTGAAGAACATGATGTTTTATTTGTGTAAAAATATAAATATTGGACATGAGACCCAGATGGTAGAAATAGATTACACTTATGCTCCGTTAATTTAATTAAAATAACATTGTAGCACCACATGAAAGTACTACTTCGCTATTATTTAATTCCATAAAAATATTAAAAAATCGAACGAATTAGTCTTATTTTGTTCAAAAGTTGATAACATTTACTGAAAATTGTGTAAAATATCTTACCGAAGCATTGTATGATTTAAATTTCTCTTCACGTTAACCCACAATAATTTTGTCTAAAAACATTACCTAATACTTTCTTCTAAATAAATTTCATTTAATTTCTTTAACTAGAAGCTATGATTGCTTTTGTGATGTAAACTCTTAAAATAATTAATTAATCCAAATCATATACTTCATCACTGTTCGCACCTTCGGGCGACGGACGACATTGTATCTAAGGCAGCCGATGTTGAACTTTGGTTTCACTTCAACAATTACTTAAGATTACTACAAAAGAAATTGACGTTAATTACAAGCAAATGTTATTAATTCGTGTGTCAGAAACGTGATATATGTAAAGTATAATTGATACTCGTTGTTAAATGTCATTTTTTGTATTTTAAGTGCTAAAACAATTAGAATACGTCATCGTTTTCCCGCTCTTAAATTTACGTAATATCAAGTTTCCTGTGTGTTACACACTTGACCCTTCTTTTAGAATCGGGCTCTTAAATACAAGGACTGCCCGTTTTCATAAAAGTCTAGGTCCGGTAGAAATATTGGAGAGGAGGCTGCAAGTTGTACACCGCATGCTGCCGACATCGCCGGCATGTGGGAAGAAAAAAAGAAGAGGCACAAACCTGTCGCAATGCGGCTGCGTTTTAACGAAGGTCGACCGCTTTATCGCAATATTGCCGAAGCCAAGCGTCCACCTGGCCGTGCTTTACGAGAGATTCGCCTCTCCTTCGACTCCCTTGCCGTCTCCGCCTCCATCTGCATCCGAACTCCTTCCCACCTCATGAGAGAAGTTATACTCTAGCCAGTACCGCATTGAAGAAGTGTACAGTTGTAATGACACAATAATAGAGATTTCTTTTATAAACTTGAAAGTGATAAATTATACATACTCATTCATAGGACCCGGATAATTATGTACTAAAACGAGGAAAAATATGTACATATATATCTCTTATAATATAAAGAAATGTGTACTAAAATATAAGAAATATGTAACATTAACTATCGTTATTTCAATTCTATTTTATTAAAATACGTTTATCTTGTGTATATTGTTCTGTTTTATTAGCAAAAAGACCAAAATTATACCTTATTCTCCTCATAATCCTATTATTTACAGCGATCTCCGTAACAACAAGAACGGTGCCTCTAGAGCTGGTGCATGCAGTTTCTGGTAAAGGGTATCAAGGCCAAGGGGGATCCCTGAAAGATGCGAGGTGGCTGCGCGATATCACCTGCTAAATGTATCATTTTCACAAACCAAACTTCTTTCTGTTCTCTGCGTTACTCGCGCTGAAAACTAACACACCAGAAGCAATGGATTGCGTCGTTGCCTTGCCTTTTATTTGTAATACCGTCGGTATTTATGTACTGACTTATTTTCAACGCAATGCCATAGCGGCATTTTAGAGAGGAGGCTACAGGAAAATGCTTGACAATACTGAATTGTTTGTCTGGGATAGTCCTTATAATAAATATATAGGAAAAATGAATAATTAAATTAAAAAAATGCAGTAATAAACAAACATTTGTTCTTTGGGTAAAATATGTAAATATATGTTTGTTCGGGTAAAATATATAAAAATATGTACTAAAAGTCTACGTTTTTTTTGCACTAACCGATATGAAACGTGAATATATCGTTGATTTGACTTGATAGAGTTATGTTAGGAAAATATGTTATTTCATAATTATCCGGACCCTACTCAATAAATATTATGTAACCAACCAATGTAAAAATTATGTTGGATAAAGAATTCATGAAATATCATTCAACGTTACATCAACCTATGTGGTTATTAATGGCCATATTACAATGTTGGGTTGTACTAACACTTAATTAAACTCTGGCATAGAACTAGGTAGTTGCTGAAAAAAGGCGATAATGAAGAATTCCTAACATTTATCTAACCTAACATCTATCCAAGATTAGAAAATAACAGTAGAGGTTTGCCTTCTTTCACTAAAGATTTTGGATGAATTAATTATCACAAGGCGAATGATACATCTGAATTTGCTACCTTAGATAAGCTATTTGTAAGAGGTACACGTCATTTGATCGCGCATTAGCATATTCATAGATGGCCCGTATGTCTATGAATGACATGTAAGAGACCCGTTTTCTCCAGATATCGACTTTTCCATGCCCATTCTTAGGTGAGTTGCCTACTCCACGGACTAGGGCCTTTCTCGGCCTCTTTAAAAGGGAGCGTAGATGAAGGAGAGAGGAGAGAGAAAGAAATTAGAAAGGGATAATAAAATTGAAAGTTTAAGAGCAGAGAAGAAAGAAAAACTGTAATGCGAGAGAAAGGAGATGAGAAAAATGGATGATTCCCTATCCTTCGAAACCTAATACCGTCTGGGTCTAAAGCACAAGGGACTTAGCGTGATCAAAGCAGGACAGTTGAAAGTAGTATGTCATAGGTAAGTGGAAGTGAGGGCACACAAGCGGTCGTCCTCATTTATCCAGGATTGGGACCAGTATCGTCTGATAATCCATATACATATGTTTCTATTTTTATTATTCCGACTATCCCACTTCCAGATACATTTAGTCTCAGTGATCCCGCAGTTGGGTGCTGCTTCTCGGACCTCAGGTGCTGGACAGGGAATTATTTGAATCAAAGAATACGACGATCAGCCCATCACTTGTTCTTAAGGATGGGAAAAAGGACGGAATGAAGAAGGAAGGATCGTGCACCATCCGTGGACCGTTGACCACGGTACTTCTCCCGTATCCTTTTGAAACTAATCAAACGAGACCACGGAAACGACTCATCAGAGCAGACGGTCTATAGAATTCTCATATTCAAAATACAAAAATGTCAGACGGTCAGAATCATACATGTTCAAAATATTTTTTTAAAAAACTCTTGCCATTGAAAACATCCTAAACTGAATTTTTAACTTAATTGAAGGTGGCAAATTAATGACAAAATATTTAAAAATTACTTATTTCGACGAATAAATTTAAATTATTGTGAAAAATGACTCTAATTCATTTTTTATTGTTTATTGTGTTACATCTACTGTGTGGAATACCTAGTCTTAAATGTTACTAAAGCTAAAAATAGTAGTGTATGCTAATTACATTACTTTTAAAAGCGACCAAAAAAAAAATTTATGGACAAATCATGTTCTAAGCAAATATGAATTGCGTTATTGAATGAATTACAATAGTCATAACATAGCTTAAATTTATAGTAAACAAAGGTTAATTTGTGATAGAGACGACAGACTTTCTCAATCCGCATGCACCATGACCTCTTGTGGCAAAATATTAATTGTTATTTATTCTGAATGCCGTCCTTTCGAAGTGGTGACAAAAAATTTAAACAGACAACAGTTTACTTGACATGTCTTATGCCGGAGAACGTGTTGCTTTCTAGTTTAGTAACAACTTTCAAATACCAAAATTAAAAATGTGCTAAAAATGTTATGATTCCGGCCACAAATTCATTCAGACCAAAAATACCCTTGGCATCTGCAGTTTCATGTCCCTTTGCCACCCACTGGGTTCAGAGGTAGGCGCGACAACCAAGCGACAGCGGCCAGCATTTCTTCCCGCCAAATCCCTTCAAGTTACAGCTGTTCTCTGCCAGGAAACCACTAGTTATTACCTGTTATTTGCTTAGTTTGTGTGAAGTGGACTATCTCTTATGTCTAGAGTTAGAATTTCGATGTCCGTATTTTCACAGGGGTTATTTGTTCATCTCCTCAATGAAATGGACAAGCTATCTCATACCCAAGGACAGCCTTGCCGTTATTCTTGAAATTAACTAATACAAATGTTTTAGGTATGCAAATTCAGGATATTACGTTCCAAATTATTTGCCAGAAACGGGCATGGTGGAATCTAAATACGAGAGGTGTGGCAAAATATTGCGGTAAATATTCAGAAATGCTTTAAGAGAATATAAGAAGAAGAATAAACTGTAGTCGCTTTATCTCTGTCTAAACGCACACTTTCATTACCTAATGTACCGTATTGGCGTGGTTTATGCCTGTAGGCAATACGCGAATTCTACCTGCTCGTTCGCGTTTGGCAATAGTTCAACTCGTATATTCCGACACCAACCAGCTGCAAACCCTTTATTCCGAAGATATATTATGACAAAACTTGCAGAAAAAAAATTCGCGCTAATTTGTGGTGTGTGTCCCCAGCAGTATTCCTGTATTACATGACTCAGGTAGGTACGTTACACACGTTTTTCTCTCTGCTCACTTCTCTCTCTTCAGAGATGCACGATCTCGAGAACAAATTACGAGAAACTGAATGCGTTCTTTCCGAGGTATTGGCTTACCCGGAACACCAACCACGACGAACGGCGCCGCTTCGTTATTCGGGGCGTTTTGCATGGATTCGTTCTCCTTTGGGGCCGACGCGTGAGAGGAATGGCCGAGCGGGTGCTTATGAAACGGAGGATGCGGGCGGCAGGGATATTGTTACTAAATCACGGGCTTCGATGCTACTTGCGCGCTGGGAAGGGGCGATTCGTTGCGCTAGAGGTGGAGCCAAGACAGCAAGTGCGTGGCTTTTCAGACGCGTTTTACAAGGGGCAGGTAAGAGCTTTGCTGACCTAAATAACGTAAGGCAACCTGCGATGACCACTCAAATACCCTTTTACTGAGACAGGTGGCTCAGGGCATTAACTGATGTCACTGACGTGCCTCTGACCGAGATGTCCTATATTCGACTCCCGACGATCCCCTATATTCTAGTCTGATCAGTAGTTTTCCATGGTTTAGCGAATGCAGGAGCAGGGTCCTTTCAAACGGGCCATGGAGCGCGTACATCACATTCTTTGTCCTATCCCTATTCTTTACTTACTCACAGAGTAACATGTACTACACTATGACATATTCCGGGACTCTGGTCGAAAGATTAGAGCTTGTCCCAGCTGGGGCGGTGCCCCGATGGTTGGAGATATCTAGTTGTGAGAAACCGCGCTTGCCTTCGGTATGTCAGCGCCGGAACTCGCCATCCAGCGGGGATAGAGCACCGTCCCCTCTCGAAGAAAACATGTAATACAGATACGGGACTAATGAACTTAGCGCCCAGAATTGCTAATCAATAAATCAATCAATCAATCAAAATTTATTTTTTATCTTTAGGGTCCGGAGTTTATATCGTCGCCAATCCGTGTGGAATTTATAGGGGACAAAGTTGGTACGCTGTCCGTTTTCCAGATGTTACCCCCGTTACCATTTCCTCCCATTCCAAATTTCTCTATCATTATTCAAATCTTATCAACGTCATACCCATTCATGAGCCATAACGCATCCGTCGAAGTTATTCATCTCACGTATGGTCAAAGAGGCTAGATACGAGGTTCACTATAAAAAGTAAATTGGATATTGGATAAAAAGTAAACTGGATATTGTAAATTGCCACGATGGCAACCACTCTGAGTTAGGATCGTGGGTTCGAATCAGGCGTAAGGTATAGACGCTTCCACGTAGTAATTATGAAATAGAAAACAAAAGAAACATATTTTCTCTGGTATATAAATAGTCCGTAATTAAAATTTTAAAGATGTGAATATGTAGAATCCGATTTAAACCAATTTTATCGAATTCTTTATTTGTCTGCGTAAACGATACTAGTTTCCTGTGAACATTTCACTTTGTACACAAAACACGTCAGAAGCACAAAATGAAATGCACTACGAGTATTTTATTTTAAAAATATAATTTCCTCTATATTTTTTCTGATACCAGGAATTCTAAAAGCAATCTTACAAATGAATACCGTAAAATTTATTTATTTTTTAAACGCAGCGAATTTTATTAGTAGCATAGTAGACGTCATAGACTTTATTGCATATAAAGGAAGCAAAGGATGTTGAATGTGGCTGGGGTAATAAATTCAGAAACGCATGACTGTTACCACGTGAGTATTGAGATCTCTCTCTCCACCTTCAGCTCTTATTCGAATCGCGCATAACGCGTTGGCGCAACCTTGTTCCTCATCGCGCAGCCTTCGCAGCGTCACGTCGACCGCTCGCCAATCGATTTCTCGGCAACGCGCCGCGTGGAGGGGCGATATTCAGACCGGCGCGGCGTGGCGCGGCGCGGCGTGGCGCGGCGTGGCGCGGCGCGGCTCAGACGGATGGCTTTCGTTGTTCCGCATTTCGGCCCGCTAATTTATTGCTACGAAAATTGTAGGCTAGCGGCGGTCGTGCTTTTTTGTTCCATCTCTCGCTTCCCCCTTCCCCCGCCGCTGCCGCCGAAGCCACGCATATGGGTGAAATACGCGCTCCGGATGACGTCACCGGTCCGGAGAGTTTATATAATATCTGGTATCAGAAAGGGGCGGTGCTGAGCGCAGCTAATGTAACTTATTGGAAGCGGAGGAGCGGGGGCCGCCGCCCGCCTGCGCATGGGTGGACGCCCCACAGTGCTCCCAAAAGCCACTCCATATGGGCGGATCGATTTTGAAATAATAATAATAATAATAATAATAATAATAATAATAATAATAATAATAATAATAATAATAAAATACTTACGCCACCCCACATTTTTGCTCTATTCTTACAAAAATGTAAGAATAATTTGGAGCTATATTTGAGAAAATTTTGAAAATGTTCCAGGAACCTCAAAAAATTAATGAATGTTTTCCAAAATAGAGCTTTGAGTGGGGGAAATTTGACAGTTCGGAAATATTTGCATTTATTCAGTTTGGCAAAAATCCTACCAATAGTTTAAGCTTGGAAAAAGCCTTCTTTTTACGTGTAAAGGACCCACAATTTATGAAATCTGACTACATAAGGTGTCAGAAAATTTAATAACACAAAATGAAACTGTAAAAACAGAGCATCATTTTTAAATTTTCTGTTTCATATCGTTTGGTATTGCCGGAGGTGGGATAATTCTTCCGCTTCCTGCTGAAGAATTCTTTTTAATTTTAACGCAAGAGGCATTGCGTCAATACTAAGAGATTATATTCCATTTAATATTTGAATAATGACTACTTCCGATGTTCGTGTATTGTACAAATGTCACAATGTTTACAATTTTCTTTAACTAAATTACAAAGGAAAGTCATAGAAAGGTTTTAAACAGTGGGCTATTTAGAAGAACGAATGTGTTATAAACAAAATTCAAGTCCCTAAGATGAGTGATATTTCTGAGAGGACTTTTTGAGTATATTCTCATTAGAGATATTTTGAAGGAATGTAAATATGTCTTCCAAAAAACTAAAAAGAACAGATCTCTAAGGTCAAGTAATTCATTCTCTTTTTATCGCGCCATTCCCGATAAAAATAAAATTTTTCCTATTTTTAGTGGTAATTATGTCTCCGTAATACTTCCGGACATGAATTCAGTATCTGCTCGTATTTTTGATGTTTTTTTTTTATTCTAGTGAAAATTTAAATTATATTCATGGAGTAAAATAATTGAAACAAGTGTAAATATCTGAGTTTAGTTTACTTTTTGTCTAACTTTTAGTTAAGAATTATTTAATGCAAACAATATTCTCAAGAATATTCGAAATAATTATTTAGACTATTTTACCGTTTACCGTCTTCAAACGACATTCTCATACTTCTGAAAGATATTGTTCTAGGTTATGCATCCATATAACATACTCTCCACAACCAACTTTCAAATTATTCAGTGCGCAATATTAATTCGAAATTTTACAAGAACAACACTAATTTTCTTCTAATTTAGTGACTTGCACATATCCCGTAACACATGTGCCCGTCTAGAATCGCCTTTTGCCCACTGCCCGCCAACCGCACTGCCCGTGGCGCTCCTGGCGGCGCGTGTGTGATGTACTGCGCCTGCGCCGCCGATGGCTATCGTGTTTGGATTGCCTCCGATGTGGCGGCGGGGTTCATCTGCCGAAGAGGCGATTGAAACCCACCCGATGGTTACCGCCGCGTGACCGCGGTTCGACCGGGGTCTCGACGCACCCGTGTATGGACACCGGCATTATCTGCGCCGGGAGCGTTTCCATTCCGCGGATTGACTGCGGTTTCTCTCGCACCTCCCACTCCCCTGCCCCCCCTGCCGCGCCACAGTATTGCTTGACCAAGAGCGAGAGCCCCTGGAGGTGGCAGATGGAGCCACGCGTGAACAATCGATTGCTGTTTGCAGCGGGATGGAACGTGATGGGAACAAGTTGAATCAGAAAAGGCATGTTCAAGCTATCGTATTTCGCCGATTCAATATTATACCTATTTCTAATACGTAAGCTATATCTGATTTAATCTTGCTGCAGTCGTCAATGTAAATAAATACTCTGAGAATGAAGTATTTTCTGATTGCAAAACGCGCTGTTTTAGGCTTTTAAATCGTTTATTTCTTTGTTTCTAGACACGATGTTTCAATTCTATGTAGAAAGGGAAAAAAAATAAAGAAAAGTGCAAATAAAAACACGAGAGGTGAAATTGTCTAGTATTTCTACATATTGGCATCATTCCAGCATCGCTACATGGCTGAAAATACTTATTGCTGCAATGAAAATACTATGCAAACGGCTTTTGTGTCGTGCTATCTTCAAAATCTCTCTGAAAGGGTATACATATCTTGTACAATGGTTCCTTTCTATTCTTTAGAAGAATGAATAAGAAGTATAGAAATACGAGTAAAGAAATAGGAGTAAATTTATTTTTGAGTGCAATTTCCAAAATTAAACAAATGTAAAGGTTTTACTGATCTCACGATCTCTTACATTATTAATTTGTAATTAAATTAAAATTTTTTTTTTATTTAATTAAAAATAAGACACAAAACTACATTAAATTCTTAGAGGTTATAACTAAATAAAGTTCACTAACCTTGCTGTAGTAAAGACGTTTATTAAGACCGTCATGGTGAATTGAATTTACTGAAACTAGTTCGCAAGAAGGTCGTTGGTAGATAGTACTCATTAAACTATAAAGTCATTAGGATATGAAGTAATTTTAAATTTTACGACATGCTCGTTAGTACGCGAGCAAAATGTTCTCGCACTGCAGAAACTAAGGTAAAAATCACATAAAGCTGCTAGCGCTATTTATTGAGATATACGAGAGTAAATATCTTTGTTGATATGCTTGCTTGCAAATAACATTTGAAGGTTTTGCAAATGTTATTTCATGTACTTGAAAATTGGCTTGCGCATGTTATTTCATACATTTGAAGATTGCAATTGGATGAAGTTATTTTTAAAACATGAAAATTTTCCTTTCCTTCCTTGCCCTCAGTAGTTAATAAGGATGTATTTTCTATTAATTGAATTGTATTAAATACTACTAACTCATGCTAACCATTGACGAATTTCACCGTGCAGATGAATTAGAAGTTTCTTTTTTTAGTTGTGTTGTTTCTTGACTTCATATTTTATAGCACGTCGGAACGGTTTTTAAAAGGTTCTTCCTTTTTGGAATAATTGAAACGCCTTGAGTTTTGTATAAATTAATGAGGACATATTGAGCAAAGATATCTACACATCTCTAGATTTGCGACGCAGACAAGTAGGTGTCGCATTCTCTTTGAAGTTTGTGCACTTTTTCTGCCCTGTCAGTTCATCATCATAATTCATCCTATCAAAACAGTTCTTGGATAAAAAGAATTATAAGATAACAGTAAATATTAATGTGAATATTAATATTAAAATTAATAAATCATTAATTTTATTTTGTATAAAATAATAATAATAATAATAATAATAATAATAATAATAATAATAATAATAATAATAATAATAATATATGGAATGACACTTGGAAATCCGGTCTTTGAAAGACAAGAGGAATTCCACAGTTTAGATCTTAGAAGTCTTCATTCGTTTCGTTAAAGGCGTCCTCTTCCTCGGATTCTTAAAGAAATATCGACATTATTACAACTAATAATTGGATATCATGCACAAGACTAATTATTACGACGTAAATTTCAATAGAAAAGTAGTGGAAGTTATTTAATTATCATCTATTTTCTATGAAAGACACGTAAACTTAACTAACTAAATAATGTCAGCCTACATAGCCATCCGTTCCTGAAATACGATACCAGTGAAAACTGATCATCCAAGATGTCTACATGGTATCAATGAATCAATGAATATTCTATTGCTTTTATTTACAAAATTAAAGGCACTATCAGGAAGCACATTCTAAAATGAATTGTGTGTATTGATACGTAATACTTATTATGATACCAGAGTCGTAACCCGCAAGCATTACGTAAACGTTTCGATCGGAAATGCCGATGTGTCGCGGGATCGTTTCGGGGTAGGAGTCGGATATTAGCTGGATTTTTCTACTGCAGAGATAATTCAATGGGATAGTAGTTCCCTCACTAAGCACCTGATGATGTAACAAAACTAGTTACGAAACGTTGTGCAATTGCTGAAATAAATGATTGTCATGAAAAACTTTGGATACTTCCATTTGCAAACATATATTGACAATCAAGAAGAAATATTGAATTAGTCCACTGCCTTGGGGAGCAGGGGAAACTGGCGGGGCGCTGCCTGGCGGGCGGGCGCGGCGCGTGGGGCGGCTGTGGCGAATGCGCCCGGCCCGCGCGGCGTGAAAGCGGTGCGCCGAAATTCGCGCCTCTCTTGCGTACTCGACGGGCTATCTGCTCGTTTCAGGCTACCGTCTTCACGTACGGGCCTCATTCTGGGTGGCGGACGCGTTGGGCAATAAGTGGTAGCTAACTACAAATTGACCACCGCCAATTGTCGACTATTTTCTGGAAACGGCACGTTCTGGATTATTGTTACTACCCAGTTGCATCTTCGTGCTTTCGTCGACGTTTAGAAATTTATTACTCGAGATGATTCAATTGTGGTTGCATACGAACTTGAAGGAGAGGGTTGTAAACACATTTGTAATTACCGTGTAATGGTTTTCGTCAATTAAATTTTATATTTGGGTGGTTTCATGATAAGCGGTGATAATCGCACTTGTCTGTTTTACGTTCGTAATATCACAAAATTTATGTTAATTACTTGTGATCGTTGTGTAAAATTAAGGTAGTGGCTTTTGCTGTAAATGCAACATGAATAATTTATTTCCAATGTATGCGTCACAGCTGCTTTAGTTAATATTATGTTAACATATTCGTGAGAAATATATAATAATTTTAATGACGTGTTGCACATTCGGCATAGTGCTGACACACCCAATTCTCCACAAAATACTTTCGGCTGGCTTTCCGATGTCATAAGAGTTTCAAAGGTAAGTCTCGATTAAAGGTATGCTTTTCTCTATTATATATCTATCCATAATTCTCACAGAAGAGAGCTCGTTCTTCTGGCAACCCATGCCTCGTTGTCGTGCGTTTCGTAAGAAAATATTTACGGTAAAAAAGAGAAAACCGGCGCAATTCCAGTGATTGATGAAAGTTTTCGAACAATCCCTTTATAAATTTTAATTATATGGCTCATGTCTTTATTATACCGCCATCGGGAGTCGCCCACTCCAGTGATGTATGAGAAGGGATGGGCTGCGCGAGTGTTAGGCGCTGTGGGACCGGTTCTCGAACCCCGGACGCGAGACGCGTTCTTGTCCGCAGGTGACGGCAGCGGTCGACGAAGCTCGGGTCATCGCGACGCGGCGACGAAGACGGAGACGACAGTGACGGCGACAGGAACTTACGCGACGCGTTGGACTGTGACGGACTGCGACGGACTGGCCTATTCTCTGGATGCCGCGCTAACTTCCACGTACACATGAGTCCATGATGTCACTAGGGATTAGAGTTTCAAATGTTCGTTTTACCCGGATGCTCAGTGGCTATGTCATTTAACGACATTTTGACTTGAGAGTTTTAAAAGCTGTCTGTTATCGTATAGGAATGTTTGAGCATGTTCTTTCACCATACCCTCGTACTTTTGAGAAATTACGAGATTGCAGGTGCACAATGATGTACACAATAAATTATCTGCTTTCACGAACTATTAAATTCTGTTTCGATTTAAGTAACGATTATTAACATGATATGTTTCCTCAAAATGTAGAATGTGTAGTTACGTACGGATAGTATAATTACGTGAGAACGATATTTTATGGTAAAATGTTGCAAAATGACAAACCTGACATGTTGTGTGATCTATAATGTAATGGACAAATTTTGTTGTGCATGGCAAACATTATAAATTATTTGAAAGTTACAGTACACAGGTATTCGTCTGTATTCTATTTTCAAAAGAACAAAATGTAGAAGACGTGGCCACTACATATTCCTCACGTGGTTAACAGAATTATATTTTCAACATGTTTTTCTATTTGTTTAATGAAATAGATAATCAGTATTCCTGAATATAATTTACATGCATTTAAGAATATAGTGTAGTGTATTTTTAAGTACAGACAAATATGTATGCATATATATATATATATATATATATATATATATATATATATATATACACACACACACACACACACACACACACACATTGAAAAAACAGTTACATACACAACTTCCATTGGACCAAGAATCGTTTTCTCTGATGTAAAATTATTTATGTGACAGAGAATACTAAGTCGATACCGTTTCTTTCTTCTTTCTGTTCGGCTGATAATTTTAATTATTTATCTTCTAAAATAACAATCACATTTGCTCTTGAAAGTTTATTGAGTGTATGAGTAACTCTGTATCTATGTCGTGAATATATGATGTTTGAATGCTTTTTGGTGACTACAGAATATGAGAAATGAAGAAAGAAGGCCAAGTACCAAGTGAAATTTTCGTGTTATTCACAGTGTTCTAGGTGCCAATACCTACGGAGAGTTATACGACCCCTTGTAACTTACTTTTCGTTGTAGCTGGAGTCAAAGATGAACTGTTCTAGAGTTCAGAATAGTGCAAATGGATATTTTTCTCGTTTTCCCAAAGAAATATTGTGTGACCCTTTTTTAACTTTTTAAAAAAAAATTAATTTAAAAAAATTATTTTACGTCAAAAAACACTGTGTGTGACGTGCTATGGGGAAAAGTGAATTGTGTGCTCATTTTCAAAATGCTCTGATCCCTACACTAAGTCATATACTACTTGAATTTTGAAGAAAAAAATTCTCTGGACGCAGTGCCCGCGAGCTCTAGTAAGCTTGTTACCTTGCTTACTTGATGACATGACTCATGTAAGCAGTATTCCAGTGAACTCCGTCTCTCGATCTGTCCGTCACTCACGGTTGGACCACTTCTCTTCCGCGAATAAATAAAAGAGGTCATCTTCGTCAACATAGTATCTTTATTCAAATAGCCGACTTGAATAAAAATACCATGCTGACGAAGATGATCTCTTTTATTTATTCGTATAAGAACGTCAACAACACTGAATCAGAATCAACACTGAATCCCTTATATGCCACATATGCATGTGCGTGAATGGTGTGAATAATGTGTTGTATGGTGGTTCCCTTTCCTTTCCCTCCATTGCGCCCCTAGCTTTGGCACCAACATCGTGGATAGTGTTGAAGAACCGAACAACCGGACGGGCCATATCAATACATTTCCAGACCTTTTTGTGTGACCGAAATTCCAACTTCGCCCGTGTGTGAATTGTTCAGGCGGCTCGTGACTGAATATAGTGAGCTCCAACAACTGCATATGATTATTGTTGTGCTATATTTAATCTGAAAAATCTAATATTATTCAATTTCAACTCACGATGCATTATTAATTATTTGTAAAAGTTGACAATTATGACTTCACGCCGGGTTTGAATATATTAATTTGGATCGGTTCCGTTCACTCCTGCCCTCTGGCGGGTAAGATTTCAAACTCCGCCAGCGACCGGGACTACAATTTCGGCAGCGCTCTTGGCAATTGATGCAAGTGTTTAGAAAACGACAAAATGGAAAATATTCACTTAATGTGGTTCTACGCACTTCAAAGCTCTGACGACCAACAACATAGACTACGGAAATATAACAGCGAAAGTCCGATTTCTGCGTAAATTAAAACGACACAATAAAACTACTTTATACCTTCGACTGTTTCCCCGTCCCTTATATGGACTCTGTTTGGGATCAGATTTGACTCCACACGCTTTACCTAATAGCCCACCCTCATTTTATGCATGGATGTTATCTGGAATATTATCAATAAAGAAATTGATGCTATTTATTTCCTTTGTTTACTACATCGTACTAAAAAAACAAAGAATACATTTTTCAAAACAAACATTCCACTATTTCCTCATAACTATACTAAAGTGACCACCATACCAGCACGAGAATGTCTGGTACAGAGTTGGTACAGTACCCGTAATAGACAAACACGTCAGATTGTCATTCAGAATCAATATCAACATAATATTACAAAACGGAAATAGTCGTGTCTTTAGAATTTTTCTTATAATTTAAACATGAAACGAGGAATCTATTTGGGAGCATTTCTGACACCAACCCCATAAAAATCAAATTACTTTAAACCAAGAAAACTTAAAAGAAAAAAACTAGAAAGCTTGCAACACATGTAAAACGACACATAAATAGCATATCTAAAAGGTGTGAATAATGTGAATAATTTTTAGAGTGTTGCAACACATTTTTTGCGCCTAGGGTCAGAAAAGGCCTCAAGCAGAGTGTAAGGGGTCCGCAAAACGTGCGCTGCAGCTCCGTCTGCGCCAAGGCCAAGGGAGCCTTCCCTCGCGGAGGCTCACGTCCTCTCCTTCGGTGGTCTAGCAATTGCGAGGCATTACGGCCACGGCCGCCCGCCACCGATGAGCGCGCGCAATAGCTTTCGCCTTATCGGCACCGCCATCCGGTCCCATGAGCGGCGCCAAGTGCGTTCCCAGGCGGTGCGCCTACGCGCTGTGGTCCACATTCGCAGGAAATCGGCCAATATTCTACTCTCAATAGCAGTGTACGACGGTCTTCTTAATTTGTTATGTATTGAATAATTTGAAAAAAATTGCCCCTTAGAAATTCTGGATAAAATATATGTTTAAAATTAATAAAACTTTAATAAAATTTTAAAGATTACAGTCAGAGTACATCAATTCATAATTGTAGGAAAGTCTCAAACTGTTAAAAACTATATGATTTCAAATAAAAACTGGAAAAGATTCACGATTCTCATTCAAAAGGCAAGATAGATTGATTAGAATCAACCTATAGTGTTTACCGAACATCCAGTATATCATTACTGACACGTTTAAACATCGTGTCGCAAATTAACATTCGCTGAAAAATTTAAATGTGTTAGCTAGCAGTAAATAACTAAATCGCGGCAGTTACGTACATCAAAATATTCCTAATTAGTTATGAGAATATCCAGTTACTTTTCTTTGTGTTTAAGAATATAATTTTAGTTAATACGTTATTAGGTTGAATCATAAAATACAACTTTTCAGTGCTTGTTAGGATACTGTTAGATATTTCGTATTATATTTTTCTTCACTAAATCTTCTCCTACAAACTTTTGACTATTTTCAATTATGGAAATCTTACTAATGTGTCTTCGTATCCGATATAAGCGACCCCACACAATTAATTGCAGTAACAGAATCAACTAATTCCCGTTCATAATGATATAAAACGTACAGAATGAAACAGATTCGTTATAATAAACGGATGCTGTATTCCGATTTGTTTGTTTAGTTTGGGTTTGAAGATACTCACACGAGTTCTGATTAAAAAACACAAATAGATTTGAACTGTTGTAAACCATCCCCTTTGTATCTTATTGAATTAGTTTCATTTGACTAGTTTTACAAAATTATATTCGTTGAAATGGTTTATCGAATATCATTTCTAATATTCTCTACTATTCTTCAATTACTATATTTACTACTATTATTACTATTTAAAATTGTCTACATTAACCTTTCGAGACTGTCTATTCTGTTAAAATATCATAATTTATAAAATTTCGAAGTTAGAACAGAATAAAAGTTCAAGAGTACTTTTAATTACGGAGGTTCATATACGACTTTTACGCACGGGAAACAAGGCTCTTCTGTTGTTGTGATGACGTCAAAACGCAGTTAACGATATAAAAGCGCAATAAAAATAATCGAATCCATCGCACAATATTGATCTAACTTTCCTGAGTCTTGGGAACTCTTATTCTTGATATTGGCCATACGATGCGCAGTTTTCCCCACAGTGCGTCGTGTGGTCGTCTCGTTTTCCGGCGACCTCTCCGCCCTGACGGCTCCGCCTATTGACGCACGCCCCCCCCCCGCCCCCCTCATGCGATGATCTTTCGCGAGATTTACGAGCCATTCGCGGTGGCGTGAACAATGTTCCGTGCCTCGCCGTCGGCTGATAACTGCGGCTATTTACGGTGAGAATAATTGCCCCTTGCAGCTCGCGCGAGTACATTATAAAAGAATAAATATGTCGCGTCTCAGATGCTTTGCCGGGCGAATAATTAAATTAAAATGTGAAAAGAGAAACGAGTTAAAGGTTTTAGTTATTGCTAAGGCATTAATGGGTTTCTATAATATGGTGAAGTTATTTGCTAGAAAATGTAGTATAAGTAATCGGTGATTAGGAAAGTAAATGCAAGTATGAAATGTTGGTGTAGTATAAACATTCACGAAGAGGCGAAGAAACTGTTAAGTATTTTTATTCTCGAGTTGTCTTATCCATACATTACAAAGACTCGTGTATGTACTATATATCACTTATCTCAAAGTGGAAATAAAAATTAATTCAACATTTACGTAAGAAAGAGAACGAATAAAGTGAAAGAAAGTAAATAAAATTTAATCTTTGATTGAGATTTTGTTTTGAAGTTAGATAAGATATTTAGTTTGTTTGAGTTTAAAAATGCGATTTTTATGTCTTAAGTTGTTTAAAAGTATTGTTTTGATGTTTTTACTTTAATTATTTGTAAAAGTTCTCTGTACAGTATGTAACATAATATGTTCATTTTAGGTTACGGGAAGGAAGAAAGATTTTTGCCCTGGGAACTAGAGTTTATCCTAAACATTGTGCTTATTAACTCTCGAACCATATCTGGGGCCTTCTTGAAACCCATTATCATTAATTTGTTAAAAGTTTCCTTAATATTTACAGTATAATTTCAATCTTCTAGATATGCCTTCGTGTACTTATTAAGCAGGTACCAAACCATTTTCACATATTTTCCAAATTTTATTAAAGATTTATTAAACTTTTCCGTTACATGAGACCAGTTTGACCTAAAATGTAGCTAGTTGTTTTCCCATTTTTAATTGAAATATATTATAATGAACTTAAAAAATGTCTGCTATTAACAAAAATATATATATATATATATATATATATTATATATATAATAAAATACAGGTTATTCTATGGAAGCTATTTAATATGAATAAATTATATTTATAATTTTATTGAAAATAAACTTATAAAATTATCCTTATATAAAATCACTTATTTACACTCAGTATATTGTCGTACACATTCGTGTTTACCACTTATAATTGAAAAAAAAGTCTTGGGGTCCGAAAAGACCATGGTGTAGTACTTGATAGTAAATAGCAGGTATGGTAAGAGAGTTAAGGCAACGTCAGTACAATGCTTCGTTTCGTTCCGTTTTACGTATGCGTCAAGCGAGTGTAATGCACGTCAGTAGTAATGTTTTCTCGAAAAGGAAGGACCGCAATAGTACTCGATGTTCAACAGTTGGGAATATAGTTCAATTTGACTGCACGTTTTCTCTAAAACAACAATAATAACAACAACAACAACATCAACATACACACACACACACACACACTTCAAAACAATTAACGGTTAGCTTGAGGTTTTTAACCAGTATCACAGTACAGAAAACATTGGGTAATGCACATAACGAGTGAAAGATTGTAATCGCCCAGATACATCTGGGAGTTTTAGCGCCAGGAGTAAGGAGACATACTCGTAGCTAAGCTCTATCACGTGACGACGTAAGGAACAATGTTCTGATGAACATTAGCAAATGCGTTATAACAAAGAACGCGTTTCAAGTTTTGAACGAATAAGTTGCGTAATAAATTAAAAAGTAAAGGCAATTGGTGAGAGGATGAGTATTGTTTGAACCACGGTACGAGTCAGGAGTAAACAAATTGCCATCATGCGAGGAGTTTTAGCTTTTCTGGCGCTTCCCGATGAATCTGGGATTTTGAATCGGCTTTTCTTGAGAATGGAGGAAATATCTTTCAACAGCGTTCGGTAAGAGCATAAATAACTCCACACATTCGTTATTCGGCGGACAGCGAGCAACCGCTCGCCGCATCCCGAGTAGTGTGGATGAGTTGCTTGCTATTTGCCGAGCGACGAACATTCGGTGTTCGCCTTACCCACCGCGTGTCGGTCTTTTGGACACATCAAAAGAGCAGACATTCGCCGATCACGTCCGATGCTTGGGATCGGGCAAGCACTAACTCGCTGCTCGCCAAATGCCGAATGTGCGGAGCCGTCTTAATACGTAAACTTACTAAAAGATGTGATTCCAACTTCTTATACGCGCATGCCTTACCTCTCACCTTTCCAAAATTTCTCATTAATTCTTGCCAGAGATGTAGATTTAGTAAAGATTAATTGTAACTACCCTACATACGAGAAACAGTTTATTAGAGCTGGAAAAATGCAAACTTTCCTGTTTCTAAGTAACCATTTTGCTGTTTGTGAAGTGACCGTAGAGACACGTACAGGCGTGCACTATTAATGAAGAAATGCCGTACCTTAGGCGTAAGGTAAGACGTTATGACTTCATGGTCCGTCATGTATCTGTTAGTGCATAACGTCGCTAGGTTAAATGAGGCCCTAAACTCCTTAATTGTTTTGGCTGCGTCAGTTACTTGCTACATTGGTTTTCTTTAGTGCTTTCGTACTCGAAATGTGTATGTAATTTTTTTTTGTGCTGCTCGACGAATACTCTAAATAGATTTGTGTTTATTTAATATTGAATTTTAAGACCAAGTATTAACACAGTTTATTCTTTTTAAAATTTGTATATTTCGAACGCTATATACTATTTGGATTCTTCTTCAGGTACATATATTTTCATGAGCTGTATGACATCCGTTGTATGAATGATCATCCAACGTGTCTCTTTGTTAATATTTACAAAAGGGGATGGAAAATGGGAACTCATGAAAAAATATATGCCTCAAGAAGAACCCAAATATGTGGAGTTCGAAACGTTGTAAAAAATTTAATCGCTCACATGCGTCTTTAACCCCTGTTAACAAGCAACCCTGCAAGTTTGTTAAGTGTACTTGTACCTACCTGTATATTAAGAAATTTAATATCCTTAGAAGCGGGTTTTAACATCCTTAGCAACGTAAACAACCATCGATTCATCGCAAGTCAAATATTTGATAAGGAAAAAACATGGAGATGTACAAAACATTCGATTTAAACAATTAAAAAGCAATTCACATTGGTTTGGGGAATAATTATTCTTAATTGTAATATAGTACAATTAAAGCAATGTATGTTAGGTAAATTAACCTCATATTCCTCACATTCCATCAAATGAAACTACTCCGGTAAGCGTATGTACTGACGATGTGAAGGTATCGCCACTGGAAGTCAACGTGCCAATTTCCTAACAGAATGTCATTTCTTTAGGTATCTTTAGGTAGAAACGATTTATTTGCATCCAATTTTCTCGAATCACGGTATACAGATATTGTTTATATAGATACATTGCAAGTAACACCCCATAATATTGTACTAACGTGTCGCTGCAACAGAATTAATGTGTTTACTTTCGCAGTAATGTAAATTTTCGCATACTTCGTGAGATTTTATGGTGACCGATAAAATGCTGAACATACCTAGAAATGATACAGATTATTACTGTCTCGTCCAAATAAAAAATCTCCGCTCTGCTACGCTCCACCTCGATTTTTAACTTGAGGCCTAGGCAGTAACATTTCTTGGTGTGATAATAGCTATAGGAAGAATAAACTGACCGGGAGCGGTAGCTCAGTGCATGAAATGATGTCACTGCAGCGCCTCTGACCGGGAGGTCCTAGGTTCGAGTCCTGATGGCGGCAGGATTTTCGACACTAGCTTTTCAGCTAGGTCGAATTCACTCGCTGTCTGGAGGAAAATTCTAGCGGCCGGCTGCTCTGATCGGCAGTTTTCCGTGATTTCTCCGATCAACACCAGGCGAATACCGGAGCAGTACCCTACCAAACGGGCCACGGACCGCGCGCGGTCTGTCCTTCCTCTTCCTTGTCCTATCCTCTCCCCTTACACACACTTAGACTAACATGCACTACACTACCACATATTCCGGGAGGCCGATCGGGAGTTTAGAGCTTGTTCCGGCTGGGGCGGTGCCCTGCTGGTAGGAGAGTCCTGGTAAGGAGGAAACCCCACTAGCCGTCGGTAGGTCGGCGCCGGATCTCGCCATCCAGCAGGGAAACATCACCGCGCATATCCCGAGAAAAAAACATGCACTACACGAACGGGACTAATGACCAAAGCAGTTGACGTGCTCGGAAACACGAAAAAATCAAATCAAGAAGAAACTGTCTGTTAATAATTGGTTCTTAAAAAGTTTGAGAAAAAATACGAAGTCCATGTTTTTGGGACGGCATTCAGTGTAGGCGTCACCCTCCTCCGTGACGTCAGGCGAGGTCCACATCCTATGCGCGCCCTGCACCGCGCCCGCGCTCTGGCACCGCGCGGTGGTGGGGGCGCCCCTTCCCGGGGGCGCGAGATGCGCGCGCGCCCCGGGGTTCCTGTGCCCTGCGAGCGGCGGAGAGCAGCCGCGAGGGGGGGAGGATCCACGGCTCCCCCCCCCCCTTAAATTCCTTTGGTTAGAAAAGGTACGCCGCCCCGCGCCTTGGAAAGTTTATCGGGAAGTGTGCACTATTTCTGGGCTGATGTAACTCGTGTGATGTTCGTTTCGTAAGAGCATTGGCAGTAGTAAAGCGAAAACTTAAGAGTTTAAAGCAATAAATTAAGGAGGTTCATCCTGATGGTTCTCGCAGTTCGTAATAACACAGTCGCATATGTCTTCATACGTTCTATATGAACCGATGGTGCAATGGTTCCTGTTGGTGGTAAATGTTAATGCCTCTGCTATTCCATTACTGAAAAACGAATACAGATTGTAATTGAGTAATATTTAATACTTCGTGAAATATGTGATTTTGTTTGAAATTATATATTACATGTACAGTTTTATATTGTATTTTTTTAGTCTTATAATATTTTGTATAAAGACAGGTTTTATATATATATATATATAATATATATATATATATATATATAAATAAATAAAACTTGAGAAGAAATGTTGTTGTTTAGTGAGATATATTACATTTTACTTTTAACAATCAATATACAAATTCTTCAAAATTCGATTTTACACGCTTTCTCAAAAAAATATTGAATTTAAAAATAAGATCGTTTCGACAAACAGGTGGAAGGTCATTTTCTCATGTTGAGTAATGAGATTATATCGTCACAGTTCTCAAAACTTTTATATTCTAATTTAATATTTTCATCCTGTTTTACGATAGTAAATATTCCTAAAACGAAGATGAATTAGATCTTTTAGTGTCCTAATCAACAATTGTGACGATTCCTGCTACTCTTTAGAACAATCAATTGAGTTTCAATTTTGTTCTTTCTTTGATTTCTAGATTTTAGATTGTGAAGGAAAGCTATAAATTACCTTTGATTTTTTGAGATCTCAAGTACTACAATCAAACTAGGCCTAATTTTAAATAGATTTTTGAACGAACTGCGATAGAAGGTGCATTTGAGTTTTACAATAATTGAAATTATTATCCAGTACCAATATATATAACCGAAGTTTACTAAATGTATTCCTCCGTCGTCTAGAACCATACGTTTGACATAATTTTTTGCTAAACAAGTTCTTCAACCCCTTTTCATAGCAACAACTGAAAGAGCGGTAACCTGCGTTTGCACACTGCTGCTAACTGTCCAGCGACGAGATGCGCTTGGGAAGTGTAAGGAGTCTGAAGTATGTCGCCCCGCGTTGGTCGGGAGTCGCCCGGGGCGGTCGCGCGCCGCCCACGCGCCTGCCACCGGCCCGCCCTGCCCCGCCCCGCCCCCGCGCGCCGCCTCCCAGCCGCTTCCGCCCACGCGCGCGGACAGGTCGCGGCGCGGCGGCCGGCGCGTAAATCACCGCCAGCGGACGGCGGCGGCGCCCGAGCACACTGCCTCGGAACGGGCCCTTACTTCACTTTACAAAACTGCTCGTGCGGCTGCAACAGAACATACTTTCTCGCATTATTTGTAACTTTTGCAATTTTTCAAAAATCAGGGAGTTTAACGAAATTTAGACTTGCGTCATTTTCAGAAACGTACTTTGCAGTATAATTTTTTTTAAATATTTTTTTTGAAAATTTATGTTTATAAATTTGCATTTTTTCACGTAAAATTACGAAAAAATAATCAGATTTTCGAGAACCTTATTTAATGATCGAATTTTGAAGAATATAATTTTATTAAGAAACAATCTCCATCTTCAATATTATAACTGTAGGAGGACACCAAAAAATTGTAATATTTGCAATTTTTTTTTAAATTCGGAGAATTCAATCAAAATAGGATATATGGTATTTTTATAAGCGTACTTTGTTATGTTTCAGGGATACAAATTTTTAAAATTGGTGCAGTTTTTAGAAAACTCTGAACATGTTGAGGATAAATGTAGAGTTTCCACTAATATTAAATTATCCACTTTGAATTCAAGGGGCCACGAAACTAGATTGATCGTGAATTATGAATTTTGATAAAAATCCTTGACGGTGAACGGTTTAGCCTCTACGCGGAAGACAGGCTCACAGACGAACAGACGGATAGACGTTTTATCGTAATCTAAGTTTTCGGTATCAAGGACCCACTAAATCACTACAACGTGTTAGAAGAAGTTATTTCCTACATAGTCCTATAGGAACAACGGTTGTTCACTTCTTCGGTATCAGCAACCCACAAAACTATTTATATAGAAAATTTGCTGGGTTTCACTGCAGTATTACAATATTTTCTCTAAACTACTAGGCAAAAAAGCGTAAAGGGAAAAATTCCTATGCGGAAAATGTAAAAGGACAGGATTGTTTTTTAAATATTAATAAGAAATATTTCAGTTTTACGTTTGCTTCTGGGAATTTTTTTCTTGTTTTTCTTTTATATTTTTACTAGTCAGAAAAGTCTGCTAAAGAAGATATTCTGTGAAGAGATTAAAGAAAACAGCACGTTCAACAATTAAATAATATATGCTGTGTTGAAGCTTTAATAGTTCATTGAAATGAGTAATGTAAGTGAAACGTGTGTTTTCGTCCTCTAGCCTCTTAGCTAGGCGTAAGAGAATTGTAACCCAATTTAAAGATTAACACGCTCCCTAAGAATTTAATTGATACATCAAACAACATTCTGGAGCATATGAGACTTTTTCATGATTAGTACCAAACGCTAGGCACTTAGTACATTTTATGAATAGATTTCTGTGGATCTCTGAGAGATTTCTGGAACGTCTTGCCAGCGTTTGGAATTAAATTAAATCTTTCATTATCGCAAAGGCATCAATTTAGTGTTCAATAAAACTACTACGAATAAGATAATGAATTAGATAATGGAACAAAGTCCTGCGGACTCTAGTGGTCCAATCGTTGGGGTGATCTAAAATATGCTTCAGTAGAGAAAACAAATGTAGGATCTGCTACTCTAGATTCAAATTGCTTAGAAATCTCAGCGAAGGAATTGGGGCCTTAACGGAAATGGAGACCTGCATTTGAACAGATGATGATTAATTGAATTATCAGATGTCATGAATTTTCGAGCACAGTGTCGAAGTTCCGAAGCCAGAGATATTAAGATGGCCGTGTCGGGTCTCCTCAGAATGATGTTTTTGTTGAAGTGGAATGATGATGTTTAGCATGTAATGATAAGTATGGAGTGAGTAAATACCCCCGGAAACTTCTAGCAATTCCACATTGTCGACTACAGATTCAACTTGGCTCCGGTCAACTATCTACCTCCGCTCCAGGAGTTGAGAAGTGAATCTTAACGCTATACTAAATTCGAGTGCATTTGTTAAATACCACATTTGTTAAATAATGAACTGCTATCGTCATTAGTCCGGTTTTTGTTGTCAATATTTTATTCATGTCGTGTTCCTCCCCGTCAGATGATGAGATTCAGCGCCGACGTCGGTTTGCGGGGAATTTCCTTCTCCAAGTATCTCCCGTGGTGGGACAAGCTCTAAGCTCTCGACCTATGCGGTAGTGTAGTGCATGAAAATGTGTAAAGGGAGAGGATATGACAAGGAAGAGGAAGCGAAGATCTTGCCCGGTCTGTGGCCCGTTTGTTAGGGTAATACTCCATTACTTGCCTGATATTGATCAGAGAAACAACGGAAAACTATCGTTTCGAGCAGTCAGCCACTAAAATTCTCCTCCAGGCAGCAGCTATTTTTGACCTAACTGTAAAGCTAGTCCACCACCATCAGGACTAGAACCTTAAGTCCTCTCAGTCAGAGACTCTACAGAGTCAACGACAACGCTAGGTCTGAGCTAAACTCAACCGGCTGAGAAAATGGGCAACGTATTCCGCGTCTTTTCGGAGCATTGTGCGTCGCCGGCTGGTGCGGTGGCGTGGCGGGGCCCATATGGCCGGAGAAAGCGGGGCGGGCGAGGGCGCGGGCGCGGGGGCGAGGACGAGGGCGAGGACTGCGAGGGCGCACCCGCGGGAGCCCCGGTGACGTAAGGCCCCCCGCGGCCCGTCACGATGAGGTCGCCCACCAAATTGGGAGACGCGCGGAGTAATAGCTCCACGATTTTTGTTGCCGAAGGAAAGTTGTCATTTGGAGGACCTATGATGTGGGTTGCGAATCGTTACGCCATATTGGAACTGTCGCTAGTTAGAGAGTCACGTCTAGGAAAAATATGAATTCTCTAGCGTTAGCAGGTTTGCCTTTAGGTCTTGTCACGAAGAGGTTGGACTTAGTAGAATGTAGTTCTAGATGAGTTGCGTCAGTAATATAGAGCGTTGCCATAAAATATGGTAATAAATTTCACTTTCCTCTTACTACATTGCCATCAGATTGAATTTTTACTAGAGTAGAGAAACAGGCGCTAATGATAAAGCCATAGTTAATGTATGTTCTGAGGATAATTATGGAGAATAGTTTCTTTGTCGCTGAGAAACTCATTTTACACATGAAAACATATATTATGTCTGACACATTGGAAAAATTATTACTGATAAGCGCATAGCATTCTAAAATGGTTCTGTATAATAGTTGAATTATGAAATAATTTTTGTTCTTTCACGAATAGACATTCCTTATTGAAAAGAAAACACTTTTTCGGTGTCAGGGACTCCCCCCTCCAAAAAATGCATTGCCGTCAAAAACTTCGGTACGATATTTTACAATATTACTTTTCTTACTCTATACAAGTTATAAAAGAAAATAGAAATGAAGGAGGATGTTCGGGTTAAAATGCTTGGATATTGTTCACATCTCTTTTCATAAGACAAAATTTCCAAAAGAAGTGTTTGAATTATGTTTCCTTTAAATAAAGGACTTACTAAATATATTTTGTAAATTACTCGAAAGACTGAATAGTAATAATCTCTAATTCGTTTTGCTCCTTTAACGATAATTGGTCATTGCTTTTGTACCAAACTCATTTTTAAAATATACGTGAAATTGGAGTTATTTGTTTAAGATAGTTATAAAATCTTGAAATGTAATTTTACTGTCAAAAGTTTTCTGTTGTAGTCCTGATACAATGATCAAAGAGACGAGTTCGAAATATTTCAAAATCTATCAAATGTTGATTTTTGTTTTTTAAAAGTAAGGCGAAATATTCACACGTCGTCTTCTTCAGTCTTCTAGCCTTCATTTTGAATAAAAGTGATTTCAAAGTGTTCAAGAGACAATCCTCGATAATGCGTACTATCTGTAGTTTTAATTAAGTATGAAATGTTCTTATTTAAAGAAAGATTAATGTGATGTTCATTTATTTTTGTCTTTCCTGGTACATTAGTCGACTCTTCCAGTTGTAAACAGCATAATACTATTTTGCTAGTAGAACATGAAAACGCAATAAAAGTGCCGACTCGCTATAAATGTGCCGCTATTTACATTCCTCTCTTGCTAAAATATTCGAATGCAAGACATTAGTGAAGCTTATTTGTGATTTTGGTCATCTTGTAGGCCTCGTACCATAAAGATGGACATTTGTTTGGCATTTTCGGACCGTTACGCGAAAGATGTCACGTAAAATTGCTGAGCGAGTTTATTTATTTTATTAGCCCAAGGAATGCACTAAGCATGTAGTGTTTTAATTTATTCAGTTGAGAACCGTATTAAATATTGTGCACAGTGTCTTCCCTTTCCAAGAGGGAAATTGTGCATATTTATTATTGCTAACATGGGACTCAACATTCCGCGCATATCACTTTATTAATCTTCTATTTCATAACACTGAAATTCAATACACAACGTCCATTCTATTACGAATATAAATATAATAAAATTATTAAGTAAAATTCTACATAAAAATGAACTTTTACAATATCGTAAATTTGGTGATTTGTGTACTTGTTACCCATTAATCTAGATTCTAAGTGAAGTATAAAGTTTCTCTTATTCAGCGCTTCAAATTTAGCTAAGTCCTTCATCGATGACCGAACACTGTGCCTAAAACTACATTTTGCGTAAAATTATAATTTACTGAAAATGATAGTCAAGAAGCAGAAAAGCTGTAATTACGCTCACAAATCACAACAATTTTCATAAAGAAAAAACCTCCTTCATAAGGAAAACGGTTATGGTGCAATAAATGAAATATGGTACAATAAGACAAGGAACGTTCAAAGGAAAATATGAAAGGAAAAAATTAAGGAAGAAAGGAAGGAGAACAAGAAGACGACAACGTGAATAATGACAAGAGAGATAAAACTGAGCAAACAGAGCAACGAAACTATGTAACATTCCTGCTATATAAAGTTTAAAACGTAACTAAAGGTTACTATATAAACTATACGTTACTATATGGCATTATATGTTACTATTGGAATTAAAAATACACAACATTTAAAAAGTAACTAAACGTCCTTTTTTAAGAAGTATAATACTTAATAGTTTTACTACTAATTATTTTTTATATTTTCAAAATAGTTTTACTCATTTTATTTAACAAACTTTTTTTGTCTATATAATTTCCTTTTCTTTCCTTATTTTGTTATTTCCACTTGTGAACTATCTATTTCTCTACATAGAATTCTGTGCAAAGAGTGTACAGTTCCGGCCAGGAAGTGGAGAGCGAGCGGACGGCGGGGGCGGCGGCGCCGGGCATGGGCGTCGATCCGAGCGCCGCTGGGCGCGGGTATTCGTTACGGACGCGTGGCACGTAATGGCCATTGGATTACTCGCGGCGGCAGCTGCCCCGTCGTTTATTCTGGACCCCCCAAGTGGGCTTTGGGTAATTGTCCCGGGGCCTTCCTTAAGTAGCTGTGCCGTGCACAGTCCCTTCATGCCATTAACGGATTCCTGCATCGCGCAACCACCTTCCCAGCTGCCGCTTTCCTCTTCTGCCCCGCCCTTGCCATCACCCCGTCCGAACCACCGACCCCTCCACCGCCACCCCTCCTTCCCTTCACCCTCGCCCTCACCTCGTCGCCACCCCGACCCATCCACCACAACCGCTGCCGCCATCCTCTCCTTCCTCCTACACACCCACCTCCTCCCTCACCCGTTGCCTCCACCACAACAGCCGCCCCAGAACCTTGCCTCAGCCTTCCCACGCAACCACTATACTCGCCATTTCCACTTCAGTCATACTCAAATCTCCCTCTCACTTGCTGCCCATCACCAACCCCCTTCTAAACCAACTTCTATCCTTACGGCTAACAGTTCTACGTGTTATTCCCGATCTCCCCAGAGACCTCTAGTTCAAAATCGTAATCAACGTCTCCAGCACCTCTCCACCATCTCCACTCCAACGCGTCCCGATCTTCAATTTTTCGTCGCACTTCTTTTATTTCTCGCCGCCCGTTCCCGTATTCCTTTTTCAGCCCGTAGCGGCGCCTCTTCGTGTTTGATGGATTCCTATAATTTACGGAGCTCCCGATTTGCATGAAAGTTTCATTAGAGGACGCAAAAACCAGCCGGTCCCTTGTTGGGACTCATCATAACCATAGCGTGGACGCCACACGCGATCGCGCGCGGCGAGAATCGGGAGCTAAGTGCAGCTCGCGAGTCACCGGATCCTGCGCTTACGCACGGCCCGGGATTATAACAATTAACTGCGGAGGCCCCCAGCCATTAAAGCGGGCAATTGGAAATTTGCAGGTACGGAAACGCGTAATTTCTCATCTCAATGACTACGCTTATGAATTAATAGAAATCGATCCACCTTTTAATTTAGATTGAATTCTCACTCCCTACCTATTAGAAGAAGAGAATATATATTTCCTAAACGATGAGTGAATTGTTATCACACATAGAAAACAAATGGCGTGCTAAGTTTTGCTAGAGCTATTAGCGAGCTAACTGTCGCTCGCGAGACAAGTAGCGGAAAAGAATTGAGTAGCGTAGTTAAAGCGGAGTTAATCAGTCAAAAAATGAAAATAAATAAATCGGAGACTTCTTTTAAGAGCACCGAATTAAATATGGTCCGATATAGAAAAAAACACTCTCATTATGAAAATTGCGCCCCAGAAGTTTCTATATCCATTTCAGGAGTCCTCCCATCACACTTGCAAATATGTAGCGGCGAGTCCCTCATTTTAATCTCTCCGAACTCAAATTTACCGACCGGCTCCAGCCGAGAACAGGGTATACATATTTTTCCTGGTCGACGCGACCGCTCGCCGGCGTTGATTCTTCAAAGGATCTGCCTCGTAATTGTTATTATTTTTTCAACGGCGTTAATAATTTTAGTGAAGCAGGCATATCGCCGTCCGCATCTCACACTTTTAATTTGAACGACGAGGAGCGGTTCCAGAGCTTCCGTTGTAAATTCGCTCGCACTTTACGAGCTAATTACCCCGCCGCGGCCTCTTCCAGTAGCACCGCCGCCGTTGATGCATCACCTCGCGTGCCCAGGAGCTTCCGCCGGTAGGGGCGCTCGTGGTTAAAGGGAACTACTCTCTCAGAAATGTCTACATTACTTTTAATGTAAAGTACATGAAAGTAATTTTCATAAAAAAGTGAATTTACACGAACAGAAATTTTAATGTATATGCATTAAATTTAATGAACGTGTAAAATTAAATTTAATGTAAAATAAGTTAACATTCAACATTAAATATACATTTATTTTAATTTAAGCATAAATTTTATAAAAGTACATTAATGTCCCTTTAATGTACAAGGTATACATGAAATCATGTACAGTCGTACATTAAATTTAATGCAATTTCTGGCAGTGAGAGTCCCTGGATACAAGAGTATTGCATTCCTTTGCGCCCCGGTTCCGCCATTTCATATCCAGTTGAACTAAGTGTTTTTTATGGGTGAGTTAGGAACCACCAATCGACCCAAAATCAATGATCATATAATCAAAATTCCTCCTAATGCCTCCGATTGCTTTCATTTCTCCTTAACTTCTTAATGCTGTCTGTCGGGGCTATCGGGTGGCAGCGGACGTTTGCATTGCTATACTCTCTGCATCTAAAAGCTCTAAAGGGAACTAGTGAGCTTTAGTGAAGACTGGAGACAATACTCTATGCTTAGAAATCATGACGATCCATCATGATGGTAACCGGCTATTCCGTTCTAGTTATCTCAGAACCAAATAACAGGAATTAGCGTTTTATTCAAATTTTAAACTTTTATTCTCTTGTATGCTCATATTATTCGCTCATATGGTTGAATTCATGGAGACGTTTTTCTTAACATTTACGCAAGGGAGTGTTCTTGGTTTTCTTATCTGTAATAATTTTGTTAGATTGTCATTCTGTCATTCTAAACCTAAAAAATATTATTAAAGTATGCTTTCCAAATATTATCAAATCTAATAACATTCGCACAATTTGTTGTCGTTCTTTACAACCCAATGATACGCAATATTTTGGTATTTTCGTTACAAACGATTGTAAGCATCACTAAAACAACAAACAACACACGTTCAACTTCGTAAGAAAGTAAAGAGGCAGACCTTCACTGCAGCCAACCTAACGAAAAACGATCGTCATAGTTTTCAGCCATTCAAAGCACTGCAGTTGCGTATCTAGCAATAATGTTGAGATCACTGAAGGGAACACCTGAAGAGAAGCAAAGCGCAGAGGGAGTGGGAGATGGGAGATGAGAGCCGGACGCAATCAAGTGAGTCTCATTTGTTCGTGCTTGAATTCGCACTTGTTTGTAATAGCACGTCACTTTTTTATTACTTCGGATTTCCCAATACTGTAGATGTACTTACCTCAAAAATATAGGTGCGTCCATAATATATGAGATCTACGTACTTCTAGAGCATGATACTGCGAATATTGAAATTAGGCTAATTTCTGAATTAGCGGGTTAATGTTTTCATATTTAACTAGCGTTGCTACAGAATGGCACAAACTTTCTTGTAGTAAGGTTTTATAATACCCTTGGCGTGACCGGAAGCGGTTTCTCAGTGCATCAACTGATGTCGCTGCAGTGCCACTGACCGGGAGGTCCTAGGTTCGAGTCCTGACGACGGCAGGATATTCGACACTAGCTTTTCAGCTTGATCGAATTCAGTTACTGTCTGGAGGAGAATTCTAGCGGCCGTCTGCTCTAATCGGTAGTTTTCCGTGTTTTCTCCGATCAACAACAGACGAATGCCGGGGCAGTACCCTACAAAACGGGCCACAGACCGCGCGCGATCTGTCCTTCCTCTTCCTGTCCTATTCTCTCCCCTTACACACACACACTTACACTAACATGCACGACACTACCACATATTCCGGGAGACCGGTCGGGAGCTTAGAGCTTGTCCCGGCTGGGGCGGTGCCCCGCTGGTAGGAGAGTCCTGGTTAGGGGGGAAACCCCACTAGCCGACGGTAGGTCGGCTCCGGATCTCGCCATTCAGCGGGGGAAGATCACCGCCATCTCCCGACTAAAAGATATGCACTAAACTTACGGGACTAATGACCAAAGTAGTTGACGTGCCCGGAAACACGAAAAAATCAATCAATCAATCAAATTGAATTTTCGATCGTTGGAGGTTCTGCGACTGCACTGTCATCAGTGACTGCACACACGTCAGGATTAACGTATAAATGCTGTTCAAAAAACGGTAAAGTTTATGAATGAATGCATGGATGTCTGTATGGATGCATGAAAAGATTACTGGATCAATCAATCCTTGGTGTGGACTCGCTTTACGGTCTTGACCCCTCATTCCAGCTGCCATCTATCGTCGCCCAAAAACATTTATTTTAAGTTTTTGCTTTCTTATTTCTTAAGTGGAACCTAAATATTACTTGAAGAATATTAAAGAAGAGTAAAACCTCGTCCTAAATAGAAATTTTCTTGAAAAATTTGAAGCAGTTTTTCAGAAATGGCGATTAAGCATTACCGTAAATGCGAAATTTGAAGCTATTTTCACAGGAATCTATTGAGTTACGAAACTTATTGGAAGTTATTTGAGCAATTTATCACAAATGTAATAATGTATTCATATCGATGGAAATGTTTTTAAAAAATACATATTTAAAAAAAGATACATGAAAACAAACTTTAGTTAATTAACAGGCAATAAGCACTATCGTTGGAAAAGTTTGAAGAAAAAATTTGGAGCCATTTTTGAGAAAATGTTGGTTGAACATTTCTGGAAATGCGGAATTTTGAGCTTACTTTAACAGAAACTGTTGAGTTTTCAGAAACTTTATATGTATTATTAAAGCATACGTACTCGAAAATAAAATAATGTGAAGAAATCGCCTCTTATGTAAATATTACAGACGTGAGAGACATGTCAAAAAAATTCATTGGATTTTTGCTTTTGATATTACATCTCATTAGAAACAAGAGTTACTTAAGCGAAATAAAACTGACAGAAGTAGAATACGTGCTGGGTGAGCATCATCAAGCAGACAGGTTTGGTCATGGGTTTGGCAATCGATTGTCGACATTTTATCGGTATTATACGAGTATTAAATTGTAATATTAATTTATGATATGTATTTCTTGATTTGGAAATCTGTAAACGGAGAGAAGTTTGAGGATATCAGTGAAAGGCAGATGGTTGTTACAACATTCCGTGCTGTGTGTTTATACATTCAGAGCTTATAATCCAGACATTTTGGGTGCTTTTTCTGCGTCCGTCCAATCCAATCACTCTCAAGTGGGTGCTGGAAGCCAGACTTTGTTTTAAATCGTCACCGCATTATTCTCAGATATTGTTCTGCTCTGTGAATAAAATAGAAGAGACGTATTTCAAACAGGAAGAAGCCAAGTACTGAAGCCACGCTTGATTGGGGGGACTCTTTAGTTGGGAAAATATCTGCTTTAAAATGTCTGTATAGCTTTTCTGACTTAATTTCTAGGATATATTCTGATATAAATATATCATACACCCAATTCCGTTTCTTTTAACTCCCAAGTACAACTGAATGTAGCTGCGGTTTCTAAATGAAAATCAAGCCGGTATCTTACAAAGCTTTGATAAAATTTTCTCATATTCGAATTAACTTTTTACTTTACATACGTATATACGATAATACACTCAAAATTCGGGGTAATAAACTCAAAATTCGCATTTACAAAACGCTCAAACGCCATTTTCTCAAAAACGGCTCCAAATATTTCTTCAAACTTTCTTCGGAATGTGCCAATTGAACTGTTTAAGAAGACGTAAAATTAATTTTGCTGCAGTCCATTTTTTTTAAATATACAAATATTTTTTTAACTATCTCTGTCTTTAATATGCACATTTCCAGCGATTTGTATACATTATTGCACTTGTGAATGAAAGTGCTGCAAATGACTGCTAATGAAGTTTAAAATTTTAAAAAAATTAAATTTCGCATTTATAGTAACCTTAAAGTAAATTTCATAGAAACGGCATTTTTCAATGAAAATGACTATGGCGAGTTTTTACTTTTCTCTAATGTTCTTAAAGTAATTCCACTATTCGGAAACCGAAGAGTTGAGGAAATTTCAAAAAACATATGATACGGGTGACGACAATGTCAGCCGGCAAGAGTATGTGGCAGAATAAGCTAGCCCAGACCAAAGAAAATAGAAAACTAATACGAGAAAGTCTGTGCCATTTTGTAGCACCATTAATTCTGAATTTTGCATTTAATATTTTCTTATTAGACCTTTATTCGAGAGTCGGAATGCAGAAAGTTAGGTGATTTTTTTGAGGGAGGGAGAAAGAGGACTAACGAGACATCTCTGTACGAATTGATTACTTTATATTGTTGAAGATGTGTGTCAAATGAGGGAAAATCTTTGGTCCGTTTTATTTTACATTTAGAACTTAAAGTAAAATGCTGGATAACCTTATTAAACCCAGTTGTTGATAATGTTAAGTATTTTAAATACTACCTTGTATATTAAGCTACATACAAAACATATCTTCTGCTCATTGATTTTTTTAAATCATAAGGTTAAAGAAAATTTCCGATAATTAATTCTAAGAAATGAGAATTGCTTTTTATAGACTAAGTCTTTAATAAAATAAGCGTAGCCAAAGAAACCTCTACGTTATGCTGCTGACTAGAAGAACCGGACCTGGTTCCATGAATTGCGATAGTGAAATGTGCAATTTAAGTCGCGAACGAAAAAACTAGTACCGCAACTGTCTATGACATTTCAGTAAATTATGAATGGTAATCATAATTCTTAATAATTTTTACTATTCTATATATGGGCACTACAGCACGTATGACTTTGGGGAGCTATAATAATTGTGTTCTAGGATTGCAGCAAAATGTAAATTGTGGTAATGAAAACACCACCAATTCTGTGAGAACTGCATTTAATGTTGAAAGACAAACACCGTTCCAAAATATTTCTACGAAATCAGCCTTTGGATAGATTTGCAACAAAATCACTAGATCAATCCGCTCGGAAGCAGAGCTCTTTGTTTTATTTTCTAAAGCTCATGAAAATTCGTTTTGCATATCCTCTAAAACACTGAATCATCTAAATATATGTAATTTTGTAAATAAATAGAGGATATGAGTAAATATGAGGAGAAGAGTAATTATAAGATATGGCAAGTAAAATCAATCCTCAAAGACAATCTTCAATGACACAGTTACAACGATAAGGACAAATATGTTTGAAAGTAATTATTCATTAACATACAAAATGTGTAACAATTGGAATCATTAACTCACAGAATGTAAATTGTTGAATTTAAATTCCCTCCAGATAACCCATTATTATTATTATTATTATTATTATTACTATAGATTCAAATTTGACGTATTTGAGATAAAGAAAATCGTACAATTAATGTTATATTTGTTGTTTGGACTGAGAAACGAGTTTCTGGAGAGTTCAATTTACGATGGCTGACCAGGTGCAATGCAAATCGCACAAGATCAGCACTATTATACTGAAGGATATTATTTCTGATTTTTTGATGTGTCATCATCTCCTATAAACAACTGTTTGATTTCTTCCGCATATTGCTCAAGGATACTTATCACATTTACACACACAGTAAAACGATTTTGAGTTTTCTCTTTCATGGAAAGTCAAAGCAGAACAAAACTGATCATTCGTAGACAACGACCCGTAGAAAACGATGCCTCCTACACGACACTACGCTGACTTTCTCTTTCGCCTGCGTCCCATTATGTCGTTCGGTTGGGTGGACACGATTTGATGACATAACGTAAAAAATCAACAGCACCACGATTTCAATACCACAAAACACAAACTGTCACACCATATTATTATGAACAACCTAAGAAACAATTTCACAATCAACAAAACAAATGGACTCATATCTCATATCGATTTACACTTGAAACAATTGATATGATTGGTATATTAGAATGATTTAATAATTAATTTACAAATGTTGAATCAACAAAATATCTGATAACATCGGCTTCTTTAAAATCAAATATTCGACCTAACGATGGCGAAACTTTTTTAAATATAGTTTTAATATTATTTTATGTAAGACAGCAAAAATCTTTGTTTCTTCCCTGTTGTGCCAGCCTGGCTAAGAAACAGTCTGTTATACAAGCACCCGCAAGCGAGTCATACGTCTTCCCAGAGTCTGAAAGTGGGTTCTACGATTCCGGTACATATTCAAACAAGCGAGCACGACAGCTACTAATTCGATTTAAACGATAAGGGGGACGGTAGCCGCTGCCGGGGTTACTCTGGAGGGAAAATTTAGGGCGGTACGGGTGGTAGGGAGGCTCGCTCAGTTTCTCAGGGCGTCTTGGGTTAATACCCGCCTGTGCCACCACAGCTACCTCCACCACCCCTACCATCACAGACGTTTTGGCGTTCACCGCCGCCAGTCCCGCAGCCGTCGCCGCTACCCCCCAACTGCCGCCTCCGCTCCCGTCGCTGCTACCGCCACCGCCGATGTTACCGCCCCCGCCCCCGCCGCGCTCCCGCCACCGCCTCTGCCTCCACCACTAGCGCCGCCGCCAACGCCGCCTCCCGAACGGGTCGCGTGATTTAGCGAACGGGTCCGGGCCGCGGGCTGCGGGGCGGGGGCTGAGAGTGATGCATGTGCCTGAGCGACGCTGGCGGTAAATCAAGGGACGGGCAGGCGGCGGCGGCGGCGCGGTGCGCGGTCCGCCTCTGTTGACCCGTAGCCATGGCACCGCCTCTTGGGTTCCGCCTCCAACCTCCCCCTGTTGCTGCTGTGGTTGCACTTTCGTTAGCAGTCTCCCTTTTTAGACTCCGATCCCGTGTTTGGTTGACGTCACGGCCCTCGTACCGACTCGCTTCCGTCGTATTGTGTCCCGTGATCCCCCTGTATTGCGTCTGACGGGTTGCCTGCTCGCTTCTCTCGCCGCCGCAGATGCTTTAACACACACAGGTTGCGCGCGTGTGGAAAACGCCGATCTGTAGGGCCTCTGACGTCCGCAGGTGTGCTGACGCCGCTCGCAGGCTCGACTCCGCTTTTGGGTTTGCGGCTGTCTTCTGTTTCCTGATCCTCCAACGAGAATACTGATTCTCCATTCTATTTAAGTTAGCCAGCTTTTCAATTTTTTAACTTTGGTAGTTGCTTCGTACCGTACCTTCGTTGGCTTGGAAAAGAAACTGTTGCATGCAACGCCTGGGTTCTGGGTTTTGTTACGATTATTCCTTTTTCAGAAATACTCACGACTCTTTCTTTCTCTCTCTCTCTCTCTCTCTCTCTCTCTCTCTCTCTCTCTCTCTCTCTCTTTCTCTCTCTCTCTCTCTCTCTCTCTTCTCTCTCTCTGTATAACATCATACTAATGTTCATACTACATCTCTAAACATCATACCAATTTTCTACGCAGAGACAAATTTGAAGAAAGTCATGCAGCTTCAGGATATGTGAAAGGTGTCTACAATTTCGTTAGATACCCAGAAACTGGGGAAAATCCCTCCAAAAACTGAAAGTGCAAATATTTGATTGTGTTATTCTGATTTTTTTCCGTACTGCGTATTCCGACTGAATTATAACTGTCAGTATGTCACTGCATACGACATCTTTTACGTCATTCGACAGCAAAGCTCCAAAGAAGCGCCCGCCCAACATTAAATGTGTACAAGGAAAAGAAATGGAACAGCATTTTTTTTCGATAATCTCGGTATGTAAAGAACTGGTGAACTATAAGTCTATTCGTTTTATTAGCGTTTTGTGAAAACTGTATTAATCAAAATAATTAAATATTAATTTAATAATTAAATAATTTCTTGTAGTGTAATACACGAGTACTTATTCGTTGTTCTTGGGGAGTGTGCTTGCTGCTTTTTAGGAAACAATGTTGTGTGTTTCTTTATCAGATAAATATTGAGAATAAATTTTAAAATTCGTAATGAAGTAAAACATATTCTTTGTACTTTTAAAATTAATCTTTTAATATTTGTAATATTTATAAAGTAATATTTAATACTGTTAGAAACATTATTAGGTGAGCCTTGCTCTCTCCGCAAGGACTTCAGCGAGATCCTAAGCACATGCTTAGTCTGCTTATGGATTAATACATCCCATGTTGAGAGGTACCACCCCCCAAGGAGGCGAACCGGCTGCGGTGGCTAAGGGCATCAACTGATGTCACTGCACTGCCTCCCACCGGGAGGTCGGAGACCAGTTCGAGTCCCGACGGTCAGTGGCAATATTTTCAATACTAGCTACATAGCCAGGACGAATTCATCCGCTGTCTCGAGACGATTTCTAGAGCGGCTGCTTGATCGTAGTTTCTGTGGTTCTCCGCAACACCAGACGAATGCCGGAGCAGTACCCTAACAAACGGGACACGGACGTGCGCCTCTTTCCTTCCTCTTCTTTGCTCTACCCTTACGATACTAGCTACATAGCCAGGACGAACTCATCCGCTGTCTCGAGACGATTTCAGTCAGTCAGTTATGGTGGTGCCTCGGCGAGGGGAATACCTTTATGGGAAAAAATACTGCAAAGTGTCGTGTATTTTGGCACCGGATCTCACCATCCAGCGGTGGAAAAGATCACCGCCACCTCTCATGATAAAAAAATTAAGCACCACACTTACAGAACTAATGACATTAGGAGTTGGCGCGTCTGAAAAAACAGACTATTCAATCAGCTAGTGGTGCTAAAACAGCACGTACTTTCTTGCCCGTACTTTCACGCAAAATTACACGAAAAGCACTGAAATTTTCGAAAAATTGTACATTACCTTATTTCGAAATCTATCTTTAAGGAACAGATTTCATTAAGGAAAAATCTCTATCTTTAATATTTTAGATGTAGGAAGACTCGAAAAAAGTTTCGACATTTGCAATTTTCGAAAAATTAAAATTAATTTTTTTACTTTGAAAATGTTCCAGTAGCTTCATCTAAAGTACCCTCCAAAATTAAAGTATCGGTTTCAAATTCAATGGACCGCGACATCAACAACATAGTTTGGAGAATATCAATTTTGGAGAAAATGGACTGAACGACTTAGCCGATAGCGTTGTTAAAAGACTTACAGACGTTTTGCCGTCAATCGACTATTGTGTGACGTGTTGGAGGCTTTTTTTATGAATTTGGGCAACTGGATTTATCCAATTTTTCGTTACCAGTGCCCTGTAATAATATTTTTTCTACAGAATATTCGCCGTTTTTTCCCGCAACATTACGTAACTTTCACTTCACTAACAAGAGTAATTACTATAGCAATTGACTCTATTTATTTATTTATTTATTTTATTTATTTATTTATTTATTTATTTTACGTCAAAAAACAGTTGAAACTGCGTATGACGTGCTATGGGGAAAAGTGAATTGTGTGCACATTTTCAAAATTCTGTGATCCCTACACTAAGTCATATACTACTTAAATTTTGAAGGAAAAAAACCTCCCAAGTAATAAAATCTATTTTCAAGGATAAATAAGCAATAAATTTTGGCTCTTATCATCTTGTGCTTCGGAATAATAATTCCTGTCGCGACAACATGGAAATGATAATTTGAATAATTGTATTTCCCACTCAATTCTAGAAGACGTGCACAGAAAATGAAGTTACATTTATCGCCCGGAAACGCGAACTCGCCCGGAAACACGAACTATTCAATCAAAAATCGTCAGGAGGCGGCTGGGTACCACGGAGTGTCTGGCCGTGAAGCGCACTAGTCGGCCCTCGCATGCGCTTGGCCTCTGGCTGTTGCGGGGAGGACTCATTGATTGAGCCGTCTGTCTCTCCGCGCTTGCGACGCGCCAGCGTCGTCCCGAGCGCTCTTCCCTGCTGTGAGTTACGACGTCCTCCGGCCGTAAATTCTCCCCCTTCTAAGCCTCGTCTCTCATCCCATCGAGATCAGGAGTGCAGAAGATAAGCTGCCCAGGCACAGATTCACGAGTTGTGCTTAATGTCTCTTGAAGCCAAATGTTATCGGTAGACTCTCTTTGCGCTTCTCCTTTCGACCAACGATTCCAGAGTTTTAGTGATCGCACGCATGCGCTATCTTGCCTCTGGAGTTCTGCGCATGACTAAACTCCGGAATCGTTCGACAAAAGTAAAAATGTAAATTGGGAGTTAGATAAACATGAAGATATTATCAAGCTACATTAAATGCGAATATATGTTTCGTGGACTTGACTTTGTTCATTTCAGTATTTTTTATTTTCATCAGACTGGTGAAATGAGCCCTATACAAGATGAAATAAATTTGGGTTCTGACTTTTGAATATAAGCTGCGTCACGATATGATAAATGTTGATATTCTGTTCTTGTGAAATCTTCCGAAAAGACGAACCTCATGATAACAATATTTTTTATGTACTCGACCAGAGACAGTAATCGCGGATCTACGAAAAAGTCCCCCTACTAAAGCGAGGATCCCGGGGAAACATTGACACTCACTGTTTCAAGATTTCGCCTACAATATCGTGCGCTTTTCGTCTTGTCACACGCATGTCATACATACATAATAATGGGGCTACATAATTTCTGAAGATACATATTGGCAATGCCTTCTAACGTAAGTCAGTATTTCATAAGGCTGTGACATTTCCAATTTCCAGTACAATGCTGTAATTTCAAAGCGTGTGGGATTTCAAACTTTATTTTCACAGATGTGACATCATGAATAGCACATGCCCATCTCTGAGTCCGAAAGCATTTTTGTATCACCTATGGTGTATGGGCCCAACGGACACACAGCCGCACTCAAATAAGCGAGCTAAGGAGACAACGGAGAATTAGAATCTTGTTTTATATGACTGAATGAATGTGAAAGGAAACAAACCCGAAAACATTATTGATGTGCCCGATGCAGCATATGGACACTTTGGATCTTGACCCAGAGCAAATATGCGCCGCGCCGATTGACATATTCTTATCACATAAGGAAGTGTATATTGTGTAAGTGTAAGTGTTCAATAACAGTTGTAAATTTAATTTCCCAAATGTATTTGAAAATAAAAATATATTAAAAAATGGATTTCTCTCTTGCATCTTTCTGTTGAGCTTTTTATTTAGACTGTAATACTTTAATTCATAAAAGTAAATTAAAAATACATCCAAAACGATAATGAAAGTTTGGAATTTCTAAAATGTTTTGTAATTTATTCGCAATGACAGTTTTCTTTAATTACTCGTGAACATAAATTGCTTTGCAAATTTTTATTTTATCTGAATACACTTTTTAACGTTCATTTCTATATTTTTACTCAGAATAGAAAATGCTTTTGAACTAGTTTGAACATGTTTGAACTAGAAATGAGTGTAATATTGCGTCTCTAACCTCAGATCGATCAGTTTTTTTCAAAGTCACTTGAACGAAGTCTCTACTTCCCCTGCTTCTTAATCGAAATTGGCGAATCTCCACAAAATGCATCAAGAAGGTTTTAACATGCTCGTAACTTGGAGTAAGAGCTTAATAACCGGCGTGGCGCAATGCGAAAGCCCTCGGAATGGGATGCGCGGTGGCGGTACGGTTTACGTGTATTCGGCGCACATGCGCCCGGCTAATTGCTGCTCGGCAGCCTGGAACTTAATAGCCTCGGCCGCATTGTTAATGCCGACAGGAATTAGGAGTTTCTGCGTTGCGAAAGATTCTTGAACGTGCAGGAGCGCCGGCGTTCTTTGTATGGGTGTGCGGCCTTCGGATTGCATGGTGCCTGAACGTATCCGTGCTTCAAATGTACTTGAAAAAGTACTAGAACATACACTTTCAGGGTTATTTTGCCTCTGCTTCTGAGAACATTACTAAGAAATGAACATAGATGTATGAAAATGTGGTCTAACAATCAGGATGTATGTAATTGGTATTTGTGGTCGGGTTAATCCGACTTTGGCCAGTCGGAGGTTTTCCCAGGTCTGAGCCCTGTTTTTTTCATTATCCACGCCTTGGGGTAATAACGTATTCCTACAAGCTTTTTCTTTCGTCACACAGCTTTATAATCCGAGATGATTTGCATTAGGAAGCTGAAGCTTCATTTTTGCACCGGTCGGGAAACGAACCCGGGACCACCGGGAATCGAACCCTAAAATTTAAGACAATTGCGTGTGTGCTCAATACTGAAAACTAAAGGAGAGTAAGATCAAGCAATTTGTATGTAACCTCTATACGATAATAACACCCTTGCTTACGGAACGCTTTGGATTCTTTTATAAGTGAATCGTTATAAACAGTAATCGGTTTTTCGACACTTCATAGAGACATTGAGTTGGGTTAGTTATTTAACTTGTTTCGTTTTCATTAAATGTCCATACTTACCATATTGGAAATATCGGGATATTTGAAGCTTTGGCAATTAGTGGGCATATGTTTGTGGATAAATACCGATTTCATGCTATATGAAGTGAATGTGTTAATGCATAAAGAAACAACTTCAGAAGCTATATGCCATTACCTACCGCAGCTATACCATTACTACAGCTCTAATAGGTACAAGAAGATGGCTCATTCCGTAGACAGTAAAGCCATCCGCCGCCAGGTTTGCTCCCCGCACTCACGTCCGTTCGTCCAAGGCGCGAACGCCTTTTGCATATAAATACTCTGCCTCGTTATTTCAAATTAAAATCTAAATTGGGGCTCAGTCGTTTCGACAAACAGGGTGTCGCTTGTTGCTATAGCGTGTTACTCGAGAGAACACTGCAAATTCGATCCATTGCGATTTTCCAGGCGATAGCGAAAGCAAACATTGGAGAATCGTGACTCATTAATTCTCTCAATCGCCCACTCTGCGACTCTGGGTACCCATTAACCGGCGCTTAATTCCTGGGAAAGCACGATAATATCCCAAGAGTGAAGATTCACGCAACGTTTAGGTGTTGGAGTCTTAAATGCTTACGATTGGAAACGCTGAACAGATATAGCTACATGAAATCACCGCATTCCGAGAGTTTTTTTATTATTTTTTTTATAAAGTTTGTAAATGTGAATTGAAAGGATACGATATATTTTGAGCAAAAAACAAGAGAATCCTTGTCCATGCGAAGTACAGAATACCTGCTTACATCAGTAAAATACAAGTTTTTTTAAATTGCTATTTATTCTTCCAACCTGGTACAAGTAAATATATTTTACAATCAAATACAAAGTCTTTAAGCTAGTGTAATAATAGGTTTCGAAAATGTTTCTTCTAAGAATCTTATTTTAGAAAAACCTTGAATATCCTACAGACAGATTCTGGGCGTTTTAAAAACTCTTTTCAGCAATATATACGTTTTTTTTGTATATTTCTTTTTGCTTCTCTTTACTGCTTTCTCAAAAGTCACAGTAAATAATTTTTCTTGTTTCACTTAGAGGGAGTGAGATACTAAACGATACTTTAGTCAATAATATTTTTAAAGGTCTTCGTGATAATTGTGGTGCCTGGCATCCTTTTAATGATTATATGAACGTAGTACATGTTCTCAAACATTTTTTATTGAAATGTTTGTTAAATAATAATCCCTATGCACTTATGCAAAACTTAACTATATATAATTAGTGAAGTATTACCATACAGTAGTATATAAAAGAAGAAATATTCTGCATTAGTAGGGCCAGTGAAAAGTAATCTCTACGAATTTGACCGTAAGAATTGGAGGTAGCTCGTGTCTGCTGCCGAATGTTTGCATTATCAAATTTAGTAATATATAATATGTATTCCCTCTTGAGTGAGATTATAATTGCATCACAATTATTTTGCAATAACAAAAAGTCGGATATAAGAAAATAATCCACGCGTGTTCCAGAGACTTAGTACAGACAATCCTGCTCATAACGGAAGAGCAGGGACCGATGGAAATTTCCGTTCAAATTTTCCCGTTATTACTAGGTTTTCAAAATTTACTAAGCCAAATAAAATGCACTTCCTCACAAAATATTTATGTTTTAATTAAATCACTTTTTTCGTACATACAACAAGCATAATTTTTGGAAAAAGAATTACATAGATCTCCCAAAAAGAACTTCAATGAAAATAATCTAACAAAAATTGTCTTTTGCTATTATCCTTATTAAAGCTTCTTTTTCAAGATCAATACACACTGCATTCACAATATATAATATTTCATTGTTATTATATGAGGAAAAATCCGTCATGTTCTTTATGTGCAGAAGTGCATCATGAGCTTTGAAGGAATTTTCTGATTTCGTAACTTCATCTTCCTCCCCTCCCAAAATTTTCTTCTTCCCCAGACGGTAGATTTTGTCTTCCGTTACTCAACTGCTCATCCTCCGTTAGCAATTTCTTCTGCGATCAATTCCCTCATGTTCACTTCATTTAACGTGTCTTGAAAAACGGCGGTGTCAGCAATGCTCTCTTCTGTACTGTTACTGTTGGCAGAATCCTATTTAAGGCCATCAGGAGGCGGAATGCTTTGCATGGTTTTGATATCCAATGCACAGCATCTAAAAGGTGATATATTTTGTCAACTCTGTCACGGAATCACATTCCATTATTCCTTAGATTAGACGATGGTTTACATCGCGTTGCTATTTGAACTTGGGTATAAAATGTTTAAGTGTAAGTGTTCATATTCTCATCTTTAATTTCTTTATATTTCATCAATCTTCTCGTGCAATTTCCAACCCAAATCTCGTATGTTCTCGGGCCGTGGGCCAAAAGCAACTTTGCCCACGCATTCATTGGGTTCTTCTCCACAAACCTACGCGTGTTGTAAAGTCAATTGCTATTTTATGTCAACTAAATGCTGTTTTAACTAGTGCAAAATTATTTTCGTAATCATGACTTTGATTCTAGGCACCTCCATCTAACTCTACAGGCGTCTTCAAAGTTCTGCCTCACGCTATTAGAAATTCGTCCAGGATTTTATACGCCTTTCTAAACCCATCTAGCATAGTTACTCACTTCTCAAAAATAACCGACTAAATCTTACTTCAAACTTGAGTACGAGATCAGATGGAACATGAACAATTCACCAGAACGCGGCGGCAAATATCTTTAGATTAGATTTGTGATTAATTATGGACTAATCATCCCTTGGACCATTATTTGCATCTGAAGCAGCCGGTGAGCAGCACATTCTCGCCCTCAGTGCCTATACGTGTCCCAAGAAGCTGCTACGATGGTGTCCGACCGAATAAGGGGGTCTTTAATCGCTACTACCTCGAAAACGACTGCTGCTAAGTTTGCAGAACCTGAATTCCAAACCATAGCGATGGTACGCCAATGGTAATTAAAATTTGACAATGACAATTCTCCAATTAAAATATGTAGAATTTACGTGTTATCATCTTGGACGCGATTATCCAATAAGGAACTTCGAAGCTTACGCCTTAATTTTCGAAATTGAAGCTTCTTAATATGCTAAGCACAATAAGATGAATAAATGTTACGTAGGAAATTTTGCTTCGTAAAGTGCTTCGTAGCATCTCAACAGTTTCTCGACGATCTTCTTTCCATAAGTGAATCGAATCAGGAAGAATACTGCCGCTAAAAAAGAGAAAATATACTTTTCAGCACTCATGCATGGAAGCTGATACTTAGTTTAGTGTTTAATCGTTGTTAAGTGTTACTTTCCAATACGTATAGAGCAAAACAAAAAATCCGCTACGCATCGCAATAAGAAAAAATGTCTTAAACAACAATTGAGTATTGCAAACCTGGTCCACGCTGGGGATGATTCACCTTGTATCTATCAAAAGAAACTCCTGACATGAATCAACATGGCTGTCGCCTCGGATATTGAGAACTAACTTAAGAAACCAGGGATTGCTCGGGAATTTATTTATTGCTATCATGTATAAACCGGCTTTGATGGTATAGGGGTTATTATGCCGGGCAGCTGATCCCAAGTTCGCGGGTTCAATCCTGGTCAAAGCCGGGCGATTTTCGAGGTGCGAAAAATCGACGGCATACATGCGGACGCTTGTCGGTATGCAAAACAGATTACAGAAAAGGCACTTGGCCGATCCTGAAAAAATTAAATCCTCTTGCAATTTAGCACCAATCAGAGTTTCGATTTGAATTACTGGATAAGTTTGCGGATATCTTGGATCATGGCCTCCGCTATTTGGTATTCAAATCAAACGTCAAAATTGGCGCACTACCGCCCCTAGGGAAAGCAATGGAAAACTACCCTATGCACACTTACTCAGAATAAGTCTCACAAGAAGGCGGTAGGGGCTTCTGAAGACTAATCTACTCACTAATCAGTGTATGGCACTAAGAGAAAAGAAGAATCATCTATTAGATAGCTGGCCTTCATGTCGCAGTCCACGTTTTGCGTGAATATGAGCATTTTAATAATGGGTAAACTTCCACAGTTAGGCCGCGTACTTGAATTAAATTAAATCAGCAACTCACCCCATTGTAGTGCAAGGCCTCCTAATCTTAAGGAGGGGTTTTCATTACCATAGAAGCTGGGCCAGATGAGTGATTCAAACTTTCGAATAGATATTATTTAAAAATGGTGATTACTTTCAACCATATTTATTAATAAAAATTTACTTTAAACATTTTTTTCGTAAAACAACGAACATTTTATGGTATCATTTTAAATCGATACTACGCTCTGTTTCATTCTTGCGCACTCAAAAACACTCGATACAAATGTGAGAGATATACAAGGACTTCAATGGAACTAATTTTTTGGGACACATACCGTTGTAAACAACTTCACTCTATATTATTGATGATCCAAACAGCACGTAAGAGTACCTGCAAATTCTTACAAAAAAATTACACAACTACTTCATTTTAAAATGCTGGACTCGTTTCCTATCGGCACATGTTCGTCGACATTTCGTTTGAAGTACGGCAAAGATGCAATTTCTGAACAAGTCACGTAAATAACTATTGTTTGGGTACAAATCCCAAAGACACAAATTTGCGAACTGATGAAAGTGAGATGCGAATAACTTCAACCCCTTATTGAATCGAAATGTCTGTCAATCTGTCCTACGATCGACGTTCAGGTCCTGCTGTCATTTCAGGCATACAAATGACCGCCAGTGTCTATGATGATTAATTGTTTATTTCGTGTTTCTGTCAAATGCTATGGTTATTAGTGCCATAAGTGTAGTGGATGTTTTATTACAGGAAGTGGCAACATTCGTCCCCCGCTTGATGATATGAGATCCAGGGTTTAACTACGCGTCGTGTTCCGGAGGTTTCCCCATCTTGGAACCGGGAGCGGTGCCTCAGTGCATCAACTGATGTCACTGCAGAGCCTCTGACTGGGACGTCCTAGGTTCGAGTCTTAACGACGGCAGAATTTTCGACACTAGCTCTTCAGCTCTTCAGTCGCTATCGGTAGGAGAACACTTTCGGCCGGCTGCTCTGGGTTCTCCGATCAACACCAGGCGAATGCCGGAGCAGTACCCTAACAAACAAGCCACGGACCACGCGCGATTCTCCCTACCTCTTCCTTGTCCTATCCCCTCCCTTACACACGCGCACACACACACACACACACACACACTAAAATGCACTATACTACCACATATTCCGGGAGACCGGTCGGAGGTTAGAACTTGCCCGACTAGGCGGTGCCCCGCTAGTTGGAGAGTCCTGGTTAGGCGCCGCTCCGCTAGCCGGCGGTAGGTCGGCTCCGGATCTCGCCATCCAGCGGGGAAGATCACCGCCATCGGACGAGAGAAAAGCTTACGGGATTAATGACCTAAGCTGTTTACGCGCCCGGAATCACTAACCAACCAACCCATCTTGGAATTTCCCGCCAGCGAGACCCTTCCCGAGTAGGGGCAAGCTCCAGGGCAATGAATGGTCTTCCGACACGTGTGGTAAAGTAGTGCTAGTAAGCGCGTGAGCTGGTAAGGGATAGGGATAGGACAAGGAAGAGGAATTACTGCGCGTAGTCCGTGGCCCGTTTTGTAGTGTGTTGCTCTGGCATAAGTCTAGTGTTGTTGTAATAAACCACGGAAAACTGCCGATCAGAGCAACTGGCCTCTTAAACTTTCTTCTACACAAAGGCTGAATTCGATCTATCTAGCTAGTGTCGAAAAACCTGCCACCGTCACTACTGAAAACTAGGACCTTCCGTTTTGAGGCACAGCAGTGACATCAGCTGATGACCTGAACAACTTCAACCTTTACAACCGAAACAGTGCCTATAAATGCGCGACAGTGTCTGCGGAAAATTCACAGATTTTGCAGGTGATTTGTAGATGAGATTCAGGCTGAGACTGAATTCAACAATTTTGCATAGAAAGAGGAACCGGAAAATATTATTTTTGTACATCTGAATAGACTACTCATGTATGTAGTGTTTGAATGAATTGTGTGTGTGTGTGTGTGTGTGTGTATATATATATTATATATATATATATTATATATATTATATATATATATTATATATATATATATTATATATATGTTTATGCGCACAATGTGAAACAATCCTTAATTGCGATATTAACGCAATGTGTCCCACGTTGGGCATGCCATTGAAACGAATCTGAATAACTCTTCAATATGTAATTATTTAATTTGATCGGCTAGCATTCATAACATGAATGATATCAAACATTATCTTTATATTTTGATTCTGATATGAGATAAAATATATTCTCTTGTATGTTGTTGTTGCCCTGATTTACTCACGCACTTGTTCAATAACATAACAATCTTTCTTTATACCAATATTATCATATTGACGGCTGTTAATAATAATATATATGTCGGCATACGTCTGGTCAATACTTACTTTGTTGTATGTGGACGAGCCGTCCATAGGGATTAGCGATTTCTGTAAATTTATTTAATTAAAAGAATTGTTGGTTGATTGGAAATTACTGTTAATTACCCATCATTTTTCTTAATAAATAACTATAGTATTTATTCAAATGTTTGAATGATAACAGGTCAAAATTACGAACTTCTTTAAGTAAATATTAGATTGATAATGACTAGTCTTTAATCAAATTCAATTAATTTGTCTTTCATAGCTTACATACGGTCTTCGTGCACTCTTGAAGCCTTCTCGAGAAAACCCGGTTGGAGAAAAGATTCAGAGTCCCGTAAGGTCTTCTCTTTTCTACCGCTGTTTGTTTTCACTCACTTCGCTTGTATTGTTTAAACGTTCTATCCGGGGAATAGCAATAATTCCTGACACTAATTAAATCTCAATTAGGTCCACCTAATAATATCTGAATGATCTGTTCTTGTTAACACACTTCCTAACATTCCATCACGTGCGGATGCCTCTTCGCGTGAATCCTAACCTTAGAATAACATATTTAATGCTTATAGCAATCTATAATCCTAATCTAAAAATTATTCAGTAAATCGAATACCCCGCTTATGAATTGAATGCTAAAATTCAAAAATTTTATTATTACTATTATTATTATTATTATTATTTAATATATACTATTTTCTCTATATTCACAAAACGTAGCAGTAAAAACACTTATTCTCCTCGTAAACTGATATTATATCATACTACCCCCTTAAATACTAGAGAATACCCCCTTACGATGCGTTGGGCACGCGCAATGGCTCATCGCAGAAAGAGAGCTATCCACTCCTTCTGGTCACGAATGCGCCTCCAAGTAGTACATTGTATTTTTTCTTGTAAATTATATTCCAAGAATATATTTTCTTCTTTGGGAGATGTTCTTTTCTATCCAAGCAAACCATGGTATTTGGATTGTATGCGTAAATTCTCCGTGACTAGTATTTATTTAAATCTGACACCACAGCTTCCTGCCCATGTTGTCTATATTCACTCTGTATGTGTAAATAAATTTTAATAAATGTTGTAGTAATGTTTATATTATTGAGGGGTTATCTTGATTTATCACAGATGATTGTATAATTCTTAAAATTTTTCTCTCCTGACTTTTCCATTTGCGTATGTGTCTGGGAAAAACGCTTTCGATTAGTGATTCTTAATAAAAGAGACTAGCAAACTCAAAGTTATCCTGAATAAAAGAGACTGGTTCTCATGGCACAAGTTATCAAATATCCTCTTCTTAGAGAAAAGAAGTGTGTAGAGGATATGAACAGTAAGATCTTTGGTTTTGATGATTTTTGTTTGAGTGCCCATCTTCCTTTGGAAAAAGACACAAAAGCAGCCGATATGTTTCACTCTGCCTTTCGTAACCTCCTCCAAATGGTACTTCATTAGTCATAGTTAACTGAGAAAAAAACAGCCGATAGATGGATTCGAATGCAAGACTTCACGATTTGCAGTAATTTAAATGCGCTTTACATAAACACTTCTATACCTCCACCGTTCCATTTATAAAAGCAGATCATATCTTAAGATTCATCAGCCTCTATACATGACCGTGATTTGGTTCTCGAAATCGTTCATCAAAGTGACCTCCATGGAGAGGTAAATGAGATACAATAATGAGGTTGAAAGGAAAAGGAATGGTAGGTTACAGAAAACTAGTAGAGCTGATTTATTTATTTTTCTGTTCTTCATTGCGTCATTGCATCAAACAAGTTCTTTTGTAAAGTCGACTTAATGTCCTTCTTTCGTCGTTTAATCAGGATTTACGTGAACAATGTTCCAAAGTATCCACTTAAGGAAGTCATTCTGTTCCATTTTCGTTCAAATCATTTCCGCGTTGTTTGGGAATGTCCCAGGCTAAATAATGGGTAACGTCTGAGAATTTTTTATTTGACACTTATCCATTTGTCACAGCAATATACGTTCTTACAAAGGAGCTATTGAACGCACGTTTTCTCATACCCGAAGAAACGTGACACGTCTATGTTTATGATATTATACACACAGAAAGCTGACGTACTCAATCAGGTGACTGCTTATTTTTTCCGAATGACCATAACACTTTCTCCCGCTGTTCCATGCACTACCTTTTGCGGCGAGAGAAACATGCTGTTTTCTTCACCTCCGATAGTATGGATCTTCTGCACGAAAGAATCACGGATTCCGGAAGAAATTAATTCTCCTTTATTTGCCCTCTTTTACCGGTCTCTCACTATGCAATCTGGTGGTAATGGCAACAGTAACGATGGACACGGCAACAGCAGCAATTCCCTTCTGTAACATAACACACGTGCGCTCAGGGGTCATGAATCTGCTGATTTGTTGCTTCAGTTCGGAAGCATCAATCTCGATAGTTTAAGGCCTCCGGCGTCCAGTGAGCGTGCTGCTATCGACCGTTTTTCGCGATCCCTCGACTAGCAGATCGGCGCTAACGCCATGCGAAAAGTCACGTACAGAAATTTATTTCCTACCCGTAGCCACTAGGAGACTATAAAGTCCGGCAAGGCCTTCTGTGTCGGGGCGTTGTTATCCGATGCCCAACCGCCTGCTGCGTTACGAATATGATTATCCGCAAAACAACTCAGCGTCGTCCCGCCTTTGAAGCAACGAAACAATAAAACGAAATGCAACAAAGACTTTGAATGTTCCAAGATGATCTGATATGCCATTTTGTTTCTGTCTCATCAGTGAAAACCTGAATCCGATGATGTAGTACGACAGGTTACAGAAGGCAAAGCAGACACTGGGTCCTTCAAAAGTTTTGCTGTGTCTCTAAAGGTAATAATATAAAATGACGTAAACTCGCTTGCAGGACATTTGTTTAAATGCAAATTTTCTTTATTTATATTAAGTTTTGACGGTTAATGATGCCAAAACTTATCGGTAGAAATTCGAGCGAATTACATGGCCTCAGTTCCTTACTTTCTCTTTCTGCTGCTACATCAGAACTTCTTTTATTTGACCCAACTAAACAGATCAAATTTCTGTTCCGTGATGATCGCAGAGCAGATTGCTACACCCATTTTTCTTCAATGAGAAAATTATTTTCTATGTTGTATTTCTACTTCATATTTGCGGATACATTAAAAAATCTTAAATTTTAATATTACTAAAATTGGAAACCATTCCAATCACGAACATGTTATTGGCAACATCCCAGGAATGAACCACCATGACATCTAGCTAATACCTACCGATAATTGTTTACTTTCCTTTACAGCATTATATCCGCATTGCAACCGGTATTGTTCAGACTTGGTAGCCAATAAAACTAAAAGGAAATCAACAGAGTCTCGATCACAAGCAACGATAATCAGATCCGCCATTTTGTTTCCGTCTCGTCGGCGACGGCTCGCGGACGCGACGATACAATCGGGGCTTGCGTCGCGCCGCTTCTGTAGCGGTTTCCCTTGATTGCACAATGCTCCGCCGCATTACTCAGTGGCCGTGCCGCCTCGGCCGCCCTGCGCCGCGCACTGCTCCCAAATGAACCGAAAGGCGGGCATACCAGTAAGTAAATAAATAAATAAATAAATAAATAATAAATAAATAAAAATAAATAAATAAATAAATAAATAAATAAAATAAATAAATAAATAAATAAATAAATAAATAAATAAATAAAAATAAATAAATAAATAAATAAATAAATAAATAAATAAATAAATAAATAAATAAATAAATAAATAAATAAATAAATAAATAAATAAAAGTACATTGTCAAACTACAATGTTAGTGAGATGATCTATGTGAGATAGTGATCGCATAATTTTCGAAAAAATTGATATTCCCTAGTCCATCTGGTTGATTGATCTGGCTGACGTATTTCAAAACATGTATTAATTGTTTCGGGAGTAGAACATAAGTCAAATTCCCATATAGTATTTTAAAACTCTTCTCAGAAATGTTTACATTTTTTTTTCTTTTACGAATTGAACACAGTGTACTGATAAATGTTTTATAGAGGTTATTGAAGCTAGAAAATTTTCCGATGGTACATTCTTTTTCAATATTATCCTTTTAAATTATTCATGTAGGTTTGGTCAAATTATTGGTATTTTTCGAATAATTTTGAATCAAATGCTGGCATTTTGTAAAACGTATAAAGAATATTTTCTAGAAAACGTTAAAAAACTCTTTGTACGGATAGAGCACAATGCAGTAACTTGCATGTCGTAAGCCTGGCCTTTCGAATGATTAAAAATTAAACTTCATGTATATTTTCGCACCATCCACGCTTAGTTAATATTTGCATTTCAGATACATTTCGTGGTTTGATGCATTTGTAGACACAAAAGGTAAATGACCTCTAATGAAGTTTTTCAAAATATCAAAAGATTTTGAATATAAGGGAATCAAAAATGACGCTTTTGCAATAGAGTTCAGACGAAATTTTGTCCCAAACTGATCTTTTTTCTCAGATGTTAATATTAAAGAACTTTCTTGCTCTTCTTTTACATTCTCAAAGCCTCGTTTCGATTTAACTATTAGCGGGTCCTATGTACAAAAAATAATTTGAACAATGTAGGATTTTTGATAAAATACTATGTACAAAATATCAATATTAGGACAGTAGGGAAAGTAATTCGTGATTTTCATTTGAAAAATGTTCTCCAGTATTGTGTCCCACATTTTCAGATGAGTTTGTAATTCTAAGGAATGTGATTTTTATATGTTTGGAAGCTAATGAATTTAACGCTGAATAACTCTAAAGTGATTTTACCATCACGATAAATTATGCTAAATGATATTTATATAAATAGGCGATACTATGGCCACCCGCAAATTGTACAGAGAACGATAGACCCGACTTTTGTGAGCGGATTGTTTTAGCAGTTTAAGGTGAGTTAGATTAAGTAGGAATTAAGGAAATTGAGAGTGGGCTGTTATCGTGGCAGAGCAGTGAAAAGAGATACGAAAAAAATGGCTGAAATAATAATAATAATAATAATAAAATAATAATAATAATAATAATAATAATAATATACAAGTTGCAATACAATTAATTATTACATCTGTACATAGCCATTCCAAATATTACAAGAACATATGTGTACCATTCTGTAGCGCGTCATTTCGCATTTTCGTTCGACATGCTCTGTATTTTCCAAGTGACCGTCCGTCGAAATGTTTGTTTGCTAATCCCAGAAACGCTGCTGCATGGGCGCTTGCCGTGACACCACAACCCACTGCGCTCCGCGCCGCGCTCGCCCCCGGAGCAAAAGCCGGCCAACGGGCTTCGGTGGGCTCCCCGCGGAGCTTATAGCGCTATTACTAATAATATGCCATGTCACATGAGGCTGCGCCGCCGCGCCGCCGCGGTCAGGGCACACGCCTTCGTAATTTATGGCTCTGACGTGGCGCTCGCGAGCGCCGTGATGTATTTCTGTCGCGCGGCACCAACTGTGTCCCGGGATGTGTATTTATGCGAGTCGTATATAAACCACTGCGTGCCCCGCGTTATCGGATCGACTATTATCGCTGTCGAGATGTGGAATCGATTGTCGGGTTCGGGTTTCACCCAGGGAGGAAACGAAAAAAAAGAAGAGAATGACGCGAGTTGCTTTTGTTAGTGGGAATGACAAAGAAGGAACGCTCATTGTCAACCCGTAACAGCCTGATAGCTGGCTCTAATTGTACTGATCGTGGGGCTACTGTTGACTGCATTCTTCAGATCTGGTAGATATCGGTTTAATTAGCGAGTATTGCCTGGCAAGTTTAAGAAGAGTCTGAGTGGCAAGAGTGGCAAGTATACGACCCTGTTTGCTACAGGTTTACTGTCAGACATGTTGCCCACTGTATGGAACTTCTTTGAGCTCATTCAAGACAGAATAACCTGCACAATCATTTTAATTAGTGATACTAATGTAATTATTATTTATTAACAGTTGAATGAAACTCCAAATAACGAAGCATTTTTTAATTCCCTGGAGTCTGAAAGTTCGTTGACATGAGGCAGCCTCAAGTTTCTTTTCCTGTAAACGGTGACTTTGTTGTTTTGGATCTTTCGCTTCTTCCTTTTCAGTACGTAAAATCCATCATAATTTAGCACGGAGTAAATTATATGATAAAGCTTTCATTGTTCCGTTACAAAAATTGTTTCTCTAGTACGGGCTTCTTTTCTGATCTTCTACTTCTTCAAGTGATATTTCTATGAGAGCCATACCCGGTTTGCTAATTACAAGAGAATTTAAAGCAGTTAAAAACAGAACATACTTGTTTCCCTTAACATAACAGGGTAGTTCCATCCGTGAAAACAGACTTCCCATTTATCTTCGTCTTTCATCTTTACCCTGATATTATACCTAAAAAGGGGAAACTTTTAATACAATATCTTTATGTACAGTTTTATGCGTACATTTTTGCTCCTTTAGTTTGAAAATTTAAAAGTCGTATAATTATATACCGTTTCTGACTTGAAGCATCCATGGACAGACAAAAGCGCTCTGTGATCATCCATGTCATTTACTGTGTTTACCATTTCGTGATGAACAACCTTTTGCAATCTTTAACTTTTCTTTAGTTTACGAATGTTTGAGGGAAGTATTTGGGTCTACCATGGGCGTTTCAGGCAAACGATGGATCGCTGTTAAGCTGTTTTAATGTTCGTGCACGAGCTCTTTTAATGATAGGGCAATCGACGCTCCATTTGAGGCAATTTGAGCGGCGACGGAGGCGACCTAGGCGGTGGCGAGGGCGGCGGTAGCGGTGGAAGTGGCAGTGGTTGTGGAGGTGACAATGGTAGTGGTGGCGGCGCTGGAGATGACTTTGAAAGTGGCGTCTGCGGCGCGCTATAAGTTGCGATCTTTGACATGAGTGTCAGCGTCTGAAAAGGCAATCATAGTATGTTACTAAGGTGACGGATGTTGGAGGATTCAGAAACAAAATGATAAAAAAATATTACGAAATTAAATGAGAATAAATACTAATCGCATAATAATAATAATAATAATAATAATAATAATAATAATAATAATACACTTTAATATTATACAACTACAAGAATTACATGAAATGTTCCATTTAAATGACACAGAAATAATTTCGAGACCACCATTGCTGTATCAGGCGACACCGATGCGCTCGCCATCAGCCTTTTGATTCAGATCACGCCCACTCTCTGCATGTGGACCTAGTGGGAGGTTGAGAGTTTGCGGCAATATCCTTCGTTTTTATCCTGCCTCTTGTTCCTACATTTCTCCATCATCAAGAACTGTTTTTGGCATGGCATCATTCATGTTTATTGTCTTTTAATTGTAATAAGAACATCAGCTATCCTTGGTAAAGGTACATGAGCTAAGAATCCTAAAATATATTTTGCAAAATTATCTTAAATTATTATATTAGTAGATCACCTCGAAAGGTAGTGGCAAGATCAAGGGCATTGCACGGAGTTTTGACGTGATAATGAAAAGACGTTTAAACTCTCGTTAGATCGTTTTTGAGTTAAATTGGTCTTGATTGGCTTATGCTCTGTCATAGATGTTTACGTTCATGTCCCATCAGTGACCACTATCCCATAACTTACACAACCCTTTTTTTATTTACAGTTAATGTAATTTATTGCTGTTTCTAGTATTCGTATTATTATTTAACGTAAAAAACAGTTAAAAACTGAGTAACGTACTATGGAGAGACGTACAAGCAGTGCACGGTTTCTTGACTTCTGGGATCAGAAGATTAACTCATTCATACTAACGTGAGTTATGAATACAGACAGCAAAAAGCATTTTTTTGCGAGAATGGTATGAAAATATTCACCTCGGTGTAATAAAAATTATTTGCAAAGGCAATTCGCTACTGATTTTGGCTATTATCCCCAGTGCTCTACGTGAAGAAATCGACATATTGCAATGAGAAAGTAGAGAACAATTAATTGAATATTTATGTTTCCTGCAGAGCTCAAGAAAACGTGCAGCGTGAGCGCGGATACATTTAAGAAGCAAAGCAAGTGACCATCTCAGCATTCGCCCAAAGGATGAGGGAAACTGGACGGAAAATTGAACGAGATGGGGATCATTGACCCAGAAGCTGACGTACAATACTTGTTACAGGCATATTTAGACTTTTAGAATTACGCAATCTAATTTTCCAAATAGTAAGTAAAACATAAAATAACATTAGTCAAATCAATGGTTTTGCTTTTTGATGCTTAGTATAGTTTGCATTGAAGAGAAAAATATTTATTTAATATCATAATAGCCTAAATTAAGTCCATAGTACACAAATAAAACTTAAAATAAAAGAATTAGAACATAATATTATAAAAAGTTTTTAATTTCAGAATTCATACTGAAATTCTTCATTACCATGAAATGAAATGCGTGTGCAGTGTACGACGGTGCTCCAGTAGTGAAGCCGCGAGTGCTGGAGAGGGCGTGAACCGGCGGGTCGGGGAGCGCGGCTGGGGGCTCCCGCGCGAGCGTATAGATGGCGTACCATCGCCGTCGCGCGATCGCGCGCGCGTGGCTGGAGCGGAGCGGAGCGGAGAGCGAGATTGATCGCCGTGTCATTGGCGGGCGCGCGGCCATCGGCCCGACTTGGCGCGGCTCCCGACGCGCGCCTCCCCCTACGCCCCCTCCCCCTGCCACGCCCCGCGCCCGCCCCCGCGTGCGCCCCGCCCTGCTCCTCCCCTCCCGTTCCTGACTCTCCCCACTCCATGCTGCCCCGCTCTGCCAGTCTGTGCACCTCTTTTACTTCGGCCCACCATACACTCCTTGGGTTGCCATTCCCCTCCTCCACACCCACCGGTAGCGGTAGCTCCGTGCATCAACTGATGTCACTCCAGCGCCTCTGACCGGGAGGTCCTAGGTTCGAGTCCTGACGGCGGCAGGATTTTGCGACACTAGCTTTTCAGCTAGGTCGAAGTCAGTCGCTGTCTGGAGGAGAATTCTAGCGGCCGGCTGCTCTGATCGGTAGTTTTCCGAGGTTTCTCCGATCAGCATCAGGCGAATGCCGGAGCAGTACCCTTCCAAACGGGTCACGGACCGCGCGCGATCTGTCCTTCCCTTCCTTGTCCTATCCTCTCCCCTTACACACACACACACACACACACACTCACTTACACTAACATGCACTACACTACCATATATTCCGGGAGGCTGGTCGGGGGCTTGGAGCTTGTCCCGGCTAGGGTGGTGCCTCGCTGGTGGGAGAGTCCTGGGTAGGGGGAAACCCCACTAATCGACGGTACGTTGGCGCCGGATCTCGCCATCCCATGGTGGAAGATCACCGCCATCTCCCGAGAAAAAACCATGCACTACACTAACGGGACTAATGACCGAAGTAGTTGACGCGCCCGGAAACATGAAAAAATCAATCAATCAATCCTCCACCCCCATGTGCGCCCAGCCCTGCTCCTCCCGTCCCGCTCATCTCTCCCTTTCCTGACTCTCCCCGCTCCACGCGACCCCGCCCTGCTTCTTGCCGCCCCGCCCTGCCAGTCTGAGCACCTCTTTACTTCAGCCCACCACACACTCCCCTACTTGCCATTCCCCTGCTCAACCCTACGTGCACCCCGCCATGTTTCTCCCCTCCCTTCATCTTCTCTTCCTTCCCCACATGTCCCTTTAAGCCTCTTGGCCCCACCCTATATAACGCCGGACCGTTCCTTCCCCCACCACGCCCTGCCCAACCTGCGAGTCCCCTCCTTCACCTCACGTGTGCCCCGCCCTACGACTGCCTTCCGCCCCTACCTTTCGTGTCTCATCAATCCCCTCCCTCCCTTTGCCGCCCCGCAGACCGGGCGCCACGCTACCCGTACCCCTTTCCCCTCCCTCCCTTCCCATCTCCACCTCTTCCCGCCTCACGTTGGCTCGCCGCCCCACCCTACCCATCACCGAACTTCTCTATTCTGCTGCCATCACGTCGCAACCTTCCCTGCCCTACCTCGTCAAGGGGCACACTCGAGTTGGTGCCGCAGGTCCGGAGCGAAGATATGCGGATGTTGGTGTTGGGGCTTGATCTGATGGGAGGGAGTGATTGACAGGCAGACCTTGAGAGGCTCGTGCTTGTCATAATTCACGGAGATTGTCGCTCGCTGGGCATAAGAAATGGCGCTGCCATATCGCCAGAGAGGAACGACCATTGAAATATAGGTATTGTGACATTCTGTCAACAATTATTAAACACAATTTCTTATTTTGATTAAAATATGGTTTACTTAAACGTGAACGAGATGGTGCATAATTCGTTTGTGGTTGACGTTGTTGAAAATGATGTTTTAGAGAAATTGAAATATACGATTGCACCTCTCTAGCACACTTCTGACGCTCCATTCCAGGTCCGTCACCCCCTCCCCTCCCCGCTCCACCACTATTCGCCCTGCCTCTACGTCTACGACAGCGCGCAGGAGTTGCTGGACCGGCGAGCGGAGATGAAGATGATGGCACCGGAACGGCGGAAGCCCCTTTCTAGACCTAGGGCTCGTTGGCAATCAAAACTTTGAAATCCCTCCTATTTTGGTAATTGAACAAAACCCCCCCAAAAATAGCTTGGGGAACGGCGTTCTCAGGAGGGAGAAAATGTATTATCCGAGATCGAATTTGTTTCCCGTCGATACACAGGGTGTTGTGAAGGAGATCCGGGAGTCTCCTCCCCACACTGCATGTCTATATATATATAAAAATTCATAACTTGGCACCCAATCTTGGTTAGGATAATAAAATGTAAAGGAATTCACTGTTTCATTAAATACATTGGTATTATTGCAAAATCTTATAATACGCTGTCGGTAGGGCATGGAATGGATGATTGTTTCGAATTGTTGCTCTGGTGGTAGGTGTTCTCTTTCATCCTGAAACTTAAGACAGACGTTCACTATACGCCACACAGTTCGTTCAATCTTACGTAAGTCACAGAGGGGCAAGGGTAGTTTGTGGAACATATGTGAATGTATTATGTAGTATGTGCGGAGCAAAGTCTGTAGTACTATTTGTTTTCGCTTAGTCATTTGTTTATCTGCATGTATTCATATAATTTTGTTTCGAAATGTCTACATATTTTTAACTAGGGAAATATTCCGGCAATTCATATATTTTAAAATATGATTTACATAAATAATTTAATAAGCTATACAACTAGTAAAATAATCATAAATTGCGTTTTATATTGTTGAACTAAATATTTTGTTTGCACATTTATTGTAGATCCTATTGTATTTTATTACATACACTTGTAACACTTTATGCACTAAGACTCACCAATGCCGACACTAATCAAGGGCAGAACGGACGATTGCCCTGGGCCCTGCCAAGGAGTCCGATGATGGGACTGATGAAAAAAAATTATGAAAAAATTAAAAAAGAAGTTAGAACTCGAGAAAATCGATTTCGTAATTTTAAATCCACGGTACAGTGGTCTGATATTTTAAAAAAATTTCAATTATTTTTTTACATCAAATAGTTCTTTATAGTAATTATTTATAAGGTAGAATTCTATGAAATGAATCGAATGACGCTAACGTTAAAATAGGTTCTGCTGAAATTCATATTGATTATTTCATGTATAACAATAAGTGGTTTTATTAAACACTAACTAACCACAACGAAATTTTTGGGCATTTTAGACTCACTGTAAAATTTGTATTATTTGATCACTAAATATTTTACTTGAAACTATTATTTAAAATATTTTTCCCAAAATGTTTTGTAGCTTAAACATAGTAATTTTTGTTATTTGTTGAAATTAAATAACTCTTACAGTTTCTTGAGATAGCTTTCACATTTTTCATTTTGTTTTGAGGGGGAGCTACGAGTCAGCATTGCCTCGGACTCAAAATTGTCTAGCTCCGGCACTGAGACTCACGTGGGTGACTTTAGAACTGTTTCGATTAGCATTAAGCGTAAGACACGACCGTTTGCGTTCCCACACTCATGTAGGCCAGTGAAACATAGGTGAACACGAAGAAAATAAAAAATAAAATACAAACAGAAATGAAATTTCAGCGAAAGACACTAGTGTGCTCGCTACTCGACAAGAAACATAATCTGCCACTTGAATATGAAAACGCTTTTTTTATTACATATAACGACAAATTCTAAACATGCATCAATTATGGAGGAAGTAACAGGAATATATCATAAGTAAATCACATGTGGACCCAGATAATAGCAATCTGTAATGTTCTGTGACATTTTCGTTTTGCACTTCACCACTTTCATTCGTTCACTTACTTTCGTTTAGTACATAAGGAATTCCACCAGCGAGATAAAAACCCTTATCAACTCTAGAATTATGAGATCCTAGTGCTGGATGTCAGGAATTTTATTGTTCATAAAATCAAGACTCACTAATGTACTAAAATTCCCTATTATAACCACGATGGTCTCGGTATATTGCTCCCGAGGAACAGTCTGCCTTCTTTTAATCTGGGAAATGATACAGGTAGGTTCTGCCCTTCCCGTGGCCTACGCTCATGTCATCAACTATCGTGAAGAAAGAAAGTCTCATTGTAAAGCTAAAGCAGAACGTCAAGCAATTGTCAAAGGCATCTGATATCCATGACGGACAAGCAGAGCTCACAAAACTAATTCAGTGCTGCCTACGCCGTTCATTGTCCCCAGAGATTTTGGCACATGGTCGCCATCCATTGGAAGTGTGAATTGAAAGCTATCAGCGGACGCAATATTTCTCTCCTTTCGCAACCTCGTAACAGAAAGACGTGAAAACACAAAGGAAATTTATTTCCATCACGACCTGGCGTCGCGCTTCGTTGCACAACGTGCTGACGCATTTGCGTTGTCTCTGTCCAACTTCACGTGCTTGTGGTCTTGGTTGTGTTGGCTCATCGTACGGATCTAGAGTTGTAATTTTCTTACCTCAGAAAGGAAGATACGGATCTGCCTTAGATGCTTCGTAGAATGCTGAAATTCTTTTGGCGACATTGATTGTGAACGCTCATCAAGATGAGCTATTTCATTTAGAATATACAATTCAGACTCAATCATGATTCGCAAAACTGTGTGAAGTTTATGTCCTCAGTATGAAACAAAAATTATTTCAACCAAAATGAAGATAAATAATGAGTTCTGAAGTTTTAGTTATGTTTCCTTGGAATTATTACTATAATATGGTAAGAATTGTAGGAATGAACTTTTTAGATAATCTTCGTGAGCCCTTTCATAACTCAATTAACAGTTATGTCTACACTAAACTAATTTTAGCGTTGGATATTTTCTAATTTATTTGAAATGTGAATGGTTATTGTGTGGTACAATTTTCTGATACATTAAGCGATTATAATTTCAATGTGGGTATTTATACTGAAATAATTTTCTTTTGAAAAACTCTTAGTTTATTCGTAAACAAGGTTTCTGCATAACATTAATTTCTTGAAGTCAGATACACAAAACAAATTCGTTTAATTTTGAATCTACGTAATTTTATACAGATTTGTTACACCGAGTTAAGAAGCAGTAGCCCTGTAATAGCTCTAACTTTCTATTTATCACGAGCACATTCTACACTGTCACTGTAAATTATTTTTGAAAATTATAATAGCAAATGCATAGAATTTTCCTCTAAATGTCATTGCATAAGATTTCTTATTGCAAGACCAGTGGTAATCACCGATGAGAAATATTTCAACGCGATATGTGAAAGTTGACTCCAGCAAACCTTTTTGAGTCGTGATATATGGATTTCGTTCCTTCACGAGTCTACCATTCCTAGACATCCGTTTCCTGCTTTCATTTAGCTAAATGACATCCACACGTTTAAAAGGCAACTCACGCCTTCTCCGGGCAGTCAAGTGTAAGAAAATGCTGTGCCGCGCGCCTAATTAATAAAGTTGTTTCTCGAGAATTCGCTGATGCGTGCGCGCAAGCGGGTAAAACAAACTCGGGGTACTTCTTAGCGTCGGGGAAAATGAGTTATTACTAGGCCGAAAGCAATTTCTCAAAGTCGTTCTTCTCGTGTCAGCCAGAAGGCTACACTTAGCGGAGCCGCAGGAGTGATCTATCTGTAACGGGATTACTGTAGCGTCATCAAATAGGAAGAAGGGCGAGGCAACAGGGAGGGTTGCAGAAGCGGGCAGAGAAACAGCCATTTAAAGAAAAGAAGTAGTTCTGTACCTTCCCAAGAGAAGAGCTCTATTAACCGACTCTTAATCACAGTTTTCGAGAAATTGGGAAAGACGAATCTTCAGGTACTTTGAGAGATGATTTAGAACATAAAAACCTCGATCTGGAAGAGTCAGTACAAAAAGGCGACCGGGTAGTATGTGCAAGTGTGTGTGTGTGGAAAATTGGTATGGGAGGTTCCTGTTACTTTCACAACTCCGAAATTGCAGTCATTATTTGCGTACGTGAATCGATTTATCATAATTATTGATGTCATAAGGTAACGTTTATTACACTTCATGTTGCTGCGCAGTGTTTAAACATCAAGTCAGTTTCGTGTTCCATCAAGCTTAATCTCTTCCCAACTTCAATGGAGGAGTTACGCAGGACGTGTTGTCTTTGTTATTTTTGCGAGAGCTGGACCCCTGTGGATCCACATCCTGTTGCCTTCTCGATATACGCATGTTGTTTCTTTAGTGTGTTGATGAAGCAGCGTAAGAATTGTTTATTATGACAGATTTTCTCTTACAGTAACGAGTTTTGAAGTTTGCCGCCAGTCTACCCTCAATTTCATTGATTTCAGTGGGCAGTATGTGAATTTGAAAAATATGCAAATTGATACAATATCAGTGTCTTGTTTGAAAAAGTTAGTTGAATAATTTGAAATTCATACTTAATCTAAACATAATGAAATTTATTAATAGAGCTCGACAGTTATTATGCAATGTTATACTACTGATAATAATACCACTAATAATTTTACTTCGAACTGAATTGATGGTTGCGGGAATTGAACTTATTTCAATAAAACGTCTCTGAGATTCGCAATTTATAAATATCTACAAAATAATGAAAACTTTTAATAATATAATGCATGACGAATAATGTAAAGAGAGGTCTAAACTAATCTGATACATGATCAAAACACGTTTTTTATTTGCGCCTTCAGCAATGCATCAGTTATTGGGAATGCTCATACCATTTGATAAATTTTTCCTGACGTTTTCCTGCAAAGCATTCATAGGCTGTTGTGAGTTTAGTGGCAAGTCATGATCAGGGAACCGAATACATTGGTCCAAAGCGAGTGCCAGTTGTATGCATAACCGTTTCTACCGACCTGCAGTTGTAAACGCGGTGCCCTTCTTTCACCTCAGAAGATTCGATGGTGATTTTGGCGTGATAAATTGAAACGCCACTCTCCTATTTTAAAAAGCAATGTGAGCAACGACCGAGAGACGTTTCAAGGTGGGAATTTTTCATCCGTAACTCGAACGTGCTATTGAAAGTCAAGGATACTCACAAATGGTGTTACCAAACACATCCATCGAAGCCTGCTGCTGTCATTCGTTCGAATATGAATGTATTGTTCTTCTCAGGAGGAGATCCTTTCACCTAAGAATGAAAGAAAAATTGCCAAAGGTTTTTTCTGCAATTCAACCATCACTCTAGAATAAAATAATATCGTGAGTACAGAAGACAAGCAACTCATCTAAAAAAAAGTGAAGAGTGCAGATTTCTTCTGGGAGGAGACTTTTATTTCGCGGCCGACAGCCACGTGTTTTATTCTACAAGCTGTTTGTTTGTGAATTAACGTGATGAACATTTTCTGAGTAAATGCACTTCACTTAACATTTCACTCAAAAGTGAATATGTTTTAGATGTATCATTTTTCTTTGGAACCGGCAATGTATGCTTTCTGTACTAATATTTAAGAAGTTAAAAACAACAAATTCACTTTTAATAAAATGTAATAAGAAATGTAGTAATGGGAAAAGCCTAAAAACTAACATTTCTCCAGATCAAGTAGGATTCATTTGCTGAGATCAGTTGAGGATTAACTCTCGTATAAGTAGTCTCAAACACTAAACAGACTCTTGCGTTTAAGGATTGTAGAGAATAAACAAAACTTTTATAAGAAAATAACTGGTTTACTCCATATTATGTCTTAGGGACTTCATTCCGTGGTTAGCTATTAATGAAAAGTTGTATAATAAGGAATACTACAAACTACACAATTATTTCTTATTCACGTTTCTCCTTGAAAAGCTGGAATGCGTTTAATAAACATTATTTTCACAATTACAATCCAGGCGACATGTTTCAAAATCCACTTCACGCTTGTTTCTCCAACGCGCAATGGAATGTTCTTCACGAGCTACCTTCATTGGTTTTTCTGGTAATAGATACCGGTACAAACACGTACATACACATTACTAGGAGCTGATATAATTTTCAACCTTAATGCACTAGATATGTTCCAACCTCCGCTCTTTTTGTGTTTGCTGGGTGCTGATCGTGTGCTCTTAGCCGGCCGAGAACCTCTGTCTCATTACCATGTCAGGAGCGTCATCTGAATATTCCGCAATTCGCCACACCGCCTGTGCATGCCTCGTTATGTATATTGGCTACAGGCGCTACGTGCGCGCGCAATGCCAGCGTGAAGGCAGGTGAGCGGACACCGGCGGCAACGGACTTCCAGAAACATCACCTTCTTTGCTTCAGGACCCAGATAACGCACACGTCCAGTTCGAGTGCGGACTGTTAATAGAATACCAGTTTTGGTTTTTTAGATTCTCGCATGCTATTACATTGTAAGAGAAATATATAGAAGAAACGTTATAGAGAAAGTTATAGTTATAGAAAAAGAACGACGTTTTTTCGGCAAAAATGTCGATGTTGATATATATATATATATATATATATATATATATATATATATATATATATATATATATATATATATCATTAACATCTAGGTCATTAGCGACCAATTTTGGAGTTATGTATGGTAACGGAGAAGATGACACAAAATGATGATGGTGAGGGGTGAAAGAACGAACACAAATACAACCATGCCCGAGGCGGGACTTAAAACCGCGATCATTCGTCTGGGATCGCTACAACACTACTACCTTAGGGATCTCGGCTACCGGGCCGACAAAATAATTCTTGTTCCTAATGTAGCAAATAACTTTCTCTCATATTTTTTTTTATTCGTAATCCATGTTTTGATGGTCCTTGACGTCAAAACATTGGTTAACGGTAAAACGTTTGTCGGTCTGTTGGTTTCTGCCCGTCCATCAGTGAACAACGCTAGTGACTAAACCGTACACAGGAGTTTTACCAAAATTTATATTTTTTAATCTATCTGACTGATGTCACGGTCCATTGAATTGAAAGCGGATAGTTTGATTTTTTTAGGTATTTTACATGAAGCCGCAAAAATATTTTGAACATGTTCTCAAAAATGGCTGCAGGTTTTTTCTTTATTTTTTCTCCTCGATTTTAAAAAGTAAAATTATAAAAATGGGACAGCAATTTTTGTTGAACTTGAAATTTCGAATATTCAAGTTTACTATTTTTCTGGTGTCTTTCTCCAACTACAATATTGAAGTAGAGATTTTTCTAAATGAAATTTTTCTGCAAAATTAGAACTTTAAATGTACATTTTCTTTTTCAAATAATAAGTAATTTTTTTATTTTATGTGAAATAAAGGTAAATTTAAAAACAAGATTTTATCAAAAAAGGCTTCAATTTTTTATCATCTTTTTCTCTCCGATATGAAAAGTATGTTTTTAACAATTGCGCCCTTCCTATTTTGTTGAACTCCTTGAATTTTGGAATATTGCAAAAGTTACAAATAATGCTAGAAAGTATGCGCTGTTGTAGCACGACCAGATTTATTGCATATTGTTAAAGTAGTCATACAAAACACATACTAGAAAACATTCATGTCATGGAATCATTCACCAATTAATAAAATACGTTTATCTACTGTAACCAAACAGCATTACTCGTTCGTTTACTAGAGTCGCCCCCGCAAACGAAAGTCGCGAGCGTCTGGCAAGCGCTGCCGCCGCCGGCGCGCCTCCTTATCAGCAGCGGAGGTGACTGCCGCCCGTACATGGCGTAGCGTCGCAAGCTTTAGCGCTTCCAGGGTCAGGCACGGGTCAGCTGACTACCAGTCAACTCTTTTCCAGAAATGAAATACCTTTCTGAACAACACTTTAATTATTTGGGCTCCAGTAGATAATTCATGAAGTCTCCCCAGCCACAGCCTCGTCGATCTGCCAAGAAGGTCTGCTTACTTCGACCTCTCAATGAATTCTGGATATTTATTTTATGTTCCTCAACAATGTCTCATGTTTCTAGGCAGGAACAAACCCCCTCCCCTCCCCCGCTGCCCTCCCCCCCCCGCCGCCCTCGCCTTCCCGGCCGCCCTCACCCTCCCCTTCCCCAGGCGTCCCTGCTGTCTCCGCAACTAACGCCGTCCCTGCGACTCACACCGTCCCCATCGTCCCCGCCGCTCACGCCGTCCCCCGCCGCAACTCCCATCATAATTAAGGACAAAGCTAGAGGGTGCTACTATAGGAGGCGCTAGTATCGCCAGACACAGGCTGGCCACCTTTAGCTCGTGAAAATTGGTTAATTTGTGAGAAATGCAAAACCGCAGGTGGTGTGTAATTCAATCTTGACCACGCGTGACGAATGACCGCCAAATTTCACGAAATATAAATATCAGTAAGTATTACGTCTGTATTGCGTGAGAAAGCTGGTTGAAGTAAGAAGTGTCTGCGATTTTTAAGTTCTTTATGAAGTTGCGCCTGAAATTAGTATAAAGTTTAATCTGAAGTTTGGTCTAGAGTTAAAATTTTCACCAGAATACGGTTCGATCCGCGATTTGCAGTAAGCAGGTTTATAATTAGTGTCAGCGCACGATTTAAATAACGTTGGTAGGAGCTCGTATTTTAGTTCCTGTAAGAGTGTGAGACTGTAGAGCGCGCCATTTTCGTGGTCTCCACCACATTATATGAGAATTATAAGACCCTGTTGTGTGGTGTCCGAAGAGGAGAGACGGTTGACGGAGATGCCGGGCCGCGGAGACGTAGATTTGGGAGTCTCGCGCACCCCCTGGTCGCTGCAAGCTTCGCGCCGTTGTCCCGTGGGGCCGTAGTCCCGAACTGAGGTCAGTATCCACGGTATTAGATAGTTCTTCCTATTTTATTTCGCCGCGAATGGTCACAATTGCGAGAAGACTCGAGTTCCCCCTATTCGCAAAAGACGAGGAAGGCGCTCAAATGTGCTCCCGTAGTGCCCCAGGCCAACCCCAACGAATACGTGCGTTACTGTGAGTCGTAATCTTGTCCACGGTAACAGCAGCCATTCGACCCTGAACTACAGTAGAAAAAGTGAATGCAGAGTGTATAAAACCCTAACTTATGTGAACCTTGTGCATCCACATTGCACTATTCGCTGATTATACAGCCTTCTATAACTCCGGTCTTTCACTTACTGATTGCAGCAACAAAGTTCAATTGTACCTTAACCTAATAGACAGCTGGGCTTTAAAATATAAAATTCAACTCAACCCAACCAAAACGGCCGCCAAGATCTTCACACTCCGTCCACACTCACCCCCGCGACCACTCATGCTAAACAATACACTCATCAACTGGCTCCCTCTTAATACACCAATCAAATACTTAGGACTGAACATGGACACAAAACTCAATTGGAAGCAGCATATAGATGCCAAAATCATTCAAGCCAAATAAATTAATACAACTAAACCATTAATACACAGATCCAGCCCATTATCATATAATTCAGCATTATTAATATTTAAAACAATAATAAGACCCTTGCTACTATACGCTTGCCCAATCTGGTTAAATGCAGCAAAAACCAACCAAAGGAAATTACAAATAATACAAAACCAATTCCTCAGAATTATCTCAAACGCTCCCTGGTATGTCACCAACAAACAGTTACATAATGAATTCGACCTAGAGACTATAGACCATCACATCACATATCAAAATTCTAATATAGACCAACCACATAGAACCCGAATACAAAATAAGTTTCCATTCCACATTTTTCTCAAAAATTCTCTGATCTAGATCCCGACTAGAGGAGCCCCATGGGTAACCTCAACCCTTGTATTAGTTTTAAGTTTTAATTTAAGTTAGTATTAAGCCATCAAACATATGTAGAGTTATTTCAACTGAGCTATGTATTCACCATCTATGTCAAATAAATGAAAAAAATGTGAACCTTGTGTGGTGTTCGTAGAGGCACGTGATTCGTCATACGCTCTCGGTGCTCAAGGCTCCACTCATACTGCTGTACAAGTGTTATAAATCATGGTTAAGAGTATTTTCTCGTTCGGCACTAGACTGAGTAGCATTCTAAAAAAGAGAGATTTCATTAATTGTTTTCTAATTTTTTAGTAATGACTCGTATTGTAAAATCTTGTGAATGTTGAAATTGTTAGTTCGATCAATGTTGGATAAAAGGAAAAAAAGAATTACAAATTTGTTAAGCAGGTGAGAGAAGAAAAGGAGAATAATAAATTACACGAACATAGATTTGAACATATAATGGTAAATGAATAATTTTTAAAATTTTTTTTATTATTGTTAAATGTTTGTTGTTGTTGTCCTCTTTTTCTATTTAAGGGTCAATTGTATTTTAATTATGTTTTTTTCTGCAACGCAATAGTCCAATTAAATATTTTTCTGAGGTCACGAGTTTGTGAGCTTTTTCTTTTGTAATATTTATAGAAGCCACGATCTCACGAATAATCCGTAACCGATTTATGATCGGTCACACTACCTACCTAGATTTGCAGGATCTTTACAAATATTCCTCACTTTAAAAATTATTATTTTAAAGTTCAAAATAGCTTCACAGTGGAATAACGCACCACGACAATTGACCTCTCGGCTCAAAACCTGAGGAACTTTCTCGGTATATTCGCTTATAGTTACCTACGTAGGCGCCAATCCAACAACTACAATCGATTCCCACATCTGTATCTATCCACAGTATTACTTTAGTAGTGAATTACGCAACTGCTGAAATTGTGACTATTGATTCATGGTAGGGAGACATGCCTAGATTTTCACGCAAAATACATGGCGCATAAATGTGTTCTGAAACGTGAATAATTAATTTGAAAGATATATGAAAAATAATCATAGAGGAAGTCTTATTTTTGGAAAAGGCAGTAAGAACCAAATCACGAAGGTGGCGTGTCTGCTTCCCTGCAGCTAAGGAAATCTCTCATTTGCGTTAACTAATCCGAGTGTGTACAATATCACTGTACTTTAATAATGCCGATATTTTGCGACCCAAAGGAGCAGGCGCATGAGGAACATGCGTCTGTATAACCGGATAACAGGATTTTGTGTTGGAATTCCCGCAAGGTCCGTTTCAGTTTTATTTGTAGTATGGGACATGTTTGTGCCATTTACAGTTCCTCACGAAACACCCCTTAAACCTTATCCCTTTCCAAACCCAAGATGTTAACCAGTGACTTCAGGTGCCTATCACTAAGGTCCAGTGGACAGCGGTGAAACAGCTTAGAGAAAGGTACGACCCAAATCCCATTATAAGGTACTACAAGCACTGACGTATACCTACAGGTTATCTCAGTCCCAAGGGCAATTTCGGAGTGAGGTTTTGGGGATGAACAGGGTGAATGAGGGTGAATAGATAGGTTGACCCATGTGAACGGTGGTGCCAAGGGAGGGCCACGAAAAGGTACTTAAGGCGCCGTCATATAGCAGCGAGGGAGGCCAATCGACCAAACTGAAAGGTAGTCCAACCTTAAAAAAATGAGGACACAAATAAACAATATATTCGACAAGATAATTTTAAGAATATGAAACGACGCAGTCCCTATAGCACAATAGGGTATCTAAATGAATAGATGTCACCAGATACCTCCGAACAGAGAGTAGTGTGCAAACATAAGACGATAAATGACGCGGAGGTAGGGATGTCTGCAAAATTGGAAAACAGACTATACCGTAGGAAACTTCAGTTTTATTTGCGGTTAGGATAATCAAATCGATGTCGTGTCATCGACTTGAGTACCTTAACCGCATGAGTGTAGTAAATGCTTCTGTATGTCCCATACAGAATGGAGATTTGGCACCGGTCGCGATATATTGTAAATATTTGACAATATCTGTAAATTTCGAGTCATTAATGAAGAAATACTTTAAATTCATGTTCTTTTTAACAAATATTTATTTTACACCCTATTTGTTGGGAAGTGTGATATATTTACAATCTAATACTTCAATGGATTCGAATTTTGTTAGAACTGGAATATAGAAAGGAAGAAGATAGGTTGTTCGCTAAAATACGTAACTAAAGTTTGTGGAACCTTGGTTCGTAGAAGTCAGCACTCCAACTCTCATGCACAATATGCAAGTTATGAAGTTGATCCTTGAACTCTTTACTAGAGCTTAATAAAATTTTAAAATCCCTCTCTCCATAAGACAACCACGGGATGGCATTTGTGAACGAATTTTGAAATAAATCATTCTTAGAGTTGTCTCGTGTTTTTACAACGTTCCATCTAATGCGATAAGAAACGACTTACGATTTCAACAGCCTTTGGTTTCTTTAGTATACTGGCGTTATTCTCAACCTTACTAAGGCTAATAATAGCCTTAGTAACAACCTGCGCTGCCAGCTTCTCCCTGAAAACAGACGCACCGATGAACGGGTGAGGGGATACTCGCGCCCTTCTCTTGCGGTTCAGGGCTGCCACTTTATCACGACGGGTGGACTGCGCACACTGACAGGTTCTTGGCTAAGTTGCTGATATCCACAAGATGCAGTAATTGATTGCGTACTTTGAAGAAGCTTTTCTCGTGATTAGAACGTGTACCTGTGATGAGTGTGTTTTACATAACTATGTGATGATGGAGAAATTATATCTTGCTGCATCGATTTTTTAAATATATGTATATTTCTAGTAATATTCATTCTACGATTTTCTCGTTCAATTTATTTTGAGATAAAACGCATCGGAATGTGCAGGGGCTTGTTGAAACAAGGTGGACAACTCTTGCTTGTAAACACGACAGATTGTCTTGAATGATCTAATAACATTTTATTTATTATAAAAAAATTGTTAAATTATTCCTATAAAACAGCTTTCTCCATCATCTCCTACTCTTATTCTCACTTCTGATATCCGAATACAGGTATAGCTTTGCAGACATATTTTCTGGGCATATTTCAGGTAATTCACCAGACGATTCTCTAAAATCTTCGAATTCTGCTGTTTTTATCAATTGAGTATGACAAAACTCTGGTGAATATAAGGTTGCATGCTTCCAATATTTTAGAGACCTCATTGCGGAAAGTGTGTGATTAATGGGATCCTTGCCTCGTGCCAGCTCGATCGCGATTACTTGAAACGAATAAAAGTTGCATACATCCGTATAGCTGTATCAATATTTTATCGAGATGAGCAATACCGAACACAGTTGGCTGAGTTAAGCTTAGAGCCATCACAGGTTTTGTCGTGGTGGATTATAGATACTAGTGTGGCGTCATACGGGTGTAATCAGTACACAGACGAGAGTGGGTTATAATAACAGCAGGTTTATTCACAATTTTAGACCGTAGTCACAAATAACCAATGCACTGTATACAATTAACTAACTAAATAGACCCCACTGCTAGGAGAGGTATTTACAACGGCTACCACACCGCAACATACTACCTAATGTTTCGCCGTGCGTAGTACCGCCTGCCCTGAGACCATCTACATGTCTCACAAGTCACGACAGTACCGGCTCCTTCGCCGTGAGCACGCTGCCACCTCTCACGGACGACCTACGCTCCGCTGCCGCTGCCAGGATCTCAAAGAAGGAAGAGCTATTGTTCTCACGGCCCTTAAATAGCCCTCGCGACGCTGCCCGCCGCCTACATTGCCTTCACTCTAGAGATGCGCACACCCAGTCAGAAAAACCCCGTACGTCATCGCTTCTGCCTTTGTCTACGCATCCGGTGCACACCATGCCGAGTGCCCACGCTGGTTTTTAGGGACACGACGCTACACTAGCTAGGGAAGTTCCCGCAAGCCGAGCAAGGTCGGTGCCAGATTTCACCATCCAGCGGGGGATCCGCGAAAAAATCATTCACTACATTAACAGGACTAGTCCTTAGCAGTTGAAGTGCTCATAAACAGTCAACCAATCAATCAATCAATCCGAACAATTCGGATGCACTATGCAATCTCCATTCTAATCCACAGCATCTAAAACCAAACTTCTCAAAATACGAATTTTTCTAAATGAATTCCTTACAAAAATCACTAAAGATTCAACACACATTCCCCCAAGAACTCGATGTAACCCCATGAGAGAACGCTTCTCTCATCTTTGTTTACATATCTACCGCAAAATATCTCCAATACCATCAGCTCCCGAATACCATTTCAACAATGAAGAAAAAAATCCTCATCGGATACATTTAATGCGGCTTGACATGATTAGCACTATTCTAGAAATTCTTCCGAAACGTATTACCCAGAACTGAAAGAATATGTAAACCTATTCCAATTACGTAACTACCTATGCACCAGTCGTAGACGGCAGCTGAGAGGTGCAGGTCAAACAAGGATAATAAAAAAAAACGAAAAAAATAGTTGTAACTGCTCGGTTCCGGACCAGGCAGTCAGATCATTTTCAAAGATCACGCTCCCATTGTGCACTTTACATTCCCATTCTTCTCTTTCACACTCCTATGGTGCATTTTACACTCCCATTCTGCTCTTCCACACTCCCATCGAGCACTTCAGCGTGGAAGAACTTTTCATAACTTTCCCTCCCTCTAAACATTATCAGCTCCTTCAGATGTTGCTTGCTCATTAGCAAGCTCATTGGCAAGCATTGCTGCTCATTAGCAAGCAGTGCTCCAAACGCAGTCTAGCCTAATGTTTCGGAACAATTACAATAGGAACCGGATCGCCACGTGTCGCCCCAACTCGCCGGTTGTCAATTACATTATCATGGGTAATGTGAACGCCCTAATCTAGAACGTTTAAGTCACTAATACATTTATAAGAAAATTTAATTATCTCGAGCAATACGATCATCTTATTACGTGACTCTATGATATTTGGACTAGATGTTTTAGAAAAAAGTAACTGTAATTGAATCTATTTGAATTGTTCAATGCGACCATTTTATAAATATGCCGGTCGCGCGGAGATTTCCCCGGATGCCGGGGAAAACGGTGCAGGGTGCCCTGTAGAACTGCCGAAGAGCGAAGGTGGCTTTTCGCTACCGGAAAGTTGAAATTGCACTCATGTTATAGCAGATGGTGGAAATACTCACCATTGGCTCTGATGCATTGTTGACATGTACACAAGTTCTGGTTCGCTCGGTAAAGACTGTTCTATGGTGTTGCAGAGATCTGTTCCTGTATATTGTGCCGTAATTCTTCCGTGTGGATATTTGTCGCTTATTGACGATCTTTCAGGAATCTGCCAAGAAAGCAAATGCACGGAGTCAAATCAGGAGAATGTTAGGCCACAGACAACGTGTGATAATTCTGTCTCTCCACACGGCAGGTAAGTCCTTAAAGACACTGAAGTAGTGTGTGCAGTTGCGGAGTTTTGTTGAAAATGACCGTTATTACGCTCGTCATTTGTCAACATTTGACGGAAACGCTCCAAGATGCGATGCACATAATGGTTTGACACATTTTCCGTATACACAAACACTTTCTGTTTGAGGGTGAACTTCGAGCGATCCATCACAAACCGGCCATTCGCGAACACTGGAAAGCATGCATTTTGCAGGGTGAGACTTTGAGCAGCAATACCACGGGAGTTCAGCGCATCGTTCCCCGCCGATTGAGGAGTCGGCCGAGCAGAATTTTCCACGATCGTGGGACACTAATAAAATAGTTGCACAGTGCAATGACTTACACAATCTTTCTTAAATTTATTTGTAAACTTACGAATATGGGCCTTCAATTGCTCTTTTGCTGTAATAATTTTCATAGGTTTCTTACCCTCAAATCATAGTCAGAAATAAAAATACGGTCAGTTTAAATTACGAGTTCAGTAAAAAGCCAACACAATTGTATATGCACCACAAAGTTCTAGTATTGCATTTTTATCGCTTCTAATGTTTCCTTCAATGCCTACTGTACCCTAGAGTTCCTTTCTAGTGCGAGTCATCTGTTCAGCAGAGTCCGCAACATTCCATATATCTTGGTATATCTCATTTACGTACGAGAGCAAAAAGTTTATTTTATAGCTTGGCTGAACATAAACTAGATCTAGGTCTCATAAATGATGCTTTTGACACAACCAACAGCACATCTTTCTGTTTTCATTGTTCTCGCAGATTATCCGTCTAACCCCCTTGACAATGTTCCTCTCCACGCTCATCTGCTCCAGCATCTTCCGCAAATTCCTCTCTCCCTCTCCTCCACAACCATCCTCCTGTTGGCTTTCGAAGACCCGGGTCCTTTGCTCCGCACGAACCCCTCTCCCCTCCTATCTGCGCGATCGCCCCCGCATTGCTCGTCGTATATGGCCGACTGATCCGGGCTTACCTTGACCAAATTACTCCCGCGCAGCGAATTAAGCCGTGATGTATCTCCCACCGCCATCTTGCCCCAACGCGAGGGCGTGCGATCAATAATCTCCGTGTCACTGGCAGTGGGTTGCCGGATAAATTGGACAAAGCACATTACAGATGTAACAATCAAGTAACTGCGTGGTATCGGGGCGATCTAATGATTGTTTTTGTTCCTGAAATTGTAGCGCGGGGCGGAGACGGACGAACACGGGCCGTCACGATGCGCGCGTTCCAAAATCGAGTGGGCTGGGGAAGGGGATAACTGTCTCTATCGAGCTGGGAGCGTTTATTGCTATCCATTCAGCGCGGGGAGTCTCCACTCGCGGCGCGTCGGACCCGTCCGCCGGGGCCAGGCTGCAGGGCGGCTGTCCAAACCGGATCGGTTCCGGGTCTCGGATTGCCTCGCTCCCTGCGATACAGGATGACGAACGAGGAGCAAACAAGCATTTGTTCTCAGTCGCGAAATTCTTGATGCGTTGATTGATTATTTCATGTTTCCGGACCCGTCAGCTCCTATGGTCATTCATCCCGTAAATGTAGTAAGTCACTCACATGATTTTGTCATGAGAGGGTTGGTGTTCTTATCCCAGAGGATGGTGAGATGCGGCGTCGACTTGCAAAGTTTCACATCCAGGAATTTCCTCCCAAACGGGGTACCACCCAAGTCGAGAGAAGTTCTACTCTCCCCACTGGTCTCTCGACATACGTGGTAGTGTAGTGCATGTAACTGTAAATGTATGTGTGTGTCTGTGAACAAGGAGAGGGTAAGACAAAGAAGAGGAAGGCAAGATCGCGCGTGGTTCATGGCCCTATTTTTAGGGCAGTGTTCCGGCATTCGCTGGATGTTGATCGGAGAAACCGTGGAAACCTACTGCTCAGAGCAACCGACCGCCAGATTTATCCTCTAAACAGCGGCTGAAGCTAGTTTCGAAAATCCTACCATCGTCGGGACTGGAACTCTAGGACTTCTCATTCAGAGGGACTGCAGAAACATCAGCTGATGCAACGATCTTATTTCCGCACCCTCAAAAGTAGCGAATTGGTTCCGAGTCACGTAGGGTTAAATTCCTGGGATATGGGATTAGCATTTGGCCACTATGCCCTCGGTGGCTATATGGTTAGCGAGCTCGCTTTCCACGCCGCAACCCCAGGTTCAATTCCTGGTTGGTCAAAAATTAACTGTGCGCTTTCCTTGCAATATGCCAGTATCTGTTGCTGTGTGACGCTGAGAAAGCTCACTTTCCCGAATGGGAAGACCAGAGATACGGCGGGGGGATCGCTATGTGCTAATCACACGTACCCCTTAACCCATGGCCGCAAGGCCGGGACGCCTTAGTTTGTAATGAGCTGTTGTGCCTAAGTACATACACACGTACGTTTGTCCACCATCCTTGCGACGTTTTTCTTTCTGTGCGTCCTTCTCGTAAATACCAATTTAATGACTCTTTTGTCCCTAGCAGTCGTATCTTTCTGATTTTCATGGTCCTTTCAATACCAGATCGGTTTTGAAGGTGTTTATCGGTTCCATCGTACGATAGAACGTTTCCAAAGTTGCAGATTATGGAGAGATATGCTAAAAGCACTTTCACAATATCATTGATTGAGTTGTGAATACTGATTGCATTGGCTGGTATGAGCCTAAAAAACACGATCACTTACTCCTACCCTCAGCCGTACATTTCAAAATGAAAACAAATGCTCACCACAATGGATTAAAGTGAAAAATTCTCCGACCCTCCCTCATTATGATTTAGCAGAGGCTTCTTACATGTAATTTACAAACAATTATTTATTAGATTTACTTGTGTCCTTGTACTCAATTTATTCATCTATCAATCATATTTTCTAAACCATGTCAATGTTAAATTAACTGTAAATTATATCGTACTCAGCTGCTGAGGGCTTTCGGGCCAAGCGGAATTTTCTTTAACTTTACTTCGAGCATTGAATGTATTGCGTAGTTGGTAGGATAGTGACATAAGAAAGACATACCTCTTCAGTAAAATCTAACCACACTTGCATTTGCATACATTTTACGAAAGTCTAGGTTAGGACATGGGGACGGACCATTATGAAGAAAAGAAAAAAATTAGGGGAAAAAAAGTGACTCCAGCTTATTATAATTGAAACCAAGAAATGCTGGATCACACTAAGCAGAATAAGTAATTACGCTCTGAAAAATCGTGTAGGTACCAAACCCACAAAAAATTTCTACATTTAAATTCGAGCTATTAAAAAACTGTAAAAAATACAAATGTTTTTAGTGGTGTATTCCTTTCACAATTTCTTCATTGGCGGAGGGAAGCTCCTCGGATGAGGCCTGGCAAGGCTGGGAAGCGCCCTTCACTTGGCGCTGGCTGCGGGGGCGCGCCCCTTCTCTTGGGAGCCTCCGCTGCGGCTGCGGTCGCGGGAGGGAGCGGTCGGCCTCCGGTGCGCACTTGCACCTCGAGGATGCCGCCCCGCCACCTCCGGCGCCCCGCCCGCGCGCCCGCCCGCCCGCGCGACCGCCCGCGCCCCCGCTCACGCCCCCGCTCACGCCCGCCCGCGCCCCGCCCACACGCCCGCCCGCGCCCCGCCCACACGCCCACACGCCCACCGCCCGCCCGCACGCCCGCCCGCCCACGTCCCCTCCCGCGTCCACGTCCGTCCGTGCCCCTACCTCCGTTCCTGCCCATGCACCCTCCCGCGGCCTCCCCATGTCCGCAACCGCACCCCTGCCCGCGCCTCCCCCCCCGAGTCCCTCCCACGCGTCCTCCCGCGCCCTCACCTCCGCCCCTACCCGCGCTTCCGTCTCCGCCTTCGCCTCTGTCTCCACTCCGGTCGCGTCCTGGCACCCGCGTCCACACTCGGGCCCCAGCCCACCCCCCCCCCGCCCCCGGCCCCGCCTCCGTCCCTGCCGACGCGGCCTCGCTCGCGTGCCTGCGGTTTCCGGACGACCGCCGGGCTCAGCCGCCGCCGCCCACCCGCCCCCCAAGCGATCCGCGACCCGTGCCGCCGGCCCCTCACCCGCCAACTCCGGCTGCCCCTCGTTCTCGACCCCGCCCCATTCCAAACGTCCTTGGTACATACGACGACGTTCCTCTCGTTCCTTTCTGACCTCTCCCCATCGCGGCGACGCCGCGTCGATCCTCTTCATTGCTGCGTCGCCCACATTTTTCTTCGTCTCCTTTGTTACTTTCGTCACTCTCCTCGTTCTGATTCTCTCGTCCAGTTTCACCCAGGTATTCTTGTTACTCTTCTTCAAATAAACGAAGCGTAAGGGACTCCATTGAATTACACATGAATTAGGAAAGGGTTGTAATCCCTACTTTTACAAAGAATGCATCTAAATGCTGGATACATAGTACTATAGAACTGAAAATGTTTCGCCGTAAATAGACTGGTATAAAGCACCGTTAATATCATAGATGGGCCCATCATGTTTGACTAGCATGCCGCCTATTTAATTTGTCCAGTACCGATCATCAAATTGACATCTCGATACGTTTAATAGTTTATCCCCCTTTGCCTTTGTTCCAAATCCCTATCGCAAATCCACTATTCTGTTACTTTCAGCATTAACTTCTCTGTTACTGTCGCGTCCCGACCTCGTCAACCGCCTTCGATTTTTCCCTGCAAATCACTCCCCATATACATACGTATTAATTGCTGCCACCGCTTAGGTATTCACTAGAATACAGGGGAGTGGAAGGAAAGAGTCGAAACAGATTCACCTCCTAGTCTTAAGTAACTTTTTACGACATTGGTATTAACAATAAGTGCATACACAAGGGTTGATATGAATATACATTTATGTGTTTTTAATTACTGAAATGACAATACGGCGTTCAACATTTTAGAAATTCAGTCTCTTTCTAGAAGCATTCAATTTTCATTGAATCTAGCGAATGTCCAATCCTTCTCAACAGTCACACTTCATAGTAAATAAGTGTCGGTTTCTACGGACTGTTTTGCTACCTGAGAAGGAAATAAAGTGAATTTACTTTACATGAATACATTGCAGAACAAACGTCTAGTATCCACGAAGTTTATGGTTCAATGAGAGCTCTTTTGTGGTAATGTTAGTGGGTATAGCATCTATAATAATATTGAGGTATCAGAACAAATGAGTGCGCCCATGAATAATTCCCTGAATATGTTGTTATACATGCAAATATGTACCAAGTACGTCTTTGTTGCTTGCATGTCTTAAGTCAGATAATTTACCCATTTACAACTAGAACCTATCATTGACCTATTGACCGTGATAATACATCATAAACTCCTATTATTGCGTCTCCTTGCTAGTAGTGGATGATACATGGTCGTGTGCTCTTTATGATTTAGCAGCTTATCAGGTTGTTATGTTTATTGACATGTATATCATATGAAACAGAAGAAAACAATGGGAATATCAGGAAAAATATTACCGGGAACGGTAGGTCAGTGCATCAGCTGATGTCACTGCAGCGCCTCTGACCGAGAGGTCCTAGGTTCCAGTCCTGACGGCGGCGGGATTTTCGACACTAGCTTTTCAGCTAAATCGAATTCAGTCGTTGTCTGGAGGAGAATTCTAGCGGCCGAAAAATCAATCAATCAATCAATCAGGAAAACTATTCAAAATTTTTTACACTATTAAGATTAACTATGTATTCTGAGACAAAGTAGGCGTGATGTCTGCTCTTCATCATGGTTATTTTCATCCAATTTTATGAATAATATACTCATTACCCAAGGATAGTCAAACATTTATATGTAATTGCTCAACAACAATTTTACAATGCTTCTTTTAATACAAAAATGATCAAGGAATTTTACTACATAGGAGCTTTAATTGCCGTATAACAATAATTTAATAGATTATATAATGTTGTGTTACACACAATGGCTAAGTTTACAAAAACTGTATATTATAATTCGAAATGGCAGTTACCAAAACATTAAAAAAATTGTACTCAAAATTCAATTACCCTTTTTTAGGACCCTCGCAGCTTTGTAATCAAAGACGGTTGTAGATACAAGCAGCCGTTACGGCAATCCGCAGCCTTTAAAGATGTTCACGTCGAACAGTCTAACATGGGAGTTGCTGGCGCGGAGGCCGTGTCGTTGGGGCCAAGAACAACGTCACCACGCTTTCGAAAAACACGTGAAAACGAACAGATGTTCGCCAACGTGGTTCGCCATTTGCGGCCCATTATCGTGCTTTACCGCCACGGCGATTGTGTGGTCTGGCGCGGGACGTGCTTCATAGCCGCGCGATTGGTCGGCACAGCACGGCCAGCGGTCCGCCGTCATCGCGTCCATCCGTTGTCGGAGTCGTAGGGTCGGGTGTCCGTTGCTGTGGATGCGGAGGCTAATCGTGATGCGAGCTACATGCCCAGTAACAGCGACCGGTTGGGCAATCCGACTCGGTGTAGGTCGGGACGCGGTCACGATCCGGCGTGGTTTATAAGAAGCTCCCTTCAGGCGGATTGCAGCCGCTTCCAGAATAGAAGTCAAGTTCGATGGGTTTTGAATTAGAAACGTGATTTGTTTTCGTGCCGTTCCCTCGACTTGGCTTACATGCACTTAATCTTCCTCTCATTCGGTTTGGGAAATTTCAGACCTGAAACGCATTTAATGATAAACACAGGGTTGAATTGAACAGTTTTTCCCTTGACTGAAATCTGTGATACAAGGATCACGTTTTTTTAAAGAAATGTTTTTTTCTTTCCTTGTTGATACTTTCGTATACTTACATGCACATCTGCTTAGGCAGCGAAAGCCATGCCTTAAAAGCATATTTACCCAATATTTACTGTTAATCAAGCCAGATAATATTGTTATTAATTTGCAAAGTGAGTCCGCGGGGCTTCAAACTATGTCCTGAAAATATTATTTCCAGATAAACCGAATAGTTACGATGGGATGAGAACCCCGGTCCTACATATGAACCCTTACCACTAAGCTGTCGCGATCGGGGTATATGTTTGTTATATAATAATTAATAAAATTTAATGACACTTCTCTTCTGAATTACCAATACCCTTTCTCTCGATGTCCGAAGTTTAGAAAAAAAATTAGTTAGTTTTTATATAATAAATTAATAATAAATTTTCATTTAAGAAAATTACATAGTTAAAAGTTAATTAGTTTAAAAATTATGGTGTAGTTCAATGAGAGGTTGTGAAGTGGAGTGCAATAGAAAGCAATGCAGTGTAAAGCCCTGCGGTGAAGTGCTCTCGTAATATTAACTTTTTGTATTATTTCTTAGTATTATATGAATTTATTAATTTCGTTTGTAATAACTACCACTCAATTCAACTCAATTATAGTAGTTCTACTCAATTTAGTTAAATATATCTTATCCTTGATTCAAGATAATGTTTCATAAGTTGTTAAAACTATTAATTGAAATTTGTTATTATACGGCTGTATTTACGTACTTTTATATTCCTGAAATAAATTGTAATGGATTGTGCCACAACTGATTGTAGTACAATAAGGTTGCGATACTAACAAACCTACGAGTTATGTTCACGACTTGTAAATCAATTGAAATTTGTGTAATTCTTTTCATGCCATTCGCATTCAGTCACTGCAACGCGCTATAGGTAACCATTGTGAACAAAAAACGAAGTGCTTCCAGCATTATTCAACAAGCCTTGTACTAGAAAGATATTAAATTACACAGTACGAGATGCAATGTTTCAATGCGCATTCCTGGCTTGTGACGGTTCGATTCTGCATAAAGCAACTCGCGGCGCTTCTTGGGTGAAGGGGAACGCAAAGAGCGAGTTGGAGAGGGAAGAGAAAAAATGAATTTAGAATCGGATAAATTAAGACCGGAATGTGAAATTTGTTATTTCATAAAGGTGGAGGAATTAGAGAACCGGGAGGGCAAGAAATCAAAATATGATCTGAAAGTGTCACGGCCAAATATAAAAACAATAATGTAGAATTAATTTTTGTTCTACCATGACCTAAACTCAAGGCATCCATCCCAATGAAAATATTCATCGTGTACTCAACGGGAAACAATAAAAAATACGATACTGAAATAATGCGAGCGAAGGAATACCCGAGAAGAAGAAGTAATTGAAGAAATAAATTGGGACGAATCAGTGATGATCGAGAATACGCAACACCAAGAAAGAGGCAGTGTATCAAGAAACCAAAATGAAAATGAAAATGAAATCAAATAATACTAAAGATTCTTACAGGAAAATGCGTTCAAATAAATAAAAACTAAAGTGAAGGAACAGAAAAAAAGAACAATAGCAAGAAAAACGAAATTTGTAAAATTAGAACGATCTATTTAGGATGGCGAGAAAGGAGAACAGATACAGAGAACCAAATAGTGAGCCAAAAGTAAGAGGGAGGAAATGTTCTTAATAAAATAAGAAAATGAGAACCAAACCTTGTCCCCAACCTCTTCCCTCAAAAAAACACCCCCATTCAAACAAAATGCGGGGAAATCTTTTGGGGAAAGAAAAAGAATTGATGTAGTCTGACTTTGAGGGCGCGAAACACTTTTGTAAAAAATGACACGAGATATCTCCAAAAACCTCAAAATGGAAAAAGGATGCTAAGAAATGGAAATAAGATGATCAAGATATAATAACTGTAACAAAGAAAAGCAAGATAATCCCAAACGAAAAATTTAGTAAAATGGATGTTGAAAGTAAACGTGGAGGGAAGGAAACGAAGAATCCCTTTCGTAAAAGCCGCAAAAACGGAATCATCTTGGGAATGGGAATAACAGCGATAAACGTCGCTGGAGGGGAACCGAGGAAAGAGGAGGAGGAGGCGTGAGGAGGGGCGAGGAGCGGGGCCCGCGGCGAGAGCGAGCGAGGCCGGCCGGCGCTGGACGGCCCTGGAGCGGGTGACAGGCCCGCGCCCCGCCCCCCTCTCCCCGCCCCGCTCTTCCCCACTTCCCTCGCACCGCACGCCGCGATCGCCCACAATTAGGCTCCGCCCTTGGGCTCGTAATAACAGTGATCGACATTGAGCTATTAATACACGGCGGAGAGGTTGTTCAGACGGCTAGGAGGGCGGGCGGCGGGCGGGAGGCTGGGCTGGCCAGCGTCTTCGCGCTCTGTGGCGGAGGGGACGGCGGGGGCGGTTGGGGCGGATGTGTAGACGGAGGGGTAATGGGGAGTAAAGGGGGGTGCAGAGGCGGAAGTTGGGAGTATGGTAGGGATGGTGGGAGCGGTCCGAAACAGACATGGCATGCAAGGCTCTTCCCCTGGCTGATGGCCATTGACGGTCGGTCACTCACCGCCTCAACGCTCTATAAAAATGACGTTTAGCCCTCTCAGTTAAAATTTCACCATTCTGCCACATAGGATTCTAAGATTCGTGCATTCAATTTCTGGATGAGGTTTCAATATTTTTGTTCACAGAAAATGGGGAATAAATTTGAGAGTCTCTCTAGCGCTAGTTACTACTTGCAAAACTTGATTCCTTTAATTCCATTTAATTATTCCATCTTTAGGACAAAACACCATTAAACAAATGTGTAAGATCTGTTGCCTTTCATTTCTCAATATAAAGCCTGAGTCGTACAGAAACAAATTGCAAAAATTAATGTCGTGAAGGTTTCAGAAAGAATCTTAGCAAAACCTTTTCAAATTAAAAATATTCTTTCGTATCGATATTTTTTAATGATTACATTGAACGGGTATTTAAAACAATTATTTGGATTTTGGGTTATGTGTTATATTTTGGAATTTTTTATTCTTATACCTTACGGAATAAGAAGATCTTTATGAGTAAATCTGGAATTCGTCGTGAAGAGGCCATTGCGATTCACTTCCTTCACATTATACTCATTACAATACAAAATAAAAAAAATATTACCTTCGCGGATGTAACATCTTTTATTCGTACATCGTTTCTAGAAATTGCTTCCTAAATGTGATAGTGATGAAAGTAAGACGAAGCAATTGCCGGGCGAATGAATGAAAAATTGACATTGAAATTTCAGAAAGCGGGTAAAACGTATTGAATACTAAATGTCTGTGGGAGCTCTGTGATCATCCGTGAGATACTCTTTTAAAAAAAAAAAAATTTTGTTTTATTCAGATACTAGTTTCTACTTCCAAAAATAATGTTATTCAGTATTAAAAGAATCACTTCAAGTTTTGTTGTATACTTACCTAACATTGCGTGTATGCCTTCTCTGAAAGACCGAGTAGCTATGAAAATCTTAAACTTGTCACATCAAGGATATTCGTTCAAAAATAGCTGAAAATAATGTCACTGAGCCAGAGAACGTTTCTTTTCATCTTTTCAATAAAATAAAATAAAAAAACTGAACTATCTTCGATTTGCTCTTTTCTCAAAATTCTACTTGTATTATTTCTCTCTGAACATTCGTATATCTGTTATCAATACGAAGTAATCTGTCTTTCAGTTCTTTATAGTACTATTGTGTGATTACACCTTTAAATGAATACAAAAATGGATTGTCCATTTAATAAATTACTTTTTTAACAATTAACGTACGTATAATTCATATTGTTTCTATATAATTGAAAGCTGTAAATGCTTATTTATTTTTGAAAATTTTTGAAAGATTTCTCAAGTTGAACATTGTTAAATAAGTGTTTTATAAAAAAATGTACTATTGTTCAACACTTGTAGTGAATTCAAGCTGGAAAAAGTGGAACAACCGTTTCTGGAAATATGCAATCTACTTTGAATTCTAAATTTACAATAATTGAAAATAAGCCATTCTTATAGTTGCATGCACAGCGTTTTATTTGCCTAAGTGTAGTTCTTGGCTAAGTAAAGGATCTGAAAGTTATAACACTTAAAGTGCCTTCTCTTCTGCTGGTCTTAATTTTGGTATTTACCTTCTAATTAAGCACAGTAACCACTACAGAATTTTACGAACATTACGTCATTAATGTACTGGTTTTGACGTTAAAAGCTCTTCTCGTTGGAAAATATTTACTTAAATGTAACTCATTTAAATGGTCGTATATTTAACAAGCAGCCAAGCGTGTGTTTGGAAACTATGCTCTAACAAGGAGGACAACTTTCCCACTTGTTTCCGAGTAAAAGATTAAATCTCGTATGAGTAGCCTTGCGTGGTGTCTTTATGGAGCGCAACGGCGCTTTCGCAAATGCAACTAATTGTGCATTTACCAGCGCGGTGACCCTCTGGGAAATCCGCAGGAAGAGATGTGTCTGCGTTACTTTGTCACCATTGGCACGCAGCACTGCTTTCTTATCATGTTCACTTACTACCTACTCTGATCGGAAACTGATGTTCACTTCAGTAAGGGGTTAAAGATTCTCACACAATACGGCTAATAAAAAGTAAATTTAATTAGTACATGAATAGAATGTCTTGAATCAAATAAAAGCGGGGTATTTATTCTCAATTTTTATAGAAACCATAGATATTGGTTGAAATTAATCAATATTATTTGAAATATCTCTATCGTGAAAGAAAATCGCCCTACGTCATAAAAAGCAAATTTGACACGAGAGTTAAATGTTACGGTTACGATCTTTTCTCTCTTTTGTTTTTCACGCGACTGTTTTCTTCACTTCTTTGCATTAATTTTTATATTACTCTGAGTGAAACATTTTATGTATTTAGTTTTATCTCTCAATTTTCTGGCAATTTTGGGAATTCTGGTGACGTTTCCTTTATTTATGATGGAACATAGTGCTTTCAAAAACGTCAATCGTATTTAACCTAGGTCATAGTGATTCATTCCACTAGAAAGAGCGAAAGTGCTGTGTAAGATGGTACGAAAACCTTTATTTCGAAAAATTTGGATATAGAGTGCTTTTCTTCCGAAATACAGATATATTTGTACGTCAAGAAGAAAATGTTAGAAAAGAGTCATCTGAGATCGAATCTGTCATCGAATTTAACAATTTTTAAACGTACGTGTACTAAGTTTTATATTGGCCGACTATTTTTTTAAACTTCATCTATTCAGCGCCAGATTTCCCTCAAAAACCTACCTCTTTCTTACAGGATTTATGATTTGTTCATTATATACTTCTACCTAATTATTGTTTAAACCTTCAATAAATTATAAATATTTTCAATTATCAGAATTTTTGCATTATTTGGCCGGAACGCTTCAAAGGATTGTAACTGTAGCAACATTTACGAATGCTGTCTGAGTAATTGCTCAAAACGTTTCGTATAATCGCTACGCCTGTCTTCAGACAAGTATTGCGAATAAGCAGTTATTACCGTAATTGAAAATAAGGAATTCAACTGTACGAAACAAGAGAGGAAGCACTAAATATTTCCTAGATGCTTGCTCTATAAATTGCGACTATTATCAAGTCTTCCATCTCAAAAATTGCAGTAGTAATTGCAGGCATCAGCAGACGGAATGTGATTAATTGTGAAAAATTTGTAGCAGAGTAGTTCTAATACATTTAATGAAGTCAGATAGTATGTAAATAAATTCCTGTTTGTTGCATCTTGACATCCATTGAATCAAGTTCAGGAAGTTTTATAACCTATTGAATTAATTCAAGAAAAAGGAACATGGAATGTAATAAGTACTAATTATAGTTATGTGAGACACAAATTACTAAGAATAGAAATAACTGTTCCGGTTCTTCATACTCAGGTTTCGTACTTAAAGAAACGTGATGCAATTTTTCGCTTCATTTTTTAAAAATAATTTCTCTATAAAAATTGGATATCTGAACTAGTTTTGCGTAATATTGAAAAATGAAAAGCTCTGAAAAACTTGAACAAAACCAGTCGATACGTTTTCTTCCTCTCACACATGGTATAAATGCTAAGTCATCTAATGATTATTAGTCGATCATGATCGTTTTAAACTTCACTGATCTGTGAGGATGGAGTGAAACTTGTCAAGTGTACCGATGAAACCTGCAATCATTCAAAACAATAAAAATCTCTTGACAAATGGTATTTTTTTATATTTTCTTCATTTCCGAAATTATCAATTGTAACAGAAAGTTTCAGAAAGAGACCTATGCAGAATTTTCTTTCGGGAGAACCAATAAAAGCATGTTTGACGTAAGTCTAAACTAAATGAAGGAACATTCCAAAACTAGATTTGAAAACTTTCATTTCAACAAACAAATGATGTGAGATATCTTGTCATGCCTTATTTGAAGTATATTTTAGATTATAAGTATAAAATTCGTTCATGTAACATCTCCAACTGCTGAAACACATCTATTCACTGACTGCCCAACATTTAGCGATTGCTTTTGATTTGAGGAAGGGATTCATTTCCTAGCTCTCCTTAACTACATACTTGATAAGTCCAAGGCACGCTTTCAAAGAAAAATGTGTCACATTATAAGTAACATTCTCTACTTGACTATTTCTTCTCTTCTGATTATTTTTTTTATTACTTTCTATCTGACTCTTTTGCAATGTAGCTGCTATTAATCAATAAAATCCCCCAATTGTTATCATTGCTGAAATAAGCAACAATTCCATTGCTACGCTCACACTGCTATACGTCACGTTCTCAGCGCGATTCCCTGTCGGAGATTCGATACGGCCGCAGCGATCATAACGGAGCAAACAAGAGCCGACAAATCTCGTATTAAAGCGGTTAATGGGGCAGAAAGGGTGTGTTCCCGTGCGGATGGCGGATTATCTCGTTAGGCGCTATCTGCGCAGCCGACGGGGGATACGCCGGGTGATGCAAGGCGGTGGGCGGGGAGCGGCCGGCCGCTACCTATCGCCGTGGGTGCAATCCCCGCGAGAGGGAAACCGGTATTTGATACTCGTGGCCTACAATGGAGAGTGATTGCGTTTTTGCATGCGGTTCGCACCTCGCCCCCGCCTGTGTTCGCCCACGTCCCCAACCCCCTCCCCCCCCTCACGCCCCGGCCGCGGCACCGCACGCCGCGCGGGCCGGTCGCCCGCGGTGAGCGGTCCTTGGTTCGATGCTTCCGCCTCCACCGCCGGGCGTGAAGCAAACATCTCGCGCGAGGACACGACAAGGAACTATGGCGGACGCGGTCTTTGCACGTTGACTTCCGCAAAATACGAGTAGAAGCAGAAGTATTACGTTTTGAGTAATAACAATAATCATGATAATAATCATGTTATATTATTATTACTAATATTAATCTTAAAAGTGTACTTATTTATATTTAAATATCTCTCGGTAATGTTTTTAACTAGTGAGGCTAGTAACTAGTAAGACCTGAAGATTGTGAGGGAGGATACAAATCTACCATTTAATTCGTGGGCGAGGACAACTTTAAGCTTTTATATATCTATTAGAACTATTAATGTATATAATAATAATATATTATTATTATTATTATTATTATTATTATTATTTACCCTTATTTCACTTAATTTAGATAAGATATAAAATATAGATTATGGGTCAGGTGCGTGGTCAGAACTATTTATCACAAGCATAGTCAAGTAAATACAAATTTATATTTATAAAAATGAAAGTTTTGTCAGTTTGGTTATTCACCATTGAGTGGTGGGTTTCACACTTGGATGCGTTCCGATCGATATCATCGCCTTAATCTTTGACTCAGGGCTACGCCGCTTTCGCGTTCGCTCCAACCTCTCGCCCTCCCAATTCAGCCCAGAGAACCACGTGCTAGTAAATGCTATTGGAATATACGCGCGCGTCTCCCCAACGCACTTTTCGAATTTCAGTTTATGTTGCTTCACAAACTGAACACTGGACGTTCCAATCACACACATTAAATGTGTTTAAATGACATAGACATTTTATTTAAATACAATATTCATCAATAATAAAATCACGAAGACAGTAGTGTCGTAGCGATCTCTGACCGAAGGGTCACGGGAACATGGTTATATTTCTGTTTGTCCTTTCATCCCTTATCATCACCTTATTGTTTCATCTTCACAGTTACCATAACGTTAACTCCAATAGTGGTCGCTAATGACCTAGATGTTGATGCGACCTTTAATAACACCCAAAAAAATAAGATATATAGTAGAAAATTGTTCCAGTCGTAAATTAAAGTAAATGCTCCGGTCTGCGAGAGGCTGCGCCGCGAGCGGTTTAAATGAGACTATTAGCACGAGGAAGCTGTAACATCTGAGAACAATAATAGGGAGGTTCTGACAAAATGAGTGTTTTGAAACATTTGTATCAACGGAAGAACAGCTCGGTTATCTGAGAGATTTACCGCGCGTCACAGGTTTTGCAAATCCGAATCTACTGACATCAGGACAACTTGCTCAAGCAAATTAATTATATTACATTAAATTCTTTTTTATTTTGATAAAATACTTTCCTCTTCCTCGATTTGCTTCGTTGCGTGTCTAATGGTGACTTTGACAAATAAAATTTAGAAGGACCTCCAAAGAAGTGTTTACCCCCAGGACATTTTTTATTGATTTCTTGCAGTTAACTATATTCACGAGGTAGATTACAGAAGAGGAAATTCGTGGCAAGCCGAAACTTTTGCTCTTCTTTGTGTAGTAACTCAACAACTGCTATTTTTAAGTGCCTTACCTTAGTTAAAGATCTGAAATCCGTACGTTCTAGGGGATGTATACTAATCGTAACAACTTTCTTGAGATGTGTATATTTAATATTGCAAAGTTTATACATTTTGTGTAAAAGGAACTAAATAAAACTCTCCATGTTACGATAGATTGTCAAATTTTGTAAGGCTCCACATTTTATAAAAAGAGTTAATATTATGAATATCTTCAACTGGTTTGATATCATTTTAAGTTTAAATCTAGTACAATACTGTTTATTTCAACTAAATTTTACATGCATTAAAATCATTAATGAATACTGCGAGTCTCTATAATTAAAGTGAAGGTAATTATTAATGACATTCCAATTTTGATTATTATATTGCAAAATTTTTTTATACTTGAATTTCAATTTCAAAAAATCTTAAAAAAGGGATCTCTTTGTGGGATGCAAGTGAACTGAGTGCTATTTGGACGTTAAGAAGGTCCTGATTTTGCCAACTCACAAGAGAGACCAACATCTTACTGTTTTGTATACAGTTTTATTATCCTCGTTTGGCAAGGATTCTGGAAACGGTCTTCGAATGTCATTCAAAACATGACGGGTACCTGATACGTAATTTTCCTTCGGTAGAAGTGGTCCGGTATACTGGAACCTGGTTTTGAAATATTGGCGACTTTACGCATGGAAAGAATTATTTAGCTTGTAACAACTGTGGTGTGGAAACTTTGGTCACGACGGGCAATTGTTTATAAACTCAATATAACATGTGTCCGTTTCAAGGATTAAAAAAAATTGGTTCGCAAAGAATTCTAAAGTCATTGCCAAAATGTCGTTTATTAATGTTTTAGTATATGCTTCTTTGCAGGTAGTACTTGGTGGTCAGGAAGAGATTGCCATAACCTTCCTTTATCAAACTTTATCAAAAATATCAATGATTACATTTACAAAACACAAAACGTTTGTACATAATAAAGAAATAAACAATAGACTAGTTCCATAATTACAAATGAGTAAACTCTGCACGTCGAAACTCAAGTGACTGTGTGCGCTCTTTCTTAATTTTTCTTTCGTTTAATAGTTTGTATTGGGGAGTTGTATCAATGTACGGCTTTTGAAGTAAATCAATTAAACTGGAGTAAGGTCACGTTGAATGATTTTGTCACTATAAAATATTTTTATGGTGTGTTTATAATGTATTTAAGCTAACTATTATATAATCTAACAAAAATAGAAATAGTTTTTATCAGGTCCAGTCTCCAACCAGGAACGAGAAACTTTTGAATATTCCCCGCTATCATTTCCGATACACCAGAGAAAAAACGACATTCGCATCAATGAAATATATTATCCCTATGCAGAATTTGAGTAACTACCGTGTGTGCAGATGTGCGTGCGTTCAATTTCCGCCACTCGCGGCTAGACCACATCCCGTGCACCAATCGAGTCATATGAGTGGTCATTCGATGCGTCTCAGTCTGCTGATTGATTGATTTTTTCGTGTTTTCGGGCGCGTCAACTGCTTCGGTCATTAGCTCCGTTAGTGTCTAATCTTCTCGCTGGATGGCGAGATCCGACGCCGACCTACCGTCGGCTAGAAGGGTTTCACCTAACCAGGACTCTCCCACCAGCGGGGCACCTCCCCAGTCGGGACAAGCTCTAAGCTTCCCGACTGGTCTCCCGGAATATGTGGTAGTGTGGTGCATGTTAGTGTAAGTGTGTGTGTAAGGGAAGAGGATAGGACAAGGAAGAGGAAGGACAGATCGCGCGCGGTCCGTGGGCCGTTTAGTAGGGTACTGCTCCGGCATTCGCCTGGCGTTGATCGGAGAAACCACGGAAAACTACCGATCAGAGCAGACGGCCGCTAGAATTCTCCTCCAGACAGCGACTGAATTCGACTTTGCTGAAAAGCTAGTGTCGAAAATCCTGTCGCCATCAAGACTCGAACCTAGGACCTCCCGGACAGAAGCGCAGCAGTGACATCAGTTGATGCACTGAGTTACCGCTACCTGTCGAGTCACTTGATGGGGAACTGATAATTTGTTTTCAGATCTGGTCAGAAAATTCAAAGACATTTACAAAAACGATTTGCGTGTTTTGGCGCAGCGATCTTAACGAGTGTGTCGGGAATTAAATCACCACCACATAAATATATCTATGTAGGTAGTGTTGATTAAATCCCAGTGCCCCGAGGTTATTTTCAGTCCCGGCATCGTAATTTTCATCCATCTGATTGGCACCCTAATTGTTTACAAACCAGGCATATGAAATGAAAATTCGCGAAGAATTTGTAAGATAAGATATATTTCATGGTTCAAATTGCCTTGGAATACTGAATTGGAAGAATTTGAACTAAATTAGAAGAAAACCAGAAATGAAAGTACAATACTAGAGAAAATACAATTCTTAAGAGTGCAAAGATCGACTTTCAATTTAATGTGACAAAACTTTTTCACCTTATTCACATAAACATACAAAATAGTAACCTTTTAATGCTTATATATATTCGCCAGCGGAACACAAATCAGACTGAGTTTGTGGAGTTTTAAAATTTTAAAAAATTAGCGGTCGAAAATCTGGCTACGCTACATTCAACTAGTTATATGTCTAGTATTCCAACGTATTCCAATGCTTTTCACACATTTTTAATAAGATATTCAGATCATTTATGCAATTGAAACAAGCGAAAATGGGAAAATACATGGTTTGTGCAACTGTGGGCAATAAAGAATTGTGCCTCTTTCTTCAAAGAGATAATGAGAACTAACAGATTGATGGTATTAAACACCAGTAAATATTACCTTGTCATTGAAGAATTTATATCGTTTATGGTGCAAGAATACTCTTGACTACATCCGAAACCGGATTTAAGTATTGTGAGATCTCCCCAAGCACAAAATGGTCTTAAACCCCCTACCCCGTAAAAATAGTTCCATCTTTTTTAAATAAGAAAATCTTAAAACAAGTACTTTCGGTAGAAATACAAATAAAAACTAATCATTTTTAAATAAAAATTTATATTTAGTATATTCATTTCATTAAAAATATTTTCTGCTACAAAATATGTTACGCATATTTTTCCAAAGCGCGGGATCTCTCAAGGACGAGGGCCCTCAAGTAAGTGCCTGTTTTGCTTGTAGGTAAATCCGGCCTTGCTAAACGAAGTTATTTCTAGCCGTATTTAATAGTATATTGAATGTCAAGAAGCATAGTTCGTTTTCGTCATTCCCTTTTTAAATACCTTATATTTCTCTCCTCCTTTGATCATATAAATATAAACTACGAAGTCTCTTTAATTTTTTTCAAGAAACGAAGACGTACTTTGAAAAATCACTGTGTTTTGCTGCTTTTTAATATCTCGGTTATAAATGAAGGCGGTTAGAGTTGAAAAGCTACACTAGTCTCTTGTCCTTGCTCAAGACTGCGGAACAAACTGATTGATGTAAATCGAGGGATGTTGTGTAGGTTCTTTTGCTAGTCTTAGCTGCATTCGCTGCAATCCGACCGGCCTTGCCGCTCTTCAGCTGTTATTTTTCATGTACCTCGTCGCACCGCTGTCTCCCGCAAAAACGGCCACAACGTCGCGTCCCCGATTCCGCGGTTTTTCCTGTCTTGCAGGTTGATCAGAAACAGGAAAACCATACTTAATACATAATTTCAAGGAGAAACCACGCATTAATGCGTAATTGCAGCCCGCCGACGGTGTCGCGTATTCAATTTCACACGTAGAACCTCAATTAGTTCCTTAATCAACGTCGACGCGCGCTCGGGTCGCCGATGCCGCCGAGATAGCCCTGCGTCTCAATTACTTGGCGGATAACGCGGCGGGGCGGGGGAGGGGAGGGCGCGGCGAGGCGGGACGGCAAAAGGAAAGGTGGGGTGGAAGTGAAGGTTCAGGGAAGACGAACTGAGCAGTCTTTGCGAAGCGGGGCGCGAGGAGAGGGAAAGGACGGGAGGGTAGACTGGAGCGGGCGGGCGACAGAACGGGAAGGTTCAGGGGGGGGCGAATTGGAATTTGGCGGATAGTGCGAGGCGGGGCGAGGAGAGGGGAAAAACGGGGTGAACACTCTGGGAGCGGGGGCAGGGGGGGGGTAAGGGGAACTGGAAAGATTGAGAAAGTTCAGGAGAGACGAATTGGGCGGACAGTACGAGGCGGGGCGCGAGGAGAGGGCAGAGTGTAGAGGGTTCGGGCGAGACGAACTGGGCAGGCTGCGAGGCGGAGCAGGAGGATTGGATGTGCAGGGTGGACAGAGGGACGGAGAATTGGGTACTGTGCCAGGCGTAACTGGAAGGGGGGGGGGAAGAAGAGAGGGTTGGGGGAGACGAGTTGGACAGGCCACGGTTCAACCGGGGGGGGGAGGAGGGGTTGGCAGTCTGCGAGCGAGGCGGGACGGGCAGGACGGGGCGGATCTAAAGGGCGAGTAAATGCGGCAGGGCGAAAAGAAGACACGTTTCAAGAGGAAATAGCCTCCGCCTATTCTTTACATCACACGCTCTGTCTCAGGGGGCTATCTGGGATAGATACAAATTGTCTGACAGTTTCACACATCTCATTTTTTATTTCTATTAACCGAAGATGTCAGAGAGAATAGTGGAAATATGTTATTCTCAATTTTCGCGTGTGAAAGGGGAAGTTTGAAAAGTTTTCGAAGTATTCATTTCAGGGTTGTATCTGTAGGTTGACTCCACAATTTTCCAAAACTATTTCATGTCAGGAACTGTTTTATGTCCGTGTATTAGTGAAATGCGTACATAATAATTGCATACATAATTGTGAAATTTTTAAATTTTTCGAAAATAATTGTGTAATATTGGAAATATACTGGGAAAAAAATTATTTTATTATTATCTATGCTAAAGCTACTTGAATAAATTTGTCAGCTATAGAAATAATATTTCGATTGTACTAATGGAGACAGTTATGAGTGAAATTAAAAGAACAACACAAAAAACATGACATATTAAAAAAATATTTGTTTTTATTTCATTGGAGGTATGCGTAACAAGATGGTAGACTTGGACCTTATATAAAGTACCATATTATATACACAGAGAAAGGGTTAGTAAATATCAAGTATATTCATTTATAATGTAATGAAAAACACTAAATTTTCCGTTACCTCACGTGTGATAGTTCTTGTGGTACACCATAGTTGTGTATTTGTGATACACCGTAATCATCTTCATTTTTCGTTGACAACAGTCCTTAAATTCTTTGAAATACTGTCGAAACCCTCTATATGAAAATTTATTTTATTTGCTTTCCATTTTGATATTTTAAAAATTGAATCCAGTTTACAATAAAAATCCTCATCTAATATAAATTACCCATTACGGCCAGTTTCTGATTATACACACAAATTTTATTCATGATCAGCATTGGATTAACTTGTCTAATCTAATGAATATATTATGATGACTCGATTATAAATGGATTTCGTGCAGACCTTTAGTCAGCTCCCTCACTTCAAATGCAGAACCCTGCTGGTCATGTCACTTTAAAATGCAAGCCGTCTCAAGCCTTGCATGATGTAACTGAGTTTTATTTTAAAGTTTTACAAACGATTAGAATACATTACAGGACTGCACTAAGTATAGTGCTCCATTTCTCAATTGCTAACCCCATTCTCCTTCCGAAACACCCACTGTTGGTAATGCCGTTGGAAACAAAACGCACATAACGTGACTACACTGACAGAGACGTCTTACTCCATCATTCTGTCTTCGTAGAAATCATAAAAGATGATCTGATTGCGTATGTGACACTCAATGTCAGCACGTCTTCACTATCTTAGATGCACAACGGTTCGTTGCAATTCCAGAGCATGAAGACACCCGACGTATGCAATCCGCCCATCTCAGCACTCGGATTCTAGTTGTTGCAAGACACTTGCGAAATTGAAGTACGAGAATCAGAAAATGAAAAACAAACCGCACTCGCATTGGCTAAATGAGCGGTTGAATGTGTACATGAGCTCTATTCACTGCCCCTTTGCCGTTTACACCGTGGCAGTCGCGAACAGCGGGTCCTTATTCTCAGTGCTTACACCAGTAATGAACTTGGGAGTGGGAGTTGGAAAATGTGTTCTGGCAATGGTATTCTCGAATCAACGACGAACTTCAAAGAAACATGACATGCCCACCTTCCTCGGCTGGAGAATGTTCACATCTGAAACTAGTCAGCTCTTCGTAATAGCGTAACAATTACAATGGGTGAGGAAAAATAACACGAGACTTAATGAACGTAGCTTGCTATGTGTAGAGAACTTACACTCGGATATGTCGGCATTGATTATTTCCGCCTTCTGATAATTTTTGTATGAAAGAATGTCGTGGCTCAGCGATGAACGCGTTCTTCTTCAATCGACTGGATTTGAACCTCGGTCATGATATGTGATATATATGGTGATGAGGTATGTGGAACATTTCCACAATTGTGAAACTTTTTATGAGCATAATTCATTATTTTGAATCCCATTCTAACTTTATTTTTCAACACATTAAAAATGATTGGCATTTATCACAGTGAACACTTTTATCACTGTGGTACATTTTTGGCAGCAGGTTTGCAATATTTCCATTGACATTTTCCTTTATCAATCATGCTAGTTAGAAAGGTAAAATTGCATTCGTTAGAAATATAGGCGTTTAACGAAAAAATGTAACTTTGAAGTTTCTGCACAACTACACATTCAAATAAAATTGATAACATATTCGCCTTCCTTTCAAATATGTTGGGATATTCTTTACAATCTAATTTTTTAGTAAAACAATGTGTAATATAATATGAAACAAACCTTGCGGAGACAAAATTCAACTAAAATTTGAGTTCTGTGTTTCATACTTTCAATGCCTTACAGATCATCTACATGTGTTCAAAAGACAGTGAAGCCGGCACGAAAGTTTATTTCCATTAAAATAAAACGTGTTTTATACCCCATGTAAATAATCAAATTGAAAAATATTTATCAACACTGACAAAACACTAGAAAGGAAAATGATCCTGTCCACTGATCTTTGAACTCTACTAATGCGGAGCTATGATCTATAGCTCAGGTTGGGTCGCGAAAATGGAAAACCCTGTTGCAAGCAAGCGTACAGAGAAGAGTTCATACATTTGAGTGAATCATTTATCCAACAACAATGAATTGGCAAACGAATCCTTAGAAATTATGAGTGAGGTAAAAGTCTCATAGAGATGAATTGTTACTGTCACCTGTTATCTCTACGTAAAAACCAGTGATTTAGAGAACCTTCCTGGAGAAAGAAATGTCTCTGGTGAAAGTTATTGCGCCGATTGTTCACTTGTGCAGGTAACTTATGCGCATTTGTAATTAAAAACAGACGCCACCACGGATTTCCTAGGCCACTAGTTTTGTTTCTGAAAAGATGAATGTTCATTTCTCTTCAAGACCAGTTGTTTTCTTTAATTATTGAAATACTATACTCAAAAAATCTTGTTCTTTTGTTTTATTAAATTTTAAAATATGTTTGTTATTATTCTCATATGTTTAGGTACAATGTAAAACAATGTTTAGATTACCAGAAAAATGTTAGTTAATGAACAGAATTCGAAGAGACAGGAATTACATTTAATAAAGTTGATGTTAAGTCAAAAATTAATATGATTCGTACTCTATTACCACATTCTAGTAAACAAGGAATGCTGGTCTGAAAATATTAGAGTTCGTTTTCACATCTCGAAACTTTAATAAGGCGTTTTTTTATTTGTGTCATTCTTTCAGTTTATTGAAAGTCATATGCTGTAACGTTGGAAGTAATCGTATTTACTGAATATTTATCATCTTCGAGATTTTGGCAAATTCATTTGTCAGAGTGCATAAATACAAATACGTTATTTAATATTTTGCAATATTTATGACTATTCCTTTGGTATTGGAAAAGTCATTATTTCATCCATTATATAATTTTTAAGACGGGTTATTTAAAAAATTCTCGCATTATTTCATTGTAATCACTGATTCGTTTCTACCTACAAAGTATGTGAAAACAAATGGAAAAATATTTCAACGTCAAAGTCAAATAATAAAAATACACTGCCTCTTATAATTTTTAAGAATAGTAAAGAATTATAAATGGAGAGGTTAGTAAAAACTTATAAATAAAGAGGTTAATACACGTATGTGAATCAAATGGTAAACATTCTTGATTTTATCACTACTTAAATTACGAAATTATCTATCATAATGCAGAATTAAACTACAATGCTTTCCTTCGGCTACATTTTGTATGGCATTTACTTGTCATACCTCCTTTCTTCTGTATTTCTTGAAAGAGTTGTAATGTGACACTTACTACGAGACTCTTGCTTGTCCCACAAACTTAGAACAAAGTAGAGAAAGTAATGGAGGGCTCGTTGTCTTAATCAGGAAAGATTTGAGAGCCTTTTCTTTACGATAAGCAAGTTACAGGCTATATTCTTAAGTGTATAAAGCCTTGTTAGTTCCCTCATTGAAGGTTGAGTAACCGACACTAAAACCGGTCAAATTTTCAAACAAACCGGAGACCGCCGGCCGTTCCGAAAGCGAGGAGTATTATTAACGTCGCTTGTCAAGCAGCATATGTAATAATAATACATGCCTCCTTCAGTTCGTGCTAGGAACAAGTTTAGCCACATTTTTCATCTAAAGGGACCGGCCGTGATTTTTTGTTCAATTATTAGTAATTTGTATTAAACGCGGTTGTTGTAATTATGACCAACCATTTGTGTGCATAATGTTATTCGATAATGTAATATCCCTCCCGAAGCGTTACAACTGATACACCGCGATGGAGACACCAACGTGATCTAGATCGTGGGGCTTTCGAGATCTCGAGATCCCCGTGGTTGCCTGGAGGACGAAGTACTCGCTAAAAAAACGAACCTAAAAACAAAACAAGAGCGTATCCTCGGCCGCTCCCCCTGACGCGTGTGTTACTCGGTGCTTAATTTACAATCAATCACGCTAAGTAAATCCTTTTATCGAATAAATTATATTGAAATTTATGCGCGCGCCGGAGCGGCTGAGAAATTCGCGATGAATAATACATGCAAATGCGTCGAGTCGAGGCGCGCGGTCGCGGATAAATATCGCGACACGCGGCGGCGGCCGCGGAGGTCGCACGCGCGTGGGCGGGCGCTGGGCGGATACGCGGGGGCGGGGCGGGCGGCGGCGGGCGGGGCGGAATAGCGCGGGCCGCCTCGGGCCGGCACGCAGCGACGCGGAGTGGTGCTGGGCAGGGAGGGAAAGGGGCGTGGCGATTGGGGTGGGGGGTGAAGGAGTGGGTGTTTATTGTTTCCGGGCTGGACACGCTTTGGTCTACGCTTTGGTTTGAAAGAGTAGTTCATGCTATATCCTGGGCAGTTGGGGAGTTCATCCTCACTGGAACGTAAAATCTGGCGCTGGCTTTTGTGTCATATACCCTGGGTATCTTGCCCAGCACGGCACTGTCCCGCCTGGAAAAATATCTAAGCTTCCGACTGGTCTCCCGAAATGTATGGTAGTTCATGTAAGTGTGTGTGTGTGTGTGTGTATGTTAAGTGAATAGGAGTGGACGAGGACGAGTAGGGTCTGTAGTTGATATAAGTGTGTGCGTGTGTGTATTTGTTAAAGAGAATAGTAGTGGACGAGGATGAGGAAGGGAAGATCGTTTGCGGCTCGTGGCGAGCTTGTGAGGGTACTTTTCCCAGTCTCTTGAAATTTATCTGAGAAACCTGCAATCAACCAAGGGCTGAATTTTGTAACGAACATTTATAACTGAATTCTAGCTCTATAGCAAAAATCGGCCCCTTTTGGGGCACAAACATCCCGGTCAACGATGCTGTAGAAGCAACAAAATTGCCCTTGAGCTGTTGCCGAATCGGAAGGCGGCGCGCAGAATCGAGGCGGAGTGGCGCGACTGGCCTCTGGCTAACGCAGGAGGGAGAAGGGAGAGGCGGAACGGAGCAGCACGATTGATTAATTGACTGATTTTTCCGTGTTTCCGGGCGCGTAAGCGACGGTTCGTCATTATTCCCGTAAGTGTAGTCCATGCTTTTTCTCGGGAGATGGCGGTGATCTTCCCCCGCTGGATGGCGAGATCCGGCGCCGACCTACCGTTGGCTAGTGGGGTTTTCCTCCTAACCAGGACTCTCCCACCAGCGGGGCACCGCCGTAGCCGGGAAAGGCTCTAAGCGTGCATGTTAGTGTAAGTTAGTGTGTAAGGGGAGAGAATAGGACAAGGAAGAGGAAGGAAGATCGCGCGTGGTCCGTTTGGTAGGGTACTGCTCCGGCATTCGCCTGGTGTTGAACGGAGAACCCACGGAAAACAGAGCAGCACGAGCTGATACGGCGTGAGGCAGGATGAAGCGGAATGTGAGCTCGCGCTGTGAGGCAGGATGGTTGTGTGGATCCGCGCAGGAAAGGACGAAGATATCGGAATTAGGTAAAATGGCAACGTTCTCTACAAAACTAGAAGGCACTTTCCGAGGACAAAACATTCTAATTTTATTTCAAAAAACCATTATAGGATTTTTAAGAAGGGAAATGTTATTTTTTAAAACCTTAGGACTGATGAGCCGGGTCTTAACGTTATCCCAAATTAGTTGAATCTTTGGATAATCTCATTTTTATACCAATGGGCAACTATTAAGGGATTCCTGAGAGAAATTCAGGAAATCAATTTTTTTATATAGCACTAAGTGGGAGAATCATTAATAAGGACATGCTGTTCCCTATTAAGGTTAACTCAACTGTTACATAATAAATATATTTATGCAAAGAGATAATTAACTTTTTAAACATTTTAAAAAATATCGATCTGCGTAATAATGTTTCTTTTTTGAAAACAATCAACAGTTCGAGTGGAGTTGAAGACACAAATGAGATAGAAATTCTTCTTTTTCCTTAATTGTGGAGTTCCTTTCACTCTTTGTAGTCCTAGCAAATTATCGTTGTATTTTGTGACATAACACTTGATTTTATTCAATACAATGTGGCCTGTTGGTCTAGGGGTATGATTCTCGCTTCGGGTGCGAGATGTCCGGGGTTCAAATCCCGGACAAGCCCGTGGTTTGAAAATTTTAAAGAACGTATCACACATTGAAATCGGCATCAACAAATGAACAAGGAAATAATTTGTTGTTCCTTAAATGTATTTCCTTTCGTAAGAATTTTATCTATATCATACGGTCATCACGACCGCCAGCATTCAATGTAATTTGAAACAGCCATGTTGCCATTTTGCGAACTGACACGGCCTCAAACGAAGCGTGGGAAATTCAAATTTACAATATCGATTTTTCCCAATTTTCGAAATACAGTTAGTCCGCCCAAAATGAAGCAACTATCACTTTCATAACCGTTCTTGGCTACATACGAGGAAAAAAATGAAAGGAAAAAAGTTTGAACCGTTTCTCAGGAAACAATTGTTTAAAATTTTAAAATTGTCCATGCTTCAGCAAAATTACAAAAAAGTACTCATATTTTCCAAAAATTGAACATAATCGTATTTGAAATTTGTTTTTTATTAACACATTTCATTAAGAAAAAGAAAATTCTTCGTAATTGTAGTAACAGGATAAAGAAATGGCTTGTTTTCACTTTTAAAAAATATCAGGAATTTAAACGAAAACGTGATCTGCGCCATTCCCTTAAGCGTTCTTTGAGCTATCTGAGGCCAAAATTTAATAAAAACTTGGTGCTGCTTGGACAAAACATTGTTTAAATATTTAAAAAAGAATTGTGAAAGAATTGAAAAAAATTGATATATTGTTTATGACTTATTTCAAGACATGTATGTAAAACAGATTTTATTAAAAAAATTAAGAAAAAGAAAAAAATATTTTTAATATTATACTTGTAGGATGACGCTAAAAAAATGAAACTTTTGCAATTTTCGAAAAATCAGGGATTTCAACGAAAATGATACCTGCACGATTCTCTTATCATTTACGCTATCCGACAACACAATTTAATAATTTCTTTTTAATTAAAAAATTCTTAATATATCCCAGCGTGTTAATGTAAAGTATTTCCGAAAATATCTATTTCAAATTCAAGGGGCCGCGACTCAACGGGATCAATTTAGGAATCAATTTTGTAGAAAATCGGTTGAACCGTTTAGGTGTAAGTGTTGACAATAGACATGTAGACAGACGTTTTGACATCACTCGATTTTTCGGTATCAGTGACAAAACATAGATTCCCATTACACAGCATGTTAGTTGAAGTACTTTACTGTTTATAGGAACAACATGTATCCACACTTTCGGTACTAGGCTCGGGACTAAGAGTTTGTTGTCCAAAATTCCCCTTTTTCCTCCAGTTTACAATACTTTCTCTACTCTTCATAAACAGTAGCGAGAAATCAAAAATATTATTAGAAATCTGCACCTATATAAAGTTAAAGAACATTAGTTCCGGCGGAGGCAGGAGTTTCGACACTATCTTGTCAGCTGAGTCGAATTCAGCAGCTGTCTAGAGAAGAATTCTAGCGGTCGATTTGCCTGATCAGTATTTTCCGGGGTTTCTTCGTTCAACATCACACGAATGCCGTAGAAGTACCCTAACAAACTGGCCACGGACTGCGCGTGATCTGTCCTTATTCCTTGTCCTATCCTCACCCCTTACACACACACACACTCACACGCACTACACTACCACATATGTTGGGAGACCAGTCAGGAGGTTGGAGCTTATCCCGGCTGGGGCGATGAACCGCTGGTGGAAGATACGTGGCTGGAGAAAATCTCTGCAAGGCGACGTAGGTCGGAGCCTGATTTTAGTCAGCGGCGGAATATCACCTCCACCTCTCGCAATAAAACATGCACCGACCGTATGGGGCTAATGACATTAGCAATTCAAGCGCCCGGAATCACTAATTAATCAACAATTAAGGAACACTCAAAGACCAAACCAGCGTGTAGTATCCATCTACGCATGGGTTTGGGCAAAACTAATTGAACAAATTAGTTTGAAATCTGAATAGTTTGCTAAGCATTAAAATACTGTGATTCAACATTTTGTAGAATGAAATAGAAAAATGAAATAGAATTTGCAAAGCAGAATAGATTTTACTGTACGCGTTCTGGAAAGAACTAATGCCCTGGAAACACCCGATAACTGCAATATAAACAACTCTGGTGTGAGATGCATCAACATGGCTCTCGCCTCGCACAGATTATACATCAGTAAGTTTTCAGAAATTTGTGCAAAAAAAATGTGCAACTGGTATGAATGTGTTTTGGCGTACTCATATCAATGCGGAACTCGGCTCCCACCGTCGTCTCCTCGGCCAACATTTCTCCAAAACTCACAGTACATAGTAGGTAATAATTGATGTGTAAACGAAATAATTAATGTTTAAACGAAAATAAGTGTTAAAATATAAAAAAAATTGTTGAGAGCAATAGCTTTAGACATTTCATAATTTGCAAAAATTTACTGAAGACTGTTGAGGCCTACTGCATATGGCTATGAGACAAATTGCAAATCCAATAACAACATCATCCAAAATGTTTTTAAGGTAAGAGAAACATTGCCGATGTTCCTGGTACGTCCGAATCGATGTGATTCACGCTGATTTCAAAATGCCAACTGTTGATGTAGGAATAAAAATGTAAATAATTGTAAATATGTTCAAAAATTAGGAAAGCATACCAATATTTTAACAATAAATCAGTTTAAGTAATGGTTTTGAAATAAGATGTCTTTGGAAATTTAAGCTTCTAGATTGAACTTACAGGTTTTGATGATTATTGTGTGCCTACTGCGTAAATAGAGAGTTGGTAATGAGCATTTTTTCCAAACATGGTTAGTTATGTTATTTATCAAAATTTTACTTACTATCCCCATGTACGAACAACTTGTAAATAAACAGCAAGATTTGTTCATAAAAATGTTTATCGAAAATACTTTCTCTAATAACGCTACGAATAACGTGGCCTGTTGGTCTAGGGGTATGATTCTCGCTTTGGGTGCGAGAGGTCCCGGGTTCAAATCCCGGACAGGCCCATCTTTTAGACAGTGTTTAAAACCATACAGATCTTGGAGGTGGCGTGAGTAAAAAACAAGGAGATGGTGATTTCATAAATACGAAAGATTTCATTTTGAATAAAATTAAAATATTACTATATTGAAACATTTATTAGTAATTAGCTTAATGCCTGCGAGGCCTGTTGGTCTAGGGGTATGATTCTCGCTTCGGGTGTGAGAGGTCCCGGGTTCAAATCCCGGACAGGCCCTTGATTTTGAAATTTTTGAATATTTTATAACTTTTGGAAGTGAGATGGATAAACGAAAAGGCGTTTGTTATATCAAAGACTGAAAATTATTCAAGAAAAGAATGACTAAAGTCTTGTCATATGAGGGAATAATACTTGGTCTTTCGCTTATTGTAATGAATGAACTGCGACGTCTCGAAGCAGGGAACGAAAGCGAAGAACGAGTGGCGGGGACTAGCAAATTGAAGCCTCCTGGCACAATGCAATAGTCGCGACGGGAAAGTATGTAGTAAGTCATCTAGATGACCTGCTAATGAGGAAAATCATCAAAGCTGACCGAAGGATGGGAAACATAGCCATTATTAGTGTTGCTAGAAGCAATGCCAAGAAAACTATGCAAGATCTGCAGAATAATAAACACCAAACTTTCGATGCTACTAAACATGAAAGTGCGATAAAAATGTTAAATTGTGGAATGATAAATCACTTTAAGGACAGTACCTAAAAAGAATGGACAACGTGCATATCAATAAAGATCAGTCATTTATGTGGCTTAAAAGGGAAAGAATGAAGCCAGAATCGGAATCAGTTCTAATAGCTGTCCAAGTTCATTCGTTGGGAACACGACATTATGATAAAGTGGTTCTCGAAGATGATAAATGCCGCATCTGCCAGGATCAAGTAGAAACCATTCATCAAATTGTCTCAGCTTGTCCAATTCCAAAGACCGAATACTTGAAAAGACACGACAGGGTGTGTGGTTACCTCCACTGGAAGATCTGTACCACCTTCGAAGTTCCAAACAAAATCCCCAAGTGGTTCGAATACTCACCAAAACCTATGACGTGTGTTAGATTGTGTATGATACTGTATGACCAACATATTTAAACTAATCGCACGATTGTTTGAACAAACCGGATATTGTTTTCAATGTTTTGAAATAAATAAATTTTGCCTACTTGTAAATGTGGCTGTTCCGTGCAATCAAAACGTCGTAACCAAGGCGGCAGAGAAACGTCGTAAGTAAAAGAGTTTGGAAATAGAGATCAGCCGAATGTGGAGAGTAAAAGCACAGGTCGTCCCAATAGTTATCGGAGATTTGGGATTTGTTCCGCAAATGTTTTTTAAGAACTTGACTAAACTCCCAGGTAATTCAAAAGACTGGAAAATGTAAGACATTGTTTTATTTTTAACAGCCCATATTTTGCCCGAAGTATTGTAGAAGCATCAACACACCTCAGATATGCTCCTTAGAAAGCTGGCTGCAACCTGGAGTAGATTTTATATTCAACTGACTCATAACATCTTTAGTCGGGAAGTAGAGAAATATTATTATTATTATTATTATTATTATTATTATTATTATTAATAATAATAATTATAATTATAATTATAATAATCGTAATATGAAAACTTACCCTATGAACTAAAACATGTTTGGAAATTAAATGCTACCAATGCATACCTACTCGTGATATCGGCGGAAGGCCTGGTCATTAAAAACTTCCTTAAAAACTTAACAGAACTTAAACTACCCAAAAACGTTCTGAACATGGGACAGCGCGCAGTTTTGTTACAAACTGCCCATATCGTAAGAAAATTTTTATCTTAAGTCCAGATATAAGATGAAGTTCTTCTTCTGTGACCGAACCTGTCCCCCAAAAAAAACTCTGAGGAAGGAGAACATTTTTTCCAGCAAAAATAGCTGAGAAAAAGTAGGATATAATAATAATAATAATAATAATAATAATAATAATAATAATAATGAACGTACTACTACATAGGACAACGCTACACCACATGGAGTTTCACAGCACTCCATGCCATTGCACTGCAATCTCCTTTCTTTCAACACCCTTCGATGACTTTCACTACACTTTACTGGTATGCACGACAAACGCTCTTAGGTTTTCATATACTGTAAGTAATATGCTAAAGTTGCTTATTTTATTTTAGTAAACTAACTCTACCATACTGCAATGACTACGAATATTGCGAGGAATAGTTTTAGACATTTTGCCAATCTCTTATAGTTCTATTGACGAAAATAAATTTCTATTCTGTTCTCAGTGTTTTTCGTCAAATTTTGTGATCATGGTCTCTTCCACAGTATTTTTTGTACAACTCAAAGTTTCTTTTGAATTATTTCTAATTTTTTTGTGTTAATCTAACGGATCCCACTGATCATCCGTATTCCATAATAGGACGGACAAGAGATTTTTAACCTTTTTTTCGTATGAATTGTCAAAGAAACGTTCCTCACACCATAATCTGAACTTCTTAAACATTCTATTACATTTTTGATGATCAGGTGATTCTCGATTCTACCTCACATGTTCACAGCTGGTATAATCTGCAAGTGTATATGAACTTTAACTAATTACTTGATATTCTACGAAATTGAATTACATGGGTGTACCTCTCTGCTCGGAAATAGCGTTAAATAAGAACAGTACGTATTGACTAGGGTATATTTTATTGTTATCAATTACAGGGAGACATATGGATGAAGGGACTGACGATAAGAGGGTCTTGAAGAAAACGATATATTACAAGCTTAATATGGAAGTGGAAAAATTGGTGTTTAAAATGCGAGAGTTCTCGTACGGGCAGTGTTATCAAAAGTTTTTTATTTAATTGTTATTGAGCAGTATGTGTGCTCCTTTTCGGAAAACCATTTTGTGCGGTTTTGTTCAGCATCAAACATGATTTTGTTCAGTCGGTTTCTACCAGTTATCCTCTATTTTTGTCCATTTATATTATTTATCTAAAATATATTTTTTAAAAATAAAATTTAACATTTCTTTGCTCACTCTGTTCTTCCTAAACTTGTTTTAAAGAATAACTAAATGGAGGTTCGTCGCCACTTGCCGTAATGTTACTAACACCTTACCTTCCTTCGACCTTATTCAATTAACCAGGGTACATGAAAACTACAAAAGAATTGTGTTGTATGTTCAATTACAATGTTATCATTTAATAAAAGTACTTTAGCAAACTGATTTCATTATCTTGACTCATAAAGGATAATACGAACGGAATGTTTTTCTACGTAGAGTAATACGTCATGACATGTTCTTGAAATGTGATACAATGTTTAAAACAGTGTTAGTATGTATTACTTACTTCTCGTATTCTTCCGTGGTGCAAATGGGTGAAAGCTTTTATGTTTGCATTCCTTCCAACCACATGTTGAGTCGGTTATGATTTCTAGGTACGTAAGAGGTGCTAAAGGTTAAACCACATCCTGTTGCTGTGCTGAATGCTCTGCGAATGTATTGTCGTGTTTTTTTTTTCCTTTAGGATTGGCGCTTAGATTTTCTTTGTGCTTGCATTTGGCACTTGGTAGCTTCTTTGATGGAAAACTTTCGAAAATGGGGATGCTATTGAAGCGTAATGTAGTTTTTGAGAAATAATAAAGAAATTATCAACTGTAAACTAATATCTTCCGATCCTAGATTTATATTTTAGAACTCTTTTCTCTCCTGAATTTTTTCGAACATCATGTTTTTCTTTTCTTTATTTCTCTTCTTTGCCACTCCTTCGACTGTGTTGTGTTACCCCGAATTTCTCACCTGATTATTCTAATGAGGGTCTCCAATTGTGGTGATTGAAGAATTTAATCTTGTATGATTTTCTACAAAAATTTTGACTTAAGATCTTTAAAACCAAGTGGAATATCAATATCATTTATCATCTGCAAACTGTCCATTTCAGAATTATTTTCGAAAATATGACTTCAGAACAGAATCGCATTCTTTGCCATTCATCGTAAGGACATATGTGCAGAAATTATCATCTTAGATCCTACGATTTCATCCGATTTACGAGTTTCAAAACTTATTAAAGAGACTTCTCGAATGAATATTCGAGACATTGACTCTATGAATTTGATAAAATTCTTTTACTAATCTATTATTATTATTATTATTATTATTATTATTATTATTATTATTATTATTATTGTTATTATTATTATTATTATTATTATTATTATTATTATTATTATTATTAGCCTATAACATCCCGTAAAGTTCAAAGGAGTCTATAACGAATCTATAAAAATATTAAACCATCTCCCATACAATCTAGAGTGCCCGTTCAGTTACTTGCTGTGCAGCCGTCCCGGAATGTCGAGGGGCATAGTCTATTTCCCAACTTCGTTCCTTGTAGGAACCAAATGCTGTGGAAGTTGTCACCTTCACAAAGCGATTGAGAATCGTAACTTATTACCGACACTGTCTTTAGTAAATCATGTAACAGATGGTAGCATGTCGCCGGTACCGTTTGACACCTTTTCTGAATATCGCTACCCTGATTGTGTCAGCAAATGAATCACCGTTCACCGCTGGACTAGGAATCGGACGCGGAAGAACAGCGCAGCCGTACCGGGGGCAGTGAGTGTAGAGAGCACAGCTGGCCGTAACCTATTCATTAGAATCGCTAGAAGGTTGTTTTTAGAATTTCTGAAGTCAAATTTAGATTCTTTTAATCAAAATTCAGCTCGGTTGATTTGAAATAGGGAATGTTATTTACAATCCTATCTCCTATAGCTTAAATACTATTTTTTACAGCTCGAGAAAGTAGAAAAACAAATAAACTTAAATACATACCGGAAAAAATAATCATATGACTACAAAGACAAAATATAAAAATATTTAATATATGTATTTTTCCACTTATTTAGCTATTGGCCAAGAAAAATAAAAGTGTGATTTTTGTATATGTCGGTTTTCCTACAAGCTCTTTTCTATACATACTTGGTCTTTTAAAAATACTCTTCATTTATATTTAATATATATTATATCTGAGAATAAAAATAGAAACATTTTAAGGGAACCCCCCAAATACTTCTAGCAACTGTGTGGGTTTTCACGTGTTATCAACAGGGAAGTTTCCTCTGTAATTTAATCCCATTGCTGAATTGCTAGAGACGCGAAAGGAAGAAATGAGATACACTCCAATACATATTATCAGCAAATGTTTATTCTTTGTCCTAACACCAGAGTGATGCAAACTTCTATGATTCGCACTTTGCCTTCCCACTTTGCGGCTCGTTGCGGTCCCCCAGGTGTTGCAGGTCCCGTTCCCGATGTGTTTGCTACAAGCGCCGCCACTTCCCGAGGCCCGCCGCCTGGTCGGCCTGACATTTGCTGATTCGTCCCGTCCAACGCCGTCCGATGTCGTCCAGTGCCGCCTATCACCGTCCACTATCAATTGCCGTTTACCGGCGTACGTCGCCGTTGCGATTTTCAATTAGTCTCTAACTTGTCCCGTAATAATTGTTATCCTTGATTGGCGTCTGAAAGGTCACCTAATGGAATGGGCGTTCCCCTGACACGGAATGCTTCTTTTCTAGGGGAGTTGTACGTGGTGTTCCAGAAAAAAAATCGCTGTGTTGGCTCTTGATTACGATGTGATAGTCAAACGTTGTTAATTGCGGCTGATACAATCTAAGACACCCTGCTGCTAAATATTTTATAATTATAGTGCATGCTAACACGAGCTGTTATTTATTCTGTGACCATGGATGCACCCAAGAATCGTTATGTGAAATGGTTTGCGTAATGGCCTCACTTTTCATTCTCCTCTGAATGTAGTTAGTAAAGAAAAAGCTGAAATAAATGAAATCATAAAATTATCAAAATAATAGTATTTTCAATAGCTTTTTCTAAGTGTAGTTGCAAAATTTTTGTGAACTTTTCTCAATAAATTATATTATTGCTTTGTTTGAATATTTGGGAGTTTTGTAGGAATATTGGAGGATAGACGCGAGTTGTTTCTCTGTAGTTAAATGTAAGTTTCGTTATATATTTTTGTGAACTGATGAGTACATTGCATTATGCATACAATAAATAGCAAACCACTAAGAGCTGAATATGTTGCATGGCTAATAGATAATGGTGTTGGTAGATGGATGACTATTAAGAAACGCTGAATGATACGGTACTTAAGCGTATGACCTTGAATATATTAATTTATACCATAATTATAGCTATACATCATGCTATATTAGTCAAATGGTACTTCATTTTGCAGCACCAAGTTTGGAATGCAAACCAGTAACCAATCTAGTTGTAAAGAAAATTATTGCATTCTCAGGTTCGTTGGACACGTTTTAATTTAGTAAATGCAGAATAGCGCCAGTTTCATAATAAGATTTCATTTAAAATGTATTAACAAATTGCTATATACCGGTTTTCAGCATGTCTATGAATAACGTAGAATTTCAACATCCCACAGGTGTTGTAAACGATTTGAAATGAGATAATAAGCTGATTACGAAATTTGTGGTACTGATTAGAGGGGGTTCGCTCTTTGAGAAGTATTATCTAGAGTAAATAATTCATAGGTTGCATACAATTTAGAATAAATGGGCTAATGTGATGAGTGAACTAAACTGTTTTGACGTCGAAATTACACCTAAAATAACTTTTTTTGAATTAGAGTAAAATATGGAAAAAATTCAAAACATCAGCTATTCCTATTATTATTTCGACTTTATCTCTTATACATGTCCACTCAAGTCTCTAATACTACTTAACATGTACAACTAAAAAAAGGGTTATGGTATTTCTAAGCAACACTGCAAGGGCACTTTTTCTACAAGACCACACGAGAGTTAAACGAAGTCTTCAAGGAGATACGTGCAGCATCGTACGTCCAACACCAACCACTGCAGCGCGAATTCAATATATGTTGAATGAATCGCAGAGTTGGCTCAAGTGTAAGTGCCTTGGTTTCGGAGCCGTCATAACAGTTTGATCACGCAGGGCGGGGCTCCATCTGGCAACAAAAGTGTCGGGGCCTGAGCCCGCGCGGTCGCTGGCGGGCGCGACACCGCCCTCTGCTCATTGCCCATCGGCCGTGGCCCGCGGCGGCGGCTCAGATGCCTATCAGGCGCTCGGTGTCCTGTTGTGACGTTCCACGGGGGGCCCGTGGCCATGCGAGCCAGCTGCGCCCCGCCCCTCCCCCCCCCGCCCCCCACCTTCCCTTCACGTTTTGCCTCGTTCTCTGTGTTGTGCCCTTGCAGAGTTACCCAGTAATACCATAACTGTTTTTTAAGTTGTATAGATTAATTAGTATTAGATAATTGGGAAGATGTATATAAGGAATATTGAAGGATTAAATAGGAGTAGCTGATCGTATATATTTCACTCTAATAGGAAAAAGTTATTTGAAACGTAATTGAGATGTGATTAGAGGATGTAATTAGAGTTTTTCTGTGAGATGTAATTCTCTTTTTGCTACCTCATTCTACTCCTGTCTTCTCTCTTCTGTTTTTCGCCTTCTATTATTAACTGTCCGCTTTTCAGCCACCAACTCCCCGTACCGCCGCCACTACCCCCACACCACTCGGCTTGCCCCACGTAGCTCACCCATTTTGCTTGCCCTCTGTCCATTTTCCCTACGTCGTTTTAGCTTACTCTGTTCGTTGCTCCTGCTTGATCCAACTTTCAAACACATTATAGTTTGTCCTTTCGGAAGCCACCTCACCTCACCTCACATTGACTCTCTTTCTATTACCTCATCTCCATCGTTCATAATAAAATTCCCATTTAACCTCTTGACTAATTGCGTTGTTCCTTTACACCCAGTATTTTAATTTCTTTATTAATAATCACTCACCTACTGGTATTTTTTAAGACTATTTCATGCCCTCTGTACCTCAAACTTTTTCGCAATCTCTCTTCCTACCCGACTCCTATTTACTCCTCTTATTTCTCCCTAATTTTCTCCTTCCACTGTATTCTCCCTCCTTTTTCTCGTTCCATTAATTTCTTCCCCTACTTGATTTTTCTTCCTTCCTTCCTCTTCATTTTTTCTCCTCTAACTTTCTTTAATCACCCTCCATCTTGTTTTCCCTCTGTCCTGACTGTTAAACGAGCACTTTTTTTGAGCCCCAAAATACCTACCCCAACTCCTACCTCTTACAAACATCAGTTGAATTTAGAATAAATATTAGCGACGAGTGTTGTTGACAAAATACAATTACCAGAAATGACTACTCCCGTACAATAGAAACTATTTTGCAAATAAAAACGAGCTGCAGATTTGATATAATAGTCCTATAGTCGAAATCACCAACCCACTTCTCATCTCGCATCTAGTGAAATGAGAGCCCCAAAAAAGTGTGGGGATATTAACGCACGCTGGTAAAATCCCTCCGCGCCGATTGGAGTCAGACCCTGGCGCGGCCTCCGCTTCCGCCCTCAGCTTCGCTGCCACGCGCGGCGCTGGTGTCGCATGGGTGCCACGCCCCTTCCTCCATTCTGTTTCTAATTCTCTTATCAATAGGGTCAGAATGTTTATAATGTATAAAGAATTTTTTAGATTATTAGAAGTATACAAGCTTTTATGACCTAAAAATATGAAAATATGACCATAAATATGACTTAAACAATATTTGGTTGCATTTTCGAAACCTTAAAAATATTTACGATGTTTAAATAACCATTACATTAAAAATATAACTTTAACATCTAGCACATCTACAATTCACCCTGTCTCCTTTGACACCCTCAATGACAATTCTACAAGCTAAAGTTAATTTACAGAAGCGTTTGATTGTGACACAAAACCTACAAAACTAAACTAATATTTTGTCCACATCTGGTGCTTTCTACGCTTTCTTTTTCTACAAACATACCCGCCCAATTCACATACATATATATTTATAGGAAAGACAGACAATTTGATAAAACAATTGTAAGAAATTAGATAATAGTTATGAGATTTGAAAAATGTCTTTGCGACAGCTGGATGTATGCGAACGTGGAATCAGCAAGGTAAAAATTTGGTAAAAATTACAAAAATCCATGAAACAAATTGACCATAATATGAAACTAGTGATCCTACAACAGCACGTATTTTCTTGCAATATTACAATGTTATCGTTATGTTCGACAGCAGGCCTATGTATGTTTCATTAATTTCAAATAGAAATTATGCGAAAAATACTACAATACGCGAAACGCGCAATTACGAAAATAACACGAAAACTTTTACAAAAAATAGTACATGACCTTTCTTAAAGAGCTATTTTTTTTAAAACAGACTTTTCTGAAAAATCTATTTAATCAATTTTGTAGTTTTAAGTTTTTTGAAATTTTCGATAAAATTCGAGAGATAACCGAAAATGGAACTAGTATCATATTTTACTGTCGCTTATTACATACGTGGAAAAAGTTTAAAGAAACAACTTGAAGCTGTTTTTGAGAGAAAACCGTACATTTCAAGCGCAAATTACGCAAAAACTACTTGTTTTTTCAAACAATTGTACATGGCTTTTTTGAAAGAGCTAAGTTTGTACAACAGACATTCTGAAGCAAACATCTCTATCTTTGATTTTGTAGTTCTAATTTTTTTGTTGCAATTTTCGAAAAATTAAACTTTTAACACAAATGAAACCAACACCATTCTCTTCAACTTCAACCGCACTACGGAACAATAAAATTTAATCAAAAAACGTGGAGGCATTGTTTTGAAAATTTGGAAATATCCGAGAGGCTACATGTAAAGTAACCCCCAAAATTAAAAGACCACTTCCAGAAGCCGCGACATCAGCCAGAACAATAGGGGAAAATAAATTTTAGAGAAAATCGACTGAACAGTTTGTACTCTAGCGTTGTACACAGATGGACAGACACACGTTTTTGCTACCAATCGATATTTCGGTATGAAGGACGCACAAATCATGGACTCTAGCTACACCACGTGATAGAGGAATTATTTTTCTTTATTTAGTAAAATATAGAGTTAAAAAAGTGGATTTATCCAGTGTTTCGTTCCCAGAGCCCGACAAAAAGAGCTGAAATCCGGCTCGAAAATCGAAAATTCGCCGTTATCCGGCGCGCGATTACATACTTTCTCTTACGTTAGTCAATGCGAGAAAGCAAAATGTATGGAAAGTGACCATAAAGTTTTTTTTAAAAAAAGCCAAAATATGACTGTATATGACACGTGAATTGGATAATTTTACTCATTGTAGATAAAATCATATTTAATTCACATTTTCAACAACAAACACAACACAAACAACACAAAACAATATGACACGTCATAAACATCCAGACCCTACGTGACACTACGGTGAGACTTTCCTGCCGCATCGTACGTGCGCCTAGCCCCTATTAATAGGGGTCGCGCTACTCACGCCATAGCGAGGCGGCCACGCGCGCTGTTTTTGCACCCCGTCGCATCGAATGACGCGACGCGGCGTCTGGGTGTCGTGTGTCTAGCCCCCGCGCGCTTGAAGGGGGACGCGGGTGACAGTTCAAATATTTTGCTGCCGCGTCCGCGCCGTTCTCACGCGACCGCAGCGCCTCGCCTGGCGGAGCGTGAAGGCTCCGCCGCCGCCGTTCCTTCTCCTTGGCACGCCGCGCGCCGCCCGCTCCCGTTTGTGTCGCCGTTGAGGTGACAGCCCGCGACACACGGGAGCCTCGCGTAAAAACGTATGTCGCTATTGAGTTTTACGTTTAGAAATACACGGGTAAGCGCGGAATATATATTTTTTAAAGTACAGAATGGCGTTGATATATATTCATCTTCCTTCTTCTATTCGTTTTTTCCGCTTTATTTTGCTACGCTTATGTCATCAATGCAAGAAAGTAGGAAATGTAAAATATTTTGCGACTGTCTAACATGTATCTATTGAGACAGAAGAACAGAATTCATTTAATCGAAAATAGATATCTTTTCACCTTTTCTGCCTCAGACATATTTCAGCACTTGAAAGTAAATCACCTACAATTATGTAGCATTTGCTTCGGCGCCTAAATATTAATGTCGACTCTAGGTAAAAAGTATTAGCGAACTGCATAGAAAACATAAAAGAAATGGGACTCAAATGAAATGGTAATTCTGTTCTGTTTATTCGAACTCAATTAAATGATTGCTGTGAAGGGTCCTTAAAATCTTTTCAGAAGGGAGGATTCTTAGGCAAAACCGCATTAAACTGAAACATGTTACGCTATTATAGCTTTTATCTTTGTAAGAATTCTACTTACGCGCCTTATTTTGGCGTCGATTTGTTGATGAAAGAAACAATTTTTGATTATGCATGAGTCGCATGTGTAGGCACTGCCGTTGGTCACTATGCATGACACAATAGGAGCTAAATTTATTTTCTAGAGCGGCCTTCAAAAAGGCGTTGATCAGCAAGTCGTTTGTAAATCGGAGTAAAAACAGTTTAAGAGAACACTTCTGCAACGGTGTGCGCAGTCTAAAACATCAACATTTCTGCGCCCTCTTTTCCAAAAAAATATCTTTTATTTTAGTGTGAACGTTACTAGTAATAAATAAAGCATACCACGATAATGAAATTAAAACTTTAAAAATACAATTAACAGATAAAATATTTTATATTGGATAATATACTAATTGCAAATGGCTTCGAGAGCATCTTATATAATGTATACAATTCCCAAATAGACAGGTTAAAAAACGAGTAAAATCATAAATTGGACACGAAAATAAAATGTTTTATTGCGAAAGATTCTATAAATCTCTTCAAAACTTTCCGAGCCATCAAACTGAAACGCTTATAGATGCTCGTTATGCGTTATAATGCTTAAAATGTGCAATTTTGTTTCATTAATTTTACACTAGTATGTGCGGGTATGACGTAGTATTCTGTCTTTGAATCTAGAAAAGGCATGAACAGACTAAAACAGCACGGCAGAGACATATGCCAATAAGTGATCGTCCCTTCCGGCAAGAAATATTTCATGGTGAGGGGTCGTATACTAGAATTTAACATTATTTCAAGAAAACATTTCTAATGTAGCTTCTATCTTTCCAACCGTACTGTCTACACTTGTAACTTACGCGCCGTTTTGTAGAGGAAAGAAGTCATTTTTCGATCACACGGAAAATCTTTCTAATATGTACTAACCAATCTTTAAAAATGAGGTCTTAAAAGATAATTCACGAGACGTGATAAATTGCATTTGACCTAAAAATATGAAGGGTTTGTTTAAAAAAGCATCTAAATACCCATGTCAAATGCAACCCGCAACACATGTCCGCATTTCTAACTCTATATAACGCTTTTATTGCCTTAAAAACTAAAATATTGAAGCCGAAGTCCTCAAAGAAACGTTACTCACGTCTTAACCTAAAGGATGAGATCTTCTAGATTTTCGATTATACCCCACCTATTCAGAGCCTGTAGAATCTGCAACTGTATGTGAAATTAAACTAATTACTTGATATTCTTCGCGATTGAATTACACGGGTACAATCTCTGCTAGGAAATAACGTTAAATAAGGCATGTTTTTATTGACAATGGTGAATTTTATTGCAATCAATTACAAGGAGACATATAGAACAAGTGACGGACGATAAGAAGGCTTTGAAGAAAAATATATATTACAACTTAATATGGAAATGGAAAGATAGGGCTTTAAATGCGAAAGTTCTTGCCCAGGCACGGTATTTTGTACATTACATAAGTTATTTTAATGTAATATGAGTATATACCAAGAATCTGTTGCATATATTACTCGTAATTAAAGATCTATCTTCGTTTACATCGCTCAGCTCGGTTTCAAATATTTGAAGCCATCAACTTGAAATCACAACTGATCCAAGTTCTTGAGCCATTCGCAAAGTTGACAGAACTATCGCAACAAACAGGAAGCGATCAGCAGGACAAGGCTGAAGCCGCGGGGAGGATGCAGTGCGGACTACCTTGGGAGGACAGTGGAGCGGGGAGGGACGTGGGCGGATTGGGCGGTCGCCGAGGGGCGGTGCAGTGTAAGACCGGAACCACATAATAGTACGCCTAAAGAGGCCTTAACGTAAAAAAAGAAGCTCATTTGATTACCAAGGTCGCCAAGTAATGACATTGGGATCTAAAATGGACCCACGGACATTTTAGCATGTCTGAAATAAAAACAATTTTGGGTTTTAACATTTAAATTAGAGTGGGTGCATTGTAAAAAGGAATAAATTTTTTAAAAAGGCAGCCTACTTGGCTCCAGTGGGGCGAATTGGGGAGGGGGGAGCGGGGAGGGATTGAGTGGAAAGGGATGATGTGAGGGCGGGGCAAGGGGGGTGAGTAGGCTGGGTGAGGTGGGTAGGGCTGGGTGGGGGGGGAGGAGGTGGGCTGGGTGCGGCAGAGGACTGGGTGGGGTGAGGAGGGCTGGTGGGGGGGCGTGTGCTAGGCCTTGGCTCGGCCCCCTCCAGGCGCCTGGGCGCCCGCCCGAGGCCACTTCACACAAACACACACACACGGTGTCGCCCATTAAGTCGCATAGTGACGTCCAATAACATGGACTGCACACTCAGTGACGTTCGTATTCCAAACTCTTACTTCTTATAAGGGAAAGGTGATCTTATTCTTTCGAAATTGCCTGGGATTGTATCACATTCAATTACACTCGGTTCAATGGGAAGGAATTGACTAGAATAGAAACGAGTTGAATTTAAATTTTCTGAAAGCGGGAAAGAGGCGAATGAAGTCAACAAGGTAGATGTAGTGTATTATTTATTTTCTAGTGTAGTACTCTCAGGATTGTGAGGTCGAATAAGTGATGCCGAACCCTTCCTCGAGGGTCACGGTATGTGTTCCCGAAGTGTGTGTGAATGTTTGTTTTTTGCTGTTGGTATATGAGTTCTGTCTTGAAGGACATAATTTTTTTTCCTTCCAGTAAAATTTACTTCCTTTCGAAGTGAACAATGTAAAGTTGTGACTCGTTTTTTAACTTCCTTCTGCTTCCAATTACAATTTCTGAATTTTATGATCATATTTTACAATTGAAAACATAAATGAATCTAAAGGTATTTGCTTAGAGTTCAGCAGTATTCTTTAAAAATTTGAATTAGACAAGTTTTATAACATACTACTATCTTGTCAGCTAGGTCGAACTCAGTCAGTGTCTGGAGGAGAATTCAAGAGGCCGGCCGCTTTGATAGGTAGTTTTCCGTGGTTTATCCGATCAACACCAGGTGAATACCGGAGCAGTTCCCTAACAAACGGGCCACGGACTGCGCGCGATATTTCCTTCCTCTTCCTTTGTCTTATCTTCACCCCTTACACACACACTAACATGCCCTACACTTCCACACATGCCGGAAGGTCGGTCGGGATACCTCGTTTTCTTGAGCTCTCGGTTCCCTATCCTAACTCGTGCACATTCTGTGCTGAATTATGAATACAGACAGCATGAAGCTTTTATAGCAAGAATTGACAAGGAAATATTCGCTCAGTGTAATAAAAGCGATTTTCAAATGTTCAACTAGATTTTGGCTATTATCCTTTATCCCGTTATGAAGCAAATCCTCTTTCTAAACTACATTCTCAAATGAACGTAAATCACAAAAAAAATCGTTTAATCCATGTTGGTTAAATAAAACTCGCATTTCCTGTGGCTGATATTCATATTCTGCTGTAATTAGAATATTACTGCTATTGGCTTTTAATGTTTGCACAGTCAATGATGTAGATATAGGGATGCCACTAACATGAGATACTGTTCTTTCAGTCGAGAGGATATTCGGATACACTATTTCCCTCCTACATTTACTGTTATGTCCCTCAATCTTCACAGAAAAAAAATTGTCCAGTACGTGGAAGGTTCTCGCTTTAGGGACTTCGCGAATGTAGCGTAATTTCCTGTTTCAGAGCGAAATTGATGGTGATGAATGATAGAAATGTATCCTCGGGTTCATAAATTGTTACAATTGCAACTTTCGAGGGTTAATTCCCGAAACCACTTTCTTTCGTTGAAAATAAAACCGGCAGAATGTATCATATCTAATGCAGCATTCAAAACCTTCATGTTTCATATGCTCTCTATTGAAATCGAACTACTAATGTGATAGCAAAACAAAACCTTTATTATGTTCAAGTATACATTTGAAAACATCCTTGCAAACAACGAAAATTTGCAGATCAGTTTAATTTCCTGCAAACAAATTATGAATAGGACGCGGAACACACTTATATATCCATTCTATATTTTGTGGGCCTGAAAAATATAGTGCCCTCATTTACTGTAGTTCTTGAAGAATATGAAACTTGTAGTGAACAAGTTGTAGATATTGTTTTACGTGAAGCATAGTACTAAACAGCCTTTAAACGTGGGTTCCTTCTTGTTGTTCTCAGTTGTGACTGCAGATGGATGACATTGGAGAGGTTCCTTGTTCTAACTCCACCACTTACGACGCATCATGTAGCTCAAGCTCACTTGGCCAAGAGCCAAGGCCTACCGGCTTACATAGGGACAAAAAACAAACAATCCAAACAACCAACTACGCTTCTAGGTGTTCTCAGCATGTCCTTTCAACGGCGCCGCGCCGTACAAAACTCAACCGACTTACACATCGCCACAGATTAGTCCCGAGATATCAATTGCAATTGTTTTAAATTATTTAAATTGTGTTCCAAAATTTCCTGGATTTTAATTTTCCTGTTTTATTTACAAAAATGTAGGAAACAACTCTTCAAAAGGAAATGAATCGAAAGACGAAAAACTTCGTAATACAACATAAAATTAATCTGTTATTCATCAACGTCACGTGTGCCAATTACTAAAGCAATTGAAATATGTTTGAATAGAAAAATTAAAAAAAACAATTGAAACATTGCGGAAGCTCTCTTGTAGTAGACGGTAATAATGAAATTGAATATTCCTGTTTTGTCTTCCTGCTCTTAACTATGCGCAAAGAAAGGTTCATTAATACCGAGTTGCAATTGGGATGCAAATGAGATGGGAGCATCGTAACGTCTAGAGACAATAAATTTAAGGCTAATCACAGTCCAGCAAGTCAGTCATCTCTCTTTTATTTGCGATTCCTCGCTAACAATGGGATGTTACAACGCACCCGTATACCTAAACAAAAACTCAGCGCGGCGTCTGGAAATAGTACGTGTCACGCAACAATTATTCATTTCCGATAACAATTGCAAAGTGGGCCGTTCACCTTGGCGCCTCGGCCGGAGGGGAACAATTGTTTCAATTCCGTCCTCGCGTCTGGCAGCCCCGCCCTGCACATTGTGCGCCAGGGCGCGAGGCACACTGGACGGAAACCACTCGGCTGGCGGGCATAAGAAACAAATACTCAAAACAAACAACAATCTAACCGAAAACAAAATAAAAAAAACCATCTAAGCAAAAACAATCCAAACAAAAAGCAATCAAATTAAAGCAACAAAAAAGAACAAAAAACAAACTAAACAAAAAACTGGGAAAGGAACTAGAAACAAAGTGCTATGTTGAATTACTATGTTGTAACATACACAAATTTGTGCCAACAAAACTACAAAATTATGTCAGAGAAAACCATTTGAACAAAGATTTCAAGAGAATTTTTTAGGTCAGCATTAAAAAATCATTTTTACTTCAAGATCACTTTGAAATATTATATATTTTGTGAATGTGTACAATAATATTTTTCGTTTTGGATATTGCCAGTTGTATGCACATTGACAATTAATAAAACATCCACAAACAAACAAATCTATTCAGGAGTTACGATACGTACGTTCAATGTATTTTTATCATGTTTGAGTTTACATTACAAATTATTTGTTAATGTTCTTTAGAATAGTATAGATAATCCTGCAAAATGAATTATGCATGATATGGACCATCTTCATACGCAGTTTCTTTCAGTTACAAGCGACTATAATTCAGCGATTTCAACTTAATGAAATTGGGAGGCTCAACGTTCACGTGCCCCCATTTTTAAAAGATGAACTCAACTCTACAACCTTTCGAAAAGAAGGGCTGTGGTGTTCCCGGAGCAGGCGCTATCTGGAATAGTCAGGGGGACATCTTGACATTACGAGGCTGCGTATGTATTTATGTATTATAGTTGTGACAACTTTTTACTTCATTTTCACTCAGAGAGACATTGCTAGTGTTCCGTGGTACGTCCGAAACGATGTGCTACATAATGATTTTAACATGCCAACCAACAAGAAATTAAAAATTTTAGCATAAATATGTCAGCAAACTAGAAAACCATAATAATGTACTAGCCATAAACTTACTGGACAATAGTTTAGAAGTCAAAAGACTGAAAAAGTTCAAACCATTGGATTTGCCAAATAGATTTTAAAATGACAATAGTGATAATACTGTAATAAAATCAACACCAATTGTTTTGTCAACATGTGCTTGTTACAAGTGTGTAATATGATAAAGGAAGATCACCAGTGGGTGACCTTTCCATGCAAGTTTGTAATTTCTAACAGCATATTACTTATTGTTCTGTTTTGAACAGTTGTAAATTTACAGATTTAAATAATAAAAAAGTTTTCACTGGAGGAAAGGCTTTAGAAATGCCCATGGGTGTGTGATGCGCACACATCCGTGGTCACATCGACCCACTGCCCCTGCGTGGCGCGCCGCTGAGCCGCAGGTGCCGATCGAAAGTGACGGAGCCCTCCGCAGCAATAGCGACACGTCGGTCGGCCCCGACACCAAACCTGTTCACCCGGTAATTCACGTCTCATCTCGTGTGCGCCGCGCTCGCAAACCTTCTACCCGAGTGTTTTATTTGCCAGCGGGGCAGCGGCTTCAATGTAACGCCACCGGCGCATTGCGTACTCAGTTGTTTCATTCACTAATTGATGTTTCCGGGCACGTCAACTGCTATGATGGAAAGTCCCGATAGTGTGGTGAATGTTTTTTATCCCCGCAGATGGTGGTGTCCTCCCGCTGAATCCCGTGAGATTTGGCGCCGACCTCCACGTCGGCTTGCAGGGGATTTTTCTCTTCAGGTATCTCGCTACATCAGGGTACTGCCCCAGGCGACAGAAGCTCTAAGATACAGACTGGTCATTTGATATGTGTGCCTACGGAATGAAAACATTGGCCGTGATTGTGTGGCGTTATGTCTCTTTGACGTTTCTTTCCATCGCTCGTCGTTTCTTTCCATCGCTCGCCCACCCTCCCGCCTGTCTGCTGGTAGTCTCCCGTGTTGATGTACTTAAGTGGTGTGTGTGTGTGTGTGTGTGTGTGTGTGTGTGTGTGTGTGTGTGTGTGTGTGTGTGTGTGTAAGAGAAAAGGCGACGAGAAAAATGAGTAAGGAAAGATCTCTCGCGGTTCATGGTCCGTTTGTTAGGGTACTGGTTGGACATGCACCTATTGGAACTTTTAAAATTCTTTCTGAAGAACTAAAAAAAATAGGCCGGAAATAATAAGTACGTATGGCTGCTTCTTCAAAAAACCAAATTATTCATTGAACAATATTCAATCAACAAGTACTGAAAAGTAAAGTAAAGTAATAGAAATTTGGAATTACCGATTTAATTAAGAATGTTTTATTTCAGTACAGAGTGTAAGGTTTTAAAATGCAATGGGATGGCACATCGTACTCCTTTTCCGGGTAATTTAAAACGTCGATCATATGCATTTTTTGGGAATTGTGTGTGTTGGTTTCTGTGGCTGATTCTTTCTACACTCGTTGCGTTCTGTCAGATGTCAATTGTTTGCGAAGAAGTATGGTTGCTGAATTATTGTATAAATGCATTCCAAACAATGCAATTCTTCCAAACAGTTTTCAACAACTTGTTTAAATGTATTAATTTTTGTGTTAAGTATTGTTAAACCTGAACAATATTTTCCTTTTGCCTAGTGGTTATTGTGTGTGTGTGTGTGTGTGTGTGTGTGTGTGTTATTTGGTGTTGTCAACATTGTAAAACGGTAAACATCCTCTCTCAAAAAGTAATATGATACAGTTCTCCAATTTTGTAATCGAAGTATTACATGCTTCTAGTAAAACACAAAGGTCAATGAAGATGTTGACATCACAGAATTTTTGGAACCTTTGTGAGTAGGCAACTCTGCTTCACAGGCTGTCCCCGTTATCTCCCGATTGCAGAATGCTTTCACGGGTCGTGCGAAGAGAATGTAGTCGTGCGACCCAAGAATGGGAGGGAAGGCAGCGGCGGAGACAGTAGTGACCAAGGCGATGGTGACGGCGACGGAGGATCTACTACTTTTACGATGATGACAGAGGTAGCGATGTCTAGAACACCGATGTCGCTAATTGTGACGATAATGATAACAACTGATGGCGGGAGGAATGATGGTTGACATTAACTGTCGATGGAGGTTTATAAACTTAGAAAACTATGGAAATAACTGAGAGGATGAAGAATATCTCAGTGACAGTGTCATGTGAATGAACGTAAATCAATGCTTTTACTAGAAACTTTTGAAATAAGTACTCGTACTTGTGTTTCGGTAAATAAAATTTAAGTACTAGCGTTTACTTCTATTAAATAATATTTACTTATAATAAATACTTAATCTCGCAGTAAGAACTTATTTTCCAGATTTACTTAAAATGATATAAATGAAGCTGCGCTTTTACTTTGTTTTGTTAGTAAATGGTGCAATTGTTTAAGAACGGTGGTGATACACTTAAGTGAGATTTTTGTTAAGGTCAGCCAGTGTGTTTGTGTAGGAACAATAAAATTGTTTATTAATGTTTGAATGTGCATATACGAACATAATAATCGTATGAAAATATTAATGTCGGCTGTATTTTTGAATTTACGAGGACCAATAAACAACTGCATTCCTGAAACTCATTAGCAAGAGTTGTTTTCATTTCACCATGACGTAGATTAAATATAAAAACAATTGCCGACTCTGGAGAAAATAAATAAAATAAGTCACATTTAATAAAACGTTTATAATTTATTTCTTATTACAATGTATGCGGATTGTGAAAATCATTCAGCATTGAAATTTAGTTTAAATAAGACGCAGCTTTTAATAATTAATTTGAGAAAGAGTCCGAGAGAGTTTGTGGTTAACCGAATCTGAGCATTCCTTTTCTTCCCGACCTTCATATTAGGAAGATACGACTTGTTTAACGCCATATAGTGATTTTTATAATTATTGGAACTACATTTGCGAAAAGTTGCTGCCTTTCTACGCAATTCATCGGAAGTTATTTTACCAGCATAGGTTTACTTATTTTACCAGCATTTCTTCCTATAAAATTGTAAGTTCATTCACTCAAATAAGTAAATGCTGTTGCTTGGTAGTAAGTACTTTTACGTCTTGAAGTGAAAACAAAACTCATGTTCACATCACCCGATGACTGTGACAGATATTAACAGATATGATGGTGGAGGTGTTGGTAACACTGACCACAGCGGTTGTGAGGAGATAGTGGTGATGTGATAGCAATGGCGATGTCAGTGACTAAGGCGGTGGCGCGGCACGGCGGCAGCGATTGCAGTAGCGATGTGATTGAGCGGCAGAACCCTTTTTGGCGCAGGTGACTTTCAATTCTGATCCCCGACTCAATCCATTACGAAATACTGCCTCAGAAGAGAATGCCGACGGTAGCCCCGAACAACACTATGCCATTAGAAAGACAGTCTCAGTTTCTGGATTCAGGTTCTCGCGGTACGTGACCAGAGAAAGGAGTCGCGAACATTTTTCATGTGCCAATGGCACTAAAGCAGTTAAGTACCAGATGAAATATGTGCAATGTATGAGGAGGTCCTATTCCATTTTTGGAAACGAATGGTTCTATGGTACATGTCTTCAAGTAACGGCAATCAGCTTTTTAAAACGCATATTAGCTGAAAATATAACTGAGGAATGTAATTTGCATGTTTCTGTTCAGCAAAGAAATTGCGAACAACAGTGTTTTCAAGAGATAATGGAAAAATATATTGATTAATGTGCTTTCTGAGATGCCTTAATCCAAAATATTATAGGGTAAAGTATGTGGAATACGTTTCTAATGTGAAATACCGAAGTATCGGACCTGTACTGTGCTGACATTTAGAGGAAAATTTGGGAATTACTTTGAAGAGTCTATCCAGCAAGATTATGCTTTTTGAGTTGAAGCTCTTGAGTAAAGTGACAGGGCGAGGTTTCTTCAGAGCGTTAACAAAAATATTGGACCAGTAAACAAAAGAATTGTCGTTACTCGTTTGCCCTAAATATTAGAATAATTATTTATATAGAGTGTGTTAGTTATTTTCTGAGGACATATTACAGAATATATAAAGAATATTGATGCAGATTTTGACGCGAAAGAGCTTAAAACGCAATATGTCTCTAAAGTGGAATACGAGCATTGTCCCAATGTAGTGTTTCGCATTGCTGCTGCATGTAAAATGTACATGGTTCTTTTGGCTGTTTATACATGAAGGTGCATTTAATGTTGACATTCTGTATCATGCTGTGGAGGAATATGGTCCAAGAGCTCAACTGACTAGACCCACGAAGTGTAAGAATCGACCGCATGTCCCATGTGCAGGTAATCCGAAAAAGAATTTCGTTTGCAGGAATATTGTCTGTAATATTGAACAAAATATGTATTTTCCTTAAATAAACGTTTTATAGACGTTTATGCACGTCATACATTTATTATTTGCTAATTAAAAAGCATTCAGTATTCCACTTAAGAAACAGGGTACTATGCCTAATGTGGAATCTATGAAGACCTTTTTTAATTACAAAATACAATTACAAAATATCGTGAATTTCTAATAAATTTAAGTAAATAATATTAACCACACGTGTTTATAAGTGTCTAGTTTAAGTTAATACCTACACTAGTCTTCAAATTTGCGCTTATTTGTGAAGTTGAGTATAATGTAAAACGTATTACACATTCGGGCACTGTACTCTTTTTGTAATATCGCAGATAGGGCAACCGAAAAAAAGAGTAGATATAAAAATTTAAAAAAATTGACGTTACAAATAACTAAAATTTATGTGGTTTGTATGTGATGTAAGATGCATTATTTCTCATTAACATAAACATTTAATAATTACCGATGCAAGATTAGAGAAATGTATCAATTTATAATAAGCTGGTCAAGTTGCATGGTTCGAAGATGACAGCGGTTTTATCTCAAACTCCCGATGGCCAACAGAGATATTTTCTGTACATTCATAAAAGCGACATACGAAGAATAATTTACGATTAATATCTACTGGGTATGAGATAGACTTTTAGAAAACCTCCGGAGTGTAACCATAAACGCAGGAAATTGTGGCTGACTGAGAAATCCCTAAGATTACAGAAATTGGACAGAAATTTGAAAATATACAATTAATCATCATATCTGATATTCGGTATTACTTTATAATGATATTGATCTATCTCAATATTGTGGATAATCTAGTAGAAATTATACCACCCACATGTATCTATAAATACGAGTGCAATTTTGTAAGTTTTCAGTAAAAATACTTCATATTCCAGAACATGTTAATTATGTTAATATTCACAAAGGTATTTCTCTACTGACTAAGTTTGAATTGTAGATGTTTTATTATCTTTATAGAAGTAAATATAGGAAATACTTTTTAGAAAACAAAATATTACAATTTAAAAATAACATTTTACCTTCTACAATTGCCTTCTTTAAAAAAATATCTCAAAGGAAGAAACCATTACAAAGGATGCAATAACTTTTCCTGTCAAGGGTTTGACTATCACTCCATCAATAAATTGTATCTATCATACATCTGACTTAACTGGTGTGTCTTGAGGCTGAAAAAGTAACAAATGCATTCGGATGCGTAAAATAAGCGGTGTTGGATGAAATATTGCATCAGCACGTCAGTCACCTCTCTTACGCAGTAAAATATTTCCAGAAGCAAAAGGTGTATCAAATATTTATGTGCGAAAATAACACCGATTACTTGGCCGCCGAACGCATAATCTTTTCCTATCAACTCTCTTGGCAGTTGGACATGTTTCCGTCGAAGCAACGACCATCAGATCTCTCTCTTCCATCTCAAAACAGCGATGGCACCGTTAGTTCAGATTCAGTATACCACCATCTTATGTATGAAGATTTACATTTGAAATGAGCAACGGATGTGATTTAGGATGCCGTTGAGGAAAGTTGTTTTGTCGTTCTACTACGTAACGTTTAACAAACCTAAATTCTCACAGTTTCCTCATGGAATTACATTGGAAGTGCGTAAGTATTAATAATATATCAGAGGTTTCTCACTGACATTTTCTAACACCTTTTGTACGTTTGCATTTTTCAGATATCAGGTATACCCCGTGATAGCCGCATATTTCGGTTTCAGTGAAACATAATGTGTTCTAAATACGTGTAGTTTCACAAAATGTTTCAAAACTTCTCAAAATCTCAAATCTCATTAACGAACACAAATATTGCTTTCATTATTGTACAACATTTCGTAAATTCGTGTAATAAGAATAATTTAATCATTTGTAATTTCCAAATTGTTATTTGTCTTGCGGCAAAGTCGATTATGTTTAGTTTCCAACAAATCGAATAGAGGTGAGTAGCAAGAAAGTATTTCTGCAACTGTATGGTAGCTGGGTCAATTTCAAATGCAGACCTCAGTAGATCAGGATATGATACTCCAATTACTTGACCTAGATGAGTGTATACACTGTAAATATCCACAAGGGTAATAACTAGTTTGCTAGTTTATCTGTGATATTCGCCACACCTTTATGCTGCAGTTTGCCCTTGTTATGAATTCCTTAAACCATGTGTTACGTTTACAAAATTATAAATTTTCAAGAAATGGTACAACTTAATTAGTTTCAATAAATAATATTAATATTATTGTGAGGTGTCATCGGGTTTAATAATTGTTTGTAACACACATTATTTCGACATGACGCAACTAAAACTCGAAGTTAATGGCCGGTGAAGGAATTTAACATCCCGCCTTCCGTTAAGAATAATCGAAAAATGAGTGGCAGCTAAAGATGACGTACGAGGTAGTGTACGGTAACGTACGGGAATAAATACGTTATTCATATAACGTATTTATTTTTATGCATTTTTTAAAAAGATGATATTACGAGAAATATTGAACAGGCCAATAGAAGACATGACAGTCTTAGTTGTTTTTTTCTCTATACGACCTTCATAACATTAAGAAGAGGACTGCCACTAAAAATGTTTGGGAAACCTTGTCTAGTTTCGTATCACTGGGCGTGGAGAGAGCCCGTGGTCGCGGTGGCATTGGGTGGGCAAGCGTGGCCGCAACGGACCGGACTGGGACTTATCTCGCGGAGGGCCTTGCCCGGGGCGCTAGCGGGAGATGCATGGCCTGCTGCGTGTTGAAATCCGCCGCAGCCGCCGCCGCCAGCGCCGCCGGCGTTTTGCACTTGCTCGCGCTCCATCTATCTCTTTGGCGACGGCGGCACCGGTGCCATTACAATTGCTACATCCTGATTGCGGTCTGTTCCTCCAGCCTCCACCTGCTCCTGTGCTTTCGGGAAGCCCTGAAGAGGCAGATATGTAGACGCCGCATCGCGAAGCGAAAGCAGTTTTGTGCTGTTCGCTGGGTTGTTTTAGGAACGATTAATTTGGACCCGATTCGGGAGAAGGGCAAGGAAGATGAAAATATTTCTTTTTTTAATGCCCATTCGATTCCTTCTTCTTAAAATGTATAACAATCAGAAAATGAAAGGTGAAGTCGACCTAATAAGTTTTCACGAATTAATGACGATTTGGAAAAGTAAAATTTTGTTTAGTCAGTGATACCCCAGTGTTTTTGTTTCATATAAATTCTCCTTTCTCAAACGATCTGAACCAAGTAGGAAAATAAGATTTTATTTAAATTAGACTTTATTCTTCTTTTTTCTAAATCGAATCCTTGTAATTTTCTAATTACTGTCAAAAATTAAAGTAAATCCGAGTGGATCGTAGTAAAACCATCAAATTTAAGATTTTCGAAATTTTGCAGTCTTTGAAAGGTAAACTTGTTTTTTCTGATATAATTTTTGTCTCTTTCTCTTACGTCAACGAGGAGACTAAAGGAGTACAATCTCTACCAAAACGCTCTTTTAATCCAATGTAAAGTTATGATGTTCAAAGAAAATTGTTTAGCGGATAATTGGTAATGAAGATATTCTGAAAAGTCATTCAAGGGTTGTAACATTCAAGAGAAATAATCTTCGCTGAATCTCTCATAACGTGACAACGTAAATGTTATTTAGCATTTCTGTGCTGGTGACATTACAGCGCATTCTTTTGTTCGAGTAAAAATTGTAGCGAATAATGTTGCGCTTTGAGAATGTTGGAAACTTTCTTTTGTGAACACCTGCCAAATTCCATCGTAACCTTTTGTTCAAGTAAAAGTCCCAGCAAACGTAAAAAATATTTTCGCAGTGAAAATGTTACGAAAATATCCTTTTTGTGCTTGTCCGACATATTAATGAGGGTCTTTAATTTGATTATCGTGCGGGTGTTTATGTTGCAAATAGAGACATTCTGGTTACCGTCTGTATGGTCGCAGCCACTGAACTTTAAACTGTTAATGAGAACGCTTCTTGACCAATGCACCCTACTTAAAAATGTCATCTTTATTTTGCTCAAAGTTAATTTAAATATTTTATTTAGCACATTTCAATATCATTCACACTGTTATATTTTCTAATAACTCGTTACTATAGACGCGAAATAAGGTGTTAGGAAAATAGTTCTCTCATATGCTATGCTTTAATAATTTGAAGATCTAAGTTCCAAAATTGTATACGAAATTATTGATTATTGTTGGAATTTTAATACGTTTAAATTTACTGCCACCCACCTTCATTTCTTTCTTTTATTACTAAATAATGTTTCGTTGGTCCGGCTAACCATTTATATCTCGAAATTTTTTAAGAAAAAGAGTCGATCATGCCTAGGACCGGGACTCAAGTTATAATTAAATTAAAATATGAATGAAGGGAAACAAATACCATTACTATTATTCATAATAATTAGACAGTCATTTCGGTTCAGTACATGAAACTAAAGTTTCATAAAAAATTGATTCACCTTAAAATGTCAATAAATTATCCATCGCATATTATCTCGTTTTCACAAGATTGTACAAAACAGAAATTGAAATAAACATTAATAATAACAATACAAACTAATCTATTATTTTATTTTCCAGTCTTAATAAACAAAACATATGTCGTAATCTCGTTCATTCAGGTTACGTATGGCTTATACATAAATATTTGAGAACGAACACCTTTTAAATATTCAATATTTTTTATCGCAAAACTTTTTCTTCATACATCATATTTTGAATTACATCTCTGTAGTCTCGACAACACCATTACATCTTGGCGACGACCAAACGCCTTTCGCCTTCCAAACATACACGGTTTTCCAAAATTACTCGTTCATTAATTTCATTTTATTCCTAATGATTATTAACTTATTTTTCTATGTTTGTTACTATTTCATCTGCAATAATGTTTCATGTCACACGATATTAGCTACTAAAAAAATTGCTTAACGTCACGAAGTGAACTTCATCACGTTCAAACTTGATCTGTTCTTCATTTTCCATTCCTAAAATTCAATACACATTGTTATACCAGCACTTTCGTTAATTGGGCTCAATCTTATCGGTTAAATGGCCGCTGAGATTTCAATCTCAGCAGCTATTTAACTTCAGAAAACATTCAAAGAATGTGCGTGAAATGGATTTAATAGCGTTTCTTCTTCACCTCTTCGCGTCAATTCATCTGCTTATTTTCCTAAAAGGCCAATCGGGTAAATTGTGATTAGAATGTCATTAGTTTATTTATGTAAATCCAGTGTTTTCGCTTTACCCCAGCTACTTTATTTTTGAAATACATATTTTTCACATCTAATAAGTAGCATTCCACCTCCTTCGCAAATTCATATCACGTCGCAATTCAATTAATCGGCCGTCCATGTTTATAAAACACTGTCGCCTTAAAAAAAATTGGAGGTGGATCATCTCAATAGTTTGTAATATTTTACCTCAGCTTGGGGAAACACAATGGCCAGTCTATAAGAAAAACCGAAACATAGAAGAACATTAGCAAAAGAACGATTTTATTCATAACAGAGCCGTGTATTTCGCCCACAGTGTTTTACTAAATGTGCCAACTGTCTTGTGAACTAATATTATGTAAGTTTTAATAATCCGAATAATTTCAAAACATATTTTTTCACGTAACTCGAAAATGAGGTTCTCGAAATTTCGCTTTCATTGTACACCGACATTTTACAATGCTTCTTCCCACGCTACGGCATTATTGCGCAAGAATGATATCGATGTTTTTATTTCTCTCGAAGACTCTAATATTTGGTAACTTTCTTGATAGTTTCAAAGATAATAGATTTTGCTTTTGAATTCAAGAAAGGCAGATTTCCACATAACACACATTATTACTTACACATGCTGACATTCAACAAGAATCATATTTCCGCAACGAACAAGTAAGTCTTATTACATGATTAAAATATTTACAAATCAAACCCTCCCCTCAGATTGAAATAAGGTAATTCATTTTAAAATTCCGTTTCGAATACAGAAGGATTTGTTCCTATGATTTGTCACTCGTCGGGGACGAAAAGGCCCGAGATAGCATAAAAGTTTCTTACATTCAGACCCAAGGGGGCTTGGATTAAAGCTGGGGCTGCATCAGATCCTTTTTGTTTACAAACGCGGCCCTTTTTCGCGGGAAATTTGGCCAAAAGGCGGAGGGGGTTGGGCGGTGACGGTGGGGGTGGCGGTAAACGGTGATGGGGGGCGCCAGTGGTCAAAAATTTGAAGCCGGGGACCCCCGGACGGGGACGGGGGAGGGAGGGGGAACGGGGGCGCGGACGGAATGCGGCCCGGGACGCGGACGGAAACCCAAGGAAAAGGGGCGGAAAAGGGAGGCGGACGGGGACGCGGACGGGGACAGGGACGGGAAAAGGGGAAGGCGGAAAAGGGCGCAGGGGGGACGAGACAGGAGAACCAGAGGGGGAAGGGGCCCCGAAGCAGCCCCGGGGAAGGGCGGACGGGGACGAGACAGGAGCAAAAAGAAGAGAAAGGGAACAAGAGACCCCCAGACGGGAACGAGAACCCAGACGGGGAACGCAGAAAAAGGGGAAAAACAAAAAAGAGAGGGGGAAAAAGGGAACCCAAAGAAAGAAGAAACCCCAGAAAAGGGCCCAAAGAGACGCAGAAAGGCCGAACAAGGGCCCCGGGCAAATCAGACGGGGAACCCAGACGGAACAAGAGACCGAACAGAGACGGAAAAAAGGGGCAGACGAGACCCCAGACAGAAAGGGCAAAAAGAAAAAAACAAAACGGGAAAACCGGGGAAAACCTTTTTAAAAACCGGGGCAAAAGACAAAGAAAAGGGAACAGGGAAAAAAGGGGACTGAACGGGGGCAAAGAACCAGACAAGGGCCTTGAAAGGAAACAACAGAACGCGGGCAAGACAAGAACCAAAAAAGGGGAAAGGGGGAAAAAGGGCCTGAACGGGAGGGGGGAAAACCCGGGGGCAAAAACGCAAAACAAGACGCAAAAAGGGGCCGAACAGAACAAACAAGAACGAGACAAAAAAAAAGGGGGGAAAAAGAGACACGGGGAAAAGGGGGCAAAACGGGGAAACGCAGACAAGGGGCCAAGACAGGGAACGCAGACGGAACGGGGGCAAGAACGCAGACAAGGCAGAAGGGAAGAGCAACAGTAACGCAGACGGGGCCCTTCCCAGAAAAAAAGAAAGGCCAGACGGGAACGCAGAAAAGGGAATTTTGGAACAGAACCAAAACGAGACGCAAAAAGAGAAAGACAAAGAGACAAAACGAACAAAAACGAGGAACCCCAAGAGAAAAACGAAAAAGGGGAACCCCAGACAAGAGACAGAGAACGGGGGAAAAGACAAAGGGAACGCAGACGGGGGCAAGAAGAAAAAGAAAAAAAAAGCGAAAAAGGGGGAAAACGCAAAAGAATACAACGGGACCCGGGAAAAGGGAACGGGAAGGGAACCTTGAGAAAAAGAACAAGAGCCCCCAGACAAGACAAAGACGCAGACGAGACCCCCGAAAAAGCAAGAGACCCCCAACGGAACAAGGAACCAGAAAAAGGAAAAAGAACGCAGACAGAACGAGAAGAAGGCAACAAAAGGGCAGGGGAAAATCAGACGGGAACCGGGCAAGAAAAAAGGAAAACCCCGCGGGCCCAAGAAAAGGGGAAAAAGCAACAAGGGCCCCAAAAGGGGAAAAAGGGAACGCAGAAAAAAAAAGAAAGAGAGCGGGCAGGGCCGAGCAAAAAACATGAACAGAACAAGACAAAAACATGAACAAGAACCGGGAAAAGGAACGGGGAAGGGGGAAACAGAACAAAACCCAAAGGAGCAGAAAGGGAAAAACCAAAAAAGAGACGCAAAGACCCGGGGGGAAAGAAAACGGAAACAAGAGACGCAGAAAAAGGGGACGGGGGCGAACGCAGAAAAGGAACGCAACAAAGAAACCCGAACAAAGGGAAAGAAAGAGACCAGACAAAAACCCAAAAAGGCTGAACAAAGTAACGCAGCAAGGGCCCAAGGAAAGGAAGGGGAAAAACCCCAAAAAGAACCGGGAAAAGGAACCGGGCAAAAGAAGGGGAACGCAGACAGAGCCCGCAGAAGGAAAGCAGAAAAGGGAACACAGACGAGACGGGGAACGCAAGAAAATGAGAAAAGGAGACATTAAAACGGGGGAAACAGACGGGGCGCAAAAGGCCGAACAGAGACAAAGAAAAGGGACAGGGGGCGGAAAAGGGAAAGGAAGGGGGGAAAACGCAGGGGGGACGGGAACGCAAGGGGAAACGACCCGGGGAACCCAGACGGAACCTGAACGGGGGGTTGAAAAAGGAGACGAACGAACGGGGAACGCGAGGGGGAAGCGGACAGGGGGCCCCGGGACGGGACGCGGAGAGAAGACGGACGGCGACGGTGGCTGCAGCGGGTGTGGCAGCACCCCGTGGCGTGGCAGTGGCAGCTGCCCGGGCTGGGGCGGCCGCGGCGCGTTTTCCCAAAGGCGCCGGGGGGGGGAAAAAGTCGGCTGTCGATGGTCGCAAATTTATGGGTTGCACCCCCCGGGGGCGGGGCTCTTTCGCGCCTGCCGGGGGGCTGACCCCTCTAATCGTGCTGCGGGCAATTTTTTTTAACATTTCGAACTTTTTTTCTTTTCGTTTTGGGAAAGGGCCTGGTTGGGGGGAAGGGGTTTTTACCCCCGTGTTCGATTCTTGCGTGTGTAGTTTGGGAGTTATCTAAGCCTGAGTTCGTTTTTTATTTATTTGATGGTACCTCTAGTTTCTTTCTACTTGTGAATTGCTGCTTATGAGATCGGCATTCAATTCTTTAAATGTCCAGACGTTACCTTCCTTTGAGCTTATTTTGGTTGTGGGTTTCATTTCCTAATCGTTTTTTTTTTTTTTTTGTTCTTATTGTTTTATAAACACATCATGTTAACAGTTACATGAAAAGAGTGGGAGTGATCTCCATAACGAATAGGGTTTATAATTTTGTGGCAATTCTGACTTCTATGTTCTTAGTAGATTCTGGATTTACGAGTATATAAAATTGTGATAATTTTTTCATTATAGTTGTTTATCTGTGTTTAAACTTTTTGGCACTTAGTCGCATTTCGCTATGATTTTGTCTCATTTCTTATTCTTTCTTCTTTATAAGCTCTCACCGTTAGCGGTAGCTCAGTGCATCAACTGATGTCACTGCAGCGCCTCTGACCGGGAGGTCCTAGGTTCTAGTCCTGACGGCGGCAGAATTTTCGACACTAGCTTTTCAGTTAGGTCGAATTCGTCGCTGTCGGAGAAGGAATTCTACGACCGACTGCTCTGATCGGTAGTTTTCTGAGTTTCTCCGATCAACACCGGCGAATGCCGGACGAGTCCCTGCCAAACAGGTCGCGGACCGCGCGCGATCTGTCCTTCCTCTTCCTTGTCCTATCCTCTCCCCTCACACACACACACACACTTACACCAGCATGCATTATATTAAATGAATTTCTTAACGCAGTTTCATTGATATAATCTCTGTGCATTTTTCCTTTTCTCAAGACTTCTAATGAAGCTGAAAAACTTGCTTAGATATGCTGATATTCACACAAGAGTTATATTCAAATTAGAAAATAATTTGTTTGTTTCACACTCTGCTTCACATTTTAACCAAGGACGTACCAGATTTTTCTTTGCCTCACAGATGAATATCAGTAATTTCGAACCGTAATGAAAACATCTTATACAACAATGTTTACGATTCACGTTTTAACAGGGTGTTTGTTGCTGAAGTTAAGAGGAAAAGTTCATATTACGAACTTGGTGCCACATTATTTACCTCATCTTAATGTCAGAAGTGATGGCACAAATTACACTTTCTGTAATGAAGTTGCTGGAGAAATCGTGAAGACCCTGATTTACATCTGTTTCGCAGTCTAAATGCTATATGAAGCTGAATGTATCTTCGTGAGATCCTTGGCTGAGTAACGAATAAATGAGACTCTTGTGAGAAAGTGTGTGGTGCATCGTGGTATGTTAATAGCCCGCGCACTATCACGTGCTAAACGTACAAGTAGACAAACATTGGTACGATCTTTGACTCGAGTGTTCTGTGCGAAACAGCGGTGAAGTTAGGCAATGAACTCATGAGCTTTGTTCGTTTCTTTGTTTTTTAATCGCAGAACTCCACATTATTTTGAAACAATAAATATCATGCTCAAAGGAGGTGATACATCAGAAACGACTTAAATATCTTTTGGTTATTTGATCACCTTCCTTGGAAAAAATGGCTACAAAATCGGAGTAAGAATAAATGGCTAACATTTTTCTTAACAAGTTCTAAAACGTTTAGAGATTCGGGACATACTCGGAGAAGATGGGCTGAGAGGAAAAGGCATCTCCGTAATCTTTGATAAAAGAAGAAGAAAAAACATAACATTTGTAGGTAATTATATAAAGCTAACATGAGATACAGTTTTAAAGTTCAACAATGAAATGCTGATAAATGAAGAGAATCGTACTCTTTTAGGCTATTTTAAGGCAAAATATACCATCATGTTTCCTGTGATAGAAACAGGTCTTGGTGTCCAAGCAATATTTGCTAGTGAAGCGTAGTGTGATATCTCCCGTTGACATTTATGAAATAAATTGTTAGAAATTCACTTCACGGCGGAAGAAGCGACAGAGAGATCATTCTAGAATTAAAACTCTAAGCGATTTTTTCTTCAAACTTACAGAGACAAAAGAGGTAGAGGGTACCAGGGCCAAAGGAAAGCGAATTAGATAAATGTATTATTAGATAGCATCACTGACGGAACTGGTTCATTTACATCAACATTGTACTATTCCTACAAGTCAATGTAAAAATTAAATCTACTCGGAACTATGTTATCCTCAATGCCGGTATTCAATTAATAGTTTGAAGTATAATTAAAAGTTTCAAGGTTTCTGAATACAACCGTGTGACACAAACTTTTCAGTTACCGGGAGAGGTGTCTTAGGGCATCAATTGATGTCATGGTAGTTCTTCTAACCGGGAGGTTCTAGGTTCGCGTTTTGACGGTGGTAGGATTTTCGACACTAGCTTATCAGCTGGGTTGAATTGAACCACTGTCTGGAGGAGAATTCTAGCGTCCCTCTGTTCTGATAGGTACTTTTCCGTGGTTTCTCCGATCATCATCTGGCGAATGCTGGAACAGTATCCTAACAAACGGGTCACGGATCGCGCGCAATCTTTCCTTCCTCTTCCTTGACTTATCCTCACCCCCTACTTACATAATAACATTCACTACATTACTGCAGATGCCGGGATACCGATCGAGAGCTTAGAGCTTGACCTGGCTGGGGTGGTGCCTCGCTGGTGGAAAATACGTGGTTAGATTAGATTAGATTAGATGGATTTTATTATTTATTCTGCAACGACTTGGGGAAACCCCACTTGCCGACGGTAGTAAGTCGTTGGAACTCGCCATCCAGCGAGGGAATATCACCGCCACCTCCCGAAAAAAGACATGCACTACATTCGCGAGACTAAATACCTTAGTTAACGTGCCCGGAATCACAATTAATAAATAATCTTTTCAAGTTCATATTTGCGGCTAGGCATTCATTTATTGACTGGAATAAAATTGTAAATATACGCCTTACCTATGTTTTCTTTTTATCATTTCTTTACTTTCAAGGTGTTCGTAGTATTCGGCATGAGCCTTCTATACAACTTTTACAGAATAGAGAGGATTAGAAACATGTTATGGTAGAATATGTGAAAACTACTAAATACGATTGTGACTATGATTTATCATTCTGAATCAGATTGCGTGATAAAAAATATGAAACTGGTGCAGGTGTCTTGTAATCTGGCTATTATCTCAAGAGATTCGCTGCTAAGTAGTTTGAGTGTTGACCAAGCCCTGATTGCCCTGTTCCTTTGTTATGATTATCTACTTAATGTAGTACTATGATTATCTTACTTAATGTAGTACTATGATTATCATACTTAATGTAGTACTATGATTATCTTACTTAATGTAGTACAATGATTATCTTACTTAATGTAATACCTTACTATCGCTATCTGAAATACATATATAAATTAAATATTGAGATATCTGAAACGTGGCAAATTGCGAAGGAATTGCAGTTTCTCTAAATTATAATATTTTGATGCCAACAGTTATGGATACGTTATCGTTTTTAATGTATCTAATGTGGAAATTTATTTCGGACCAAATTGTTTTCAAGCATATCCTATGTGGAATACGGATACGACGAAGTTGTTATGTATGGAGATATTAGAAAGAAAGAGGACAGGGAAATAAAACGAACGGAACAAGTACAAAACCGAAAAGTCCTTAAGGGGAAAAGTTTGGAGTTTTTTACGGGCAACAAAAATCATTGAATTTTCGACAAAAAGCAAGTGAAGAAAGAGAGAGCTTTTATTAACAGGAAAATGATACAGAGTTTGGACAGCATCATTATATCGAATAATGGAAATTCATGAAAGTAGGAAAATTAAAACAATAAGTTAATTGTGGGAATTGACTTGGAAAAGACAATATCTACAGAAAACAACATTTCATGAGAAGCAAAAACCTACTTATGAAAACGTTTGCACTAACATTACGGAAATTATTTGGAATGGAAGAAATTTTGCATTTTCCAAAATTATTATCGAACATTGATTGATATTTCGTGTTTCCGGGTGCGTCAACTGCTTTGGTCATTAGTCCCGTAAGTGTCGTGCATGTTTTTTTCTCGGGAGTTGGCGATGATCTACACCTGCCGGATAGCGAGATCCGGCGCCAAGCTACCGTCGTCGGCTAGTGGGGTTTCCCCCAAACCAAGACTCTCCCACCAGCGGAGCACCGCACCAGCCGGGACAAACTCTAAGCTCCCGTTCGGTCTCCCGGGACGTGTGGTAGTATAGTGCATGTTAGTGTGTGTGTGTGTGTATGTGTGTGTGTGTGTGTGTAAGAGGTGAGGATAGGACCAGGAAGAGGAATGAAAGATCGCGCGCGGTCCGTGGCCTGTTTGTTAGGGTACTGCCCTGGCATAAGCCTGGTGTTGATCGGAGAAACCACGGAAAACTACCGATCAGAGCAACCGGCCGCTACAGTTATTCTCCAGACAGCAACTGAATTCGACCTAGCTGAAAAGCTAATGTCGAAAATCCTGCCACCATTAGGACTCGAACCTAGGCCCTCCCGGTCAGAGGCACTGAAGTGACATCAGTTGATTCATTGAGCAACCGCTCCCGGTCTTTTCAAGCACTTTCTGTGATAATGTTAATGACTATGTGTTCGCAAATTTTTTTTTTCTTTCCGAAGTCAACCCTCAATTGTTTACATATTTTTTTTTTTTATTAAACACATTATTTTTAATATGTTTTAATTTAAAATTTTTTTAAAAAAAAATTTTCCCTCAACATTTTTAATTTTGTCTAATTATCCCTTATTTTATTACAATCCTTTATTTGTTTGATAAATGAGATTGAAATAAAACTGGCTACTTAGCATGTGCGAGCCACAGTACCGTCCAGTACAAGCCGTAAGGCCAGCACCCGACCTGAGACGTCTGGGGGGGGGTTGGCGAACACAATTCACCAGATGGTCGACTAGCTCAGTATAGACGTCCCAGTGTGGACACAATAAATAAAAAAAATAGGGGGGGCAGGGTCGTGAAGATCGTTTATGGATTGGATGCAAAAATTACAAATAACTCGGGTGAGAATCACTTTTCACTAAATTCAGAATATATTCTAAAAATATTTGCTGCTATGACAAATACATAAATTGGCACACAAAAAAAAATCAAATACAGAATACTCTTGACTGAAAAAAAACACACTAATAACACAATACACAATTTCCTACTTTCTGAAAGAATCGTAAAAATTACTTAAAAATGTGAAAGAAACACACATTGAAAATCAAAATTAATACTTTTCACTTAACATTACTTTTACAACAAAAAGGAAACTCTTTCTCTCTCTAAAATCCAGAGAATGACTATTATTATAATTATACTCTTACACAAACTCTTAATCACTATATTACAATATTAGATCTTGAAATCCTTTTTGAAAGAAAAGATTGATTCTGTTCTCACGTATTAGAAGTCGGAAACAAATGTACTTTTACTTTTCTTATCTTTTAAGCATGGTAAATCTGTTACCCTCCCTTTCTTTCTACGTGATGGATACAGAATAAGCTTTCTGATTAAACTGAATCACTCCTATCCCTACAAAACAGTTTATTTGGAACGACCTTACTGTGTTCTCGGCCGCGTAGAGCAGTCCGCTGGGCTTCCTTCTACCCCTTTTCACCGAGCTGCTTCGACCTTGAAGCGTCGTGGCCTCGGTTGAGAACGAGTTGCTCCCAGAAATCGCCTTCTTCTTCTCGTTCAAGTTTTATATTCTTGAATACTCTCATATGAATTTTACTTTATTTTCAATTACGGTTAATGACCAACTGGATATTCAGAGTGAAAATGAATCCAGAGATCACCCCTTTTTATACGAGCACCAACTTCAAGAGAGTATTTAAATATAAGAAAAGCATGTGAGAAAAAAAAAACTGGAAAGAGAAATGAATGCAAGCTATTAATTACTGCCATCTATTCAAAACTTCTCTCCCTAATTCTTCCATTATAAATTCATAACATTTCTTATTACCTTTCTTCTAAGATTATGTTTAAATCAATTTATAACAGAATAATTACCTCTTCTGGTCTTCTAGAAGAGTTTTCCTCAAAAAGTTGCAAATCTGAAGTCTGCTGCAATGTCACTTCCTGGCGTACCGTTTTCCATACGTCCGCCCAGTTCAGCTGCTACCTTCAGAAAGAACTTTTTCTTTCATCCGACCTCCGGTCTCGCCCTCGGTCTATGGTGGCGGTCTCTCTTGTTCTAAATTCTAATTAGCATTCCAAATATTCATCCGCGTTGGCGCGCGTTCAAAATATTCCTTTCCCTCGCTTTCTTAGGGCGGTATGTGACACGTTTTCGGAATCTAAGAAAACGGACGGTCACACATGTCTTCTGGCACTTCTACAATATATCACTACAATTGCCATTTCTTACTTAGATGTTCTTTCATTGCTACGGTTTGTTTAATGTTAATCACCATCGCCCATTTTTACGAAGATTGTTTGACCATTTCCACCATCCTATATTTTTATTTTAAAAATGTCTAAATTAGCTATTAACCATTATAGCTAAGGTAACTGATGATTGGTCTTGCGAGGAAAAACAGAAAAAGGGCAATGGAAATCTGAATAAAAATTCGCAAAAATGCACAACGCTGTTGAAAATATGTGTCATTTGGTTTATTGTTATAAATAAAGAACAAATAATTTGTCTCATATTTCTCGACATAAGGAACTATAAAATGTAATATTTTTAATGGTTATTTAATATAAAGATTTTAGACAAAATTAAAAACATCACAATAAAAATAAAATACAGCACAATTAAAATAAAATAAAATAAAATAAAATAAGACGGTTTCCGGCGAGGGATGGCCAGGGCGTCAAAGGCAGTTTCCGTAGAAGAGCAGGGAGCGGCGGAGGAGCGCGCGTCGTCGCAGGACATGTGAGGGTGCGGGGGCGGGCGGCGCTGGGAGCTGCCGGGTGGGCGTGGCCCCACGGGCCAGCGCTTGGCCGGCACGTGCAGCCACCGGCGCATCCCCGCGGCCCGGGGCCGCCCTGCCGCGCGCTGGCCGCCCCGCGCTCCTGGCCTTCCGCCAGCGGAGCGCCTCCGCGCCCGCGCCACCCGACTGGCACGGCAGGCCGTAGTCGAAGCGCCTGCCGCACCGGCGCAAATTCATTTAAAAAAAACCCTTATTATTATTATTATTATTATTATTATTATTATTATTATTATTGTTGTTGTTGTTGTTGTTGTTGCCTTTGGCATTATTGGGTCGGTAGTTCGACTTCACCGACTAGCTACCGGTCTCCCTTATGCCTGGGTCTAGCTTAAATTCCCATGCTTGAGGGTAAGAGCGACATGAGGCGAACATGACGTATTCTCTTCATCGTAATTAACAAGATCTGCCTGCTTGAGCTTTTATTCGTCACACAGCTACAGAAACTGGGACGATTTTAAAGGAAAGCTAGAACTCTTATTTTTGCCTCGACCTGGAATAGAACCCAGGACCACAGCACGGGAAGCTCGTACGCTGCCCATGAGGCTCATTATTATTATTATTATTATTATTATTATTATTATTATTATTATTATTATTATTATTATTATTATTATTGGCCATTTCTGACCACGCTTCACGTTCTCTTCCGAGGCCCAGTGATATTCTATCCTGAAGAGAGACGTTGGTAAGCCTTGAATTAAGAATTATGAGGTGAGAGGATGATGCCGAAAAGTAATCGTGCCCTTCTTAACCATCCCAGCATTTGCATGTATGACCGAGGAAAACCACAAAACAAAAACCGGTTAGGATTGCCGGCCAAGGGATCAAACCCGAGTCTTCCGGCTGCGAAGCCAGATCGCTATGCGCTGAGCCACTTCGTTCGGTTCTTTTATTAATATTTTAATATTAATAATAAATTAAGCTCGGAGAGCCAGCCCGGATAGCCGAGGTCCTATGGCTGAAGAGCCGTTGCTCCCGCTTGCCTGAAGGGTGCGGATACGAATCCCCTGGGGCATGGATGATTGTATAGTCTGTATGTTTGTATTTACCTTCAACATAATCAGCATGACCATTTAATTCGTACCTCATCACCCCATCCTTGTTACGTTCACTTTCCTCCGGGAAAATATGACTGGGCCTCGGTGGGCACATTTGCGTGGTACTAAAGATTACCGATTCGCGAGAGAAAAAACATTCAAGAATTTATACGTCTCAGTGTACGTTCCATTGCATTACATATTATTTCGTGTCGTAAGAGTTTACACAAATAAGAGTTGGTATTATTAGTAGTTTCAAGCGAAATCGTACTGCATATTTACTATTCACTGATCCTATTAGTCCGCTATTCATTGATCTATCCACCTCCATTTCACCGACTGTCATTTAACTGCTGACAGCACTTCTACTTTATTTATTTTACGTCAAAAAAACAGTTGAAAGTGCGTATGACGTGCTATGGGGAGAAAATTATGTGCACATTTTCAAAATTCTGTGATCCCAAGAATAAGTCATATACTACATGAATTTTGAAATTTAAATTTTAAAAAACGTTCTCATGTAATTAAATCTATTTTTAAGGATACATAAGCAATAAATGTTTGGCTCTTATCCATGATGTCCTTCGTCAAGGAATAATACTTCCTGCCGCAACGATATGGAAACGATAATTTGAATAACTACATTTCCCAATGAATTCTTGAAGACGTGCTCAGATAATGAAGTTACATTTATGTCCAGAAGCAAAAAAGGGGCCATCTCAGCATTTGCTCAATGGATCAGGGAAACTGGACGAAAAACCTGATCGAGATGGGAATCTACCGGGAACGTTTACTGAACAGTCAAGTTAATAAGAATTATAACAACCAACCAACCATCAAAGAAATCACGTAAAACTACCAAACATCGAGATGGGGCCAAGGAATACCATGGGCAAATACATAAAGGTACAGAGCGGAGACAAGTCTATGCAATGCTTGGGGTGCTTGAAGATGCTTTTCACTACACCCCAGAGGACATAAGTACTGCGAGTGGCTCTGATAGTCTTCTAGACGCCTGAATACGAAACTGACTGGTAAGAGAAAATCTGTGATATTCTTTTGCACTAATAGATAATCATAATATGGCGGCGATGGTGTAGCGGTTAGCGTAGCGGACTGCTATACCCATGTTTGCGGGTTCAAACCCGATCGAAGCCGTGAATTTTTAAGGGCGAAAAAATCCGTCGTACGCCTTCCTTCGGAGGGGAAGTAAAGCCGGCTGTCCCATGTTAGTACATTTACTGCATGTAAAAGATCCTCAAACCTAAATGACGCCTCTGAGCTAAATTCAAATCGCTTGTTTCGTCGCCCAAGTAATACCTTCTTTCTCCCATGATAGGTGAAAGGAGTGGAACGAAATTTGCGTGGTCAGACGGAAGAGCAGGCCTCATGGCCTGAGTCTCGCCACGTAAAATAAGGCAAATTCAATTCAATAATATTCGTACTTGGTTTTAGACCTCTCTGTTACACCACTGACGGGGAAATTTTCTCAAATCTAGTTTTCATTTTTGTTCCAATGTTTTATAAACTAAATTATAAAAAACATTTTTAAATTAAGATTGATATCATCAATTCATTTCTCTTCAATAATATATTGTTAAGGTGCAGAAAATCCTATGCCACATTTTGGCAAATGTAATTTTGTTTTAGGTTTCTTATAGTGTTACTTGAAGGGATGTGATGAACATTGTCTAATAACTTATCATGCTTTGAAGTAAGATAGGACTGACTCCTCCCGAGTGTGAAATTACTACCAAGGTGTAACCAAATTAGATTGTCAATTACGGCGGAAATATTACGCGTAAATATTCGCGCAATAAATACCGTTCATGATTTGACGTTTTTACTGGTAAAATACTTTATTGTTCAAACTATTCCGCTCGTAGTCACTTCGACCATGACTTAAACAGAACCAAGATCTCCTGGCTTTCACGCCATTTTTCTCAAAATTATCGAGACGAACTATGTCTCGAACATATTCATAAGTCTATACTGCTCGTGCATTTGAAATTGCACCAGCATGTCACCAATTTGGATTGTCAAAGTCGACATATATGTTCCTTGTAGCCAGAGTTGGGAAAAATACTGTAAATTTAGTACTTAAATACTTCGTCAAAACACTTTGTAAATAAGTATTTGAATACATACTCGAAATACATTAGATTTTTAAAATTTTGCATCCATACCTGCGCTTTAGGGTGGATGGGACAATCGCACAGGGATTTTGACGGTGCATCGACTGAAGAGGAGCTGTAGCAGGTGGTCGGGATGAAATGCAATTAGGAGAGAACGGTGAGGTTGGAGCGTTCTGTCCGAGGTTAGGACAAGTTCCTTTGACCCTTTCTCTCGTGTCGTCAAGGGACAATTTGTTTTGAAATCGTAAGAAGGACGACAGCGACAAGGGTTTGGGCTTTATATGCTTCAATACAGTTTTTGACGACAAATTATCAGCTTGTTTGGATGCTGCGATTAAAGCTTTGAAAGGTGATATGTTACCAGCAACGTTCGAAGATTTCATTTCAAGTTCCCTTCGACTCGCATCCATTGATGAACAAGATGCGAAACTGGTCCCAGTAGGCTGTTGCATTCGCGTCCTGGATATTTTTGAAACCACCGTTGACCAAGCGGTTCCCTTTCTTGAGCGACGTTCAATGGTTTCTTTAGACACTAGTCTCTCGACACCAGTGGTTCGTTTTAGGGCATGCTTCGAATCCTCTTCTATGACTCTTTCAGTTGCTCGTCCCTTGTGTAATCCCAATTCCTCTCTAGCTTTCCTTGTGGCTCTTTTCAATTCGTTCTGCAATTTGGGCCATTGGAATGACGTATCAGTTTTACCCGTGACTCCTAATATCTCCTGCATGACCCTTGCTGAACTTTTGTTATTGGGGCTTGTAACAATTCTGGAAGTATCTGTTGAGAATTCTGGCTGAACCCATTGAATATATTTATTAATTCCTTTTCCAGTAGTTTTTGTAGCTTCCTCGGTTGTGGCGCCGTAGTTATTTAGTTTTTTGAGTTCTCCCTCACTGAGAGGGCTGACGTAAAGGCGTTTGGGTCCAATTCTAGCCATTACAGACTGTAAGTAAGAATTATTTATTTTTAATTTTCGACTTTATTGTGTCACTTTGTCGGCAGAACTTTCTTATGAACTGCTAGTGACAAGTAAAATAACTTGATAGCCATTGATACTGATAACATTCGATATCTCGGCTACCGATCAATCCTTTGCGATTTTCAAAATTGTTCAGAGCTGATATTTCGCAGAATCATTATTAGTTTCTCTGGATACACACGTTGGAGCCAGTAAAGTGGAAATGATGGGCATAATATTGGCTGTTGTAATGTTAAGAACCACGCAAATGAAAAGAGATTTAAATGAAGTCCTTTAATTAAAAGAAAATCACAAAATACATTCTACCGTTGTAAGTCACCCACTATACTTACATTTTGGGGAACATTTCAAGATAAATGCGAAATGAGATGAAAAGGTAATTGAAATTGAATAAATTTGGGTTTTGAATTTACAATTTTCGTGTGCTCGCATTTTTTACCAAATTTAGCCGAAAGGTTATTGATCAGTATTATAGCTGCTGACTAGCTTTGCTGAAGCAAATTACCTTGTGCAATTAATTCGTCTTCAAAAACTCTTAATGTATATTTAACCTTACGAACCTTAATTTCATAGAAATTTCTCTATACAGGACGTGCATCGAAGGAACAAACTGGATTTCTATAGACTTTTCTTAATTATTTCTAAGCCGTTTATGTCAAATTAACGTCCATCAAAGAGACAAATGGAAATCCGAAGAGTTTTCGTAATAAATCATGTCGGCCAGCTAATAATCTTTCAAATTGCTTACCTTACATGCGGTGAATGATGAGAATCAGTAGTTCATTGGGTGACAAGGTCGTTAGAGAATTATTAGTTTGTGAATATGAAGGAATCGGTAACTCCAGGGGAAGCCCATAAGCTCAACGCCCATATGGAGAAATATTACCTTTTGGCCAACGCCAATGGCAGCAGACAGCCAGTTGACCAATACGTGTTCAATCTGAATTCAGTGAGCTCCTCTACCGGCAAGAAGCCATCCGCTGTAGAACGCATACATCCATGGAAACAAGATAACCAGTGACAATGGGTTATATTGTAGATTAAATAATTCACGAAGAATAGGAGGAAGTGATGTAAAATATTCCTATTATTATTATTATTATTATTATTATTATTATTATTATTATTATTATTATTAAAGATGAAGACATGTGTAATAAATTTCTAAGATGAACTACGGGCTTAGTCAATTTATGACCATCTGGAACATATCGGAATGTTTTATAATTTTTGAACTTATTTTTAATTCATTGTGCTATTGTATCATAAAAATAATAAACAAGGAATTCAGTCATGGCCTAAAATGATACCGTGTCATATCTTGCACTCCATAAGAGGAGATGCGGTGAAACACACTTTTTGAAATGAAGTAGAGATTAGGTTCCATAACACGGGCCTCAAACTATGTTTGAGATTAATATAAACATGTTTACGTTTAGTTGATCAATTTATCATCAATATTAGTCAAGGGCGATTGATTTCTTAAATATGGAATTTTTAGACACGTATATTAAAATATAAAATGCCCGAAATGGGTAAGCAAGTTTCAAGACACATTTTTCAATTAAACAACAAAATTTCAAATTTTCAATCTTTGATATTACTAATTTACAATGTGCCCTGAAGTGTAAAAAGCAAAAAGAAACTAGTGGAGCTGTCCCAGCTGGGGCGGTGCCCCGCTGGTTGGAGATTCTGGTGGGGGAAACCCCGCAAGCCGACGTATACGTCGGCGTGAATCTCACCATACATGGGGGAAGATCGCTGCTTCCTCCCGCGAAAAGGCAAGTACTACACTGAAGAGAATAGTGATCTTAGCAATTGACGCGTCCGGAATCGGTAATCAATCAATCAATCAAACGTAGTACGGCGACAGTTTCACAACTGGCGGCGTACCGAAGGCTCGTCAAGCCCCGCTTGTTCGTGTATAGGACCCTGTAGGAATAGACGACCAGGGAGCAAACCTCCTGCCCAGCACTCGTAGAACAATAGTTGCTGGTGTGGACCAGCAGCGAGCCGGGTCTGGCCGAGCGGGCTGGGCCGGCCAGGGCGGCAGGGCTGGGCCCGGCGGTGGGCGGTGCACGGGCGGGCGGAGGCGCGGGCGGAGGCGCGGGCGGCGCGCCCTGGCAGCGAGGCGGCGGGCGTCGCGCCGCATTTATCGCGTCCGCTCGTTACCCGGTGATTTGTGCGCCCCGCGCGCGCGAGGCCGTCCCCGCTGCGCCCCGGTTATTTAGGGCTGCGCGCCTCGCCGCTCGCGCCCACCACACTGCGCGGAAACAGGGCCAACACTGAACGCAGAAGGCAAAAATTAAATTAATAAATAAATAAATAAATAAATAAATAAATAAATACATAAATAAATAAATACATAAATAAATAAATAAATAAATACATATATAAATTCGTAAATAAATAAATACATATATAAATACGTAAATAAATACACATATAAATACGTAAATAAATAAATAAATAAGAAGGGAGCGGGAAGAATACACCACAAATGTAAGAGAAAGATGAGAAAGAAAAATGAAAGGAAGAAAACTATTATAAATGAAATAAGAAAGCCGCACATGGAAATAAAACACACAAAAGACAAAAAATAACAAATAAAAGGCACATAAGAATTCAACAATGATGAAAAATCATGAAAAGAATGAGGGGGAAAACTAAAAAAAAAAAAAATTTGAATAATTTTATCCTTTAGAAAATTGCACTGAATGTATGACTATTGTTAGGGTGTAAAGTAAAAGAGAAAATATCAGAAAAAAATGAAAAGGCGAACATCAGTTCATAACATCTTTTTCTTTGTGGTTCCACGCACATATTGTACAGAATAAGTACAATAATAACTTGCAAGTCTTTATAACATTTCAAAGATGAGAGACATTGCAAAAACGAACAACAGCTCTTGCAACGAGCTTTAATCTAAATGAAAAGGGGAAATATTACTAGTGTGGCGTCATACAGGATGTAATAAACACACAGACGAGAGTGGGTTGTACTCACAGCTGATTTATTACCGACTTCGACCGTGGTCACAAAACAATCAAAGCACTGTAGTACAATAAACAAACTAAATTGACCCCACTACAAGAAATGATATTTGAACGACTACCACACCGCCCCCCTTACTAACGTGCGCTGTGCGTAGCATCACCTGCCCTGAGACCGAATTACCTGTCTCCTTCGTCAAGACCTAGCGGCCGGCTTCTTGCGCCGCGTGCCCAAAGCACCACCTGCAACGACCTAACACCTCGCAGCCAGGAACACAAAGAAGAACGTCTATTGTTCGCTCGGCCCTTAAATAGCTCCCTAGCGACGCTTCCCGCCGCCTCCATTGCCTTACCCAAGCGACGCGCACGCCGGGAAAAACCTGGTGCGTCATAGCTTGCTATTGTCCGAGCCTGGGGCATGCCGCGTGCCCAAAGCTGTTGGTAGCGTCATGACGCTACACTAGCGTGTGAAATTTCGGCATTTTCAGTACGGAAATAAACTTTTGATAACATTTGATATATAAAATATCAGAAACATGGAAAATTAACAGACTTACAAAACTATTGATAAACCCATTATTCAATAAAAATTTGTTTCCTTCTACTATTTTTTACCCACATTTTTATGCATTAATGTTGCAATACACTCATTAATACATTTGTTTCTTATATATTGTATTCTTCACTTGTTTACATATATAATATATTACATAATAAATATATATTATGTAGTATCAGGAGCGCTGGTTCAAAGCATCAACTGAGTATCAACAGTGCCTCTGACCGGAAGATCCTAAGTTCGAGTCCCAACAGCGGTAGGTTTTGCGTCACTACCTTTTCAACTAGCTCGAATTCAGTCACTGTTTAGAGGAGAACTGTAGCGGCCCGGTTGCTCAGATCGGTAGTTTTCCGTGGCTTCTCCGATCAACACCAGGCAAACCAGTATCATAACATACGGGCCACGGACCACGCCCGATATTTCCTTCCTCTTCCTTGTCTTATCCTTACCCCTTGCACACACACACACACACACACACACACACACAAACACACACACACACTTGCACTAACACGCACTACACTACCACACATTCCGGAAGACCGGTCGGGGGTCTTGGATCTTGTCCCGGCTGAGGCGGTGCCCCGCTTGCCGGAGAGTCCTGGTTAGGGGGAAACATCACTAGCCGACGGTAGGTCGGCGCCGGATCTCGCCATCCAGTGGGGGAAGATCACCGCCACCTCCCAATGAAAAAATATGCGTTGCTGTTACGAGACTAATGACCTCGGTAGTTGATAAATTTATTTATTTATTTATTTATTTATTTATTTATTTATTTATTTATTTATTTATTTATTTATTTATTTATTTATTTATTTATTTATTTATTTATTTATTTATTTATTTATTTATTTATTTATTTATTTATTTATTTATTTATTTATTATTTATTTATTTATTTATTTATTTATTTATTTATTTATTTATTTATTTATTTATTTATTTATTTATTTATTTATTTATTTATTTATTTATTTATTTATTTATTTATTTATTTATTTATTTATTTATTTATTTATTTATTTATTTATTTATTTATTTATTTATTTATTTATTTGTTTATTTATTTATTTATTTATTTTTTTTTAATGTATGAAGCGTTTGCTTTCAAATACATGAAGCAAGAGTGAAGTGCGCTGTGGACGCGGGTCGGGCCCAGTGCCAGGCGTGTGGGTGGGCGTGCAGTGCTCGGCCGGCGCGTGAGCCGCCGCGGCGCGGCGCCGGGGTGCGGCTGCGCTGCGTTCAACGAGATCGATTACCGCGCGCGCATCAAACGCCTGAGTTGCTGCCTCTAAGTACCCACGCGTCGCCGCTGAAATATCGCCCCCTCGAGGCCAAAAGAGAAGAGCGCGACACTTCCCACACCGCTTGGTGTGGAGTACGGACTCGACCGGAGGTGGAATTTCAACTTCATCGAATGATTAATGGGTTTTGTGAACTGCCGAATCTAGTGCAGAATAATTAGAGAAGAAATGACAATTCGAGAGAAATGAAAACTTTTCTAATAAGCCTGTAGATATTTATTATGCACAGCTTTGAGGTTTATTAATGTGAATATTTATTTGCAGTTACTTAAGTTATTGCAATTGAATCCTGGAATGATTACAAACTTAATTTTTCTTTAAGCCTGAAGTAAGTAGTAAAAGCATTTTTTACCAAGTAACAGCATTTACTTAATTTGTTGTAAATAAATGTAAACCTTTATTAGGGAGGAAATGCTGTGAGAAATGCTGAGAGACTCGTTGGAGAATGCCGGACGAAATGAGAACGTACTCGTCTAATACGTAAAAAATACTACGTGAAGTTAGGTTTTCGCGTCAGATTTCCTACGCTGAAAGAATGATTTCTTCTATGAAACTACTAAAAAAACGCACAATATAGCATTAAATTACAATATAGCATTAAACAAGTTGCAGCTTCCGATTTCGAGGGCTGGAAAAAAACTGTATGGTTTTCCCCTCAAACACGCTCTTCTTAAGAATATAATTAAATTTTACTTCTGTTATTTCTCTCCAATGGCCGCGATTGATTTGATAACCACTCTACAAACTTACGAAATTATTGCCAATCAGTTTCAGGTGTAGAAGTAATAACGGGAGTAAGCATATTTCTTCGTAGTCGTAAATTTAAAAATACAGCTGCAATTATTATTATTATTATTATTATTATTATTATTATTATTATTATTATGCGATTATAATGCTATGACCACATTCAAGCCTGAATATAAAATTTCTCTTGATCCAAACACAAGCACATTAGCTGACTGGAGAGACTCACTTAAATGTTACGAAAAACACGAAGAAAGTTTCATGAGCCTAATTTACTTACATTCCATGGCTAGATAGTTTAAATCTCAAATGATTGAATTGTTTTATTTTTCTATGGAAGGAACTCGATCATTCTATTTGTTTCTGCGCGAAGAAATTTATAAAAGTTGCTTACAGCACTATTTATTGCATTACTTTTATGTGTTGCAAGTCTACATATCGAATTCGCGTATTGTTTTAGGCACTTTGTGATTTTCATCTACGAAACACAGGGAAATTTTAATCGTAAAGTGTTGTTCTTTTTCACCAAACTTGTGGTGATGACTATATTTACTTTGAAATATATACTTCGAGTTATTAATACTGACTTTGCCTTGCCATTGTATCATTTCTGAATATTATTATAAATCCAGCTTACTCAGAGGAGATATAAAATACATAATTGACGAAAGATATGAAAATGTACTTTAGATTGCGACGTTGAGAAAAAATGTAGTCTCGTGCTTTAGAAGCTAGTTCATTGCATATTCCCGATGTATATTGTTGGACATGTTCAAAGTTGGCATCACTTGGTCGCTCAAAGCTGCAAATATTTTTTCACTTTCTTGTTCCTCGCCAGGGGCAGAAAAAAAAGAACCTCAGTCGTATTTATCCATTACTTGTGACGTTACCTGGCGACAAATATAGATGATTAAGACGGTAATATCGGAGGTTTTAATTTTGGTAAATATCAAAGTTTTTTTTCTTCTAGGGATTTGATCCAACAAACAGCCGGTTACCCTTTACGTCCTGATGGGACGCATATTCGACCATACACTAGACCAACACACTTGCTGGCTCCTCTGATAGAACACAGAATTCACAACCTCTAGAAGAATTTAAACCGGCAATATTGGGTTTAGGAAGCCAATGCCCTAACTCCTATACCACTGGCGCCCGCTCATTGGGAAAAGTCCTGTGCAGAACGTTATCGTACGATCTCTTCAATCGTTTTCAGTTAAACCGGTACCGCGAGTTCTAGAAATGAGATTGCCATATGTCATACCCGTCCTGTCAGACTTTGTACGAGCTCTCTCTCCTATTAGGAATTTCATATAGAAGTGACGTTCTGTCACTTTTTGTAGAGACACTACGTGTCAAGACTTCCGTTTGTTACTTCAAGTGTCAAGTCAAGTCAGGAACGGTAGCTGATGTATAAGAACAAATACAAATACACTTCCCACGCGGTGTTGGTGGACCTGACATTTACGACTACTTAACAAAAGAACGATTGAACGAACAAGCGAATGAACATAACCAACTCTTTTTATCTAATGGGGATACGACGTCATTAAAGATTCCTTCATTCATAACGGAGGAAATTCGATCTCTCTGAGTTTAGTTATAAAATTTTATTTGATGGCAAATTCAGAAACTTGGTGGAAGCTGAAACACTTACTTGCTGAATGCTGTAATTATCAGCCATAATCACGGCTGTTAAAATCTCTTAGAACATATTATGTGAAAGAAGAAATTTTGTTATAACTTAATTAATTTCGATTTCAATGGAACGTTTTAGTTTCTAAAGAGAAATTTCCTGTAGTTATTTACGACATTTAATTTCAGGTTACGTTTGCCCAATTTAGAACAGGAACTTGACGGGATTTTGTAAGAGGAGTAGTACCTGGCCCGAAAATTTATAGAAAATCCTTAATTTTGCTTTTTATTAACAGTAAATATTTTCTAAGTTTTATATTCTACATTCTATATTTTACATAATTGTATGAATTATTTGATTATGATCTTGTCAAAGTTGATTTGAAAACATGAACTGTCGTATTACTTTCACAAGTACGAAGAAAATGAAACATTCACATTTAATTTTTCTTTGCTTCGCAGAACAATGCTGATTCGCAATTGATTCGAAATATGTTAATTCGATAGTATCTGAAAATGGCTGGAAAGGAAGCGTTGAAAATTTTCAGGATTTTACCATTTCTTGTTTCGAAGGAAATGTAAAACAGAGCTTGTCAGAAGAAAGATCAATTATTCAGTTTTTTGCCCAACTTCCAATATTCTTTCGTTCCTCGTCTCGACTTCGGATTCTGACTGACTGATTTTCGGACCCGCAGCAATCAAGAACCTTTGTATGTGTATCATGACCGGCTTCCCTTGAAAGTCTCCAACGTCACCGTCAAATCAACCTCAGCGTTCATTTCAACATCAGCAACACTCCATCGAGAAGACGATGCACGACAAGAACGGTGGCGCTAGTAACAGGGATGGTGAAGAGAAGAGCAGGTGGTGAAGGAGACGGTGATGATAGAGGTGGGGATGGCCGGGTTAGAAATGCTGGGTGGTGATGGTGGTAGGAGCGGTAGAGGTGGTAGGAATGGTGGGGGAGGGGTGGGGGGGGGGGGGAGGCTGGGGGGGAAGGAGGCAGTCGGCGTGATGGTGATGATTGTGGGGACGGTGACGATGGAGATTGTGGCGGAGTCGGAGGAAACGGTGGCGGCCGGTCCAGTGGCAGAGGCAGCGTGGCGGCGTTGATTCGGGTGCTCTTTCATCCTCGTGGAGCGCGCTCCACTTTCGTCGGGCGGTCGTCGGCGAGCGAAGGCCCCGACCGCTCATTAATTAGCGGTTAGCAGGGCCGCGAGCGGCGCGGGAGCACCTGTGCCCGTGGGAGTAATTAGCGCGGTGCGGACGCTGCCGACCGCGGCGTCCCCCAGGGTTCACCTCCGCCGCCGCCCGTTCCTTTTGTTTTGGGCGGTGCGAATGACCACAGGTAGCCGCGCTATACAAATAGGTACAACGGAAAGGAATCCTGAACATGATTTAGATTTAGATTCGTCTCGATTTATTTCAATCTGCCATTCCGTGGCTTTACAATTTGCTCTACAAGTCACTATGATCATCAGAACTCGATCAGAAGATAAGTAAATCAGCTCGTTTAATAGTGTAGGTTTTTTTTAGTATTTATGCTACAAAAGGCAGATTTCCTGATTTCGTGTAATGTATAATATTTTCAAAACAACGTACGTAATATTAATTAAAGAATTTATTGTGGAGAGCCACTTTCATTTGAAAAAAATCAATCTTCAAAATTACAGCTGTATGAGAGGCTCAAAAATTTCAATTTTTTTCAATTTTCGAAAATTGAGAATTAACAGTGAAAATTGGACCGATGTCATCTTCATAAATGTTCTTCATACTATTCTTTCGAGAATGTAAAGAAACAATTTGGAACCTTTTTAAGAATATTTTGAAAACGTCCTAAGGACTTCATGTAAAGTATCCCCAAAAGTTAAAGAATTCCTTCTAAAATTGCAGGATTTGAGGCGGTCTAGATGATCAGGGAATATCCATAAGGATGAAACCTAAAATAGTTTAAGCAATCAGTTTTGTTGGCGGAGAGACGGACGTTTCAAAATATACTTTTTCGTATCAGAGGACCCCAAAAATTTAAAAGCTCTCAAGTAATTATTATAATAAAATGAAACAAAATCTTTTTAAGAAAGAGGAAAACACGGTAAAATCGAGACGATGCATTCAAGAAGCTACAATGGTTCATTTGAAATCATTAGGAGCAGTATTCACGATGTGTCTGAATCGAGCTCACTCACCAGTGGAATGGCCACCTGCTGTTCTGTTCGTCGACGCTCTTCTCTTTTCACCTGCTCCACTATTCTTTTTGATCGCCTTTCTGCTTCAATTAGCCGGCTAACATCGGCAGACCGAAAAAGGACTTGCTCGGATCCATCGAGTGTTTGACGCTCGCAGAACAATCGACAGCAGCTCAGCACACGAGGACAATGCCCGGCGTGCTTCACGCGGACGGAATAGCAACTAACGTGACAAATCACCCGTCCAGGAGGTCGTTGTTTGCACAGGTAACGTGTCTGCAGAATGGAGAATTAGTTTGTTTTTTCTCTATTATTTCTGTTCACGTCGTTGTTGCAAGGCCATGTATTAAAGATGATTAATTTGATAATTGGGCAAATTGACTGAATTTCTATGGGGAGCCCGATAAAAGGTGCCCGGCCTTGAATTATGGTCCTGAGTTTGACTAAGTGGGAACAATAGGGGGAACTTTGTCGGAGATTGCTGTGATGCCGATGCTAGTTTGTTGAGCCTTCTATACAGCCTTCTAAGGCGATTGAAGTATGCGGATAGTAACTGGTACATCGTAAATGGTTGTGTAAAATTGTGGGATACTTCAGCATAGTACAAGCACTTTTTTGTCTCCAAGGTAGTGAGAAATGTAGCCTGTCATGGTATGTCACGATGTGTCTTGCAACAGTTCCCCAAAAGAGACACGTTTGTTCACCTCCACTCTAACCTGAAGGTAGCCATTGGTCTCACACTAGTTTTTACTTTATAAGCAATGTGCTGAAAATTGTCTGTAAGGAAAGTTCAAAAGAAATTCATTTACACAACCAGCGGTGACTAACAAATATCAATGGTCGCTGATTTAGTTGGGTGGACACATGAAACATCAATGATGTAAAACTATGCTTCCACACCAAAGTGACTTGTGACAAATATGAATTAATCAGCTGCATACAATGAAAAATGCAGAATTATTGAAGAAATTTTAATGATTGATAAACATATCCCAATGCAATTCCGAAACTACTTGAGTAAATGAAGTAAAGATAACTTCCAACCTTAGTATAGGAAGAAAGGAAAGATAAATTAATATTAGAAATGCTACAATATCAGTAATTTTTGACACCTGAAAGTTTAAAATATTTTTGAGAAGATAGCAACCACTTATTCTGATACAAAATTTTACTTTTCTATTTACCTGATTTCTTTTAATGATGAACACAGTTGAAGTAAATGATGTTTACACTTTCTAATTGAAAGAAGAACGTAAAAAAGTTATATAAATTGATTCCAAAGTACATTATCAAGGAACTGACGTAAATTGGTGATTTATTTCTTCTCAAGTTTTGTTCGAAAATACGCTCTACCTCATCTATAAGTGTAGTTTCACCTACATTGATCCTCACTTTAGCACTACCTCCAGCGGCACTACTACTATCTGCACCACTATCTGCCACTACTACTACTCAGCACCACCACTATCTGCACCACACTTTCAGCACCACCACTACCACACCACCACTACCAGCACCACCACTTCCATCACCACCACTTTCAGAACCACTACCATCACCACGATCGTTATCACAACCACCGTTACTACTACTACCACAATTCCCATTACCACAACCACCATCAACATATTTTCATATTTCATCGTTTCTGTTTCGTCCGCCCGAACTTATAGAAAAACTCACCAGCGACTTGCGTAGTACTCGACGAAATTCTCCCGACAAGCGCAACTACAACTACGGAACGACACGCTGCGATTGCGTCCCTTTTCGCCGCTGAACCCGTCCGAGAGTGCTGAATCTCAAAGGCGCTGGAAAAACACTTGAGGAGCGGTTGCGCGCTGCATTCTGACGAGTCGCTGGCGCTCTGAACGCAAGAGGCGTCCTACCCTCCACCAACTGGTCGAGCGGTCGCTGTCGGACGCGCGTCGACCCAGGGGATGTGAATGTGCACATTTCAGAGTCTAGATGCATCTTCACTCTTCCTTTTTTACGCAGACGATCAAACATTTTCCCATGTCTGACGCTTTGGAAAGCATTAACCGTTTCGTCGATGACGTTCCTGCATCTCCAAGAAATGATTTATGATCGATCAGGAGCTTGAAATTGTTGATCAGTATTATATTGCTGTCATTTACAACTATGTTAGTAACATGTTTCAAGAAAAATATTCAGGTAAGAAAAATAATTCTTGACTTTCAGTTTTTCGATGTCTTCATATAAACTTCAACTGGAGAGATAATTATGATACATGTAGTCTTTCTTTTTAATGAGAGTGAGTATCGTTTCGTCGCATCACTCTGCGGAAAGTATGAACGTGTCGGCGGTGGGATTCTTAAGGCCAGGGTTACTCAAAGATTTTGAATAATAAACTATTTTATTGATTTTACAATATTACATACTAATTAGCTCTCAGAAAATATATAGATAAAATAATAAAAATTGACAATGCCAGAGAGAAAATAATGAATGGAATTATTTTATTTATATTCTTCATTACAAATGTTTATTTCTTACGTGACCCATTAGGCTTTGCGATATCATCCATTGTTTTTAATAGAGTAAAAAGTGTTTTCCTATTTCATAATGCTTTTAAATACTTAGTGACATGTTGTTGAATATTACTTTGAAAATTAAAAGCTCTTCGATATTTCACGCTGTTCTAATGATAAATACTAAATGTCAAGAAAATCATCGTTTTTATGTGCATAAAAATCATACCACAATCACAATGACTTGTAATCAAAATTAAGGAAATTATGGATTTTTTTAGTTTGTTGTTTGTTGTTTTACAACATTCGATATAAACTGATAATAGTAGGAAACTTTTTCATTTTTCTCTTCATGAGTGTCCCTGAGCAGGCGGTAATATAATTACGTTAATGCCAATGTGCAAAATTACGCTCGCACCGTAGTACTACTTGGCTTTTGCAGCGAAAGGAAAATGCTTATTTTACTAGCTAAAGCAAAACCAACTTACAGGTAGCCTGTCTTAAATTGATCGATATATAGAATGGCGCTTTGGCAGGTTCCATGTGCCAATTTTTATTATTTAATTTTTAACTTTTGTCCAATAAATATGCAGTTTGAAATGTAAACTTTTTATGCATTCAGTCAACAATTTACTCTTCTAATCACATCATTGGCTCCTCCATCATAGACTAAAGATAGTTACCCGACGTTTCCAAACTCGTGTAGCACCAGCTTCATGGAGAAAAAGAGCTTAAGAAGTTTTCGAGTTAGTTCTTTTAATAGTGTATTTCAACGCACTGATTATAATTTCCGACTCCTTGCAATTTGGAGATGCCTGATGCAGCCAAATCACTCTCCAGCCAGAATTTTTGACAAGTGATGAAAGTTTGTCTTGTTCTTTTCAAAGTCATGCCCCTTTCGTGACTCATTCCATCGCAGACTCCCAAAGAAAAAATTGAAATAATGTCTACTCTTAACATACGAAATCCACACCCATCGCCTGAGAAATTTATATTCGCCGTTGACCCCCGCCCACTGGCTCTGACCTCCCGGTCGGCTCCATTTGTCAGTCAACGTTTCATCGACACCGTTTGCTCATGCAGCGTTCTCACGGCCGGGCGATTTCGGCGAGTGACTAATGTGCGTGCGTGATGGGATCAGAGCGTGACTGCGGGCGGCCCCGGGCGTGCGGATGGACCGGCGGGCGGGGGGCGGGCGGGCGCGGGCGAACGGGGCGAACCGGTGGGCAGGCGGGCGGGCGGCATCTCGGTCACTCAATTAGCCTCGGCTGTGGAGGAAGAGCACCTGTCCCCCCCCTCCCGCGGTTCAAGAGCGGCTGCTTGTATGTCATCTCTGTGGCAGGCAGCCCGCGATGGCCAGAGAACTGGCGTTCTGCACTTCAGAGTTCTGAGAACTGGTCCTTTGCTTACGGTAAGAAAAGTATCTGCATAACAGGAGCCGATATCACCATCTGTCGCCACTCTAATTGTGATTCCCACTCGACAGGTTTCTATGTTAATGTGATTAGCCTATTTTTTCGACACTGGTAGCTATCACTCAGAGCTCGTGTTGGAATTGACGTGATATCCTTCGCCTTTGATCCCGGAGAATAATATGGCAAAGAAAGTGAAACTGGCTTTATCTAGATGCTCTTATGCATACTGTCCGTTATTCTCCCCATTATTCGGGATGTTGCATTTTTTTAGAAATGTATCTAAGCACTAATCTCCACTGATATTGTGATATTGATGTGATATTTTTCCTGAAGATGAGCTGGTATGCTTTGTGGGATGCTCGGATTCAAAGAGGATAGAAACCTCGCTGCATATGTAAATTCCGATGATCTTTTCGAAACCAACAGTTTTACTTGGAATGGTAAATATTGTGTATAGAACCAATATATATATTTTTAATAAAAATATTAGTATTGACTATTGGGTAGTAATGACTAACGGATTAGTAAGTGTTTCAAGTTAATTGCAAATTTCATGCGCTGTAGGTATTTTTACGGCAACTTACACAATTATAACATTTTTAATAATTATATTATTTAAATATATTTTGGCAGTATTCCATTTCCGATCAACATCACTCGCAAGACCTCGGGCGGCCACCCACTGTTCTCATGTGTAGCGTGGATACTAACCCACGCACACAGACACAAAGGTGCCATCTAGAAAATTATTTTTTCAAAAATTGTGGAGACTTACAATACAAATTTAACAAACTAGATAACATACGTAAAACATTGATATTTTTTTATTTAATAGGTAATTATTATAGACAGATTAGAAAACTTGATGTTACTTGGCCAGGGCAAAGGCCTAAGCGATTTTATCCCTTCTACCTCCTACCCACCTACATCTTACCGCATTCTAACGTTCCGAATTCTGGTATTCACCCCAAATGGTCTCTTCATCGCATCAAAGTCGCGGAAAAGAGACCATGAGATACGGCTGAGGGAAAAACCGAAGGAGGGAAAAACCTGCCTTCAGAAGCCGAGTACATTCTAATCTATCCGACTTCTTTAAGCTATTTATTTATTCCCTGGCGCAGACGTCACGCATTCTCCTTCCAGTGTTTGGCCTCCTCAGCACCTGAAATCAAACAGCCCCGCAGGCGATCTTCCGCACTATCGCCTCTGCCCTTACATTTCCGATTTCCACTTCCACTTGTCTCTTAATGTCCTTATTACTTTGACAAATTACGTTGATATGACCTTGACATCGGAAATGTAAATTGAAACTAGAGAACGTGCAGATTTCTGGTAATTTTTGTTTGTGTTTTTGTTAATGTATTACAATGAAGAGGCATGGACATGGACTGCAAATGCACCCATTGGATCAACCCCGACATAAGGCAGAATTGTTCAGAATTGTCTACTGTAGCACCATAAGGGCACCCATTAGTACGAACTGGTTTTAACTACCAAAAACTCTACCAGGAACAGACCCAAGAACGGTCTGACATAATTATATCATTACTTGGGGCGTTCCGTGGCTCAGGAGATTTGAGATCTGATTTCAAGGAGGATTTCATTTTACCGCGAATTAGCACAAGTTCTTTTACAAGCCACAGGTGTCATAGAACACTGAATAATCTTCTCTCTCCAAAAATTTATTGACCTTAGTCAGGTAACAATCAGCGAACTCGGGATTTCAATGTCAGTGTGGGAGGAACATGCCATTGGTTTGTAGGGCTATGTTACTTCTCAAACGTCCGCATCCGTCCGCCACACTTTACCGTACGTCCACCTCTATTACGCGGTCACCTAATTTAACGACCCTTTTTCCATAGAAACCATTTATTTTTCCCTATGACATGTATAAATATTCCCTCTTTTCAGCGGCCAGGCACATTTCCCATATTTGAGCTTCAATAAGAGATTACCTGAAGCGATTTTCTACCCCTATACCTATTATAACAGGAGGAGTAAAAGTGATGGAGATTGCAGGTGACATCTTTCTATGACGAGACTCACTCTCAGATATCTTCGAATAATGTCATCCAGAAGCACTTATCTTGCAAGAGGATTTCGTTTTATTTCTGAAAACAGATTAGTTTATGATTTTAACATCTCTTAATGAAATAACAGCGCGTTAGCAGACCTGGATTGCCGAGGTTGCCGAGGCTGAAGGGCCGTCGCTACCTCGGCTCGAAGGGTCGCGAGTTCCAATCCCGCCTCGGGCATGGATGTTTGTGTGGGTTTGGGTTGTCCTTCCATGTTATTCGTACATTTACCCCTGCAGTTGAAACAATCTCAGTAGCCGCTATATGACAAAAATGATAAAAATCGACTTTAAAAAAACATCGCGTTAGTTCTTTCAATTCCTTATCATTCCTATGGTTTGATTACTCATGTTGTCTTTAAATTGGTAAACGGTTAATGATTCACGGAGCCCGCCGAGTACGCGAATCCATTCTAAGGGTGATTCGCGACGGCCCCGGGTAAGGTTCTTACAGAATATGAATTACATTTTCATTTACTTTTATTCGGCAAAAACGGAAAGTTAGTTTCTCGATGAAGCGAATGAGTGAGAAGTCAAGGGTATGCTTTAACAGTAGCAGTGAGAACGCAAATCATCTTAAATAAGTTGTTTAAATTGTAATACTTTGTCATTTATGATAATTAAACGTTTTGAAGAGAACGTACTTCATTTTTTAGCAATTAACACAACTATACTTTCTTATGCATCCAGTAACCTCATAGCCTTGATTGAGACCTCCTCAATTAAAGGTAAATTTTTACCGGAACCATTGGTACCCGACATAGTGTACTCTAAAAAAAGAGAGGAACGCCACTACATTTCTGCAACCCCCGGGGCTCGTTTTTCCTTCATTTTGTTTTTCTATTTGTATACGACATATTTCACTAGGAAATAAATACAACATAGTACGTAGAAAATGAAATCATATTATTAATAAGAAAATTATCAATAAATGCAATTAACGTATTTTATTTGTACTGTAGTACTGATCTATGTAACTTGTACTTCCAATAAAAAGAAAATAAAAATGAAAAATTTACCAGGGATGCCATATGCTTTGCAAAACCTCTTCCCAAAACGTGGTATATAGTTTACAAAATCAAAAAAAGGGTAAAATAAAGAAATAATCATATTTACGGAAATAAAACGTTTTATTACGTAGGGCTTCGGGGCCCCCTTTCGAAGCTATCAGGAGAGGCACGGCCCCTCCCAACTGTGCCAACGCCTAAGGTGACTGCTCGGGTTTCACTGTCTTTCCTAATAGACGTGCGCGTTCGGAACGGTCCCAAAGAGTGGCGTCATGGGGAAGCGGAGGCGGCCTCGCTGCTAATTGGCGTTCCCACGGGGCGAGCGCGCGTGGGCGTGGGGGGCGCGGGCGTCCTCGAGGGCCCCCGCGGCGCCGGCGACGACGCTCCCCGCGGCGCCTTGCCCCCCATGCATCACCGGCGCGCCGCGCGCCGCCTCGCCGCAGTGCGCGCGAACCCCGATGCGACCGCGCAGGTCGGATTCACTGCCTCTCCAGGCAAGCGATGTGGACGACAAATGGCGACTCTAAGGGAAATCGTCAGGGAGGGCGCCCCAATTAGAGTATGAAAGAAAGTTAATCGTTTGAACAATTGTTAAGATTGAGTTGTTGAAGGCACGAAAGTAATATTGATCTTTGTGACTTCGGAATTATCGCCGAACAAGACACTCTAAATCTCGAGTGATATTTGTGTATGTTTCAAATTCATTATTTAGTTTCTCACCTTCATACGTGTACAACCAACTGGTATAAATTCAACAATAATAGCCTAAAGAATAAGAAAATTGAAAATATAAATATTCCAGCTGAAATTAATGAAAAGTAGCCTGAATAAATAATATAATAACAAACAATACTAAATCTGTTATCAGCTGAGTGTATGAACTCTGTAATTACCCTGTGTAAAAAGCATGTAAGTTTGTTAATCGATTAATAGAGAGCACTGAAGTACATACTTCCGCTCGAGGGCGCCTGTCAGGGGACGCTATTTGCAAGCTCTAGGTTGCTATTTGAGCACTATTATGCGGGGTATTACTATATCTCCAAGTCCCAGAGCAACACCACGTTTAGAGTTTGCTGTCGAACGCAGCCAATGAAACTGAAGGTGAAAGCAAGCCGAATTATGATTTCTAGAGGTGTGTTCGAATCGAGAAGAGTGCTAAAAAGATGCGATAGCTTTACTGCACAGCGATTATTTTAAAGAGTGCAAGGAAGAAATCGTAATATTCGTCGGTGGGGTAGAGGCAGCCCCTCCCTGCCACAGCCGCTACTGTGGCCGACCTGGATATGTGCGGTCTAATACCGTGAAGTGTAGGTTGCCTACTGTTGTAGGGGTGCGCCTCGCGCCCTCGCAAATTGCCAGCCTAACAGCACTACTAAGTTAAATCTCAGTTGTCAGTTAAATCTCAATTAAAATGTAATAAATAGTACTAATTTCAAAATTAAATACTTGAACTTCGTAATTACGGGTCTAATTTTCAAAATATCTATATTTAATAACATCAATGGTTTTCGGTCGATATTTTATTGACACAGATGTTTTAAGTCTGAGCATCACTGTTTTGTTGGCGATATCACTTCCTTAACTCTCATGCGGGTAAAAATATTGGGGCAGGTTTTGAGAAAATCTTGTTTTGGTGTTTAATATTATGCTGTATTTCACGACCATCTTTTGTAATATCCATATTGGTATTCATGGGAGGTCTTTGTGAATGGATGAACTTGCCTTCTTAATTTGCATATGGTGGTCAAGTTGTTTGTAATGTATGACTAACATTTCTCAAATTACTAAGTCTTTAAAATGAAGAAATAAACTTTTAAACGTCGGCAAAATAAAATAAATGTTTAAATAACGAACCAAATCCCTTGAATAACAATACCTATTCCCATATTTTACCCTAAATACGCGAAAACTACTAATACTTTCAAAACAATGAACTGACTTTAATTAAAGAACTAATTGTAGAGAATAAATTTCATTAGAAGAAAAAATTGCTATCTTCGATACTATAAGTGTAGGAAGACGCCGAAAAAAGTCAAACTTTTGTAATAAGTTTAGAAAATTCAGAGTTAACGATGAAATTCGGACCGATGTCATGTTTAAAGCTGTATTTCACTCTATTCTTAAAAGAAATTTAAAGAAAAAATTTGAAGCAATTTCTAATAAAAATTTTAAAATGCGCATGGTTTTTATGTTAAGTACCCCCAAAATTTAAAGAATGATTTCTAAAATCGCAAAGTCGACCCAGGAATATTCATCTTGTAAAATATCCCATGGATGTTTTAAATAGTTTATTTCCATTGAAATCTTGAATTTGATTTTCTGCGGCATTACATAACTTTCTCGATACCACGTGTGTTACTCCGTATATATGTAAGGGTCAGTCAAATGGAAACGGCGCGGATGGGGGAAAGGGAAATAAGCTATTTATTATTTCAAAAGTAATCATCATAACTATTTATACTCTGTTTATATTTTTACTTTATTCCACTTTGAGATAAGATGGTTAATGCCTTCATAGAAAAATGTTTGCGGTTGCCTACGGATCCCTGTTTGCGAGGGTTCACCTCTTTGTCCGAAGCAATTCGACGGCCGAAATGTGTATCTTCAGGAATCCAAAACTTCGCATGAAGAGAGATTAATTCGTATGGAGGTTGTGTAAACGCTGCTCAGCTGATCTTCTGTAGCGTAGTCGAAACAATCTAGATAACATATGGGTAGGCTTCATGGTGCAACAGAATGATGCCAACCGTCAACATTTCCGGGCGTTTGGGCTTAATGGCGCGCTTTAATATTTGCAAAGTGTCCTCGTTCCGCTCTGCGTTCATTGTGGCGCCGTGTTGCAGAAAACGAATGTGCAGCGGGCCCTTGCAGTCACAGAAAGAGGCCATTATAATTTTCCCGGAGCTGACGTGTATGGATTTGGCTTTCTCGGTGGAGGCGTGCTTTCATTGTTTGCTCTGACGTTTCCCCTTTGGCTGAAAATGATGACACCATGTTTCATCTCCCTTGACAATACGGTTCAGGAAACGATATTCTTCAACTGTTGTCTTCCACTGACATCCGACCTTCTCGAAATCGTTTATTGCCCTGAAACACATCCGCATGGGACATTCTGCGTTCAACACACAGAACAGACATTCGGGCACGAATTTCACCTCCTGACACTCCTTCCGCTATCAAAAAACGCACTACACCTCCGTTTCTCTTTCCCAGCCTTCACAATGATGTCGGACGCTCACGGAATCGCTTACCTCACTTCGAGTACGTCTAACAGACAATCAGCTCAGCGGTGAACGTTCGTGATGTTCCTTCCATACTCCAATTAGAGGGCACATTTGTACGCACACCTACCAGCGTTTCCAACTTCCGCCCCACGCTCGTTATATAGTGAGCATCGTTTTAATTTTACTGAGTTTCATAGTAGTGGCGTAGCATAGGAGAGGCGGCAGGGGCGGTCCGCCCCGAGTGGCACTTTTAGGGAGTGGCAAAATTTCACAGTAGATGATGATGATGGTGATGATGATGATGATACGCAACTGCCTCATACGTACGTATACCGGAAAGTAAAACGAACTAGCTAAAAGCATTTAAAAATGATTTTTATGGTGTTTTTGGCCCCGTGTTGACTCTTAGTTCCGTTTAGGCCCAATGTGCGCGGCGCGGCGGGGGCGGGGGCGGGGGCGGAGGTCGCGCCCCTCGCGAGGTCAGCGGAGACCTCCCCCGAAGAGCTCACGCCGTTGCGTGCGCGGTGACGCAGTCGATGGGTGCAGACGGCCCTGATTTACGAGCTGCGGGCGACTGTGGCTAATTCAGTTGTGCGCGCCAATGGATGGGCGCGGCGCCGCGCGCCCTGGCGGGGCGACGCCACCTAGGGTGAAGTAGCTGCTGGGAGAGACTTTGCGCGTCTCATCGGATTGGTTGGTTCGTTAGTGATTCCGATCGCGTCAACAGCTTAGGTCATTAGTTCTGTAAGTGTAGTGCATGTTTTCCCTCTAGAGATGGCGGTGATCTTCCCCCGCTAGATGGCGAGGTCCGGCGCCACCTACCGTCGGGTAGTGGGGTTTACCCCTAACCAGGACTCTCCCACCAGCGGGGCACCGCGCCAACCGAGACAAGCTCTAAGCCCCCCGACCGGTCTCCCAGAATATGTGGTAGTGTAAGTGTATGTAAGGGGAGAAGATAGGACAAGGAAGAGGAAGGAAAGGTCGTGTGCGGTCCGTGGCTCGTTTGTTAGGGTACTTCTCCGACATTCACCTGGTGTTGATCGGAGCAACCATGGAAAACTACCGATTACAGCAGCCAGCCGCTAGAATTCTCCTCCAGACAGCGACTGAATTTGATTTAGTTGGAAAGCTAGTGTTGAAAATCCTGCCGCCGTCAGGAGTGGAACCTAGGACCTCCCGGTCAGAGGCGCTGCAGTGATTTTAGTTGATTCACTTAGCTACCGCTCTCGATCGTCTCAACGGAAGATCATCGTCTCATCATTATTATAGTCGTCTGCTCTCAAATAAACGGATCGTGGCTGTAGGGTATGTTTACTGCTTAAGAAATCTTTTCGGCTTTATTCTTATTGGTTTGCATGAAGAAGTATCGGTGAACTAATACCTAGTAAATGATCGGTTAGGCATGTGATTGCGTTCTACTTCTTTTAAGTCTTCTTCATAGCCTAGCTTAAAGACCAAATCCTAAAAACTTAACTCAATGCCTAAGTATCAAAAAACGTGATTCATATGAAAAATGGAGTTATCGCAAGAGAACGAAAGTAGTACGTAGACAAAATAATACCAATAAACGCCTTTAAGTTATTTCAATGTCCCATTGGATATTTCTCTCTCATGCAATAAAAACAAAAATAACTTTAATACGTCAATACAAACGTATGGGAATTGACGTCGGAAGCACTTGGAGCACCAAGACAAAAGTGAAAATAATCTTGAAACTGCCACCAGGGAATTTAATACTGTCTTCGTATCTGTCTGCATTAGAATGTCCGTCCGTTACGGAAGTGCAGGAGGTATGGGTACTGGTCATATTCTACAAAGGTGCCTGAGAGAATCAAATTAAACTTTTGTCATGATTCACGGCCACTCAGAATTGCTAACGTTGATGGTATAACACTCATTAATAATGATAATAATGAAACAATAACAAATATTGTCATATTGTTACTATTAGAAGTATTTTAGATCCGAACTTTTGTATGCAGCTTAAAGAATTCTAAAGCTAATTGAAAGTGCTAAAGTACTAAGAAAATTAGAGTAGTGGGAAGTGTCACCAAGAATTTTCAAATCATAATGCAGAGTGAAGAGAATTACATTAAACTCGTTGGGTTTCGACTTCCCAAAATACGTAATATTCAATAATAATCATTAACATTATTACAAATATCATAGTAGTTCTAATAATTATAATTTTTAACTCAATGGCCATTTTTGCTTGCACCTAACAACACACAAATATTAATGCGTGAAACAAAAGCTTTTTCATGGGCTTCTGTGTACACTCATTTTTCGTTCAAAGTTCCGTTTAATTAAAGATTGCTAGTACAACCTCTTACGAGCTCCATTGAACGTAGGATGAAACCGTGCGTCCTTAGCTCTTAAAATCCTTGTAGGCTGTGTTTCTTGGTTAATAATAAAAATTGATATTCTTAACACACTCTTCTGAACACAAAATGAGACTTTTCTGAACCTTCTATTACATTTATAATTTTTTGTAGGTACCCCACCCATTCCGAAGCACGGATGCTCAGAAACGCCAGGCTCCCGAATTCCTGCGTGCGAGCGCATGTCGATACATACAGCATTGGTGAACGAATCCGCTCCAACGGAAATCCGTCCGCGTGCGAGCGCATGTCGATACGTACAGCATTGGTGAACGAATCCGCTCCAACGGAAAATCCGTCCGCGTGCGAGCTCATGTCGATACATTCAGCATTGATGAACGAATCCGCTCCAACGGAAAGTCTGTCTCAGTGCGAGCGCATGTCGATACATACAGCATTGTGAACGAATCCGCTCCAACGGTAAATCCGTCCGCGTGCGAGCGCATGTCGATACAACAGCATTGGTGAACGAATCCTCTCCAACGGAAAGTCCGTCCGCGTGCGAGCGCATGTCGATACATACAGCATTGGTGAACGAATCCGCTCCAACGGAAAATCCGTCCGCGTGCGAGCGCATGTCGATACATACAGCATTGGTGAACGAATTCGCTCCAACGGAAAATCCGTCCGCGTGCGAGCGAATGTCGATACATACAGCATTGGTGAACGAATCCTCTCCAACGGAAAATTCGTCTCCGTGCGAGCGCATGTCGATACATACAGCATTGGTGAACGAATTCGCTCAAACGGAAAATCCGTCCGCGTGCGAGCGAATGTCGATACATACAGCATTGGTGAACGAATCCGCTCCAACGGAAAATCCGTCCGCGTGCGAGCGCATGTCGATACATACAGCATTGGTGAACGAATTCGCTCCAACGGAAAATCCGTCCGCGTGCGAGCGAATGTCGATAAATGTCGATACATACAGCACTGGTGAACGAATCCGCTCCAACGGAAAATCCGTCCGCGTGCGAGCGCATACAGCATTGGTGAACGAATCCGCTCCAACGGAAAATCCGTCTCCGTGCGAGCGCATGTCGATACATACAGCATTGGTGAACGAATCCGCTCAAACGGAAAATCCGTCTCCGTGCGAGCGCATGTCGACACATACAGCATTGGTGAACGAATCCGCTCCAACATAAAATCCGTCCGCGTGCGAGCCAGCGTGCAACTCACAGCTCTGGGGCCGGAGCTGTCCAGCGACCGGCGCCGAGTGCCCAGCGTCCAGCGCCGAGCTCTCGACCGCCGCGCCGGCTGGTCGATCCACGCGGGCCTCGGGGTCGCAGGGGTCGTGCCTGCGTAACAATCGCACGCAACTTTACTGCCCCTGATTGCATCGGGGCCGGCTCGTAAAGCTGCGCGCACCGAGGCGCGAACCACGCTGAAAGTATAATTAAGGCGAATCAATTCTCGGGCCCACGGAAATTATTCGCCATTAGTTCTCCTTATACGCGGTGCCGCGCCGCACCGCGCGGCGGCGGTCTCGAAATATTAAGTTCATAAACATGGAGAGCGCGCGGTGCCTTTTATCTGTCGATTTTTCGTCCCGCGAGAATGAAATACGCGGACGCGGAGCCTCGTGTCCGGCCTGCTGGTGACGGGTGGTGCATTCGCTGGATCAAGGTGTGCCGAGATGTCGCGACATGCAATGAAGTTCTGGTAATGAGATGTCATTTTTATGAACTTGAGGAATTGCACCAGAATATTTTATTCCTTTTCACGAACGTCTCTGTTGATTTCAACGTAATGTGAATGCTGCATCATCGATCACATATTATTAATTTCTTGAAAAGGGAGAGAGAGTCGTGACTTCTTCATGTCGATTTTTTGCTCGCTCCAAAGGAAAGAAGCCAATGCGAATGCGAGCAACTGATCTGAACGCGACTAGATGAGGAAGTGGTGAATTAGCACAAGGAATTCTGAATTGCAGAGACATTTGATACAATTCTGCTTAAAAAAATTTTAACATGAAAATCTTTCAGTATATTTTTTTTTCAATGTATCAGAGTATTCCAATGTATCAGAGGAATCTGCTAAGGAAAACTAAATTCCCCCTTGGGTGATTTTCCGTATGTGATCTAATGACAGTAGCTGCATCAACATTGTACATAAATTTCAATATATTGAAGATGGAGAACGTGTAGTTCGTTCTTTCATCAATTTTTCGTCTCGTAGAAATGAAATACGCGAGCGGGGGAAAAAGTAACTTTGAGCCCCTTGTCGACTGAGTGGGAGTAATGCATACGTGAGCTCCTCATGTGCTGAGCTTCAGGCTCATTAATGAAGTTCAGGTAAATGAATATTCATCTTGAGGATGGACCTGTATTCGTACCACTTGACGATCTTCAAGAAAATTATGAAGGACAAAAGGTCCGACTCACAGCTATTTTATTTCTTTACACTTGCGTTTCTCAAGACTGCACGGTAATGTAGGATATAGCGATGAATGATTCCGCGTGTGACACGAGGAAGAGAGTAGAAAATGAGTACACGAGAGCGGATGATGGCAGAAATTGTAATGGAGTTCAAAGCCTTCGCGTTGGATTTCAGACTGATTAAACAAGTTCTGAAAACTATTATTTTATCGTGATTAGATGATTCTGAAATTGGACATATATTGTACACCGTCAAAAATGATTCCTTCTCAGGTGCGTTTTTGCTACTACGAAATGAAAAGTCAGCTATTGAAAATGACATTCTCACTTAACTTCCAAAAGAGAATAGGAAAAACGTTGGCTAGGTCTCTTAATGATCTTGCCAGCTATCTTGCTCTAAAACTCAGAAGTTTTTTATATTCATAGTTTAAGAATCACAATGTAAGTAAGTTCGAAATGTCTTTCCTCTTCACCCTTCTCTTCAAGTTTTCATTGACAGCAATCTTAGCAAGTGTGCGTGTCCATGCCTGCATTCGGAGTGTAGCCCGTTTGCTTTCCGTTGTTACCCATCATCGTCGTCAGTTGCTTTGTATATTCGTCTTTGAGCACCTTAGAAAACAAAATGTTTATTGACTGCAGAATAACTTATATGACTGCAGAAAAGTTATATATGCTGGATTTAAAACATCCTTTTAAATTAATTGTGCTTATTCTGCAATCAAATATAATTCGTTTTCTAACGAATCATCACTTGCTTCATTTAAACTCTCATTCAACACACGTCTTATTGGGAATGCCTTTCGGGTGCTTAATTGTAAAAGATTTCATTTGGATCTTTTAAACATTAATGATATGACATAATTACGAACTTGTTTCGATGTGTAAGATTAAGAATTAAACGAAGCTTCAGATTACGATGAAGACTTGATATTACAAAGAATATGGATGGTAAGATAACAAAGCAGCCATACCGTTTTCTGAAATACCAACGCTTCCAACTGGAGCTGTTTAACATCCATCACGGCCCCAACTGTGCTGCCCCGAAACCTTCCTTCCAACTACGTCATTCCGGTTGCCTACTTCACCACTCACTCCAACACCCACGCTCCTTCTTGCGTCCCTCCACCGCCGCTGCCTTCACCGCCGCCCCGCCGCCCTGCCGCCCCGCCGCCCCGCCGCCTGCCAGAGTCGATTTCGCAAACGTGCCGCGTGGTAGATATACTGATAATGATACTTTATAGACATGTTGGTTTCTTACCCGCGAAATAACGACTACGTGAAATACAACCTCCACGTTTTGCCCCTTGGAATCGTAATGTGACTTATATGAACGCACTGGGGCTGCTCTCGGGAAAGTTGGTCCAGCGGAGTAGACTACGCGCGTTGGTAAAGGGGAAGACAGGGACACGCCCCAATGTTTTCAAGTACATCCAGTAGCTTAATTCTAATTTCCTTTTGCTTTTTTCTATGAAGACAGTTTCTGTGTAACTTGCTAATAACTATGATAAAAATTCGTTTAGTAAGGTAGGGACTGTGAAAGGAAAACATGTCTACACCAACATCTTTTACAGTCTTTTATTAGTTCAACAGTCAAAATGCATGGGAAAAAGAATATTATGAATATGCTTCCGAACTGACGGATAGATGTATCATTTCCCCGCAGGTCAGTATTTTCTTATCTAACGAAGAGGACCAAACTCAACGCTTGCTACAACCACTTCTACTCGCCGCCGCCGCCATCTTCTGTAAGTTTATTGTCAAAGTATATTTCTGAATTCATAAAGAGCTGCCACATAACTTGTCATTTGTAGTCTGTCACTTGCACCGTATGAACCTCAATAAATCTATAAAACTCCTGTCGTTGCTTTAATTCAAATTCCGTGGAAGTTCACGCTTATTTTGATGCCCTGCCCGCAAATTTGCTGCAGAGACGCCCTAGAGTGCATACAAGTGATCACTATTTTTTAAAATTATGTCAACCCAAAATGGCCAAACTTTGTTTTCTCTTTTATTGTTCAAGTAAATCAAACTTCACGAAACTGAGAACAGTGGTATAAACAGAGTTATTGAAGACAAGTGTTCTAAAATTTTAGGACACTGATTTATTACAATATGAGATAGGAGGCGATATCAAACGAGTCTGCCAGGCCTTGAGTATGTCTTAAGATACCTATGAAAGACCAATCAAATATATCTTAACATACTTATTTCGTAAATAAGTATAATTACAAATCGCCTTTCTTGTAGATAAAAACATGCAATGAAGTATCATGGTATGAATATAATAATTTTGCTCTGCAAATTGAGAATAATTGGTTTTGGAAACGTTCAATGAGGTAGTAGGTACGTCAAAGCATCCGCTGACACGCTGACCCACTTCCGTTATTCACGGCTAACTCGTTTCAGATCATCATTTTATCATGCGTAGTCGATATCTATAGGGAATGAATCTTACCGGAGGAATGGGTAAGTGAGAGAAGGTCGTAAGCCACAATTTTCTATTTTTGAATTCAACCTTACCACAATCCTCTCAGAGCAGTCCTTATCCTATTTAGTGTTACAGGTTTTAATTTTCTAACCATATAGGAAGATGACACAAGATTATCTTGGAAATCTATTGATAATCTGTTTGACAAAATTATACGAACCTGTATCTCAATACTGCATGCGTTTGGCTTGTAAAGTTATGATTATATCGCAGAACCCTTATATTCCTCTCTGGCTCTCTTCCTCTCTTCTCTATTCTCTCTGCATCTTCCACGCCAAAACAATCACGCACACGCACTCATGAGGAAGCTCGTGATAGGACTCGAAGCCATTTTCCTCTGAACTAAGATACTGTGGCTCTTCCAATTTAACTACTTAGATTTGCACACAACACTTCTATTTACTATGAAATTTCAATTATAATCTAGCAAATATAGTTAAAAAGTGTTTTAAACTACTTTTTAACTTCATTTTATTGTCTTTACGTTTGAATCATTTCACGCTTTTCTTCACTTTCACATTATTTTCATCAGAATGAAAGATTTTTATTGTGCTTTTCTTGTTCGTCTCACACGGGAGGATGAGACGGTGAGACAAGAAAAACCCTCCGGGCGACACCGTCCTGGTGGGACCTCGCGGTTCTAAATTAAGGGCAGATACACGCGTTTTTACGGTCGGGCACAATGGCGTCGGCGAATGAAGCACTTCCTAGCACGTTCATTATAGACCAGTAATTTTTAATAGGGCGCCATATAATTCGCGTGCTGGACGGAGATGCCCGGACCGCAACGAATGCGGTATTTATTGCCTCCGGGGACGCGGGCGCCGCGTGGGCCCCGGGCGGGCGGGCGGGGCGACGGCGATGGGCGAAGTGGAGGCGACGACGGGCGTTGGAAAGAGTCCCGCCAGGCGCACTTTTCCTCGGTCCGCGACCTCGTGGATCGTGTCTGCAATGCGCCTGCCGAAATATAGGTTGTGTTCTGAAAGGTTGGTACTTCTGTTGAACCAGTCGGGAGATGAAAGTTTATCCTGGCTGGGATGGTGCCCCTTCTGAGGGATGATACCTGAAGGGGGAAATCCCCCCAAGTCGAAGTGTGGGATGACGCCGGATCTCACATCCAATGGGGGAATATCACCGACACCTCACTGGATAAAGTATTCACTACGCTAGCGGGACTAATTACCTTAGCAGTTGAGTTGTTCGGAATAAACTATCACTTGGGCTGATAACTTGATACAGTGTTTCGGTTATTTTTCCGATCCCATGGGCCTATAGTAACATTTCTTTGTCACGAATACTATTTTTAATACATTTCCATTCGGAACTAGGGGTACCTTTCGTCGGGACTGGTAACTTCAATCAAAATACTAATTATTATTATGTCTCGCTTTCTTTCTCTGCATCCCACACGTTTTCTTCATCGGACGCCATTGGCTTTTGGATCGTGGAGTATTTGGCAGCGCGAACGTCTCCCGCCGGCGGGGCCTTGGTTCAGTCTCCGGTCGATTCGTGTGGAATTTGTGATGAATAGGGGAGGATGTTTAATGAAATGACATTTTTTCTTTTCCCTCTTGGACAATGCCGTTTAGTACAGAAATTCATTTAATGTTATGAAAAACCGAAATGACATATTTTTATAAATATTTTTTTTGCATTTTTTGTTGATTTCGGCGAATAAGTCATTTTTTACCTTTTCGCGTCATTTTTAGTGCATTTTTTGCTGATTTCATCAATTTAATGTCATTTTAATGGTACTTTCTACAAATAGTATATACGAGATGCAACAAATGTCTTACAGGGTTCTTGAGTATAGCATATTCAATTTCTTCCTCAGAAATTGTAATGTCAGCAATTGTATGTAATTCAAGATTCCTGTGACGCCTTCCGAACCATTGTCGGTTCGGTAGATTCTCGATAACTAAAGAAAAAGGTTTCCTGATTCAGTCCAAACCAAAAGTTGCAAGCTGAGTTCACTTGAACGAAAGAAGAAGCCCTGATTACATTAGAACATCCAACAGCTTGGGTTGTTCATCTGAACTGATTTTCATTTAATATTTTAAATCATTTTTCTTTGCTTTTAGGGAATTTTAAAAACGTTTTAGGAGCATTTTATTGGTCAATTTTGGTGATGTTTTAGATCATCAAAATCCGCCCCCTAGTGATGAACAACACGATATCTCAGCAGATTTTCTCGAGATTCTTCTGTTTCTCTTGCCATTAAAACATTTGAAAGAACTCAACGACGACCAGATTCCTGAATACGCGGAGTTTTTCCGCAATGAAACGCGGAGATTTTCTGTATTTATGCCATCAGGAGCTTATTGGCAAGATTTCCATCGGGAAATTTAATGCAATGGTCTGAAACATCTTAAAGACCTGTCGAGGCCGTAGCGTCTCGAATAGGTGGAGAATATACAAATAAGATTCAGATGTGAAAAAAATTGTTTTTAGATAGAGAATGCACATGCAAAATATAAATCGCTTGAACCAGGTCGAGTTCGAACGTAAACGGCGGGCGATGTCAACAGATTTGGATGCGAGGCAAAGCTCCGGGCAGAACGCGGGCAACAGCGGTTAAAGGAAGGCACGAAGTGACGCGCCTGTTGTAGATGTTGTATCAAATAAGATAATATATTAATATAAATACTTAGCACTTTCTGAAAATATTGTTAAAATCAGAATCAAGTTTTGATTTTTAGTTGTGAAAATGTTGAAGGAATTTTGGCTACTCCATGTACAGTAGACATTGGATATTCTTGTACCTACGAATTCCAGTTTGAATTAATGAACCTCAGGAGATAACTCAAAGATAGATTCTATTTTACAAAAAAGTATGAAGTATAGGTAAATACTATTTTCAGAAAATTCCCATGGAGACACTTTCCTGGTTTGTTTAAATCTGGGAAAATTTCTCATTTAGTATGTTTGCGTCCACGACATTTGCTAACAACTGTTTTCTTCTCGGAGGAGTGTAAAACGAAAACTCAGATGTATTCTGTCATAATTTGAAATGTTCTCTCTAAAAATGTGTTCAAAATTGTCATAAAGAAAATACGTAATAATAAAATTCCTGTTATATTTTATTAGTGAAAAATTTTATTCATATACATTCATCTAAATAAGCGCTATTAATAACTGTATATGTTTCAGCTATACTTAAACAATGCCACAAACCTCAAATATACCAGATTAGAATGAAACTGCTTCTTCCATCTGCTGTCGTTCACCATTCGAGCTGCCAACAACATTTTTGCTTTCAAATTAGCTTAATTGCCCACGGCAGCTAAGACCGTGTCCAGTGAAGTAAGGGCAGAATTATGAATACTCGATTGAGCAAAACTGACAAACCGGGCTTCAGTTAATTCTACATGCATCAGTGCATGTAAAATTTGTTCAAAACAGCTTGCTTAGTTAACAAAAAAGTGTGTCAATGCATACAAACCACATCATTAGATATTGCAAAGGTCTAGTCTTCTACACTTTTTGAAAATTTTTTCCAATTAGAATTTCTCCTGCAGATTTTTGTATTTTTAAATGTAAAATTCTCGTTGTAAATGACAAATTGATAATAATTTCAAGGAAAGAAAAAATAAATGAACCCCTCAAACGAGATTTCCGAAGGCATATGAATCAAATAAGTAAATCCGAGAAATAATTAGTAGTATACTTTCTAGTTAGAACTATCAGTGAGACAAACAATGAAAACACATCTATAAATATACAAATGTTAAGGATCTATTCTAAGAAGTACGTACGAAAGGACGTAATACATAAACGGATTAAGCTAGTTCTTAGAACTCCCGGTAGATATGAGCATCAAATATTTTTAGATGAATTAAATACTAACTTTTAAATGTTAAACCTATTTTAATATTTTTAAAATTAAATATACTTTATTATCATATTCCTTTTTGAATACTTGGTTTGAACATTTCAACGATTGGGGGGGTTGATTATGGCATACCAATGTTTGTTCTTGCTTAGGGGTCCCTCAGGGTATTAATCTGGCCTTGGATAGACATCAGTCTCATAGCTAATCCAGAAGCAGATCCCTTGTACATCTGGTTCTGCTTCTCTTGTTCGGCTACTTGCAGCACTCTCTCGACTGGATCTTCCGGGGCCCGCCACTCGCGAACGCAGTTTTATTGCAGGTGGCTGAGCCCTGTCATCTGCAATGAATCACTCGGGATGCCGCCCAGTTGGAAGAAGCTTCCTCTCAGGTGCTTTATCTCCCCTCTTCGCTTTCTCTTTCTACGTACCTCTCCATGATACTGTCTCTTCGATGACCTGTTCGTGAGGCTGGCATTATACTCGTGAACAAAGGAAAGAGATTGAGAGAGTATTCAAGAGGTAATCAACTTTCTTATATTTCACTGCCACACTGCCGTTACAGACTGGGGTTCCCAAATGGGCATTTTATGGTTTGCACTATTACAATCGCACATATTCTTCACAAGCGAGGGAGACTCGTGTAAAAGTTTCCCGCCCTATGTGCCCGATGGTAAAATACCGTACATTACCGATCATATGAAAATTGTGATGAACAAAGTCGGTTCGCCGCAGGTTTCTTGGAAGTTCTCATGTATTCCATGTCACTTATTCACAACATACATGATCTTCAACCTCATTATCCTTTCTCAATGTGTATGTCATAGAGGTTCAACTACGACGCGGATAAGATAGATTAACAAAATTACAACCTTCGTGTCGCGTCTGTTCAATTTGAAGTCGTAAATCAACAAAGGAATTTGAGTGCTCACAACATTAGATTTTGCATTATAAACTATTTATTTTTATACGTCTTTGTCTAAAATTTGTCAAATTTAAAAACAATGAAAGCGACAAAATATTTTTTAGAAGTTTTCAGAAGAGGTTATCTTGCATTAATTGCAAATAAGATAAAAAAGTTATAGTGTATTATTTTCTCTAGCTTCTCGTTAGAGGAGTTTTAAGTAGAGTGGAGAGAGTGGTCCCTAGAAGTAGATTAACGCTGAATTACTTCATGATGGAAATATAGCTTTTTCGACACCGACACTGTAGTTTCAGTATTGTTACCTCAATATTATTGATTCATCTATGTGATTTCGACTGCCAGTATGCTGATAATATCGCGCACAAATATACCATTAAATACTGAAGCATGTGCTCCAATGCGAAATGTAGCATTCCATTTCATTTTTATTTAATTGTATGGCTTCAATTGCGGGTAAATGACGCGGGCATTGCTTCGTTACCAAGTCATCTCATCACAACTGGCGAAAGTGTTGTAAAGTATTCATGAACTATAATTAAAATATTAAGAACAATAATGATGGAGGTAATAACGATTATAATGATAACAATTACGATGACGACTATGTCCATGATGATAATGACCATAATAACGATAGCCATGATGAGGGCAGTGACGACGGTGGCGACACCTTCATGAACGCTGCTATGCTGAATAATGAAAATAATGAAGTATTTGCAGAAAAAATTACAAGGCAAATGGGAGAACCCCTAAGCCTTTTTTTTAAATTTTATTTTGTATAGGATTGACTTACAAAGTTTAGTTTACAAGAAACTCTTCATTTGTATAGTTGACTTATATCTAATTCTTATATACTAACTCTAAACTGCAATTGACGAGGGGACTCACCGAGGACCTCTAAAAATTACTGAGGTTTGAAAAAATGTTGAGAAAAGAATGAACTGGATATCGGTTTTTTATTCTAGTTGGGTTTTCGTTATATTTTCCTAAATTTATATGTCTATCATGATTGATGAGTGTTAGATTGGAATAAAAGTTATTGGCAAGAAAGGCTATGTGATGGGCGATGGGTTTTAGGTTAAGTTCGTGGTGTAATTGCTTATTGGAAATGAACCAGGGGGCGTGGGTGATAGTTCTTAGGTATTTGTTCTGACCCCTAAGGCTTGCCTGCATCACTCACCGTGACGGCGGATTCAACAAACACCCCCTCCCCCCGTCTTTTCGGAAGAGCGCAGCGGATCGGCGGCGGTCTCCCTTTACAACCCCCGGGTGAAAATGTCGCGAGCGACGCCTGCTGCGATCTCATCCCCGCCCCGGCCACACTCCCTTCCCATCTCACACTGCCCCCACCCCGCCCCGCGCTCCCACTGCCCCACCACCCATCCTCCCTACCACACCACCACCCTGCCGCCCCCCCACCGCCTCCTCCCCTACCGCCCGCCTCCCCGCTCCCGCCTCCACCCTACCTGCCCCGCCGCCCCCCGCCTCCCCCGCCTCCCGCCTCCCGCCTCCCGCCTCCCCGCCTCCCCGCCTCCCCGCCTCCGCCACCTCCCGCCTCCCGCCTCACCGCCTCCCCGCCTCCCCTGCCTCCCGCCTCCCCGCCTCCCGCCTCCCCGCCTCCCGCCTCACGCTCCCTGCCCCCGCCTCCCCGCCTCCCCGCCTCCGGCTCCCCGCCTCCGGCTCCCCGCCTCCCGGCTCCCCGCCTCCGGCTCCCCGCCTCCGGCTCCCCGCCTCCGGCTCCCCGCCTCCCGCCCCCCGCCTCCCCGCCTCACCCGCCTCCCGCCTCCCCGCCTCCCCGCCTCCCGCCTCCCCGCCTCCCCGCCTCCCCGCCTCCCACGCCTCCCCGCCTCACCGCCTCCCCGCCTCCCCCTCCGCCTCCCCCTCCCCGCCTCCCGCCTCCCTCCGCCTCCCGCCTCCACGCCTCCCCGCCTCCCCGCCTCCCCTGCCTCCCCGCCTCCCCTCGCCTCCCTGCCTCCCCGCCTCCCCTGCCTTCCCCGCCTCACCCGCCTCCCCGCCTCCCCTGCCTCCGCTCCGCCTCCCCGCCTCCCCGCCTCCCCTCCGCCTCCCCGCCCGCCTCCCTGCCTCACCTCGCCTCCCCGCCTCACCCGCCTCCCCGCCTCCCCGCCTCCCCGCCTCCCCTGCCTCCCCGCCTCCCGCCTCCCCGCCTCCCTGCCGCCTCCCACGCCTCCCCGCCTCCCCGCCTCCCCTGCCTCCCGCCTCCCCCCCTCCCTCCGCCTCCCCGCCTCCCGCCTCCCGCCTCCCCTGCCTCCCACGCCTCCCCTGCCTCCACCTCGCCTCCCCGCCTCCCCGCCTCCCCGCTCCTCCCCGCCTCCCCGCCTCCCACGCCTCCCGCGCCTCCCCGCCTCCCCCTGCCTTCCTCCGCCTCCCCGCCTCCCCCGCCTCCCCCGCCTCCCCCGCCTCCCCCGCCTCCCCGCCTCCCCCGCCTCCCCCGCCTCCCCCGCCTCCCCCGCCTCCCCCGCCTCCCCCGCCTCCCACGCCTCCCCCGCCTCCCCCGCCTCCCACGCCTCCCCCGCCTCCCCCGCCTCCCCCGCCTTCCCCGCCTCCCCCGCCTCCCCCGCGCCACCCTCGTCGCCCCCGCCGCCCCGCCACGAGCCCGGAACCGAAGGACGGCCTTCGACGCCGCCAGATAACCATCGCCCCCGCGCGCGCGCCGGCGTTGGCGCTCGCGCGGACGAAAAAAGCGCGGTGCGCGAGCCTTGCGGCCAGCCGCCTTCTGCTGTTATTACAATGCAATTGGATTGTGTTGCGATAACCCACCCGCCTCCTGCAATACTGTGTTATTCATAAGGCGCCGCTGCCTAGGTGTCCCATTCTTTTTTTATTTATATGCCTCGTTCATACGGCGCGGCGCGCGCGGCTCGGCAGGCGTACCGCAAGGCGCTGTGTGAGTACCATTTTCGCCTTTATCACCGAGCCGTATTGGCCGTAATGAGCACGTTAGCAGTCCTATTGTTTGCTCCTTAAGCCGGGAGAGGGGGGAGAGATGGAGGTGGCGGAGGTGATACCCCGATGAGCTTGTTCGCTCAGTTCGCTACCCCCGGGCGGCGGGCGTCCACCGCTGCTTCCTAGATCGTATCCGCTCGTTCGGACGTGGAGGTGCAGTGGCGCCAGGGCCATCTGCGATGGGCGGCTTCAGCGGATTGGCCCCCGGGTCCTCTCTGTCCTTGCTGTTCGCTTTTATGATTTGTCTGCTCTACTGTCTGTGGAGATGGATTGAAAATAAATAAAATTCGACATGACGTATACAAAAAATGTTGCATGGTCATTATTTCTTATTTATCGAAATAACAGGTACACCGCTGTAGTGTATATGAGAGTGTGATAAAACGTGCGTAAAATAAGAGAGTTACATTCCCACTTACGTAATGAAATTGTCATATTTTCGTTCAATTTTTGACCGAATCAGAATTACTTACAACATTGAACTCGAGCCTGTGGGGAAGATAACTCCAATTTTTTTTAGAGAAGGCACATTGAGATTCTCCACTAAACTTATTTAAACAAACACTTTCAAAATTAATTTCAAAAACTTGACAAAGAAGTTTAAAGGTTTATATTGACGAGCAAAAAGAGCTCATTGTTAACGATCATTTTCGATGATTTTTGATGATTCAAAAAATTTAAAGAACATTTTGAATCGTGAGAATTCGAAGAAAAGAAATATGTATGCCGTAAACAGGCAGAGCTAAATATATTGAGCACATAATTTCTCTTTCATAACACTTTTTTAAAGCAGCAAGTGAATATAACGAAGAGTATTTTGGAAGGTTTCCGTGGCAAATAACTCCACAGTTTATGGCGACTAATTGCAAAAATTATTTTGCATATGTTAAGTAGCGCTAATAGATGGGATCATCCTGATGTAATAAAATCCTGTAAATATAAATACAATTACATTTAATTACTTGCATTATGGCTTTCATATGCAGCCACAGTCATTTTTACGCGTCTGAGAACATGCTGGTCGTCGTTGCCTTGCGATATTTGGGTATTCACAATCTTCAAGAAAAGTATTTTGAATATCCAAATATTAGAATTATACCAAGCGTTTATTTCACGAATCGATGAAACAGTAAAATCAATAAAAATGGAATTTTGGTATCATCTTGAACAGATAGATATCAGTTCCTCTCATCAAATATGGATTTTTGTTTCTATATCATCTTGAGAAAAGAAAATGATTGCAGCAGTTTTTTTGTAGATACAAGTCATCAGCTTAACGGAGCCAGTGGCAAATTATATCATATTTTATTGTTTAGTTCGTAATTTTCAGTAACATGCTGTTACCCTCAACAAAATATATTCAATTAAATACTAATGGCATTGCATTACACAACTTCATGGCGAACAAAATGCATGAACGTATACTTTACGTGAAGCATAGTAGGTCATGAGCGGCTGTGAAGCTGCTGTTCTCGCTCTCCGTTCTGGGTAATCTAATTTTTTTGACGTAGAAAATTGAAGCATTGATGATAATAATCAAAGAAGAAATATTTTAATTGCTCAAATAAAGACGTTATGTCTTCTTGATACTTCAGAGATCAAATTTGATAGGAGTTTGATTATGAAAATGCTTATAAAATGTATTCCAGAATAAAGACTTCAATCTTTTTTACACAAATACATCTATGAATTAATTTAAAGTCGTATATTTTTGGAATGGCAAAATATTAACTCTTTGTGAGGTGTAGAACAGTAAGTTTATAATGTTCCCGTCATCGAATATTGCTTGTTTTGTATTACTCGTTTCAATATAACACATGAAAACGTCTTCCGACGACTCCATATCTAGAAAAAACTCAGTAATAAACACAACTAGAAACGTATTATATTAAATTAAAAATTAGAAGCAAGGGTACGTCCTTTTAATTCGCGCCGGATGCCTTTTATTCCCGCCTGGATGCCTTTCATATGTAGCCATGGTCATTCATGCGCGGCTGTGAAACCGCTGCCCTTGCGGACCGCTCGCAGGCGAGGACACCCCGAAGAGGAACCGCTGATCGCGCCGTTACTGCAATGGCGCCAGCCGGCGGCCGCCGAGGCCACTGCAATAACCGCGGTTTTGTTGTACACTTATGGCGGAGCCACAGCATCCGGTTCGGTTGTGATTCGTTTTTCTGCGAAAAGCTGCTTAGGGTTGGGGCGTGTGCTTGTAGTTGACGTGGCTACCCTGTAAGTATCCTGTTTTCAGCTTTATTAAAAGATCAGTAGAAGTGGGAGTCAGGTTTAGTGGCCGAGCGAGTTGGAATTTTGACGGAGCACATTCAGGCTTCTAATAGAGCGAATTTTATCGTCGGTTTTCCCAAACGTATTCTGATACATGAAGTAGTTCCTAATAACAACGAATGGAATCAATTAATACGCATTAACCTTTGCAGTGTTCATTAAGGAAACTTCATAATCTGTTATTTAATTAATGTATCTCCCAAAATATGTAAAAAACGATAATTACACGTAACCGCGAAGTTTTCGAAGTGCCGTATTGCATTCATTTGGTATTTTGTGAAATTATATAATATGTAAGCTTCTTTCATCTACTGCTTCTCACACATTACTACTTTAGAAAAAGTAATATTATCAAATGATAGTTTATCATTTTATTATTGGCAAGCTTGTTAACGGGTCTCATTTTCCTTCGGAAATGACTCAAGATGTTGGGATGATATGAAGGATGTCGAAGAAAAATTTCCATTAGAGTGTTTCGTTAAGTCAGATCATCTCTTCAAGGCACTAAAACATCAAAGTAGTACCATATGCCTTGATATTTATACACACGGGGTTTGAAACTATATACACGTTCCTCTGTACTGTCAAAGTTTGATGTAGCTCTAACACATGAAAAGTTTGTAACATTCAAACGAATTCTTCAAGCAGTTCTGCTTTTCTCCACCCAGTCCTTACAGTGCATTTACCATAGATAATCGCCATTTGTGGATTTAAAACGTGTGCAATTCATCAACAGTATTAATTGACAGAAGTAGAAATCAAAAGCAAACCTGAACTTCGGTAAACAGCAGAATACGGATGTATGATCAGCGTTAAATAAAGCAGGAAACAACTGTGAGTTACCTCGCCTATCACATAACTGTAACTAGAAAGGAAATTATTCTTTACCTAGTAAAAGGATACCCCTTGTCACCTGTGAATAGCAACTCGAGATATTTATCGAATTGTTATTAGCAAACAGTCTATTATAACGTGTCCTTCTTCGTTTTTATATTTCAAGCAAATAAAGGAATTTCTCAAATTAAACCTTGAAGTTCCATTTCCGTAGTCTTTGTGAATAGGTACAGCCACAGGCGGGCAGGAGGCCTTCTGTGCTCGACTTGCGAAACAGAAAGCGACACCGCAGATGCGAACGGCCTCTGCTCCAATTGCTCGGCGGCGCACAGTGAGCCGCAATTACTCCAAAACGGTCAATATACTTTTACTCAAAGCATAAAAATCCTATTTCCTGAAATTTGAAGCTCACCTTTCATAAGGAAAAATGAAAATTTTATTTACTTCGTTGAAATATTTTTTTATTTGTTATGTATAACAAATATTTTTTATTTCTTTGTTATATATAACAAATAATAAAATATTTTAGTTTTTTGCGAATATTTAATGCAAAAAAGTCATCAATTATTTCGCAAAAATTTTGAGAACTTATTTCTAAACACCGAACGTCTATTTTCACAACCAAGCATATATGAATAAAATATTCCGTCTAGTAATATTTGTTTAAGTTTTTGATAAATATTTAATGTAATATTTTACTCTTAAAAATTAAAAGTTCATCTCTGTGGTCTTTCGATTTTAAAAAATTTGTGTATGCAGCGTTTTAGTTATTATTAATGGTACAACGACTGGAATTTAGGGTCAGTCTCCATGCCACGAAACAAGATTGTTTTCGTAAATAATTCTCAACATTTATTTCCAATAATGATGGAGTTGAGAACTAAAAGTTTCAAATAATTATTCTTTTTTCATATTGCAAATTTAGGCTACAAATGTTAATAAAATTCTACCTAGAAACTGGTCATTCCTAACGACATAACCGACTCTAAATCTAAATATGCCTAAATTGTTTGTATATTTTTTTGTTTAAATTGTAAGGAGACGATTGGCAGCTAGCAAGAGTATGGCAAAACAGAAATATGAGACCAGACAAAAGAAATTAGAAAATTAGTACGATAAATTCTGTGCCATTCTGTAGCACCACTAATTTCTTCTTACATCCTTCCTCCACTTGGTACCTTCTTTCTTCTTTCTTTTCTTCATTTATTACTTCCAACTTTCTTTCCTTCTTCCTGTCCTTAGGTTTCGCGGTTTTATTATTCGTAGCAGCATCTACATATCTGTATTCATCCGCTTTGTGGTTAGTCTGGTGCTGATCGCGCGTGTTCACGACGTAAACCCTTCTTTCCACCATACGTAATAGTGACCGGAAAGGAGGAAAGGAGAGGATGGCCGGGAAGAGGCAGGTCTTCCTTTATTTTATTCCCTATTTAATATATCTTTCTTCTTATTATTATTATTACTATTATTATTTTTTTTTGTTCGCGAATAGGCCATCTTGGACCACGCAAGACATGCACTTGCACGGGCTCAGTATCATTTTATCACGTTGCAAGTCTTGCATGTTACCTCGTAATTAGGGGGATCAGCATTAGGCTGAATCCGATTTTTTCACCCCAGGGTTGTTAGTCCTGGAGGGATGGAAGATGAAATGATGATGATTATGAAGGATGAATGGACGGCACACTCAAACAGACATACACAAGCACACCCATGCCCGAGGCGGACTCGAACCGCGATCCTTCCGTCCGAGATCGCCACGGCACTACTGCCTTAGCGGTCTCGGCTATCGACCGGCCATTTTTTATTTTTTTTATTATTATTATTTTTATTATTATTATTATTATTATTATTATTATTATTATTATTATTATTATTATTATTATTATTATTATTTCCTTTTGCGCCTTTCGATGTCTTTGGGAGCAGTGTACGCCCGCGCCTTCTCCGTGCAATTGTGCGGCGCGGCGGCGAGGGCTGTCAGCGAGGGCAGCGGGCGCCTTCAGTCACCTTCGAGCGCTGGACGTGTGAGGTCGGTGCCTGCCTCCCTCCTCCTTACCGCGCCCCTCGGAGCTCATGGAAGAGGAAACTATGAGCTCAACCTCAGATCTAGTCTAGACGACCTGATTAGACCTTTGAACGTTCTGGTCTAGCGCTTTTGAAACTCTTTGATGGAGTCGTGCTCCGGTAAGAGAATATCAACTGCGGACTCATTCTTAACAAACGAACCACACCCTCACTTTTTTTTATGTGAGCCAAAGATATGTGCACACATAGCTTCATGGAAATTAGTGTTCTACTACAGACGTGCAACTAACGGACGTCAAAAATAACAATCCCTGTATGTTTCAATGTAAGTTAATTTCTTGAAGTGTATTTAGTGCGGACCGTTGAATGTAAGTTTTTGAAACGGGTAGAAGGAATTAACGAAAGAGAGAAAAATGTTGAGAAGAAAACACGTTTAACAGTATTCATAAAAAAAGTTCGTTGTTTTTGCGTCCAGAATTAGTAAATAAGAGTAAAAGGAGGTAAAAGAAAATTCTTTGTGGTGGTTAGTGTAGACATTTGCTCTCCATGCATTCTACTTAGGAGAATGATGTATCAAAACTCCAAAATATAGTGACCTCATTAACCTTGATAATGTATCAGGCAAGACGCATATGTGATGACATGGGATTTATGTAACTTAAATAATATGCATTTCTAACCAAGTTATGAACATAATATTTAAATTTTACAACTATTGCCACTTTTTCCACAGATTTGTATGGCATTATTAACAATGCATTATGCTTTTAATCATTATTTGCAATTTGAGCATAGAAACTTATATTGTGAGAATTGAGTTTTGAAAACTGAGAGAACTTCCAGTATAAAACAAATATTATTCTGATAGTTATTTTGACTTCATTGGTTTTTGTGTACCTCATGCAGATTAACGTTCAGCTTAGCAAAGGAATCTGTGATGCACAATATCTCGAAATAAAATACCTCTATTAAAACAGATGAACATTTTACCGCGTTATTTTTGAACGATGTATCTAAAGAATGTATGGTAATTTTAATTACAAGGAATTAGGTTCAGTCTCTTTTATAAAATAATTATGATTTACGAAATGTACCATTAGCTACTTGTCAAATACACGAGACCGATTTTACTTTTCAAAATGTGAAGTTGTATTATCTCAGGTCACGAAAAAATATTGTATCCCTTGTGATGGGAAATAAAATAGATAAAACTCTGAGATAAAGCAGAACATTAGTCTGCAGTAAAAAATCTGGCACGTAAGTTTGTTCCTGGTGTAATATTGCTGGTTTGTCAGGCTGCACGGATGGAACGCCGATAGGGATATCGAATTGCATTTGTAACCGGTAGCGCCGGCGTTCGCTGATGCCGCCTTGCAGATTCCTCGCTAGTGCGATTTACGGCCAGGCTCAATTAGCTGCTGCACCCAGGGTACAGTAATTTTAGACGTAAATAATTAAATGGCTAATTACCCGATCACTCGGCGCGTGATTTTCCCAGTTGGGTTCTGCATTTTGTCTCTTATTTGATCTATTTACATTGCATTTCAGTTGATCTCAAAGCCAATATTGAGCACTGTTCCTTCCGTGTTTACTGGAGAACAAATCAGAAAATTATTGGTTTCATTAATTAGGATATTTTATTATTACCCTTTTTCAAAATCCAATTATATAGAAGAGCGCGCACGGGAAAGAGAGATAGAGAGATACACAGACAGACAGAGAGAGAGATATTAAGGTCACAAATATTTTATAAAATTATTGTATTACAATATAATTATTGAATATTCATGTATTTTTATTGCTATTATAATTATTAATATTATTATTGAATATTATAAATTGCATTGTTCAGTCAGATTAAAACCTAGAGATTATGTTATTAGAACAGATACGTCAGACTTCCCACACCATCATTTCTTCTTGCAGGGTTTCACATTTATCGCTTCATGCGCTCTCCCAATGCCATTTCTCGATCATGGAAGATTAGTGGAAAAACAACAACACCCGTTCAGAACAGTCGTCTCTAGAATTCTCATCCAGAAAATAGCATAGTCTCATCTAGACAGTAGCATATAAAAATTAGATTTTTTGAAGCAAATGTCTCTATCGCTGAAACTCGCACACTAGACGACTTGTCTTTGCTGGCGTCATTGGTCGTAGATTTAAAAGACGGGGAGGGCGCTGCCCGTTCGCAGTTTTCGCAATTAACGTCCCAGTTGCAATTAGACTGCACTGCACAAAACCTTCACATTTCGCCGGCGCAGGCGGTGGGCAGTTGGGACGGCAGCAATCAGGTGTGACGTAGGCTCGTAACCGACACACAGGAACGGCTCTGGTTGCATCTTATGAGCGGGCTGTTTGCTCATCTTTCCGCTCCCTGCAATTAGGAGGATGTGGGCGAAGGCCAGCACGCTGCGCTGTCCTCTATGCTGGAGCAGGAATAACCATACGCGGTTTACTGGCGTTCCCGTGCCGCTAAACACACAGCCCCCTGCGGCTGTCGTATCTTGCCAAGGCGTTCTCCTCGCCATCGCGGTACTGTGACCATGCTCATCATACCTGTGAAAATAAGAAAAAAAATGAGATTTTTGGCTTTCTTCTTACTTGGTAGGTTTATAGCTGGCTGGCAGTATCCCTCTATTATTCGAGCCTGAGCATCTCTTGTAATACATCTTGAGATACCATTAAGTATCGTACTTCTTCACATGTTAACACTTTCGATATAAATTCTAAACCTAAACTTCCCCTCAGGTTTCTCCCATCAACTTGAACTAACTACTCTGTTCATTAACACGTTAGGTTGGAATGTGTACTCTATAAAGTTTGCACTTTTGTTTTAATTAATTCAAAAATATTATGTTGAAAGTGCCTAAATGAAAATATGAAATCTCTAAACATAAAAAGCAGATGGGACACTCAACAATTATTTAGCAAACGGACAGTCGTAGTTCGATAGCGTTAGAGGCAACAACTACTGCTGCGCTCTATCAGCGTATCGATACACTGTATCTCCGAACCAAAACACTTCAGTATTAATATTATCTAACAGTGTTATTTAAAGTGCTATCAGTGTTCCAAGCAGTGTACAGCGTTTCTCTGGCCGGCCTGCCGGCTGGCTCAACGTATCCACATGAACAAAGCAGTACCAGCCAACCTCAAGATGAATCCGTCACTTAACCTCCAAGAGCAACCCACGAAGTCGTACGCCGGAGCTGCAAATACTGTGAGTTTTCCATCAAAAGAACAATCTATACTACTGGGCGCATGCGAAAATCTAACTGTCCAAGACTATATAAGTAAACTAACCGAATTTGTTCCCCCCAGTTCCATTTACTTTTATATCAAGAAAATCCAATAGCAGAATATGTGTGTTTCTGAACTCGAAGATCAATGCTTATCTTATAACTAACAAATACCCTACTCTGATCATTAAAAATACTACTGTTAATGTGAGACCCCTAATTAACAAACTCAAGAGAATCATAATATCCAACGTATACCCTTTTATTCCAAACGAGGAAATCACAAATATTTTCAAGAATCATGACATTAAATCTATCTCCAGTATATCTTTCATCAGAGCTGGTCTGTCTGACTCTAACGTCAGTTACATTATGAGCTTCAGAAGGCAAACATTTATCCAACCTGAGGAACTTCAAAAAAACTCCCTCAGTCATCAGTGATTGTATATGAAGGTACACCATATAGAATCTTTTTCTCTGCTGAAAACATTACTTGTTTCAATTTCAAAATGGAAGGCCATATTGCTAGTAACTGCCCACAAAATCTTCCCAAAGAGAATTGCCTTCTGGACACTCCCAGTACAAATATACCAATTATCCCTTCTAATAATATGGAAGTACAGTCTACCATAACTGAAACACCCACTGCCCCCTCCACCAGTGACCCTGATGAACTTTCCTCCCCTTCTTAAAAGAAGCCTCCCCAATAAATCCTCTTCCCTATCTGAAGCAACTAATAATGTTAAAGATAATAATTAAGATAATAATGTTGAAAAAATAAAAAAAGAAACAGAAAAAGAATTCTTCAAAACATGAAGAACTGGACCAAGATAGCAATCCTGATAAAACAATTGAAGACATGCTCAGCCCAACTAAAGATCTGCTTGAAATGAACCAAAACTCTTTCCCTCTGTCAGCAAATCAATTACACTTACTACTAGAAAATACTCTGGGCTCTGCTGATCCTCTAACCATAGTAAAGGACTATTCCAATGATATTCCAGCCGTTATAAAAATGCTCAATGACATTTACTCTGTATTAAAGGATAGAATTATCAAAGGCAGAGTCACCAGAATAATAAAAAAACTGCAGAAACACCTACCGGAATCAGACACATCTGAGTCTGAATCCAGTATGGAAACTACCTGACACTAAAATTTTTAATTCAGGTCTCTTAAAAAACACCATTCCCCCCTTGCTAAATAAATTTCAAGCAAACAAATGAAGATACTCCAATGGAATATTATTGGATACTATTGTCGTTTTGGGTATCTGCAACTATTACCCAGATATCATTTGTTTGCAAGAAACCAATTTCAAAGCTAATCACTCAGCTAATATTAAGAATTATCAATGTTTCTTTAAAAATAGAACCACTGATCATGCTTCTGGTGGAGTAGCCATATATTTAAAAGCTTCAATTTTGGCTGATAACCTTATGATAAAATCTAATCACATCCTCCAGGAATGTCCCCAATTCAATTCTGTGAGACCTCAATTCTTTGATAAGGAAAGATTTCCATTTCGGATTTATTAAGATTTAATTTTCTATTCCTTTTTGTAGTAATTAACAGTTATGTAATTTTCACGTTTAAGTTCTATGTTTTATATCCATATCATCTCTGTACTGTAACATCAATTGTAACCTCAAAATTGGAAAAACTAAAAATTGACAATGTAAAATATAATATATTGTTTTATTTAGTCGCTAATGACCTAGCCGTTGATGCGACTTAAAAAAATTTTAAAAAAATTATTTAACTCACTTTATAGTATCAACAAAATGTAAAATATCAACTTTATTTGAACCAATCCCAAAGACAAGTCAATAATCTTTCGTAATTATTTGCATTTTCATATTGTGAAGAAAATATTTAGTTCTTTTACGAAGAATTCTTAACAAATAATTCGTTGACGTAAATTTTAATCTTTTTTGCGGAGTAGCAAAAAGATGCAAAAACTCAATAACTTCGTTCTCCAGAATATCGACAAAAAGAATATAAGTTGGACGAATACATACAAACGTCCAATTTCACGTTTACTATATTATTTTTTCATGTTACTTAATCAGTAATATATGTTTAATGAATTAGTTCAATATTTATTCACACCTCCACCTTCATTTGATCTCCTTTTCACGATAAATAACTTTTCACTGAAGTTTCCATTTTGTTTAAATAAATATCATTATTCTTAAAATTACTGTTATATTTAAATTATGTCTCTAAAAAGTGTGTACTCTTCAAATTAACGTAATTACAATGCGTTAAATATGTTCTACAGGAACACGCAGACGACAGAGTTGTGAATATTACTGGGTGAGTTTTCTTTCAAAAAATAAAAGACCCTGTTCCTCCTGACATAATTATGTATCCCTTGAAATGTATTAGTACACAAATCTAAATCGGTCCTTTCCCCATTTGAGTCACGTGTGGCTTCACTTTCCGCCGAGGTAGACTCATTTCTCCTCCTCAGCCATCTCTTCAAAGGCTTCAGACGGAGCCTCCCTTCGCAGTAGCTGCGCGCTTTTGTTTTCTTTTGTGCGGCGGAGCTCGATTGTTACCGTAAGGCCCGCCGCGTTCCCTCTCGTACGAGTGTTTGAAAGATAATGATGGATGATTGCCAATAGTGAGAACTTAATGACCAAAGCATACAGTGAGAATGGCTTTTTATGAAATGTTTGCGTGGACTGGTTTAGGTATCCTGCTTGTGGAGATGTTCACCGGAGCTCCGTTGATCTAGATCCAGTCATGGAAGAAGATACTGCTCGGAAGTCATAAGAAGTCATTTATTGCTGAGTGCTGCGGAATGTTGTTAAATGGGATTCAACAGGCAAAAATTCTTTTAAGTTATTATCATCGTGTCATTTTCAAGCATACCCAATTTCTTAACAGGAGGAGCTGTGTTTGCGTACCTGAATGGAATTCCTTCCCTCGTTCAATAATTGTGTCTTAAATTGGATATCTCGGACTGTTAGCGGGTGGAAATCACTTTAAAACTTCGCGGTGGGTTATTTTAATTAGCAGACATGTTGTTGTGAGCCGCAGACGACCCTTGTGTTGTCGGGAGAATCAGGCTACTTGACCACATTCCCTTTTTAAGCTCAAGAATTAGCGAATTTGGCAAGAATTTGGGACGGTCGTAACGGATGAAATGGCCATCGGTGGTTTAAATCTGTATTTATGATCGCAGTTAACTGAAACAACCATAATTTGAAAGAGAGTACTGGTAGTAAGGGAGCAGTAAAACGATTTTACTTTTATTTTGCAATTAGGAATGGCAGTGAAAGAACTGTGTCATTGACACTCTTGCGTTTCTATAGTTTCCTTGCGTCCATAATTCCTATTTTTACATCATTACTTCTCGTATCACGCAGGTAAATGAAATTTTCAAGAATTTTACACAAGGAGAAACAATAAACTGGAAGTCAATTTGGTAAAATACTGGACTTAAAGTGCGTGAAAATAAAAGTTGCTTTCTTTAGTGCAAATTGCGAATGCTTTTGGGAATTAAGTAATTTGTTACATTTAAAATTTAAAATTAAAATCTTACGTAAATACCTTGACAATACCTAAGACTTGACAGAAAATGTATTAAGAGTCTAATTGAGAAAGGAGAAGGGATGAAACTTACGAAAATCATTTGCGTTTCTCATTTCATGGAGGTTTGTTGTTACTACTTTGTTTTTAAAATGAATATCACAAACGAAAGAGCCAATAAGGAGAACTTCCTACTTTCTTTTAATATTGCTTTGAGGGCATCTGTAACAATGTTATACAGGTATATTTTATGATGACAATAAATGTTATATAGTTTCTATGTATCAGTAAATTTGTAGTGTAATTCCCGCAGTTTCTTGAAAGAGTTTCTGGTTTCATAAAAAATTTATCGTTACAGGTATTGCAAATGTCCCATCTTTCACTTATTTTAAAAATATTTTAATAAATGTAAAATAACGAAATGTGCATACAAAGCGTTAATTACTTGTGCATTCTCTTAGATTAATTGCATACAGCTGTGCAAAATGGAAAAGGGACCAAATGACAAAGAGAGAAGACGAAGAAGAAAGAAGGAAGTGAATGAAGACGGAAATGAAGAAAAAATGGTGTTACTAGAGAAGAAAAAAGTTCTTAGAAATACTGGGAATGATATTTGTATTGAAACTGAAACTCCAAACCCATCAAAATCAAAGTTTTCTCGCTACAGTGCTGTTTATCATTTTCTTTTTATCACCGACGGGAGGCAGATTTTGAATAAACATTTAATGATTATGTAAAGTCATTCAATACGACTATCAGTACTTTGTTTTTTTATTGTAAGTTTGTCCTTTAATTCAATGATTAATATCGGATAAATATTGGAGAATTTCTATATAAATTATAATTTAATTATCAATATATGTTTCAAATTACAAACTAAAAACATGTCAGAGTTAGGGTTTATGACATCGGTACGGGAATAGCTTTATACTGAAACCCTAATAAACATTTGAATTAAAACCATATTCGGTCATTGAATTACTATCCATTACTGGAAGCCCATCGGAAACACGAAAAAAATTATTGAGAAAAATCTGGAATATTGCTTTCCATTATTTGAACCTCTTCTCAAACCCTGTGTACGCGGTGTTTAGTTTCACGCGTCGAGACGTAGTTACAGCCAGGGGTAGACTCTCAGAAGTCGCACAAAAAGCCGACTTTTCGGTCCGCACGCTAACACGCCTTAGCGCATGACGCTAATGCTCCGAGTGCGCAATGGCAAAAGCTCCCGCCGTCAGCAGCGACCGTCTTTCTGTCAGGCGGCGCCTTATAAGGGCGACAGAATTCGCAGGGGTGGGCGCTTGACATGTTTATACGCCTCGGAAACAAATAGAGACGCCATTAGGGAACCGGCTGAGACTGGCCTCGGGCGCGAGGGGCCCTGCGCATTTACATACTTCGTGATTCACGAACAGCTCCAGTTCCTTCGTTCGCCATCGTTTACAATTCAAAGTCGATACGTGCGGATCATCGATATGGCACATGTTTGCTTAACGGACGTGTTCTTCGGGGATATCGGGAATCCATCGGGGCTTTGGTGGTCTCCTTCTTATAAATCGAGTGCACCGCTGACAGCTGGTGACGTGAGGCAGGGCACGAGCTGACCACATGTGGTTGCTCAGCAATAGGTTATGACGTTTCAGAACGTACGCTCAAAAAAAGTTTTATCTTCAAATTTTCTCTAGTTCTGAGCAAAACACCATCACTGTGACTTAAATTTGGAAGATGTTTCATTGAAAGGTTTTGTTCCTGGAATTGGTCACACAAGGTATGGCTACAATGTCAGTGTTGATGCAGCATATATTTAAACAAATTGTTTGAATTCTTTCTACTTTTTTCTGTCGTGTCACCCATAACTAAAATATATAAAGGACACTTAGCAATATATTTCAAAATCTCTTTTATGATGGTGATCGATTTATGTGAGGAGGGATTATTGGAGAATAAAATAATTAACACACCGTTCGAAGGCAGATTAAATTACCACCTTAAAACGCTTTAGTTGTATCTATATAATTAGTTTATGGAGTAGTTAGGAATCTCAGAGAAGTAATTCAAGAATGCTTACACTTTTTTATCCTTTTAGTATTAACTTGTTGGTACCTTAAAAATCAGGTGATTTTCATTTACATTCAAGACGTAGTCATTCTCTTCAGCAATGTATTAATGTTTGCAATAAGTAAAAAAAACTCTGCTCGGTTTCACAGTTCCCATTACTCGCTTTCTTCTCATTTTCTTAATTAATATTGATTACCATAACCACCATCTTCTTTTTCATCTTTCCTTTCCAGAATCATTTCTCTCAAGGGACCACATATTAGGGAACGGTGACATTCGCCAACGTACTTTCAAATATAAAGTGAAAAAGCAATTAAATCGATGACATTTTGAATTCGTGGTGACTTTTAGCAATGAAAAAGTAAACCTTACACACGATGAGAAAAAATACGTCAAAGAGAAGACAGCGCTGCAGCGTTTTGAACCTTTTCGCTGACTACCGAATATTATTCATCCCATTGATTGACATGAATTGTTTCCGGGCGCGTCAACTTCTAGGGTCATTGGCCTTGTAAGTATAATGTATGTGTTATCACGGGAGGTATCGGTATTCTTCCTCCGCTGAATGGTGAGATCCGGCACCGACTACATGTCAGCCAGCGGGGTTTCCCACAGCCAGATTACCATTGGGTTGATTGATTGTTAGTGTTTCCGGACGCGTCTAGTACTGAGATCATAAGTCCCGTAAGTGTAGTGCTTGTGTTTTCATGAAGAGATGGCGGTGAATTCTCCCACTGGGTGGCGAGATCCGGGACCGATCTACCATCGACTAGCGGGGTTCTCCCTAACCAGGTTTCATCGACGAGCGGGACACCGCTGCAACCGGGACCAAGTTCGAAGTCCCCAACCAGTCTTCTAGCATATGTGGTAGTGTAGTGCATGTAAGTGTTATTGTGTAAAGGGTGAGAATAGGACAAGGAAGAGGAAGGAAAGACCGCGCGCGGCCCGTGGCCCGTTTGCTAAGGTACTGCTCCAGCATTCGCCTGGTGATGATCCGAGAAACCACGGAAAAACTAGCGATGAGAGCAGCCGGCTGCTAGAATTCTCTTCCATATAGCGACTAAATTCGAACTAGCTGAAAAGTTAGTGTTGAAAATCCTGCCGCCGTCGGGACTCGAACCTAGGACCTCCCGGTCAGAGGCGCTGCAGTGACATCAGTTGATGCAGAGTGCCACCGCTCTTGATCCCACCAGTAGGGCACCGCTTCACCTGGGACATGCTCTAATCTCCCGCTGGTGTCCGGATGAGTGGTAGTGCATGTTAGTGTCGAAAATGATATCACATTCTGGACTCGAACTTAGGCCCTCCTGATCAGATTCCCTGCAGTGACGTCAGTTGATGCTCTGAGCTACCTCAGCTGGATTGTTCATCCGAAAATTGCATTTTTTAAGCTGACTGCAACATTGGATACAAGGGAACATACAACCGATTGCGGCTACTGTCTTAGTCCTGAATTGGCACTTGTGATTGATATTGTGAACATTATGTAAAGCACATCCTCTGCGCACGTGGTTCCCTGCGGTGCACAAGAATGGAAGGTATTATGTTCTCCACGTGATTTTATTCCGAGGTTCTGCAGTCGATAATAGTCTTGTTTACAACATCAGACGTAGTTTGTGATATAAAACGTGACTGGTACCCTCAATCTCATAATATCTTTTGCAGAATTTTTTTTATGATCCACCTAACTCTTCGATTCTAAAATGCATGTTCACTTTTCAGTAATGTCACAAATTCGCTTGTTCACTTCTTCCAATTTCGACACTATTTCTCCACTCACTTACTGTTCCCCCTTACAAATTTCGAGTACACCTCTTAGAAGTTTCCTCATCCTTGTGTGTGCACCGCACTCAACTTCATAGAAACGTAAACGTGCTCCAATCAACATATTCTTTTCTGAAGAGCGATGTAAAGCTTCAGAAGCAAGCATGCCGACACAAAGCGCGAGTCTTAACAGAATCACGCTTCCAACACTTGTCGACGCGAAGAAGCGGCTAATTAGAAGGAGCACCGCACCGAATGGGTTCGGCTCCCGGACCGATCACACCGCACCGACGTGGCGCACGGTGGGGAAACCTTTGCAAAGCCTGGCCAAAAGCTGAAGACGCGTTACGCTTGAAACATTTCTTTGCTGGGCGTTTGAGAATAAATGAATTTGAATCTAACCCCAAAAATAATTATGTATTTGGGATTTATTGTAGTCGTTCATTCAAAGCAGAATATGAAAAAAAATTATTTGTTCGGATAAATGTGTTGAATCAGAAACGTACACACTTTGGAATTGAAAATAATATTAGTGTGAATAGATTTAGAAACAAATAGTGGCTTATGTACCACATATACATGACGTCCCAACATTGACCTAACCTTGTTTTTTTAACAAAACTCAGGTATTTTTAACAAACATAAATATTTATAACAGCGAATTATTTAAAAAATAAATATCGGCGGAACATTTAAAATTCCTGTAACCATATGAAAGCACAAAATCATAATAATGAATCAAAAATAAAAAATGAGATAATTTTTATGCAAATTGTAGGTGACAATTGGCACACCCCCGTTAGGCTTCAGCCCCTCCCAGAAATCAATAATTTTAACTATTATTTTATACTAACAAAAGTCATTTATATTAAATTTAGTTCACCAAATAAACAAATGATGTGCAATTAAAAATAATTGTGCACCTCCTGGAATTGCGTACAAATTCCTCAGTCATTATAATCTCATTCGCCAACGTCAACGTGCTGTAATGTTTTGTAAAACATCATGTATTACAATATAGATTTGAAAACTATCAAATGAGCCGTGAGTAAACATTTTATAAAATATCCCAACAAGTATTGTATAAGATGTTACGATTCGAAACTCGTACATAGTTTTTCTATTTTATATAATTTCCAAAGTACTATAATTAGCGTTTAAATTTTAATTCTTTATTGTGAGAGACGTTGCAGACTACTATTGATACCAGTTAAAAGTAGGCGTTGAATTTTTATTACATTTGTGTTCTAATAACTGTTCTTCCGATAAGATCTCAGTTTGGTAAACTGGGACTATGATATCAAGGTGGATCCTATTCTTACATAAAAGTTTTCCAATAATTTTCTCGCTTTTGGCCATCTCTTCTGAATAAATACCCCACCGTGCGATGGCAGCGTCGGCGGGAGATCCTCATCGAAATGTGAATTCCCCGCCTTGGGGCTCACGGCAAAGCACGTTACCGCTTTGGGCAGCGTGACTCCCACCTGAAGCGGAGCTTCTCATAAATCAAGGGCCATTACGAAACGCGTAAAGCCAGTGGCCGGCGGCGGCGGTGGGAGCATCGTAAGGGGCTTTGTGAGCGGCGAGGGCGCGAGAAGCACAGCTCTTGCAGCACGCCGCCCGCCCCTCGATCACGTCACCTTCCGCTCCGACTGGGTATCAACTGATGTCACTGCAGTGCCTCTGATCGGGAGGTCCTAGGTTCGAGACCCGACGGCGGTAAGATTTTGACACTAGCTTGTCAGCTAGGTCAAATTCAGGCGCTGTCTGGGGGAGAATTCTAGCGGCCGGTCGTTCTAATCGGTAGTTTTTCGTGGTTTCACCAATCGATACCAAACGAATGGCGGAGTAGCACCCTAACAAACGGGCCACGGACTGCGCGCGATCTTTCGTACATCTTCCTTGTCCTATTCTCTACTCTTACATACACTTACACTAACGTGTACTACACTACCACACTTGCCGGGAGACCGATCGGGATCTTAAAGCTTCTTCCGGCTGGGGCGCTGGGTGCCCGCTGAATGGTCGCCGGCTTGGTGACCATCCAGCGGGGCATGAACTACCTCGCAAAAATATGCACACACTTATGAACTAATGACCAAGTATACGCTCCCGGGATCACTAAGAATCATTCCGCTCCTCGTTGGCAGCGGCCGTGCGGATGGAACTGATAAACGTTTCCAGATGTGGGTAATATTCTGTGCCGGAGGTTGTCAAGTTGTGTCAAGATTGTGCCTCTCACACATGGAGGAACGTTTAATGCACCCTGAAGATGAAATGTTATTAAATGCCTGGGTTTAAATATACTAACTTTCCTAATAGTTTATTTTTTGCATTTTTTATTGTATTGAAAAATCATTTAAAATACTGGATAATTACTATTTTAATACAAACGAATGGCAATAACGTGTCAGAAACTGAACTTTATAACCCAAAATATTATGGGGCTCAATTTCCAAAAAAATGTCTGGGTACTCGTGTCCTGTGTGTCAAGTCAACTCTCACTTTTCAGTTAAGTTCTTTATTTCTTCTTACGATCTTCCTTTTGGAGTTGTTAAGATACCCAGTTCATTGCACTCCGGAGGCGGTCATTGGCCGTTTCCCATGTTTTGACCCAGGATTCCTATTGAGACTAATATTTTGTTTTAATTCTTAATCTCAAAAAACATGTTGTAATAACACTGAATTCCTCTTTTGTGAGCACGTATAAATGGGAATAGCTTTACTTGACACTCGCAGATGAGAAACTATACGAGAAGATCAATCTTATCCTGCATACGGAATTACCAGCGTTGTTATTTCCACCCTAGGCGCAAAACAATACTTGTAGTCACTCTCTTCGTTCATTGTATTTCTAACGCAACTGATTTTACCTTGAAATGTAGCACCAAGCTTTAAACGCAGGATGACTGGGTGCCATTTTGTGGCAATGCTCGAATCGCATATCTATTCGAAGTCATCGGTGTGTAGCCAGCCCGGTTTCGTCTTAGAGTATGGGTTTCTGCTAAACTTTAATGATAAGATTCAGTTTCCCGTCCAATAAAACACAACAATAAAATAAAAAAGTAGTGGAAGAATACAAAAAGGGCTGAAACAGGAATGTCACAATGATAATAAGTTCACAAAATGGCTCTTTTTGAATGAGATTCTTGTTGACTTATTTTTTGTCGTTGATCACGATCGATACCGAATCCAAAATCCCTCTTAAAGAGCTAGGTTTCTTCAATATTTTCAAAATTTGTCGGTACTGTCGAACTTTAGACATTAGTCGTTGTATCACATTACACATAGAAAGAAATGTAGTGAGTAAACAGATTTCTAATTTCTACTTAAAATTTGATTTTTTGTATTGTTTTTTATTAACTTGTAATTTATTTTAATGATATGGTGAGAGTAGAAACATTTCATTTTTGTAGTAGCCGGCAGAGTGACCTAACTAATGAAACCTATATGAGGAAACATTGTGCTAAGGCTCTCGAAACCCGCTCAAGGCATGCATGCTTTCCCCGTTGTGAGAATAGCATGAAGGGCAAAGGCAATACCATAAATTTTTCCATATGATCTATTAAATTATTTTCATTATTTCCAAGAAAGCTATGTACCAGATCACTGAACTTAGTCGCGTAAGGAAGAGGAAAAGCACTGAGTGATGAGATCAGGCAAAACCAACAAAGATAATGGTAGGCAGAGTCGTGCTCCAGCGAAGTCGATGAAGAGAACGTGGCGGTGCGAAAGAATGCCGCTTCGACGCTCGCGACGCACAGTGGATGAACATTTCGAAAACCTGGCGAAATGAAAGTGTTTCTGCATATCGTAGACCGTTTAAAATAAGATAACATTCTCTATTGAATACTTTTAATTTAAAAACCATGTATTCTTTCGCTGCATTTCACCATCGATTCAAAGTTACCCATTCTATGTGAAGGGCTTGTAATCGTAACCTACACTAACCACCGGCTGACTAACGTTATTCCAAACGTCAATATCGATTTCGGCCAATCAATATTCTTACTATACGTAGAAGTATTCGAAACATTGTTACAAATTTTCAGCTTTTGGGAATCGAAAATATCCACTTTTTATCATGAACGAGAATTTTGAGAAATTGCTTTGACGCATTTATGCATTTGTGCATGTGACATTTGTTCCTGATTTTTCAGCAACCCTACATGGACAGACGTTCGGCAGAACATGGAATCTTCTTCCCGGCGTCAAGTCACCTGCCGAACATCTGTGCATTAGGGATTGACTATTTGTAAGGGGCAAATGTTACATGCGTGACACCGTAATATGGAATTTCCCAATGCATGTTTATTGTCCTAGCATCATTCTCGACCGGGCTACACGCCCTGTTAGTTTGTGACATTTATTCTGAAACATACAGAGGCAGTACCATAAGCTTACGGCCTGACCATGAAAATACTAATCCGTGGGAAAACCTGAGGAATAGAGTCTCGTTTTTCATTGTAATCCTATCAGTTTGCAATAGCTGACATCTCACTCAGTTTGTAGAGAATGATACTTGAGTTAGATGTGGGAGTGAAATCTCATGCTTTTTTAGTTTATTCATGACAATTCACCTGTGCATTCTTCCTGGGTCTCAAAGAACGCGTTAAGAACAATGGTTTCAACGAGTTGATCTGTTCATCCTACAGTCCAGATTCGGCATCCAGCCAATTCTCCCCTTACCCAATTTCGAGAAAGACCTTCGGTGAAGAAACATTTCAGATGAGTGTGAGGCGAAAGAAGCAGTTTTTGACCATTTTTACGTACGAAACTTTGGAGTATTTTCAAAATCATAGATAGGTAATACGCAGATGTGAAACATCGGTTGAAGTAAAGAATGATTAAGTTGAAAAGTTTATTATTTTCTCTTGTATCACAAATAGAATTTATTAAAGCAAACAACTCATGGAACTCACCTCGCATATAATGCGGCTTGGGGAAGAAAGGCCACAATTTGATCAAAATCGAGTTTTGAACATTTCTGATGAGCGGGGGACTTACTAAGATTGGTCCTGTTACTGTCTCAAACCCATCATTTGTTGTGTTTAATGTGTTGAAAGCGTGCATTCGAGTGAGAGTTCTATTCCGCATAACTTTGATGAATGAGCCTATAATGACCAAGTGGTAAATTCAATTGTATTCAAGTGAAATCGTTTCTGCTGCATAACTGTTTCTATACAATTAGAGACTATACTGAGCATCACAAGAAAAGTAACATTAATTTTAACAACGATACATAATGCATTATTTACCATCTGAACTGTATAAATGTGTATAAAGAACCTGTAACAAGTATTGTATTGCATCCTCCGGGTCAATGACCCCCATCTCGATCAGGTTTTTCATCCAGTTTCCCTGATCCATTGAGCAAATGCTGAGATAGCCCTTTGTTTTGCTTCTGGGCTTAAATGTAACTTCATTTTCTGTGCACGTCTTCTAGAATTCAGTGGGAAATACAATTATTCAAATTATCGTTGTCGCGGCAGGAAGTATAATTCCGAAGGACAACATGGATAAGAGCCAAAATTTATTGCCGTTTTATCCTTGAAAATTGATTTTATTACATGGGAGGTTCTTTTTCTTCAAAATTTAAGTAGTATATGACTTAGTGTAGGGATCACAGAATTTTGAAAATGTGCACACAATTCACTTTTCCCCATAGCACGTCATAGGCAGTTTTTAACTTTTTGACGTAAAATAAATAAATAAATAAATAAATAAATAAATAAATAAATAAATAAATAAATAAATAAATAAATAAATAAATAAATAAATAAATAAATAAATAAATAAATAAATAAATAAATAAATAAATAAATAAATAAATAAATAAATAAATAAATAAATAAATAAATAAATAAATAAATAAATAAAATAAATAAATAAATAAATAAATAAATAAATAAATAAATAAATAAATAAATAAATAAATAAATATTCGTACAGATCTTGAATCATGGTAATGATCTTTCAACTGATAAATCGAAAATAAACCAAACACAAGAAAATATTAACAATGATTTATGTGTTTAATTGAAGCATATCAATAAAAATAACCGACAGACATAATGTTTCATAAGATATATTTCTCAAAATAATTGATTGTTGATATGTATTATTTAACATTTTGACCATTTTGTAAATTTGTGTCGAGATTCACGTTCAGTAACTCTTCAATCTCAAAGCAACCATTGCAACATTATCCATATGCGTTTTGAATGTTATTTCATTTTTTGGCCAGCTTTTCGGATCGTATTCCCTACCGTCCGGCGGCGGCGTGACTGCGTGGCGGCGCGGCAAATGCACGGAAGCGTCGGGCGGCCCGGGCGCAGCGCCGCGCCGAGCAGCGAGGGTCATGCGCGCTCTTCGACCCTTCTCCGCACCCCTCAATTCCCCACCGCTCCCCGCCCCTCCGCCTCACCCCACCCCATCCCAGCCCGCTCCTCGCCGCGCACGCCCTCACGCCCGGGCGAGATCGCGGCGCGGCGATACGGCGGCGTGTCGAAAATTACATTCATGACGCCGCGTGATGTCACCCTTTCAATTGCGCGCTGGCCTCACTTGTTTAAACAAAGTAATGGCGCCCCGCAAGGATGGTGGTTGGGCCGCTCAGGGGGCCTTTGCCACGGCCCTCCATTACGTCGTTAGAGCGCACGGCCCCCTTCGCGCGCCCTTGGCGGCCAGCGGCTGGAGGAAGCGGTCGGCCCGAAAATTGCCTCCTGCGCCGTTACGACACTGGCAGGCACGGGGTGCGGCGGTCGCAGTTGCGTCGTCTCTTCCTTTTCCTTAGGATTTACTTTATTTGCTTTCCTTTTGCGGCATGGAAAGTAGCTTAGTGTAGGGAGGTGAAGTGAAAAGAAGTGCAGAACGACAATAAGCAATAACGTACCCAAAATTGATGCAATCCGTTGTATGTGGATTGCACGTGCTTTTATTTCTTTTGCCTACTAATAATTAATTGTTATGTTGTATATTATTGTTGTATTATCATTACAATATTATTATTTCATTATTGTTATTGTATTATTTATTATTATTGCTATCAAAATTAATTTTTTTTTTTATTTTGATTATTTTCGTTTCACACCAAATGTGGGGAGGTAGAAGGTTTTTCGTTTTCGAACTTTTACTTTCTGTAATTCTATTTTCCCCTAACATCTTTCCGCTTATCTGACGTTTCACTAGCATACTTCCCTTTCTTCATAATTCTTTTTATTTTTAATTTGGCTACTTTCCAGAAATCGGAACGTTGCTTCCTTAGTCTTGGAACATAGTTTGTGTTCTATTGTTAACCTATTCAGCTTTCATTCTCTTTTTTCATTTCAATGAAACTCTGAAAAAGAGTTTAAATTTTTCTTACCCATTTTGCTTCTGTGTTGTTGGTAATCAATAATTCGTATACTTTCCTAGTCGTCATTGTCGCGATTTCTAGTCGCAATTTCTAGAAAACGCAGTAAAAATTCAGTTTCATAATCTCTATTGTTGAAACAAAACATTGCATTGCTCCATAATTACTTTAATAATTAAAGATATTTTGCATAAAATTTCGAATAAACCTAGCTATAATAAGAAAAGTAATTTCTTTATTGTAGTGAGAAAAATCCACTTTAATAGATAGTACGCGAGAACAGAGAGAGACAGAGAGAGAAGAGAGAGACAGAGAGAGACAGAGAGAGACAAAGAGAGACAGAGAGAGACAGAGAGAGACAGAGAGAGACAGAGAGAGACAGAGAGAGACAGAGAGAGACAGAGAGAGACAGAGAGAGACAGAGAGAGACAGAGAGAGACAGAGAGAGACAGAGAGAGACAGAGAGAGACAGAGAGAGAAGAGACAGAGAGGACAGAGAGAGTGTTCACGCAACTAACAATGTTGTTCAATGTCTGATACGCCTGGCAGCTTGGTGGCGACTGTACAGATTCTTTTATTATATGTTACAAATACGTAAGTAAATCAAGGCGATCCTTGTGGCTGTGTTTTGAACCAGTGCCGCCAAGAGATGCATTGAGTATCGGTTACGCCGAACATAGTTCCAATGTACTTGTTAACGGAGAGGCATGACGCCTTGTAAGCCACTGTTTTTTACAGTGTTTTTTCGCGGCTACAGTTTATTTCTGCTACCATTGAGTTCACTGTCATGTGGCACATCTAACGTGTAAGTGGTGCCCTTGTTTGTTATGTGTTACGCGGCTGGGATTCCGTGATCAACGGTTTCTACCACATGCTCTCTCCTATGCCACGTGCGCAGGCCCACGGCTGTACTGCATTTCTTTTACTCTGTACTGCAGTTTCATTTAATACACTTTAATAGTTTGTGTGAATTGTGTAATTGTTTGTTATGTATTTGTGTTGCAACATAAACTCAAAGATTTGAACAACAAAGTGTTTGAACAGGTTCTAAAATGCCATCCACCTTCCCATTCATAAGAGCTTAGAAATTAAAAACTGAGTATTTTAGGAGTGTATAGGGTTGTCTATTATCAGATTTCACTGTTTTCCGACACAGAGAGAGAGAGAGAGAGAGAGAGAGAGAGAGAGACAGAGAGAGAGAGAAAGAAAGAGTCAAACTCGATTAAAACACGAAAAATATTCAAAATTATGATACAATATCGCGTCATCAGATTTACTATATTAGTGACTTCCTTGTTTGAGAAGTCGTGCAAACATATTACAAAGAGAATTTCCATAGTTATTTTTTGTCTGCGATTGTTCCCTGGTTTCCGATGCGTAACGAGACGCAATACCGTCATTACCATTCTTCATCTACGGAGATAAATGCGACCTGCATACGTTCCAATCGCTTTATAAGTAATATATTCAATGAGACGTCCCTGAGAAAATAACGAGGCGATCAGGACTCTGTATGCAGAACAACTGAAAGGACAGTATTTCATCAATTATTTTCTGTAATGGCTTGCAGGTCATAATCTACGAGAGTTAGAAGTATTGCATTGGCTTACCATGTGAAAAATTTGAATGACAATTATTTAATCAGTTTGTTTTTGCTATAAGATCTTATTATGTTGTTTTACTGGTAATTATGTGAAATTGAGTTTGATAAATATTTGACGTTTTTGTTTAAAATAATCTAGAACTTTTGGTTTGAAAGTGAACGAAAAGATATCAAACGTCCGTCTGAAGCAGGAAAATGGAGGTGGTTTATAGACAATTTTGATCTAAGAAAGATTTAAGAAAGAGCATTACCCAATGTAACCCATTATTAAAATTTTGAACTGATGTGATCCATAGTAATACATGGCGATATTTTGTAATATCATGGCTTAAGTCGTGCAAATTAATTAAAAAATTCAATAAATTAATCTTTATTACTTTTCATCAATTAAAGCAGTGAATTCAATAAATTCCGTAGTCATTTATTACTTTTGATCATCTGTATTTTACTGAAACCAAAGAATAAACACCTTACTAATTCTCATCTTAAATTGCATAAAGATAAAAATATAATATTAAGGAAATAAAAGTAATTCTTAAAACAGTTAAATCTGAAATTTCAATCGATATTTGACTACTCAAGCAAAGAGTATTATTACTGAAATTTATCGGAAATAGTCGTGAACAAGGCTATAATTGATTTTCGTCGAAATATTAAAACACCAACATGATAATTTGGGGTTTCCCGCGACAGTAAATAAGCAAAATTCATTCCGAAAGTGTGATAAATATGTAATAATAGTGATCAGAAAGAATCAATTAACGTTTCTTAGATCCCTGAAAACACGAAGTGCCGATAAGTAAGAGTGTAGGCTGAAGTGCCAAATTCCTGTGGGTTTGTTTTGCAACGAAGGAATTGTCAGTCAGCTGGAGGGAACGGGGGGGGGGATTGCCTCAAGGAGGTGACGAAGGTGAAGGCGATAGCAGCCGCGTCTTGCAGAGGCGAAACTTACAACGAAGTAAAGGTAGACGTCCAAGATTTAAGTACAGGAAAACGCAACTTTGGGAAGAATTGTGTTATTGTAAGATGTAGAACACTATCCAAAATTAGACAGACTTTGAACCGATCGCAGCAGACTCGCAGGTGTACATTGGTATTCCCATTACGAGAATCCTCCGTTCAGAGACTGTTAATAGTAGAAACGAGTATAAAAGAAACGAAACTCATGCCTGTTGACACTCATTTTTACTTGCTCAACTTACTACGTTTATACGTAAGTAGTAAATTACTTCACCTAATACGTCCTGTAATAAGAATTAAATTTCTGCGAGTCTGACATCGAAAAATAGAACGATAGCAAAACGTCTGCCGGTCCGTCTGTGGTCAACAAACGCGCCTAAACCTTTTGTCGATTTTCCCCAAAGTTAATATTCCTCGATAGATCTGGCCCAAACTCAAAGCTCCGAGAATTTTAAATGGGTATTTTGATTGTTTGGGGTACTTAATATGAAGCGTTTACGAAAATTTTCAATTTTCAAAAATCAGATCCATTCAAAATGTTCAAAAATTGCTTTAATATTTTTCTCTGAATGAGCAAAGGACGCTTAAAAATTGCACGATCTCATTGTTGTTGATCGCTCTGGTTTTCAAAACGTTATACATAATGTGAGAATGTATTTTATGCTGTAAGACCACTAGTTAATTTTTGCATATTGCAAGCAAATATCACCACACTTAACTGAGTTTGCTACATCCATAATGCAGTACTTTACACCATAAGTAGAATTTTATGTTGGACTGGGTTTTCGTATGAAGGTAAAATATATCTAAAGTAATTTCCTACTTGGAGAGCGACACTTGCCAGGACAATCCATCACATGCTGGTATTATATATCAGTCTCAATATTGAGGAATTCTTTAGAAAATGTGACATTACTCGAACGTGAAAATAAAAAGAATGTTACTCAGAAAGGTAATACGCTTGATTTTAAATTTCAAATTTGTTTTATTGTGTGACAACACTAAACGTTATTTAGTAAAAACTCAGAAAACATGGGCTTTTGTGTCAAAAAATTAGAAAACATGGTCCCAAAATGCACGGGTGTTTGCATCGAATTATCAATATTTTGCAAATGCAAATACACCAATATTCAAATGTTCACATACAATTTGTAAATGAAATTATTTAATAGTATTTAATTTTCCCGATGATTATATAACATATTTAAATAAATACAGAATATCTGTATATGGAACAGGAAAACGTCTAGGGATCCGAGTAGTGTCAAAAGTTATCTATCAACGGGATGGAGGAAGTTTCATTCAAAGCAGTGATTGACAATAAAGTTGTGGCTGTTTTACCGACAACAGATGCATCCGGGCGTAGACATATGAGATCGGTGAAGTGCCTTCCCCATTTTCTTCCTTCCCCTGTCAGCTCTATTTCTTCTTGCATTGTGATTTCCTTCTCATCACATCCTTCCCCATTTACTTCCCTTCGATTTTCCTTCTTGTCTTTCGTTTTTCATCTTCATCTTTCTCTTCCTTCGCTTTTCTTCTATTTATCATTCTCTCCCCACTTCTTTCTATTTTTTCTCTTTTGCGTCCTCACCCTCTTCAAATTATTTTTTTCTTTCCTCCTCCTATTCCCTCCTATTTTCTTCTTGTTTTCCCCTACCTCTCTCTTCTGTCTTCGTACAGGAGAGATGGCTAGGGCTACTGATGTCCCTCTGATAGGAGATTCTAGATCGAGTAGTTAGCTCGAGTTTTGTCGCTGTCTGGAGGAGAATTCAGCAGCCACCTCGTGATCGGTAGTTTTCCGTGGTTTCTCCGACCAACACTAAGCGAATACTTGAGCAGTACCCTAACAAACGGGCCACGGACCAAGCGCGATCTTACTTTCTCTCCCTTGTCCTATCCTCAGCCCTTGCACACACACTTACACTAACATGCACTACACTACCACACATGCCAAGAGACCGGTCGGGAGCCTAGTGCTTGACCTGGCTGAAGCGGTGCCCTGTTGGTGGGAGATGCCTGGTTGGGGAAAACCCTAGTTGACTATAGGTCGGCGCCGAATCTCGCTATCCAGCAGGGGAAGACCACCGCCACCTCATGAGCAAAAACACGCACTACACCTGATGGGGCTAATGAACATATTAATTGACGCGTCTTGAATTACTCACAATTAATCTTCTATCTTTGCCCTTTTCTTTCTCCCATTGTCACCCCTCTCTTTTTATTCTGACGCGTGCTTTCCCCGTTTGCTTCGCTCCCAAACCCTCCTCCTATCCCGCGTGCTGCTTTTGCGGCAGCGGCGCCCCTCCCCCGGGCGCCAAGAGGTTAGCGAGGTGCTAAACGGCGTCCGTAACCCGCGATGGCCCTCGCGCGGGAAGACCATCGGCCCTGACCAGCTGAACCTAACAGATCCCAAGCGTCACGACTCTCCTCCTCGCGGCGCCGAGACGCGCCCGCGCCACGCCCCCGCCCCGCCCCCGCCCCCGCCCCCACCAGCCTTCAGGGCTGCGCCGGAGGCCTCGCAGACGCCATGGCGCGCAGCGGAATTCTTTTGTCGATCGGCACACGCGTTGGGCTACGTGTGCTCAGGAAAGGGGTGGAGTACTGCAAAAGCAGAATATCTTAGATCCCCCCCCCCCGCTGGGCAAGTAAACTCATATCCTTTAAATTCATTTAAAAAAATATTCGTTTGCATTAGTTGGTGTGTGTGTGTGTGTGTGTGTGTGTATGTTGTGTGTGTTGTGTTGGTAATGTTCTATGGGGACAGCTGTGGTCCTAGATATAATATTTTAATTTTAAATTTTTAAATTGAAATATATAAATTATTTTCCTTTTCATTTCAATTATATTTAATATTTAATACTATTATAGTGCGGTCCCCAAAATTAATATCTCATTATTGACCTCTGAAAAGTTGTTTTATCTTCGTTAAAACTATTTTATACCTTGATTTAAAGGAACGAACTAATTTTACGTTGTTAAATAAATTGACTGAAAGATCTACGTAAATCTCATCCTCCAAAGTAAAGAATGTCTTCTCGAAAACCAACAAGAGCTCAGTTTCTTCCTGTGAAAGGTTGTGACGCGTTCATTTCAGCTTTACTTGTTCGGTACAAATGGAAAGAATAATAAAATTTTGCAGAAGTAATTGGAGAGAAGAGTGCGTAGCGAAGTAAGTGGAGTAGGCTGTTGGAATAAGGGAAATGGGATTGTAGCATGCAACTATATAAGCAAACAACGGAACAATTTTGCTCTACGCGGATTTCAAATTCAAAACGTTGGAGTGGATCTGTTGGTGTGATCATTGTGTAATCATTTAGCAAAGAAATTACTTCAAAATTTCTTTCGAAACGCGGCATACCCTCATCCAATACCAACATAGTTAACCCAAAACCGGGGCGGCGGAAGGAGTGTGGGGTGGGAGGGCGGGGGGGCGGGGCGGGGTGCTCGCGTGTGGGGGGCAGCGGGCCGCGCCGCGAACAAACGCCGGTTGCGCAGCGCCTGTAATGGGCGCCGGTTTCATCAGCGGGTCCGAGATCGAGGCTCGTTACCAAGGCTATCATTAAGCAAAGTAATCGGCTAATTCCGAGCGCGGTGCGTAAATTTGCGGAATCGGCGCGCAAGCGGCTGCGATGGAGACCACCGCACGGGGGACGGGCCCCGCCAGCTGTGAGAAAGGGGGGGGGGGCAAAAGGGGGTCACAAACACTGCCCGCCTCCGCTGCCGCCACTGGGATCGTTCACGCGCTTGTGCAACTGACTGGTGACTGGCCGCGCTCTCGGATTCGGGTTGGGGCGCTCCACATTGATTCTCCCTCTTTCGACGCCTCGGTTTCCAAGAGAGTAGTTCCAATCAGAGTTGCCTGTTGGTATGCTATATCATATATTGTTTAGGAAGTTTCATGACACAGCACTTATGTAGATTACAACAGGTAGCTTAGTTTGAATAGCAATGGTTTTGAAGTTGTATATGCCCATGATCACGAACCTTACATTGTATCAGCGTTGTATCACAAGGAAGGAGGGCAACACCCCTTTAGGAGTAACATTCAATAATATTGAAAGTTACTGCTATAGCGCTGGAATATCCCCAAAAAGATCTTTACTAATGTATGAAAAATACACTCTAGGTAGTATTTTGTTCTGTCCAGTATAAAACTACTCTTTCAAGAAAATACAATCATTAAAAATGACTACTTTCATACTTCTTTTCGAAAGTGTAGCTGGCTTCTAGGCTTCTAAAAATCATGGTTTAGACATATGAAAGAAGACAATGATTACCGTAAGTAGAGAGAGGAGAGAGAAACACGAGTCAAAAAGAAAAAAAAAACATGATATACATAATGGTAAGAAAATATAGTTGCGCAGAAAGGATAGAAACCTAGCTTTTTTCAATATTAAAACACAGTTACCGAGATAAAAAATGATGATGATGATGATGAAGATGATTAAAAATAAAAAGACGAAAAAGAAAGCAAAATGTAATTTTGTAATATTCGATATTCAAGGAATTCTTAAAATAGATTGTGACACGACAATAATTCCTTGTATTTTCCGTCGCCAAGTATAGAAAACAACATTTTCAGACTGGAATATATAAATGAACTCCTGGATGACAAATGCATGTGTCAGGTTCCAATCTCTGGCGAAACAGCGCCTGCGGCTGGCGGGGCAGGGGCGGGGCGGGTGGGCGTGTCGCGGGCGCCCGCGGGGGTCCCGCCCGCAGCGCGGCCGTCGCGCCTGATCGGCGTCACCCGCGGCGCGGCGCTGGCGGCCCCGGCATGCGGACGCGGCCACGCAGTGCACGGCATCAGATGGCCACGCCTTCCGGTGTTCTTAGAAGAAGGAGACTTTTTCCTTTGCTTCTTTCACCTATATTCCTTTTCTTGTTTACTTACTATCCTCACATAGAATTCGAGTAACTTGCGTCCATTCATATGTCCGTCTGTTCCTGCCTCCGCCGAACACCCGTCCGTAAGTTCGTCCGAAAGTTCGGCCGAAAGTCCGTCCGAAAGTCCGTCCGAAAGTCCGTCCGAAAGTCCGTCCGCAAGTCCGTCCGAAATCCGTCCGAAAGTCCGTCCGAAAGTCCGTCCGAAAGTCCGTCCGAAAGTCCGTCCGAAAGTCCGTCCGAAGTCCGTCGCAAGTCGCGCGATCGAATCGCGAAGCTTAGTCGAGCGCATCGTCAGCGATCGCGTCGAGTCGCGGTCGAACGCAATCGCGAGTCGCAGTCGTCAAGTCGCGAGTCGCACGCAAGTCGTCAAGTCGTCAATCGCAGTCGTCGAACGAAGTCGTCGAGTCGTCAAACCTCGCGCAAGTCGTCGAGTCGTCAGTCGTCGAAAGCGTCTGGTCTGTCAGTCGTCGAAGTCGTCGAGTCGTCAAAGTCGTCGATCGTCGAGCGCGCGGAAGTCTCAACGTCCAGTCGCGAGTCGTAGTCTCTCGTCAAGTCGTCAGTCGTCGAGCGTCGCGTCGTCGATCCGCAAGTCGTCGAGTCCGTCCGAGTCGTTCAGTCGTCCAGTCGCCAAGTCCGCGAACGCAGTCCGCCAATCGCCGAAGTCGCCGAATCTGCGTAATCTCTCCGTTGCGCACTGGCAGAGATGTCAGACGCTCCTGATAGACAAGACATTGATTTGAAGATCCGTCCAGACGGTTCTCAGAAATTTCTCCTAAAACGTGTGTTTTTTCGTTTTTTATGCGACAAAAACCTGAACTAAGCGATTAAGTTCTTCCGGATCGATAGCTCATTTGATGACTCTCAATGTGGAAAATCGATTGGCACTGGTTTTATTCAGATCAATTTGTAACATTAGCCAAAAGTATGTTTTTGGGAGTTTCAAGACTTTAGTGAAACTCTAATAATTATTACAATTACTGTCATTACGTGAATTCACAGGTCATGATTCATAAGTTTGAGAATATTTAAACCTAATTATGTGAGGAAATATAAATTTAAAAAGTGTACTTTTGGGAATGAATTTTATGCATAGAAAAATAATACGCCTTCCAATACTTTAAAACGCGAAATGAAGATTTGATTTCTAGCACGTATTAGAACATAAATTAGCTAACCCAAATATTACAATAAAATTTGCGTTAATTATCAATTACTAAGATCTAAAGATTATTTTAAAATTATTGTATTTTTAGGAGCTTTGTAGTATATTTCCTAAATTATTTTCTGTGTTAGTGTTTACCATTGATATGAAGGCAAGCTGTTAGAGGTTGGGTATTTTTTAACGTGGCAATAACTGTATCAAGTTCTATGACTCATTGATCAAAATGAAACGGAAATTAAGAATTTGTGGGAACAAGGTTGTTCGTGATGATACTCGTATGTCCTGAACACGATTAAATGCACTATTAACATGAAGTTGGCTTTGTGCGCATCCTCGCCACTAAACCACTGAAGCTTTCGTTCGAAATCGCCACCACCATGCCAAGAGAGCGCTCACCGGGATTAGCAATGCAACTGTGATGACAGCTGAATAACGTTTGAATGGTGGCTGTGATGACGTTCGGATTAGGTTTACGACACCGTATTCTGGAATGGGTAATGACCGTAGTCCGAAAGAAGATCCGACAAGAAGAATTGCGTTTAAATATTTTTTGTATTAAAAAATTATTAATAGATAATGTTCACTTACTACGTTCCAGAATGAAAAATCAGACATCTGAATGTTTAAATTTACTTTTTATTTAGAGCCTTAATACTAGTAGAAATTTTAAACAGATGAAACTATTTTGCAGACAATTTAAAACGTGCGCGACGTCACATTCAGCTAATAGGTTTGTATTTTCTTTAATTCTTCGGTTGAACTTGTTGTGATGATTAGTCAGGAGCTTAAAGATTGTCCGGACTGGGGCGATGCCTTACTGGGGGAGATACTTGAAAGGGAAATTCCCCGCAAACCGTCATGTAGGTCGGCGCCAGAGGTCGGTGCCGGATCTCGCCATCCAGCGGGGCGATGGCCGGATCACCGCCATCTCCCGAGAGAAAAAACATGCAGTACACTAACGGGACTAATGACCGAAGCAGTTGACGCGCCAGGAAACACGAAAAAATCAATCAATCAATCGGCGCTAGATCTTAACATTCAGTGGAGGGAGGATCACCGTGGCCACCGGGATAAATAATTCACTCCACCTACAAGACTAATGACCATATCAGTTGACGTGCCCGGACACATCGATCGATCAAACAATCAAAAACTCCACTCCACTGAGGATTCACAGTAGCTCTGCATTTGCAGTTCTAAACTCTTGGATTTATCAGAGGAGGCAGAATAATTTTATTGAATATACTCTAAGTTCAATAATGGTTCAAATTCAATAATAAATAAATAATCCAATAATTCAAAATAACATAGAGTGTGGATGTTATAGCATACATATAATATAACAGCGTTCTCCCTGCAGGTTTGACTAAGGAATTGTTTCGATTGTGCATAACTAAACTGAAAAAAATATAAACAACTTGATGTTATTTCAGGCTTAATATCTTTTCACTTGTATCAATATTTTTACCACAAAAATGAAGTACTAGAAAATTCTTCCGTGCTTGCTGCGTACGAAAGTGCAGTAGGAGTGTCTTGAAAAATGCTTCGGGTGTCGAAATGTGAGTCATTGCGGGTGTGTAGCACATGTCCGTGTGCAAGGCCCCGTTTCACGCCGTTCCACACCTCTCTGCCATGGAGCTAATGTTCTCCGCGTCGTGACAGACACTCACAGATGCCATATTCCCTGCGTCATACACCTTGCCCCTTGACCCCTGACTTCATAATGTGTATGTGTGCGGGCCAGGTAATATAACGTCTACATTAGCGACATCGACCAGAAGAAAAAACAAAATGCATCGAGATATGACGCAAGACGCGAATTGGATCAGCGATTATTGGTGTCAAGTCCGCGAGAAGTATTACGCCACGAGCACATTTGCAAATTTTCCTTGACATAATTGAGAGCAACTCGACTTGGAACGTGTTCGTCGTTAACCTCACGTTGCATTCATTATTCTACAAAAAATATTATGATGTGACTTGCTAGGAAATAAGAAGGGAAAGAAGGATATACGATTATGGCTGTACCTATTGTGACTGCGCTACGGGTATTGAAATTTGAGTCGTAATAATTTAGCAGATCAAAGGATCCCACAGTGCGCCACACGAATCCCTAAAGGAAACGTTATTTTTCATTGGAAAAATAACGTTTCCTTTTTTCCGTCGACCTGTTTTAAGGATTGATTACTCTATTTTCTACATATTCCGGATAGAACCGATTACCAACCACATTATTTTTTTATTCACCCACTTCTTACAAACATACCAAATATACCCAAACTAACCCCGCTAAGACTCTGCCATGACCCAACTACAGAACCCGCATTAAAAATAAATTACCTTTCCATATATTCCTAAATAAATTCTCAGATCTCGATGTAAAGTAGAGATATTGTACAAAGATACCTCTATCACCCTAGTAGTAATGTAAGCTGTATTTTAAGATTATTTGTAGATTATTGTACGTTAATTGTGAGTAGATATTAGCAACATAACAAATGTAGAGTGATTAACACTGATCTTTGTATTGTAAAGAAAATAAATAAATAATAAATATCTATATATTTTTGAACTGCGAACCCGGGAGGACAATATGATTCATAAAGTCATGGAGAAGAGGGATGTACTTCATCTGATAAGAGAGATGAGAACAAAATGACCTAAACCTTCATGTCGAATCGAACAATATATTATTGATTTTGCTAAGCATTTGATGTCGTGCCGCATGACATATTGATATTGAAACTTATTGATGCTAAAATTGACAGGTAACAGCATGGATAAATGAATTTCTTCGCAATAGAAATCAAAAAGTCCGAATTGGACAGCACTTATCGGAAAAGGGTAACATTACTTCCGGGGTTCCTCAGGGCAGTGTCATAGGCCCACTGCTGTTTCTTATCTTTGTAAATGATTTATCGCGAAATATAATGTCAAAAATTCGACTCTTCCCCGACGACTGTATATTATATAGGGAAATTGCAGATCAGCACGATATGTTTCAACTACAAGATGATTTAAATAAAATTTACGATTGGGCAATAGCTAATCAAATGACTATAAATGGGAAGAAAAGTAAAGCGATCACATTTTGTAGGGCCAGAGCTTTTCATACAATACCTTATCAGCTAGGTGATGACGTAGTTCCGAGAGTCTCGAGCTGTAAATACCTTGGCATTCTCCTGGATTGTAAATTGGGATGGGAGAAACAAACGAACTATGTAGTGGGTAAAGCTTGGAGGTCTTTGCATTTCGTCATGAGAAACCTTAAAAAATGTAATACGAAAGCAAAGGAAATCGCGTATACCTCGCTTGTTAGGCCGGTAATGGAATACGGAGCTATTTGTTGGGATCCGTACAGAATAGGACTTAAAAAGAGCTTAGAGAGGATACAAAACAGAGCGGCAAAATATACATTTCGGAAGAACACACCTGCGCATTGGGAATCATTAGAACGCTGGAGGAAGAGGGCACGACTTTGCGCGCTGTATAAATCTTACGTTGGTTGCTCCGCATGGCAGGAAATACGGGGAAGGCTAGATAAACAAGATTATTTAAATAGATTTGATCACAAATATAAAATTAGAACAAGAATACAAAGAACGGACGTAGGGAAATTCGCCTTTCTAAACAGAACTATAGTAGATTGGAACGATTTGCCTGCAGCAGTTTTTGAGCCCTTTCCTTGCTCAGCGCGAGGTTTTAGAAAAAAATATAGGAAAGTAGTCAATAGGGTGAAAACGTATAGTGAAGTGAAGTGAAAGGTGCGAGCTATTTCATGAAAAGTCGTAGTCAATAATAAATATGTTTATTCATTTATATGTTAGTGTATATGCATTTTAATGTTTAGTATAGTAATATGTAGGTTTATTCATTTATGCATTTTAATGTTTAGTATAGGAATTTAAATGCTATCTGCATATATAGGAAATGATAAAGTCAATTTGTTTGTTTATATTTATTTTTTATATATCATTATGTTATTTGTAATTGTTATTTTGCATTCTGCCACCGGGCATCATCTGCCCAATTGTAGAATAAATTTCTATCTAATATATTTTATAGGGTCCTAAGTGTTTTGCATTAATTACATTGATTCAATTCTTATTTATTATTGCTTGCCATGTAAGAAATATATTATAATTACTGATGCTGCTGATACCACACTCACTTTCAGTTGGTAATAAAATTTAAGAAATTTTAAAGAGCAATTTTTCCTCCTCCAAATATTCTGAGAGCATTTCAGTGGGTGGTTGTCCATGCGAGAAATGAGATTTACATCCTCTTCGTTTGTCAGTTAAGAACTAAAATATTTCCTGTTTGCCGAGCGACCATCCGATGCAAGTTTTCCCGGATCTTTTGCGTGCAATCAAGTGGCATATTCGCATTGGCGCGTTACTCCACAGCTATAATTCAAGCTGAAAGCAAAAGTGAAAAGACGTCATTAATGCACAAGAGCAGGTATGAAATGCGGACAGGGCAGCGATGAGTTCGTGGCACGCTTCGTTTCGTTCCACTCGGCGGTATTGCGACCTCTATGGAGGCGGTGGTAAAGGCCGAAGTGGAGGCAGACGAGGCGGTGGTCGTGGACGTGGACGTGGACGGACGTGGACGGACGTGACGTGGACGTGACGTGAGAGTGACGGGGTGGATGCGGACGTGAACGAGATCTTGGTCGGACGGGCGGGAAGGAGGTGGAAGGATATGGATGTGGACGGGACTGATGGATGATGATGTGGATGTGGATGTGAATATGGTCGTGCACATGGAAGTCGAGGTGGAGGTGACTGCGATTTAAGGATGTGCATTTGCTTTTGGACGTGGATGTGGACGTGGAGGTGGACGAGCACGAGGCGGTGACGGTGGCGAAGTAGCAGTTAGGGGAGGTGGTGGCGCGATCTAGGCGGATGGGTCGTGAGCGGGGCGACGGGCAGAGCAGCGGAGTTTGAATGATGTGAAAAGGCTCTGGGCGAGGAGCGATCGATTATTTGAACTCGTCGGACGGCGAGGCGGGCGGGGGCGTGATTAGATTGCGATGCGGCGGATGCGTCGGCACAGCACGGCAGACGGGAGATGACCATCGGAAGGAGCATCAACCGGGACGCGGTGCATGGGATTAGATGCCGCGGAGGCTCTAAATCGGGTGATTGATCGGAGGCTTCAGTGAGCTTTAAAAGGGAATGAAGCATTACCGATATACTGGGAAGTGGTTATGCCAGATGAGCTAAAGAAGGATAAATGGTAAGGGAAGAAATAATTCGTTAAATTCATCAAAATGTTTGTGGTACCGACATTGGAGATACATAAAGAGCCAACAACAATGCACTCAAGCGGTTAATGTGGTTGATGATAAAGTTTTTTCATATACTTAAGATTCAGTTTGTCATTGAAATTGTTTAGAAATGTAACATTCAGGTAAGGTCCAAAAACTTTTTATTGGTCATCACCCTATAGTTTCTATTAGTTACGTATCTTTACATTAACGTTACGTTTTCGAGATTAATTTTCTACAAAAAAAACTCTAAAACGTAATGCTAATGTAAAGATATGTAACTAACAGCAACAATAAGGTGATTGTCAATAAAAATGATCATAGCTTTGCCCTGACAAAGTTGATGATAAAGAAGTCGGTGGGATCGTGATATGAGCGATGACGTCGAGGAAGCTGAAGAAAGATTCCACGATGCTAAATCAAACGAAGTAAATTTCACAGACATTGTGATATCATGTTGGCCACGACGGCATTGAAAAAATGAAGCAAACAAATTTGGAATGATATTCCGTCTTGAAACCACATGTAAAGATCCTAACGATAGGTGAACAATGTAACAATAGTTATCCAAGACATAGAGGCGATAAATATGGTAAAGATGCTCCTAAAGACCTGTGAAAACTGCCCAACTGGTAAAAAATATTCTAAAATTGAAAGACATGGCAAAGACATGACTTATTACATCAGTAATTTTGCATTTTTGAACTTATTTTTATTTTTATAAACATTACAATCTAATCTTACTGACAAGTAAGCAATTTTCTTTTGACCTAAACTACTTTGAAATAAAATTTGTTCTAATAGCTAGCCCATTAGTGCCCTCTTAGTTTCAAATTGAATTTAAAAACGCACTTCTTGTGTCGGTAGGTGCACTGTTATTTTAGTTCTTAGTTCTTAAAACACCTTGTCACCTCACTTTACATTAGTTCGAAACGTTTCTTCCTCTTCAATCTTCTCACTAGGTTTCTTGAAAATACAGGAACATAAAAAGAGGCGGAGACCCTAACGCGTGGGGGTTCAGAGCCCTCGTCGCGGGCGCCAGATGGCAGGTGGCGTGTGGCGACGGCCGCTGCGGAGGCGGGCCCTGGCGGAGCGTGGCGGATCAGCGGCGGGGGCCCGGGCCGCGGGCGGCCACGGGGCCAAACGCGGCAGGCCTCGGCCCAGCAGGCAGCGCGCAGGCTGCCACTGGCGGTGGACAATCACTTGCGCCGATTTTCACTTTTGATGTTGCCGTGCTTGAAATAAAAAGAAAGGAAAGATGAAGAAAGAAAGAAAAAGAAGATAAATTAAAAAGAAAAATAAAGAAATTGAAAAAGAAAGGAAATGAAAGAAAAAAGAAGAAAAAAAGAAAGAGAAATCAAGAAATACAAGGAAGGAAAAGAAAGAGAAAGAAAATACAGAAAGGATAGAAAGAAAAAAAGAAATGTTTATTTATAGATATTTTTTCATTGTTAACTACTTATTTTCTCGACTGCCATAATAAATGAAATTGCGACTGACCAGTTGGATCTTGTAGACCATTAGGTTCTAGGTTCGAGTCACGACAGTAGTAGGATTGGATAGCTGCTGCTGCCTGGGTGAGGATTCTACAGGCTGACTCTCGTCCTCTTATTTCAAACGGTTTTCGAAGAACTTCCAAGAACCGAAACAACGATCAACGATCAAAAGGCCCCGAGCAGTCTGTCTTTCCATTTTTCGTCACCGATCCCATCCTTAAGGGCGTTTGACCACTTCACCTGACCCCACAGCACGTTGATCGATAAAATCTCCAACATCTCGGGGGTATGATCAGTTGGGAGTCTCACAAAACAAAATTGTTACGTATAAACCAAAAATGACGAAATTTTTCTTAAATATTTTAAGCTCGGTTTCTCCATGGTTCCAACAATATGGCGTTTCCTACTGATGAGATGGCTTTACTAAGCGGAACTAGCGTTCGTCTGGAAAAGCTATTCTTTTTTTAAAAAACAATTATGGAGCCTTTTAAACTTTTTAACGTTTGTGAAAGATTCTTTAATTTCCTCTAATCGTCAGTAGTTAGACGACAATTAGCTAATGTTTAAAACATCAAGTTAGTACTACACAATAAGTTTGGACCAATGTTTGCAAATATTCTTAAACGGTCTTTACAGTTTTTAGGTTTGTGATTTTCTAACTGATCGATATTACGTCAGAGGTTGTTTGGATTTTTAAAAATATCATACAAGTTGGATTTTATTTGTTCTTTGTTAGTAGCAAAGAATGGAAGATACCGTAAACATTAGATCAACTAAAATAGAGGTAACTCTTCACCGCGCGACGTTAAAAATTTTATGTTGACTTTCTCATTCATAAGTCCAGAAACACTTTTATACTTAATCCATGACATTTATAAACTTATGAAACTCTCTACGTCAAACCGCATCTAGGAATTAGTAGGTGGGTGCCTTGACGTTTCCATATATAGTGGCTATAAGTAACTGTTCCTCTTTGCTTATCTTGGAAACAACTGTGAACTTTCACTGCGATGGTGATTTTTTCAATACTTTCATAAAACGAACAATACAACGTTATGAATTCCCATGAAAGAATGTATTAAAAGCGAGAGTCAATTTTAGTCATTTTCTGATACGTTCAACCTTTAATAACAAGAAAATTGTTTATATTGTAACATTATAGTTTCTGTATAATAATCAAATGCTTTCAATGAACCTGCAAAACTTAAGCGACAATATTGAAACAAGCAAATTATTTTATTCCTGATCAAGATAAAATATAACTTATGATAATCGAATGAACTTCACTGGTAGACCGCCGCAAAGTGCATCTGCTTCGATAGTCTGCTAAATGGGTCATTAATACGACCAACATCACTTCAAGGATTTGTGTAGACGAACGGTTAAGGACGAATTACAAAAGCTGTGAACATGTATAGATATCAGTAATAAGGTTATATTATTATAATGAAGATATTGCTCTTCCATATGTATGCATCATATATCACGAGTAATAACTGTAATGTGAACATAGTCCTTTGTTTACTCATAGGATAGTGTTGCAAATCTGTTTTGCTCTTTCGTGATCTTGTCATTTATTACTCAATTAATGAAGTAACATGCATTTTCAATTACACGTTGTGTGATTAGGCACATTTCAAAGTATATATTCATTATTTTACTAAGTAAAAATAGTAATAAAAAGACCATGTATATAACGTATAGTACTATACTTCGATTTTTTTTAAAGTGCCCGATAACATTAGGTCATTGTTACACCTCTACCCTCATAAAATGAACATTTTTAACTGTGGTAAGCACATTCCTGAGGCTACAAGCCCTGTTGAGAAGGAATGAATTAAAAATAGGCATTTTATAAGGCAGGAGATGTAACAATTACCTAATATCACCGGCCACTTTAAAAAAATCAAAGATTAAGAAAACGAAACCTACATGTTTTTTATTATGATGTAAAAACGACAAAACCTGAAAACGTGGAAATCTTTTAAAAAATCATTTTTTGTTCAAAAAAACTATATTTTAATGTTCTATATACCTTTCTATTTATTGTATAATCACTGAGATTAGAAATTAAAATATTATTTGCTCAATCTTATTTGCGCATACGTTGTTCTTTTGGATGTTACGCGCCATCTTCGACTTGCAGGGTCACGATTTCCTTCGTTCTCTATTCGCGCGCTACAAGCCCCAATAAGGCTCAACAGCTGAATATCTGCCAACTGATCTTGTTTGATCTGATGCTCGGAAACAGCTTCGCATCGACAGCAAGCGAACGCTAATAGAAGGGTGACGCGGGCGGTGGTGAGATCTGTAGATGTCTGATTCCATACACATACTGAGAGCATTCACATTGGCGCTGCTTGGGGCTACGGGTGCTTTCAACAAGAGCGAAGCAGGAGGAAGCCAACTTGTGCATTACCGTGGTCGCGATTGCCTGGCTCACACCACGCTCACCGCTCGTCAGCTGGTGATCATGCCGCTGGAATTAGTTGTAAACAGTTAAAGAATTTACCATTTCTAGAAAGCCTTTAGGCAGGCACTTTCAGATCATTAATTTAATGGACTTAATAGGACTTACGATACGTTATTTGTATATTTTATAATCACTTTCAGACAATTGTAATTCTTGAATTGAACATGCAATTATGATATAAGGAAACGTTTCCACAATGAATATCGCGAATTTGCAATAATCAACAAAAAATTAATTATTTAAGCACTGAATAATAAATATAAGTGCAAATTATTGCTTGCATTTTATCATTTTACATAGTAACCGAGTAAAATGCGTCCACGTCCGGTCCACCAATCGAGACAAGTAAGGTGACATTAGACGCATCTCAATTTTCTGATGGGGAACTGATCATTTTTTGTGGTATTAATTAATAAATTTCTAAGAAATGTCTTTAAAAAGAGCTTCTTAGTGTTTTCTAACCACTCAAATGCATTGTTGGTGACTTACAGCACCTTCAGAGGTGATGAATAGCTCATTTGATTCCTCTCGACAAGACAAATCTATTGGCACAATTCTTAGCCGATACTCTCTAGGATATTCCGGAATAATTCTAGAAAAACACGTTTTTTCGATAGTTTCCATGCACCTACGAGTACACCGGTGAAGAGCTTAAATAGCAATTATTTCTTTCAGCATTTTCATGAATCGTTATGAAATTCATCATGATGATAATTCAACCTAATTTTGTAATGAAACAAAATGTAAAGAAAACAAACTTGTCCGGCGAAACCCGTGTTTCTACGATAAGTCGACCAAATAGATATGGTCGCGGTCTCCATTCGAACTTGCCGGCGGCTTCTGATATCGATAGTATTGTAAAATGAGAATGCAACAGATTTAGTTGCAGTTTTCAATCCTGAATCTGCTCTTAAACATGAGCATCACATCGCAAATGGGGCAGAATTCTGCAACATTCCTTAAAACCATAAGAGAAACCATCCCAATTACATCTATGTATTCTCTCCTTTCTGCCCTTCACATATCATACGTTGCTCATCTGGTATAATTGTCCACTGCCTTACAAAGTTCTGTGGGAAGGGGAGGGAAGATCAGATCCACGAAGAGATCACAGCCACCGCGGCCACCATCCTTATTTGCTGGCCGCTCTCTAAAATAAATTTTGTATCGTTGACAACCGAGATGTCAACAATATTACCTGTATAGTTATTTATAACTTTCAATTCATAATCCCAAATTAAACGTATCGAATCTGTGAGAACCCTGCATCATTCTACAAAGCACGCATCATGAGAGCGAGATTCAGGACATGGTCTACCAATAGACCACATCACGTCACATTATTTATAACTTTTAATCCATCATCCCAAATTAAACGGATCGAATCTGTGAGAACCCTGCATCATTCTACAAAGCTTTAATCCATAACCCAAATTAAACGTATCGAGTCTGTGAGAACCCTGCATCATTCTACAAAGCACGCATCATGAGAGCGAGATTCAGGACGTGGGCTATCAATAGGCCACATCACATCACGTTATTTATAACTTTTAATCCATAATCCCAAATTAAACGGATCGAATCTGTGAGAACCCTGCATCATTCTACAAAGCACGCATCATGAGCGCAGAATCAGGACGTGGTGCTATCAATAGGCCACATCACATCACGTTATTTATAACTTTTAATCCATAATCCCAAGTTAAACGTATCGAGTCTGTGAGAACCCTGCATCATTCTACAAAGCACGCATCATGAGAGCGAGATTCAGGACGTGGTCTACCAATAGGCCACATCACATCACGTTATTTATAACTTTTAATCCATAATCCCAAATTAAACGGATCGAATCTGTGAGAACCCTGCATCATTCTACAAAGCACGCATCATGAGAGCGAGATTCAGGACGTGGTCTACCAATACCGTGGTCTACAATTGCTATTTGAATCACGTCACATTATTTATAACTTTTAATCCATCATCCCAAATTAAACGTATCGAGTCTGTGGGAACCCTGCATCATTCTACAAAGCACGCATCATGAGAGCGAGATTCAGGACGTGGTCTACCAATACCGTGGTCTACAATTGCTATTTGAATCACGTCACATTATTTATAACTTTTAATCCATCATCCCAAATTAAACGGATCGAATCTGTGAGAACCCTGCATCATTCTACAAAGCACGCATCATGAGAGCGAGATTCAGGACTTTGTCTACCAATAGGCCACATCACATCACGTTATTTATAACTTTTAATCCATAATCCCAAATTAAACGGATCGAATCTGTGAGAACCCTGCATCATTCTACAAAGCACGCATCATGAGAGCGAGATTCAGGACGTGGTCTACCAATACCGTGGTCTACAATTGCTATTTGAATCACTCACATTATTTATAACTTTTAATCCATAATCCCAAATTAAACGGATCGAATCTGTGAGAACCCTGCATCATTCTACAAAGCACGCATCATGAGAGCGAGATTCAGGACGTGGTCTACCAATACCGTGGTCTACAATTGCTATTTGAATCACGTCACATTATTTATAACTTTTAATCCATCATCCCAAATTAAACGGATCGAATCTGTGAGAACCCTGCATCATTCTACAAAGCACGCATCATGAGAGCGAGATTCAGGACGTGGTCTACCAATACCGTGGTCTACAATTGCTATTTGAATCACGTCACATTATTTATAACTTTTAATCCATCATCCCAAATTAAACGGATCGAATCTGTGAGAACCCTGCATCATTCTACAAAGCACGCATCATGAGAGCGAGATTCAGGACGTGGTCTACCAATACCGTGGTCTGCAATTGCTATTTGAATCACGTCACATTATTTATAACTTTTAATCCATCATCCCAAATTAAACGGATCGAATCTGTGAGAACCCTGCATCATTCTACAAAGCACGCATCATGAGAGCGAGATTCAGGACGTGGTCTACCAATACCGTGGACTACAATTGCTATTTGAATCACGTCACATTATTTATAACTTTTAATCCATAATCCCAAATTAAACGGATCGAATCTGTGAGAACCCTGCATCATTCTACAAAGCACGCATCATGAGAGCGAGATTCAGGACTTTGTCTACCAATAGGCCACATCACATCACGTTATTTATAACTTTTAATCCATAATCCCAAATTAAACGGATCGAATCTGTGAGAACCCTGCATCATTCTACAAAGCACGCATCATGAGAGCGAGATTCAGGACGTGGTCTACCAATAGGCCACATCACATCACGTTATTTATAACTTTTAATCCATCATCCCAAATTAAACGGATCGAATCTGTGAGAACCCTGCATCATTCTACAAAGCACGCATCATGAGAGCGAGATTCAGGACGTGGGCTACCAATAGGCCACATCACATCACGTTATTTATAACTTTTAATCCATCATCCCAAATTAAACGGATCGAATCTGTGAGAACCCTGCATCATTCTACAAAGCACGCATCATGAGAGCGAGATTCAGGACGTGGGCTACCAATAGGCCACATCACATCACGTTATTTATAACTTTTAATCCATCATCCCAAATTAAACGGATCGAGTCTGTGAGAACCCTGCATCATTCTACAAAGCACGCATCATGAGAGCGAGATTCAGGACGTGGTCTACCAATACCGTGGTCTACAATTGCTATTTGAATCACGTCACATTATTTATAACTTTTAACCATCATCCCAAATTAAACGATCGAGTCTGTGAGAACCCTGCATCATTCTACAAAGCACGCATCATGAGAGCGAGATTCAGGACTTTGTCTACCAATAGGCCACATCACATCACGTTATTTATAACTTTTAATCCATAATCCCAAATTAAACGGATCGAATCTGTGAGAACCCTGCATCATTCTACAAAGCACGCATCATGAGAGCGAGATTCAGGACGTGGGCTACCAATAGGCCACATCACATCACGTTATTTATAACTTTTAATCCATCATCCCAAATTAAACGGATCGAATCTGTGAGAACCCTGCATCATTCTACAAAGCACGCATCATGAGAGCGAGATTCAGGACGTGGTCTACCAATAGGCCACATCACATCACGTTATTTATAACTTTTAAACCATAATCCCAAGTTAAACGTATCGAATCTGTGAGAACCCTGCATCATTCTACAAAGCACGCATCATGAGAGCGAGATTCAGGACGTGGGCTACCAATAGGCCACATCACATCACGTTATAACTTTTAATCCATCATCCCAAATTAAACGGATCGAATCTGTGAGAACCCTGCATCATTCTACAAAGCACGCATCATGAGAGCGAGATTCAGGACGTGGGCTACCAATAGGCCACATCACGTCCGCGCGTTTTGTTCCTCGTGCTCACGCCCGTGTATCGTCGCTCACGTGGGGTGCCCGCGGCGGCGGCGCTGTGTCCGGCGAAACCAGTGTTGCTGCGATATGTCGACCTAATGGATATGGCCGCGGCCGCCTCCGAATTTGCTGGCGGCTCTCTGTTTTGTGGTCTCGCGCGCGGACGTGTCCTGCGTTCTGACCGAAGACTTTACAGAGGAGCCTTGCCTTTCGTCGCGGCGATCGGGTGGAAAACCGGCCTCGAAATGCGCTTGAGAAATTTTCGAGAAATATTACATGGTGTAGAGATATTGGGTTGCTGGTTGTTGATCTCTGCGCGAGATGAGGTGGTTTGGTAATTGCGGACTTTTATCCGTGTACGGCGAATCAGTGAGGATGTTACCTTGATTTCGGTGTAAGGTGACTGTTAGGAGATTTCGAAACGTTGATGCTGTGTTGCTCAAATTTCAGAATGTTCTTCTGTGGTATTACACTACATAGAGTCTATTAATATTTGCTATTTGAATTAATTCATTTTAACATCTGGAGCTCTCCTTAGGTTCCTCGAGCCCTTCAGGTAAATGATCAATATCTTTCTAAAATATCCATACGGTGTACGTTATTTCTGTAGGTTTGTGTTATCACTTTTCTCAACGTCTGCATCATTTACCTTCATGATTAGTGAAGTTATTTAATACGGTTCAAGTGCTTAAATAATTTATTTGCAATTTCTTCCCTCAGGTATATGTTCAAAAATGCGTATGTGTGGTAAGTCAGAAAGAAATTGCGTTGTTCATTTGAGAAAATGTCCAAAATCAACAATACATTATTTACTGATTATATACGGAAAGAAATAGAGTAATTGAGTTCTTTACATTAATTTAATTATTTGTCTACGTATAAAATACCTGCTGGACATACATTATTGTTCATAGTTGAAACAATATAGAAATATATCTTATCTCTCGTATAATTATATTTTCTTTTAAGTAGTCACTTTCTTCTTAATCACAAAACGAAATATTTATTTTTGTAGAAGATATCTGAATTTCTCTGCATAATGCAAATGTATTAATTTTTCATTAAACCCTCATGTAATTATGATAATATTAATCAATAAATTTTCGGATGTTTTGTGAATGTTTCACTTTGAGGAATAGTAAGTCCTCCGAGTAATTTATATAAATCTTACTTCTCAATTTAAGTCTGTTGTGAGAAATCGTTGATTCATAAGTACCTTTCCCGTGTTCGTCATTGAAACTAACAGTAAACCTCACAGCGACTCTCTTCCGCGCGTGTTAAAATATACACGCGCAGTCCTCGAAGATAAAATACCAGTTTCTCTCAGTGCCGCCACCACCCGATGTCCTCGCTTAAGTGCTGTATAATTTTCTGATTTAAATCAGGCTCTAATTTTACATTATTTCATATTTTCCGGTCGAGCGGTAGATTAGATCACGGCGCTGTTTCCCGCGGCGACTGTGACGGCGTTGATGGTAGAGGTGCAGAGCAGTGGTCGGAGAGGGATTCATGCTGGGGAAACTAAATCCAAAGAATAGTGTTGGATGGTTAGTGATTCCGGGGGCGTCAACTACTGAGGTCATTAGTCCCGTAGTTTAGTGCATGTTTTTTTTTCATCGGGTGGTGGGGGTGATCTTCCCCTGCTGAATGGCGAGATCCGACACCGACCTGCCGTCGGCTACCGGGGTTTCCCGTAACCAGGTATCTCCCACTAGCGAGTCACCTTCCAACTCGAGACAAAGCTCTAAGCTCCCGACCGGTCTTCCGGCATGTGTGGTAGCATCTTAGTAAGTGTGTGTAAGTAAGGAGTGAAGACGGAACAAGGAAAAGGAAGGAAAGATCGCGTGAGGTCACTGGCCCGTTTGTTAGAGTATTGTTCCGGCATTTGCATGGTGTTGTTCGGAGAAACCACGGAAAATTATCGATCAGAACTCTAGAATTCTCCTCCGGATAGCGACTGAATTCGATCTAGCTGGTAAGCAAGTGTCGAAAATCCTGTCGCCGTCGGGAGTCGAACATACGACCTCCCGGTGAGAGGCACTGCAGTGACATCAGTTGATGCACTAAGCCATCTCTCTTTCTAAGAATAATATTGTTATTCGCGCGCAGAATTAGCTGAAAATTATGTAGTCGCCGGCATATGAGAGTCGGCAATGGTTTTCGTAAATACCCAGAAACTGAGGAAAAATCCAAAAACAAAGAAACGCTTTCGATTTTGTATAAAAATGTGAATAACTGTTTTTCTGAATAAATAAGTAACGGTAATGCAGCAATCGTCAAGGCTATTTTTGTTTAAAATATTTAATTTATTGCACTGTTACAAAGAGGATTTTATTGTTGTAATCAGCAGTGTGAGTGCTATATTTAGTAAATATTCGTGTAGATTTTTCAATAGCATTTTTGCTGCTGCGCCAATTGTTATTAGGTGGTTTTAATAAAAGTACTACAATTATCTGCAATATTATATTAATATTTTTTTTCACTCTATAAACTTTTGCTTCCTAGTTGCTGCTATGTCCTAAAACACTATAGATTCGCGAACTTTCTTTTTTTTTAATTTTTGGTCGCACATATTGTACCCCGTAATTATTTGAGTTGTACAAGTGTGATTTTTCTCAACTCAACGTAATTATCCACCATTTGTCCAAGGTCAACAAGGTATACATCTCCCCTCCCTTCTAAGACAGAACAAAAATTCGAGATCGACTAATGTCATCATATGACGACTTCACGCAGCGCATGACTCCATCTCTAAACTCGACAATGCGCTTTGAAAATATTTGGTTCGGTTTGGTATTTCCTGTGGTGATTTGAATATTCTCTTAAATGATTAAATGAAATTATTTGGCCGTACTCCAAATATCAACACATCCCGTCATGGCGCAAAGTTGTATTGCGTAGCGCACGTGCGCGGCTAGTTGAGCGTTCCTGAGATGGATATGGACATGTAACAACGTAACGTTACGCAAAGCTATCACGTGTCATATGGACTTCACAACGTAACTACAACATTGTAACGTGGGGCCGTTAGATCGGAACCTTCCGCCAACCAACGAAACACTTCGATATCGCGATCCAATGTTGCGATGTTGTGCTTACGGTATGTCGTCAAGCGATGGCGTTGCTTTTCTATACATTGTTGCATGCTTGCAACAATCAGTAGCACCGAATCCGTCAGCGTAACTGAACGGCCGGCTGTTCTGTTTGGTAGTTTTCCGTGGGTTCTCCGATTAATACCAGGCGAATGTCGCAGCTGTCCCCTAACAAAAGGGGCCACGATCTTGCCTGCTCCTTTCGATCTCTCCTTCCCCTTCCTTGTCCTATCCTCACCTATTACACACACACTTACACTTACACGCACAACACTACCACATATGCCTGGAGACCGGTCGGTAGCTTAGAGCCGGTCCCGCCCCGGGGCACCGCCCCGCAGGTGGGAGATATCTGGTTGGGGACACACCCTGCGCCGACAGGAAGGTCGGCGTCGGATCTCACGCTCCAGCGAGGGAAGGTCACAGTCACATCCCGAGAAAAACATACATTACACTTACGGGACCAATGACCTTAGCAGTTAGCGCCCGTAATCACTAATCAATCGATCAAATGCAAATCGCATCTTATTTCCTAGCCCGCTCCAAACATTTGTCCCGTTGAACTTGTGGTTGCGACCACTGTGCCACGGGGGGAGAGGCGGTGTCGGCCGTCGGTGTCTGCTCTCGCGCCGGTAGCCGACGCGCCGCGGCCGATCTGGCGTGCGGGCCCGCCGCCCCACCTGTTATTTTAATATCGGGATTTATAGGGCCTCTTATCGCGCTGGGGGCGGCGGGCGCCGCCGCCCACCCGCCCGCCGCTCCTGTGTTCGTAATTATCCGAGGGTCTGGCGCAGGGCTGCGCCACCGTCGCCAAGCGTGGCTCCTCTGCGGCAGCACGTTTCCTGCTCTGCGGTTTCTTGGATTGGGGAGTATTAACTGACATAGCGAAGTAACGGGCCGTACCACCTCAATTTCAAGAGGGATCGTGTTTCCACGTAATTGACCGGCGCTCGCATTGCTGTCTTATAGTCTCATCGCATCGATTTCCAGACTGTTTATTTGGGTATTTTGGAACATACATGTACAGCTGCTGCTGCCGATTTGATGTTTTAAGATGATGTTTTCCTATTTTTGTGAGTCAGTAAGTCATTTCTTAATTATCTCACTCTCTTGGTTGGTTTCTAGAATAGATTCCCTTTTTGTGTTTTCAAATTCTCTAATTCCTTGTACGTTTTGCTACATCTCTAGTTACACGTATTTGAGGAATAAACAATTGAAACAAATAATTTGTCAAGTGTTTCAGCTGTAGTTTTACCCCAGAGAAAAGAATATTTCTGTTTGAATATTAGAAAAAAATTGCACTTCAAATGTAGATTTTATGTTAGAGGCATTGTTATTTTCTGTAAATTACCTATTGAATTTAATATGCGGTCTCTTTGGTGTACTTACTTTTAATATTCTCAGAGGAGGTTATGTGCAGAAATTGTGAGCAATATTTATTTTAAAATGCTTCCAATATCTGATCAACTCCACTGGATGAATACGGTCTCATGGATTCAATATACAATAAATTGTGTCACAGCTTGTAAGTGAAGACATTATTCGCTATTACATGGATAATTTTACCTGTGTTGCTTGCTAAAACCCTATCCTTATTTGGCGTATAAATATGAAAATTTGATAATTGCCAACTTCCCTTATTAATACTGTTTATGAAAAATAATAACTTTACATAGTACTTAACAAACGAAAAGCCTTTATGCCTACAAGTAAAAGAAATAGACTAATGAAAAATAATTATTTTTTAAAGGGGTACATATTCCCATAATATAGAATGGAAATCGTTATAGCCTCATAACATCGCTCCATAATTGCAGATGTTTTCAGTTCACAACATAATATTCAATTCTTTTTTCTCAGTTTGAAACTCGATTGTGTCATCAGAATTTGTGTGGTCTAAGTAATAAACCGATGCGAGGAAGCAGATATTAATTCCTTAATATTCCGTCCCAGCAATATAACGCGTCAGAGAGCTACCTTTCTACACATTTTGTTGAGCGTAATTGTTACTACTTTTATTTTGAGAGGCTGTTATTAAGTGAACGAGTAATTACTAAGTCTAGATGAATGACGCAGTAATAGGAATAAAGTGGACTACATTAACGAGCATGCTGAAAGAAACAAAACAAATTTACATCCTGGACAATGACGGATTCAATTCTGGGGCCGAAATTTCGGTCTAATTTCATGTGATGATACTCATATCATATTCAAAAACGAAACATTCAACTTTTAATGCACGGACAATCACATTCGTAGAGGTTTATGATGGAAAAAAGATAATTTAAAAAAATATTTTAACCACAGTACCAAGAATGTTTTAAGTATCTTTCAAAGCCTTCAGGTTTGAATTCGATGAAGCTTGTCAAAAGAAGGGAGATAATATTTTATGATAAATAAGCTTCTGCAGTGATCATGATGCCAGTTTGTATTATTGATTATTATACAAACAATTTGAAAATTATAAATTGATAAAGAAGTTCCAAGAACAATTTTTAGGTTGTAAGGGGACGATATCATGGAGTATATCATTGCATACTAAATAAGTAAAATTTGATGAACTGGAGAACGAAAGATGAAGAGTGGACGTCATTGCAGATATTGGAAACGGCTGATGTGTTGTTAATGGTTAATGTGTTTAACTGTTGCAAATATTGTGAAATGAACAATTTTTTACACAACAAAAATTACGTACGGGTGGCAACTTTTCAACTGTTGTCTATGGTGAGTTTGTTTTAATTCACAAAATGGATCTGTATCGCCGGTGGCGGTGAGTGACGAGTGGTAGATAGTAGGCGATTGGCAGATACCGAGTTCGATACCGGTACATGCTAGAAATTTACTTAATGTGGTTAACATCGATGAGTTTGTGGCGCCTGCCGGAATCGGTTTCGAAGACCCACTGTTCTGATCAGAGTTTTTTCCGATCACTTCCAGGCGACATACTTTACACACAGGCCGGCGCAACACTTTACAATAGGCCGGAGAGTACGTCTCGGCCTAACACACCCTTTTGTACGCCTTGTTGAGGCTTTGCGAACCTTACAACTCCCCGGGACCACCGCTTTGCAAAATAAAAGATAGAAATGTTTAGTTTCTACTATGAAAACAAAGGAATCCAATTAATGGTTCATTAACAGCACATAATTTCTCCCATTATTTGTAACTGCTCGCATTATTTTTAGCAGTACAGACAAGAAAGATAAATCGCAAATGAACATAGAACTAAAGCCATCCAATATAATTAGAATGCATTCTAAATCGATATCAAGGAGACACAAAACATGAATTCTGACTATATAATGTGTTAGAGGAAGTAATTTACTATAAATATGGAAAATATTTATCCGCGTTTTCGTTACCTGAGCCCGGCAATAACAGTTTTTGTATAAAAAAATCGCCGCTTTTTCCAGTATTACAATACGTTCTCTATACTGCGTAAACAGTAGTGATAAAGTAAATATTACTCTAAAACACATCATGAGCCGTCACTTAATATTGGATTAAATAATGGAAGTCAACTTAAGATAGGTAAAAAATAAATATTTTCCACAATGGATTTGTTTCGTACCTTACTATTAAGATGCACGTTACATCAATGCTTGACAAAGATGACTTACATTATTTTATCCATTATCAACATCACATCGGAATTTACACAACACGAATTATTATTAATTAATCTCTCTAATTTATTCTAATTTTTCATTTTTTTTACATTTTAAATAAATGAATGAGGAAATTCTAAAAAAAAGTTCACCTGCCAAAATAACGACCAACGTAAGAATTGACGAATTTTCTATTGATCTCCGTAATTGAAACGGCTGCAGACGGATGCAACGCGGGGTTTTAAACGGGTTGTGGAGCGCCCTGCTCACGTTACGTATTGAGGCGTCCACTCACCCGCGTCGGCGCTCGGGGCTTCGATTTGCTCCTAGAGAGAAACCCGACGCCGAAAGCCTTTCATGCGTCAGAATTCGTGACTGCGGCGAAATTAGGCGTGGAGATTTCCATTCTATTAGGACACTCACGCTCCAGTTTAAGCACTCGCCCTTGAAATAATAGCGGGATCAGCGTCGCGAATGATTCAGGCGATGTGTATGATGAATATTAAGAGTTGACGTCGCAAGCGAATGCTGATTGAGCTAGAATATCGTCACAAATCTATTAGTAATATATATATATATATATATATATATATATATATATATATATATATATATTAATTGGTTATTTAAGGTCGCATCAGCATCTTAGGTCATTAGCGACCACTATTGCTGTTAACGCTATGGTAACTATGTGGATGAAACGATATGGTGATGATAAGGGGTGAAAGGACGAACACATACACAACCATGCCCGAGGCGGGACTCAAACCCGCGACCCTTCGGTCCGAGATCACTACGACACTACTTCCTTAGCGATCTCGGCCACCGGGCCGACAAAATATATTTTATGTGGTTGCCAGTGATATTTAAAGGAGTTATAAGGCAATTTTATTCTACTCATATAATTCATAGGTTCAGTTGTTTAAAATAAATATTTGGGCGATAAAAAATGTTATTTCTAAAACCATCAAATTGAGAAGTGCGATGAATTTATAAATTAGCATAACTTATTTTAAAGATATATTTATTTAATATTTATTGTAATGTGCTTCAATTGTGAAATGGTCAGGATCGAAATATTTTCTGCACCAACGACTCTTAAAGAGCTAAAAGTGACATTGTCTTGCGTTTCTACGAGTGTTCAAAAAGATCTGTGAAAACAAAGGTGGTCACTTAGATTGTATTGGATACTGTATATTATTGTTGTTGCGATTCCTTAAACTTATTAAACCGTGTAATATGTCAGAGGCACGTGTCTGAATGGTATTTGAAATACTCCCCGCTCCACCCCTACCACGGAATAAGAATACCTAGAAGAGATCTCTTATACCTGTAACCTAGAAGATACCTGTAAAAGAAAGTGTAATAGATGATCCCAACTTATCTCATTGGGGTTTATTTCGAAAACTTTGCTAAGACTCTTCATTGTTTTCAGCTTCTCTGCATTGTATTCAGGTTATAGCAGATCGAGGCCAAGAAATTGACCATTAACGAAGCCGTGTATCACAGGATTGAATTGGCGCTTTTATCGCGAAATGAGAGTCAGGGAAACCAAAGAATCTCGAAAAAATATTTCGTAAATTAATTTTGTCCATCAAAAATTCCACTTGGATTGACTGGAATTTGAATTGCTCCCAGTGGTGCAAAGCCAACTGTCTGAAATCACTACAGGAGGGAACACCGTAGTGGAAACTCAACACGTTTTGAGGACATTCCTCAATTGCATCCTGCGGTAACTTTTCCTGCGACTTTTTACCTGTCTCCTCACAAGGACATAACCGATGCATTCCGTTAGGTTTTCCTCATGGGTACAGGGAAGAGCTCGACCAGGTATCAGTGCTTCCTAGATCACTCTTAAAATATGATCACGATAGAAAGAAAAAAATGTTCCTTTTAATTTCGTTCATTTTGTATTATTCTTGAATTGCAGTAGTGAGATATAGTGAGAAACGCTTCTTATTTTTAAACTGTATTGAATGTTGTTAATGTATCGAAACTGATGTCCAAGTATATATAGTGGATTGCTTCAAAGAAGAGCGCATACTGGGCCATGATCTTCCCTTAAAATATACAGAATTAAAATCATATTTAAGTCAGAAAACATAAACATCCGAAGTTTCTGCGAAGATTACCTACGAGCGAAATATTTTTTCGACTGATACGTGTTAATGGAAACTATACTAAACTATTTCCTCGGTCCCCGTCCCAAAATTGCATCCCGTGGTCAGACATCCCTCACACCCGCTTCCCAACTTCCCTTTCGCTTTTAACCCTATTGCCTCCCGTCCCGTGCTTTGACCGCGGGATGCAATCGGACGATTCGCAGCTGAGATGGGGTTATGCTCGACTTCGTGTGCGCTCTGGCCACCCCTGGCGGCAGCCCGCGCCCAGGAAGCTGCCAGCCCTGGGAGCAGCGCAAATGGAGGCGGCCGCCTCTTCACACGTGAATGGAACCCTGGATCCCGTTCGCCCTGCGCACCGGACGAGACGGATGGGTTTAGAGCGTTTATGCACAATTATGCTGTCAACCTGATATCTACATTCCGGACATGCGCCCCGGCCACCACCGCCGTCGGCGTCGCAGATGTCGCTGCCACCGCCTCTGCCGCCGTCGCCACCGTCGGAGGGCGAGGTACAAGGCGGACGAGCAAATACTCGGGAATGTCAACGTAGTCCAAGAAGAGGAGGGATCGGGAGAGGTGGCTCAGGGCATCAACTGATGTCACTGCAATGCCTTTGTCCGGGAGGTCCTAAGGTTCCAGCCCCGACGGTGGCAGGATATTCGACACTAGCTTGTTAGCTAGCTCGCTGTCTGGAGGAGAATTCTAGTGACCGGCTGCTCTGATCGATAGTTCGAGTCGTTGATTGGTTACACCAATCAACGACAGGCCAATGCCGGAGCAGTAGCCTAAAAACGGATCAAGGACCGCGCACGATCTTTCCTTCCTCTTCCTTCCTACCATCACCCCTTGCACACACACACACACTTAAATGTGCTATGCACAAGCACACTACTGCACTTGTTGGGAGATCATTCAGGTTAGAGCTTGTCCCGGCTGGTGAGATACTACACTAGTGGATGATAGCTGGTTAGGAAAAGCTAGTCGACGTGTATGTTAGCGCCGCATTCCCCCATTCAGCGAGGGGAAATTTCCGAAACCTCCCGCAATAATAAGCATTGATTTGAGCATGGGTTTGAAATTTCAAGAAGGTTCTCCAAAGATTCCAAATTCAAAAAGTTTAGACGTTAATAGAAGAAATCTCTAAAGCATTTCATGAACATTTTAATGTTTAAAATAAGACAACATTAAATTAAATGTCTTACTGAGAGCAGTATTCCATGAATGATAATATAACATGTGCGTTTACGCATAATTCGTCTGTCAACTTGATATCTCTTACATTCCTGACTTTCTTCCCCACTGTTGCCGCCGATGTCGTCGCCGCCGCCGCGGAGGTTGGAAATGACGTCGTAGTTGATGATGAAACGTCCAGTATCGCAATTTCTGAAATTTAGCGGAGAATTTCGAAATACTTCACTGAGAGCGATGATACTGAAGAGGTAATATGACATTAGAAAATACTGATATGAATTCCAAAAGCAATATTTGTCTCCTGGATACTTTTGAGAAAACTTTTCTTTGAGTTTATTGTTTGTGATAAGGGGGAAAACAAAATAAATCACAGGAACATTAGCATATCTAAGAGGGCGATAAAATAGTTTTATTCTTTCTTTTGTGTTGTAAACGCTAATTGAGCCATTGTGACAATCCCTTAATAATTGTATATAGAAGTGTTATGCAAGGATTGACTTGCAATGTTTCCTGTTTGTTTGTTTGTTTGTTTGTGTGTGTGTGTGTGTGTGTGTGTGTGTGTGTGTGTGTGCGCGTGTTTGTCCGTGTCCGTGTTCCTGGTATAATGTTCTGTAATATTCTTGCTTCTAGCTAATTAATTAAATAATTCGTTTAGAATATTAGTCACCAGTATTATTTTAAAGAAATTGTTTCGTTTCTGTAAAGAAGCAAATATTATCTTGTGTTTTCACTCTTATCATTTAATGATTCACATATTACATTTTCGTTCATGTTTTTGTTTGTGTTGGTACATCGGCGGCCAAAATTAATTCAAATTTGGCGCCGTACTTTGAAATCTATCATTCATAACATAGCGTGTTGTCCATAAACTATTTGGGGTTCTTTACAAGAAGGGACCTCAGCTCAAGTTTAGTTGGCTTGTGTATTTATCAAGCTGACAAAAAGACTTAATGTCTACTGCATAAATTCTATACGCATCGAGGTGCAGAAATATGAGAAATTTCTAATAAAATCCAACTTCACGTATCAACTACACCGAATAAAAGTTTAAAAAATTGCTTTTAGTTTTTACTGTTTGTCTGCTTGTCATTGCTTGTTATTGTCTTCAATACGAAGCTCGATGTGTCCTGCATAACTTATCAGGATCGACAGGATAATAGTTTTCAGAGACATTCGAAAACAGTTCAATGAAGTTACTTTCTCTTCAGCGTGAATTACAAGAGGGAATTATGAAATGAATTATGGGAGGGAAATTTGAAAAGAAAATCAAATCAAGATAACATTAGTTAATTAATAAATAAGTAGTCTCAATCATTAAAATAGATAAAAATAAAATCTTGCATGTATCTAGGACGTTAACAGATGATGATGAGCGATGACTGATAACTGACGTTAATGATCACGGGAAAGACCCTGGAGCGTTTTGTCGGCGTCCGATCATCAGAACCCTTAAACCGCTCTTTGTGCCGGAACATTCTCGAGCAATTCTTAGCATGTGCCTCGTATAGCCTTGCGCTATCAGATCGTCTCTTGACATCGCACAGTGCAAGGCCGCTGGCGTGGGCTTTCCCGGGCGTCGCGCCGCGTCGCGTGGCGGCAGAGGTTTCCGCGTGGCGCTTCTGCGAAGGGGCGGGGCGGCGCGGGGCGGCGCGTGGGTGGAGGGCGGGACCCCGCGGATCCGTCTGCGAAGGCCCTGCGCTGCGACATCTGCGCGTCTGGGGCGTTGCGTCACGGCCTCCCACACGTGCATTACCGGCTGACCTCTTTTAGCACCGCGACCGGATCGCCTTTCGCTCCGCGACGCGGAATCGACAGCCGCCTGCAGGCGGTGATTTAGGAAAAAAAGGAACGAAATGGAGATAATAAAGAAAAGAAACACAGAAAAAATACGAGAAGGTAAAATGGTATGAAGCGAATGGAAATTAAAAAGGTAAAAAAGAAATGAAATAGGAAAAAAAAAAAAAAAAAAAAAAGCAAAAAATAAAAAATATGAAACAAATGGAAGTAAAAAAGATAGAAACGAAATAAAGCAAAAAGGAAACAAAACATGACAAAGGTTTTAAATAGTTACCTAAACATGATAAATTAAAAACAAATCCGTTCAGTCATTAACTTGTGATTTGTTGATGATTGTAATGAAGCACAGATGTTTCGTTAAACGATTGAAATCATTTCTGTTTTTAACATTTTTCAATGAGTAAACAAAAGATGAACAGAAAACACTTCGTGAGAAAGCACAAAATGAGAGACACGTTCTCTTTCCACTACATTACGTTGCGTTTCCGGAATGCCTTTCCGAATTCAACAAAAAATGATTTGTACAAAAGAGCGCGATTCAATTTCCACCGATTTTATTTGTTTCACATTAATCGACGATTTTGAAGCATATAAAAACATATTATGTCTCTTGGTTTTGTAATTTATGAAAAAGAATTGTATAAAACTGAATTTCTGGACAACATTATTCCATAAAATGAAACAGCGATCTCCATCCATGAAATAGCGATGTGTCTGTTATAAAGCCCAATTAGTATGATGTAAGAGATAAAAATGTATTTCACATGAAAGAAAATGTTTGCTCAGATTTATCTTAAAATATCAATTTTCGATTTTTAGTTACAACAGTATTTCAAAAAAGCGACGATATGTTGTAGACACTGATTTTCGAGTGACACTTCAAAATCATCTGATGTGCCTACTTTATGTCACTTATTCATAGAAGTTACGAGTTATTATCATACGAGTACATCATACGTGTACGAGCACAGCATCCGTTATTATCATATGAGTACAAAAGTTACGAAGTTCTTAATTGCTGCACAGAATCCTGCTGCTGTCAAGCACCTGTTCCTCTCCCGAGTTTCAAACAATCAGCTGCATATCACGAAGCGTCCCGACAATCAGTATTCATCATCAGGTCGTCCTGTTTCGTTACATCAAACGACCCCGCGAGCGACGTCGCGTTTCCGCTGATGCCTTCAAGAAAGCAGAATCATCCAAGTATAGCAGGGGACGTTTCTCAGCATGGATTTCCTTAGGCGGAAGCCCAGTTAAATTCCTTGTGCAGCGAATCAATCGGCCGTTTCCATCGGCGAGTAATGACAGCGGCGCACAATCGGCAAAATATTTCCCCTCCAATTTGCGACCGCCGGCGGCCCCTTCCGCGAGGCCGGGACCGCTGTCGCTCTCTACATATATAGCGTTTTATAGGCTGTTCGGCTGTCGCGTTTGGTAGGAGACTGACAATGTTGCCTTCCCAACGCACCTGTCGAAGGATACCGCTGCGGCGTACGTCACCTAGGCGTTGTTAACATTTCCCATGTTGCTGTGGCTGCGGCGTCGGTGCATTTGTGCTGCCTCGTTAGCGTGTTCCTTTTTGTTTCCTAGTTGTGTGGATGCGAAGGGAATAAAATTTGCGATTGAATTACGAATCTACAGTGATTTTTTGAATTTCATTACATAAAGCATACGTTTGACTAGATCCATAGGGGAAACAGTGTTCTTTTAAATCTTTATTCGTGGTGGTAACAAGAATTTATCGAGTCAGCGAGTAAGAGGAAAAAATTAAATGTTTCAAATGTGTGCCTATGCATTTTATAAAAAATACTTCATATGAATCTAAAAGTATGTGCGAAATAATATTTGCCTTTACAATTTGAACCCAACAATAAGAGAAAAATTAAGAACTGGTCATGAAGTCAAAACTTTAACATCTCTCCACGTAAAAAGTATCCGCTTTTGACTCACTATATCTATCGTGCGGGAGAGAAAAAGAATATGTATAGAAGTTAATTAAACAATTGTCTCTATCGACTTTGCAATATTTGGGTAATGATCTGCGATCGATTTGCAGCATTTCTAGAACAAATTGTTCGTTTTTTACAAATGTATGATCTTGCAACAGTTTGGTTCTCAGATAGATAATCACTTTCTCATCTCCGCTTATGCCAAAAAATCACACTTCAATTCTCACTTATTTCTATTCAACGCTCACTTATTCTCTAAATTCGAATTTGGCGCCTACAATCCTTTTCTGCTGTTTCATCTTATTTCAACAAAACGTAATCTAAACTTAATTTCCTTGTGGGAGCCAAATCATGAAGACCTAGTGTTAGAGTTGTAGGCAACTTCATAATTTTCTTTTTCCACAATAACACTTAGATTCCAATATCTCTATTACCAATAATCTAATATCCAAAGTCCATAATATTAATCCCTAATATCCATAATCTAATATCCTTTTTGAAGAAACAGTACCAGGTTTTCTTCTAACATAATTGACAAAAAACTAGTATTACGTTTGGATTTTTACTTTAATTTTTAATACATTCTACTATTTTTCTTCGTTCCATGAGAAGAAAAAGCTTGTTAATCTGAGCAAAGATGTGCGAACACATGGCGGACCGGTTACGGGTGGAGTTCAGGTGCTCGGACGCAGTTTGAAATGAACCGGGCATCCGGGGAAACCCCACGATTGTATCCACTGCGATTGTCCGACGTGGAAAATATCAGACGTTCGAGTCTTTGAGTTGAGAAATGATCCTGGGGTGCAATCTGATGAACGGGTACGTGGAGGTGGTCTGACCGATTTTTTTTAGACAAGAACAAATTTTATCTGTATATCCGCCTGTTATAGGGATTAGTACCTTATGTCGTGAAAGCGACATCACAGCAAATAGGGGATAACATATGTTTCTGGTGGATTATGATCACAAATTTATCCACAATGGACTGTTTACTTCATCAGTGTAGAGGATCACACTGTCATCCGAGAGAGTAGGAATGCTTGCCCCGCTCTCATGGTGATATACAGTTTATTTGGTCATTTAGCACTGCGAGAAAATGATCATTTTAATATAGTATTAAAATACTTATTTTTTTATTCTCTCCTCTTTTTATCAACTAGAATAAATATATTAAATTTGTATATTGTACTCTTACAATCTGTTGGATAAATAAATAGTACTGAACGTTTTAAGACATAGAAATGCTTGATTATTAGCAGAACAAATGGATAAGTATCCATAGAATTCCTCGAACTTGAAGTCCTATGACGAATTTATGTTACAACTTACGAAGACGGTCTTAAGCACATAAGTTTTAATGCGTCCACATCATTCCTGCCTCATTGCAAAAGAATTCTAACGTTCACTCTTCTTTTGTTGGTCGGCAGCAGTCGCGATATGAAATCTCTCCTGCAGCATCGCTGTTATCTACCTGAAGCGATTGCGCCCGCATCTGGCACGTACCTTGAATACATTTTTTTTTCTTTCGGGGGCTTTTTTCATCTTTCAGGGGATGCCGATTTCGGCTGTCCATCAAGGGCACCAACTATATCTCTCATGGAGCCACACGTTAACCTTTACACTAAAACACACGATGGCACACGGGGTCAGCAGACTCACAATGCCGTCCACGATAACACACATACATGAAAGACAAGAGCAACCATGCACATGGCGGGACTCGAACCCGCGACCCTTCTGGCCGAGGCGCTGAGTCGGTACACGCTCTAGCCACCTCGTCCATTCAGGTCGGCCCTTTCATTACATTTTAACTAGGTTAAAAAAGACTTCAGACCAGTTATTTGTTTTGGAGATTATCCTAACAATTATAGCTTTTTGGAATGGAATTGCGAAATGATCGGTTGTGAAAATTGTGAATGGATCGCTTTCCGCGGGTGAGTGACTGTAATTAGTTAACTGTTCAAAATTAGACATTTTGGTGATTTTTACTCTTGTCTTACTTATGGGTTGAACATGTGGAGCTCATGAGTATGGTTTGTAGTGCTTGTGGATCAATCTCCACCGCATTGTTCCAAGTTGAGCGAATAATTCAGCAGGTACTAGGCGGTGCTGGTTAGGCTCATGAAGCCAGGATGTGGGTGTTTAACTTCAGCCCACAAAAATTCTTCAAACGCAACGAAAATAATAATAATTCCGATCTATTTTGACTCGCTCCAGAAGCAGCCTATCGACTTCGCGTATCATTGTTGGACAACAATATCGGCTTCGTTGGTTGAACGGTTAGCGCATCGGACTGTTGTATTTAAGTTCGTGGGATCGAATCTAATCGAAGCCGTGAAATTTTTAAGAGGAGGTCTTACGTACGCCTTCCTTTGGAGAGAAAGTAAAGTCGGCTGTCCCGTGTCTTAAACTTACTTCTTGTAAAAGATTCGCAAGCCTAAAAGAAGCATCTGAGCCCAATTCTAATCGCCTGTTTGGACGCTTGAGTGATACCTTCTTTCGTTGCCAGAGAGCGAAAATAGTGTTGCAAACTTGATGTGGCAAAGCTGAGACTCTCTACATACTACAATAATGCTTAATTGAATTAAATTGAATAGCGCTCACAAATTGCATCTCTGCGCATATACACGTTATTCGCTCGCTATTTCATTATTAAGCAAGTTAGAAGGGCAGGTAATCAAGTCGCCCAAATCGTGTCTAACGTTAGGCATTCAAGGGTAAGCGAGTGTTGATGAGCGTGGCTCATCCCGATTGTAAATCTGACGTGCTCCATTGTGCGAACAAGGGAGTCGATGGAAGCGGGGACAGATTTACAACCGGCGTGATTAAGGCGTTTGAAACGTTACTTACCCGCGAGTTCCTATCTTTAGAGCAAGTTTACCTCATTACTGCCCGGAGACTGAGTGGCCTTCGTAACTATTATAAGATCCCACGAGCTCCATCGATGCGTCATTGTACTAGCAGACTACCCGGTGCGACAACGCTCCATTCCCGTCACAGGAGGTGTCTCCAAGCTGGACTATCTCTGGGAGCATCGTTGTAGGTTATCTGCCCTGATTGTTTGCTCCTGGCACGCCGGTAGAATGCTCTTAGAATGGCTTCAACAGGGTCATCAAGACCGATCATCAGAGGTGTGTGTTTTTTACACTACAAGGACGATCAAGGTCTTTATTTTGTCTTGAAGTTACCATAACTCGTTTTCACTAATCATTTCGGTTTTTCATCACTACTGCTGCGATCAGAAAGAGTACTTTGTTATCGCACAAAAGAAAATTCCTTCCTTAACGACCCGATCGAAGTCAACCGTGCTCTTGCAAGGGCGTCGCCACTATATAGGTTTTTGCAACTGTGTCATGTCATGCAAACCACGTAAGTCTCTACAAATTTACATGTAACTCGTCTGCCATTTTACCAGGAAAGTAAAACGAAGACATGTTGTGACTTCCTTGAAAATACGATGAGTTGGCTCATTATCACGCAGACTCCAATTGTTCTTCATAACCTCATACTAATAATAATGACAATAACAATAATAACAATAATAACACTAATAATAATAATTATTATTATAGAAGAAGAAGAAGAAATTAGAGCCCTCAAATTATAAATCAACGCGTTAGCAGTCCACCGCCCACTTGAGCACCTTTGTCGGCTGTGAACAGTGACGTGTTTTGCGATGAGTCTGTCTCTGGGAGTATCGAATCCGTTTACTTGTCTTGGTTGCCTACCATCAAGTCTGGCATGCCTCTATAATGAATTTTAAAAAGAAATGTCAATGAACAATGATTTTTTCTGAAGACTATTGTGAAGATTGAATATTTTGTTTTACTTTTAATGTAAGCCTCGTTTATTCTTAACGATATTATCTATTATGTGGATATATTATTAGTTCCATACATGATACCAAAGAAGCTTGCGAATTCCCCCAAAAAGACATTTAAACGGTGAGGTGCGGTTTGCACTTTCATCAAAATTCAACTTTGTTGGTTTGTAGTGAGTCTATTTAACTATTTTTTACATTTTATCATTTAATACTATTATTCCAGATTGTAAATCACCTTTTAAAAAAATATTTTTTATGGTTTTATCAAAGAGTTTTGAAACAACCTTTGAAGTACACACTTACCCCAGACTGTGTCCCTAATGTGTAGTGTGCTTGGGATTCCTACATGATCTAGATGTTTTGCTGTTGGGGGAAAAGGGGAACAAAAGAGCAGTTCAAGACGAACAAAATTGGATAAGATTTTTATGCGGATGGGGATTGGGGGATGTCAAAACACTATTTTTCTTCCAATTTTCTTCACGTTTTTACAATCACTAGGGACCGCTAGCTCTCATATTCTAAGATTTTTTAAATGATTACATATTTACCCCAAGTACACATTTTCCCCCCTTCATTCTATTAATTTCTTTACATTAGTACTCAGAATCATCAGTCACCACGCGTAAAAACCTGAAGAAATTACTAATTTCCCCGCCAGGCCGCCCCCTCGCAGTAGCAGTCCAGCGTCCGCCGGCGGTCGACAGAGGCTGCGCGCTCCGCGATCCGCCTCTATCTTCGGGAGCATCGCGGTGGCTTATCTGCCCCGATGGCTTCGCGCCCGCGCCTGCCTGGCGGCACGCCCCTCGCATGCGCCGATGAGAGCGCTCCCAGTAGCGCTGCGTAGGCAGGCGATGGCAGCCGAGATGCCAGTTGCGCCGCCGCCGCCGCCGCCGCGGAATGTTCTCGACGAACGACGGCGCGCATGAAATTCGAGGAATTAAGATTCGGTTAGACCGATAGCTCTGTGGGCAATCGAGAGGAATAAGAACGCCCCCGGCTAATTCTGCGAAAAAAGGGGAATCTCTTGGGAATGCCAACTAAAAACGTAAATTGAAAGGACAGTATCTTAGCAATGCAATTTATTGAGTCTAACACTCTTATTTACATTTGACACCCATATTTTTGCCGTTTTTACAGCATATCTTGTGAATTATATGAATAATAATTGTTACAACAAATCGACTTCCCGTTATGTGTATCATTGCAGATTGAGATTCATATTATTAAACCGATTAGCTTTGAGGGTAACGTAATATCTTTAGAACTGCAAAGTCATCGACATGCTTTCATTCGCAATACTATTCTTTTTATAACACACCTGGCAGTAGGTCAATTTCCAAAGCAATATGTACAAAAAACAAAATACACAGGTGTTATCAAAAATATTTGAACTTAAAATTTACGCAGGTTTTAAGGGTTGTTGTTTAAACCCTTTAAACGACGGACAAGCGCTCTTCAAAAGTGGCGGTATTACTATAGCAAAACTACGAGAATGTTTCTTTAGATAATACAAGGTATGATTCTCTTCGAAATTCCAATATTATTGTTTGGAGTAGAGATCATAATAGATGGGAATTAAAAAGTCCTAATAATTTCCTCTCAGGGCTAATGGATACTGACGACGAAACAAATCATTACAGATAATAAATTACGTATAAGGACTTAAAAAGTATTGTCACACTTAGAATTATATCAGTGAAAAATAATCCAAAAGACTTTACGTCGGTATACCATTTGATTTGATTTAAAATGAACAGGTTTTGATAAAATGAGTGATTAATATCATCGTAAGATAAGATCGTAACATGCTGCAAGAAAATGCAATCACTCTGAAGGCGAAGGAAATAAATTGATCATCCCTAATACGATGTTTAATTAATTTTGATACTCAGACAAAATAAGGCTATAAAGATTTGCAACTCTGAGTTTTGCAAATCATTTAGTATGGTCTCTTTCGAAATAAATTTTTCAAAGAATATTTGAAAACTAAATATCTTTATTAAAATTAAAGTACAGGAAAAAAGAAATTTACGAGACTTCCAAGAAAAAACTGTATATTTGAAATGATAACGCAACAAGAATGACCATTGGGGACTACTGCACCGGTTGTCCGTCCAATTTTGAATTGTCAACCAGTATGTAGCCACTTGCTTCAGCAGTAACCGCGCTGCGATCCTTCTCTGCCCCTACTCCCCCGTTCCTTGCACCACAGCCAGGCTCAAGTACCGCCACCCTCCCGGCCAGCTGCGAAACCATGCATCCTCTCTACTTCTCTGACATTGTTCCAACTCCTAAGTTCCTACCTTCCTTAATAGTTCAGCCACCACCGTCACCGTCAATATCTACGTTATCTTACTCTCTGTCATCTTTGCCGTCTCCACCACTGCAGCCGCCGCCCCCACCGAGTCTAGCCCCATCACTTGCACCGCCGACAGCTCTCCTGACACCATTATTCCTTCCTATTTTTCTACTCTTCCTCTACCTCATCTTCTCAGCCTCTTCCTCATCTTCTCTGCCTCGAGCTTCTCTCATTTTCTCTGCCTCGAGCTTTTCCCCCCGCCTCGAGCCTCTCCCACTCTACCCTCGTCTTCTCCCATTTTACTCTCGTTTTCTTCCCTCCCCTAGTCTTTTCCGCTCCAAATTCATTCCTTCGCTTGCGTCTCCAATATCAACTTCCACCGCAGTCTCCACCTCCACCTCCGTCTCCGCCGCCTCTTCCCTATCATCGCGGCGCGGCGCGGCCTCCGACGCAGCGGTCGGAGTCGCATTCCCCTCCCGCCGGCGAGCGCCTTTCACAATGGCTCATTGGAAATAGCTGAAGCCTTACATGGGGCTTTCGACACACCAAAGATTTGCAGCGCCGCCGCCGGCGATTCCCGCGCGGGAGGCTGCGCGAAGTGCAGGGCGCGCGAGGCGGCGCGGACCACACACACACACACGCTCGCCAGGCAGCTCAAGCACACCCTTACGGCATTTTAATGAACTGCAGGGTGCAGGCTATCTTCACTTTTCACTTCGGTGAACAATTGGCCGTCGTGGATATTACAATTTGCGACGTACGTTTAGGAAAACCCGTACGATGTAGGCATGTATCATCGATTACACCACAACATTACGAGTTTCAGTAGTCTACAAATTTTTCGTTTTTCAGGAGATCTGAAAAACCTGTTTTCTATCCATTTTTGTTGTTATTTGATAACCACACATCCAAAATTCCAGCAGCATCATTTTCCTGTGGCCTGCGAAGTGACTGAAATTGTCAGAGAAAAGGGTTTCCAAAGGATCGACGAGAGAGAGAGGGGGGGGGGTAACGTATTTACGGGTTTCCGGTAATCATCTCCAATGTACCTGTAATCCATGCGTTGAGAAAATGAAAGATATCTCTAAAGATAATACAATTATAAGAGTATTATATCACATTATACAAGTTTTGTATCTGCCATCGTGGTCGTCGGTGCATCCCATCATGATCTACACTCCTTTCCGATAAAAAATAAGATACATGGTGATACTGTTTGCACGTTGATATACAGCTTCATTTACAGTATCGATAATGAACTCTCTCAAAAGGCTGTTCGGGTTATAAGGTAGATACTGTGACAAATTTACCTCTAGTGACGTTTTACTGAGTTTTTCAACTGGCATGGAAACATTCAGAGCTATTATGTTGCAAATTTCTTCTGAAACCTGAATCAAGTAAATGAAAGAAATTGTAAGCCAAACATAAAATTAGTTATCATACCCTGTACGTACTCAGAAAGAAGTATGTGAGAGAGTAAAATTAATATTTGATATTGTGAGTTTTGATTGAGATGTTATTGGCCATAAATATGTGGTGTTTAGTCAGAACCTAACTTCAAAATCAATTTCAGATGCAACTCTGATTATTCCACACCACTAGACTTTTAAAGGTATTGGAAACTAAGTTCGCAGTTCGTTTTCTTAAATTTTGTTTTCCGAAGTACTTGTTTGAACGTTAATAAGATAGTTTCCAATCGTTTCAAAGAGTAATAGTGTCGAATAACCAGAGTTTCATCTGAATGCGATTTTGGAGTTATTGTATTCTGACCAAACACCATAAAAATAAGAAAACCAGTAAAAATTTTTGGACATATTTTGACGAGACGCCTCTGACAATTCCTTTGTCAAAACTGAAAAATTGCATCCGAATCTCAAAAACTAGCTTTAGGCCTTTTTGTGGGTTGGATTGTAGCTGTCTATATAAAACAATGATTGTTGTTTAAATGTATTTATTCACTCTGAGGGTAATAGTTTCTAATCTAATTATTGCACTTATGGTGTGAAATTAAGGGTTATTGTGTATTGGTATTACTATTCAATCTGTGTAGCTAGACATAAATTCATCTAAGCAGAGCATATGCTATGAAGGTTTCCTATGTTCTATTATATCATAATATCACTTGTTCCTTCTCTCACTGTAATCAATTACTATTTTGTATATTAAACTTCTCCCTGGTAATTTTTTTCGATGCTGAGTGAACTTCTGAACTTCTATTGTAATCATGCAGAAATAGTTTCAAGTTTGAATTCAATTTCTCATTTACGGTCCCTTTTCCGTGACTGGTGCAGTGAAAGACCATTTGGAGTGAATTCCAGGACTTGATAAATTAGATTATTGTGGAATGTAGGTTTAGGAAGGGCTTGTCACTTGGTATGGTAATTTATATTTATAATCTTTGCACTTATGAACTATCTTTCATACTAAAGCATCCCCTGCAGAACTTAGCTATTATTTCCTTTGTTTTGGTTTCTTCAGTTGAAATAAATACTTTTACCCACGAATTTAGTTTAAAAATATAATGTTTGTGTCAATTATTATATTTTTAAAATATAAATTTTGCACGCTTGGAGTTTTGCATAATTTTATTTTCTTGATGAATGGTCGAACAAACACTTTTTAAACTTTAGTTACATTTCTTATTGTAGAATGTTAATACTCACCAGATAACTCTGAATACAACTTTCAAATACTTTTCTCTTCGAGCAGTTGTATTTGTATAGGGTGGAGCTCCGCCAAATCTGAAAGCTTTCCCTTTTTTTACTACAGAAATAAATAGAGGTCTTCCTTGAAAACTACCTTCTCTGCTTTCTGCCTCACTCGTAATTTAGCATTACGCAAATCGTTCTTATCTTTCACATCAGTATTACCGGAATTACTAACCACTTACCTACTGTACACATCGCGTTAGCTAAATCGTCTTTTTATTGCTCGGTTAAGACAATATATACAAGTGGTCGCCTCACTTTCCGTACCGAAGCTGCTAACCTAGAAAACTGAACTCGCGGAACCTGTATTTTCACACCTCCATAGTCACATTTACCCGACTTTTCGATTTATCTCGACCCTCCCCCTTTAAGTGCTGGGAGGAAGCGAGTGGGCACCTTGGACACACGAGGCCCTCGCGTCCGCGCGCCGCAGCCTCCCAATTAAGCAAGCGGCGGCGACAAAAAGCCCGGCCTCCACCGACACCTCTCGCCGAGGAGCGGGCACCTGACCGGTTCTTTTATCTGAGCGTGTGCCCAGCCATCCTTTATGACTGTACTAGGTCACTGGAGCGAGCCTTGAGGGACACCCGGATGGCAGAAATGGGATGTTTCTTAAACGGTTTACCATTGATTGACGGTATATATCGTGTTTCCAGACGCGGCAAATTCCCGTAAGTAAGGTGCAAGTTTTCATCATGGGAGGTGGCAGTGATCTTCCCCTGCTGGATGACGAGTTCTGACGCCAACCTACCCGCCGAATTGGGGGATTTTCTTTAGCCAAGTATCTCCCAACACCGGGGCACCACCCCATCATGATAATCTCTAGGCTCCCGAAATGAGTGGTAGTGCGTGTAATTGTAAGTGGATGTAAATGTGTGAGGATAGCACACGAAAGTGAAAGGAAATATTGCGCGCGTTTCTGGCATTTGCCTGGTATTGATCGGAGAAACCACGGACAACTACCGATTAGAGCAGCCGGCCGTTAGAATTCTCCTCCAGACTGCAGCTGAATTCGATCTATCTATCTAGCCGGTGTCCAAAATCCTGCCACTGTCGTACTCGATCCCTAAGACCTCCAAAGTGGAGGCACTGCAAAGATCAGTTGTCTCCCGATCAGTTAGTGCCTCGTTAGCCGGTGGAGCGAGCCATAAGGGAGGACCATATTGCAGAAACGGAATATTTCTTAAATGGTTTCTGAGAATCGGCTTTTCCTTATCACGAGTTTCCCGTTTATTGAAGTTTTCTTTTATTCCCGTAATATTTTATTTATCTTAAAAGCAGACAGCTGATTTTAATTATCACGTTTGAAGAAAAATTGTTTCAATACTTCTGAAATCAAGTATGAAAAATTTGCTTATTTTCAATTTTCTTTTACAACCGCCAAATGTTATTTGTTATTTTCATTCAGAGGTTATTTTCATTGAGATACATAAGGTAAATTAAATTGAATTTTCTGAAAAACTGAGTTTACAAATTAGGATTCCGTCAAAAGAAGAGTTTAATTCCAACAAACATTATATTTAAATGGATGAAGGATACAAAAGCTAGTTCAAAATTCGATTCATTACTCGTGATTTGAATGTCACAACATTTTTTAGTTTCTAAGTATTTATTCATATTATATCTTTGAAAAATGTATTGTTTATCTTAAAATACATTGATGTTGATGTTATCAGTATATGATTACATCCCAGCTTTTCCAAAGGTTTCTCAAAGTTCCAAAATTTTTGAAAATTGCGATTTATATATCCGTGATGATGAAGCTTATTAACTGAAATTGAGAGAGGTAATTTGTTTTGAATTGAGGAGAAAGTTAACCCACAGTCTCAGACCCACATTTTTATGTCTGTCCCAACATTCAGTCCTAGATTCGTTAATTTCTTAGTTTCAGCATCACCACCAATCTCGTATTTAAATTCACACAACAGCGAAATGTAAATGCGTAAAGGTCAATCGAACAAATGTCCCCTTTGGTTTACCGTGTGTTAGAATGACAGAAAAAATTGTAGAGGTCTCAGCCACTTAATATTTCCACGGCGCTCCCTGCTGGTTTCCATTGCAGGCAGGAACCTGCATTTCCTCACCCTCGACGTGCTGCTGCCTAAGGAGGCAAATTCCCTCGTTTCCAAGTGTTACTGGCAGCGGACGCAGCGACGTGACCGCTGGGGTTGCGCGGACCACACAGAGCGCGCGCCATTCGCTTGGGAAAAATACGACTGTCTTACTCCCCATTCACTTTCTCTATTTTACAAATCGGTGCCTGCTTCACTCTTTTAGCCGGCTTGTAGTTCTTTCACATTAAGTTGATGATTAAATTTGTGATGTCGAAGTATGAACCATGTGAAATGCTGATCGATTCAAGCAAGAGACTTCCAATCGTGGGTTGCCTACCTGGTAATGATTTAATTTTCGCATTAGTTATATCCCTATTTCTTCAAAGTGTTACTAACAGGAATATGAAAATTATTTCCCATGACCATTTATTGACAGCGGTTTTTCTGAATTAAAATTGTAACAATATTACTATTTTGTAGCGGAAGGTTTAAAATAGAAAAATTTTCCCTATCCTATTTTTCCTAAAGCTGCAAAAAACAGCTATCCTATATTATCAAATAAATACATAAAAATATAATTATAGTTAAAAGTGTCAAATATAGGTAAAAATTCTCATTTTTAACAAAAAATCTTCTAAAACTAAATATCAGTTTTGATTCAAAACCTTTCAAATTCTTTTATATGTTATTATTTCTTGTTAGTGGTTTTGTGCAGGAAAGTACTTTTGATTGTGTAGGATTGACATGTATCATTTTGCTGACATTAACCGGAAGAAAATGCAATCATTACTTTTAACCCTTCACAAAATAATAATGCTATTCTAAGCAACCAGATTTGTTCTATGATAGTGATACCTAAACGATACAAAACCTCTAGAAGCGAAAAGTAATAAAATTTCAAAAATTGTATCAAATGTAATTTTCCAATGTTCATTAATATCTCAAATTTAAGACCGTTCTTTAACGATTTAATGATCAGTAAGACATTAGCTCAGCGCTTTCTTAAAATTTCATCAACGGCGAAGAGAACTAGCCACTTCCGCCGCCTTACATTCGCGTATGCTCCGTTTACATCCACACCAGCACCGTTTAGTAGTCGCTCGTGAGCTGCGGCAGGCCGTAAATCAAAGGCGTGTAATGATAAAATTGCGCTAATTTCGCCCGGTGGAGAGTTCCAGATCGGCGTGACGCGCGCCCGCCCTCCGCCCGCCTGCCCCATCCACACCGGCTTCGAGTCCCGGGGCGGGTTTTTCGCCTGGCCGCAGGGCGGACCGGGCCGTAAATCGGGCCCGCCGCCGACTGGCCGTCGGCGTACTTGGTTGAGGCGGTGACGGGGTCAGGTGGCGATGTTCGGGTCGGGGCGGTGAAGTAAGGGGGGAGATGGAGGCAGTAGTGAGAGGGGAGTGTGGGATGGTTGTAGCAGGAGGGATTAAACGTGGAACGTGGATTAAATCGGTTGTAGGTTCATGGCGTTTTCACTAGAGGGTGGAGGCCGGAGTTGGAGGCGATGGTTGGGGTAAGAGAAGATGACGGAGGCGTTGGGATGACGAATGCGTAACGGGAAAAGGTGGAGGTTGGGGGGACAAGGGCCCACGACTCAACCAACTTTTTTCTTCCATTTCCTTAAATTGTACCAGTTTTGATGTCGGAGATGAGTGGTGAAGCGAATTGGGTTTGCCTTCATCACATTGAACTCTATTCTTGTCATTTTACCCGAGTTTTCTGAAGTAATTCGTTCAGTTTTCACTTTCGCTTTAACGATTGCATTTTGGCTCTCCATGCCCACTACTTCGCCTAAGGAAAATTGGCTTCTCCAAGCGTTTCCCATATGCGGTTCTCTTTTCCGCGCATATGCGATGGCAATGCAGAAAGCGTTGAGGATGGAGAAGGCGATGGCGATAGTGAAGGGAATGGCGATGGCGATTACAGAGGTGATGGAGGAAGCAATGGAGGAGACGATAGCGGAGGCGATGGCAATGACTTTTGAGAACTGCTGTAAAAGTGACGTTAATAACAACGGTAATATCTGCGATGGTGGAATTATTATTCACGTCAGTTGTGAAATGAAATGGAGTTAGTCCGAAAAACGTTGATGGTGAAAGAGAAAGAATACCTGGTGACGCTGGGGGTGGTGGAGCTAGAGGCTTCAAGGAAGTCAGTAGAGAAGAGGATTTTTTCATTTTCCCCTCTCCAGTTATTCTGGAGATAGCGGCAATTTATTCAATTACTCGGATACATTTTGTACTCCAGGAGTTATGCTAATGGAGCTCATGGAGGGCTATATCTTAATTAAACTAACTTATTTCTAACTTAAAATCTTGTACAATAGGATACTTTAGACGTTGTTGTTTTTAAAAATAAAGATATTTATTGCAACTGTAATTTAAAAGTTCTTTTGAATGTTCTTTTCTCATCTTTTTATTCTTTGATTCACACTCTCATTCACTCTTAACCTATATTTACAAACATTCATACCAGAGGAGAGGATGAAGGCGCGGAGGTGCCATCACAGACACGGGCGGTGGCGCGTTCAGCGACAAAGCGAGTGACGGTAGCAGCAGCAGCAGCAGCAGTCATTGGCTAGGGCAGCGGCAGGCGGCGCGGCGGCTGAAGCGGCGGAGGCTGTTTTGCGCGCAACCGGTGGCCGGGCGGCAGAAGAAGCGGCCCCCAACCACGCAACAATCCCGGTGCAAGGCAGCGGACGCCGCGGGTTGCGCTTTGTCGCTGCCACACGGCCTCCCCGCCACCTCGGCGGGCAGTCCCCTTTTTGCGCCGCGCCGCCACCTCGTCGCCTGCGCTTGCACCTCCGCCGCCGCCGCTCGAGACGACTCAACCAACTTTGCGTCTCCCGTCCCTCTGACGTTCTCCCTGAGTTTGCTGAAGTAATTGGTTGAGTTATCTTTTTTACTTTAACGATTATATTTTGGCTCTCCTTCCTACTACTTCGCCTAAGGAAAATTGGTTTCTCCTGTGCGGTCTCTTTTCCGCAAAACTGATGCTATGGAGAGACCATCTGGAGAGCATTGTGGGAATTGAGAAGTTAAAGTACTTTAGAATATAGGTTTAGGAATGACTTAAAACCTTCGGCCATCCTCCGACACGGATATACACAATGTACCTAAAGGTATAAGAATGTATTTATTGTATACTGTATTACAATGTACCTGAGGGTACATGTATGTTTTTAGCTCAGTACATCAAGTGATGCCACTGCAGCGCCTCTGACCGGGAGGTCCTAGGTTCCAGTCCTGACGGCAGCAGGATTTTCGACACTAGCTTTTCAAGTAGGTCGAATTCAGTCGCTGCTTGGAGGGGAATTCTAGCGTCCGGCTGCTCTGATCGGTAGTTTACCGTAGTTTCTCCGATCAACACCAGGTTAATGCCGGAGCAGCACCCTACCAAACGGGCCACGGACCGCGCACGATCTGTCCTTCCTCTTCCTTGCATTATCCTCTCCCCTTACACACACACTTACACTAACTTGCACTACACTACCACATATTTCGGGAGCCCGTTTGGAGCTTAGAGCTTGTCCCGGCTGGGGCGGTGCCCCGCTGGTGGGGGAGTCCTGGTTAGGGGGAAACCCCACTAGCCGACGGTAGGTCGACGCCGAATCTCGCCATCCAGCGGGGGAAGATCACCGCCATCTCCCGAGAAAAAACATGCACTACACTAACGGGACTAATGACTAAACAAGTTGACGCGCCCGGAAACACAAAAAAAACAAACCAAACCAAACCTTGACGCGACCTATCAACTGTTCTGATCCTGTTTAGCGTACCACTCTTCTTTCCATTTTACGTTATTTCTTCTTAGTTCCATTGCCATATTTCATCTTTTATCTAGTAACTCACTTGTTTTTCAAGCCTCCCTCTCCTCGAGTTGGCTTCTCCGCCTGTGTCTGCCGTGGCCGTTGCTCGTCCCGCTCCCAGCGTGGTCGGCGCCCACTTAGCCAGCGACCCCGTCGCCGCTGCACCTGCCACTTCGGCCGGCGCCGACAGGGACTTCTTTGTAAACGGGGCGGGCACCCGTGGCGTCGTTAACATGTCGTACATTCCGCTTTTGATGTCATAATTCGCCTCACCCCTCGCGCCGGCGGCAGCGCGGCCCCGCCGACACCTCGGGCTCCCGCGCTTGCAAACACGGGCCCGCGCTGAGTGGCGGCCCAAGCGCCGGGATTTACTCCGCGTGTACCTTCCTGCGTTTGCTCAAGGGAATGGCTCTTCCATTTGGGAAATGCTGATGATATAAACGTTTTGGATCGCAAAAAGGAGGCGAAATGAGCAGTTTAATCATGTAAAACACATCTGGGAGGATATCGGAAATACACTCGTTATGAAAGCATTGAATTGAAAGGAAACAGTAATTGTTGTTTAAGGATATCATTGTTATCGTTTCGCTTAAAGAGGTTTTATTTTTAAATTAAAGGTTTTAATAAAGTCCATTGGGAATAATCACAATGAGATTGATTCAAAATATATTTCTTTTTATCTAATATTTGTGTTTCTTGTTTTGTGAATGATTCAGTTTATGAATAACTCACTGAAGTGCTTTCGTGTCGTTTTAATTTACAAAACTCAAGAACTACATGTTATATTATTCTTTTATCTGTATTTTTGAAATTTTATTAGCAACAGTATTAAGAATATTCAATAATTTAAACTTACGACGGAAAATACATCCTCTTGACTTCTGAAATATCGGTAACTATTAAACATTTTATTCGCTCACATGGCATTTAATTATTGATGTAAGGTATGAGTATTAATTATTGATGTAAGGTAAATATTCATTAAAATAATTTTTGTTTCTAAAAACAATTTTGTGTTCTAAAAGAAACTGCTCACGTCTAACAAATAATTGGAGTTAATGATTTTCATGGGATAGACCAATTTTCAAACCTTCTTCATATTTTGGAGAGATTGAATCTTGTAATTATGAAAGTTTACACAAGCAGGTCTTAAAATACAATATATTATAAAAATATTTTTCGAGAATGAGAAATTTTTCATTACACAAATAGGTGTTTGAATTGGTAACGCTCTACGTGACAAACGGTATTTGTGTAAATGTAAAGAGTAAAGAGATGTAAAGAGATGGCAAAAGTTCTTAGAAGCTCCATGTTCAGGACTCTCTTTAAATTCCAGTTATTGTTTGGCATTAAAAGGGTTATTTAAGTCACTTAAATAGTAATGGTCTTGAAAAATCGTCTCATTACAATTAATTCACGTGAGCGAATCTTTGTATGAAAAATTGAGTTGGGAAGGAACCTTTTCAGTTTTGACTAATAATGGCAGTTCATTGACTTCATAAATGCTGACAAATTTAGTAAATCACTTAAAAAGCGCTAATGAAATTATTGATGCCCATTAATCTCTTAAAAATTTACTTGGTTTAATAGACAGCGTCTTCATACGAGTGATTTTTCGCCGAAGGAGAGATCCTGATAATCTGGGCGAGACAACTTTTTCAGTTTGACGTGGCCGTATAATAAGAGTCGATTGTGCCTTCAGCAACGCCAAATCTCTTTGCGCACTCGTTTATCATTGGGCGCCGTGAAGCGGCTGTCCGCTCACCCTTACACAACTTTTGAAATATGTGGGATTGGAGCTGTCCTTGCGCCTACGTAATCCCCTTATTTATTCGGGGTATTCGTTACGCCTCCACTGCCTTCCCTTCATCAATATTTATGCTTTGAAATGCCGAGGGTTCGGCGTCTTACCGCATGGTTTCCGGATCCTTTCCAATCCATTCATGTTCTCGATTCTTCAGAGCTGTCATCTCAAAGTACTCAAGGGTATATGCAAACTCTGACCCAATAAATTTAACGTGGCGTTGTAAATACGGCACGAAAATACCCTAATGATACAAAATATTGAAACAAATAAAAATTATTGACTTCAGTGCTATTGAAACGACGGTAATGGAGAAATGATTTTATGCCCTGCAGAAGCAATTTTAAGAGATTTTTACGTGATTAAATGGAGTGAAAGGTAAAATGATTGCGTGGAGCCTTGTGAAATTTGTAAAAGTAGGTACGCAGGTTGCTGCATCTTTTCCGTTTACCTTCACATTCTAAGAATTAGTAAAACATTTTTTTGTTTTTCAATTCACCAATTTGTATGTATAAGATATCTTTCTTGTTAACCAATGCAGTATGTACACTGAACTGAGAACTGTAAACAGTCTGCTAGCTCATTATTTAGAGCTGACATTTGGTGTTTGAGAACGAGCAAACACACATTGACGTACACAAGATTAATCTAGATACCCTGTGATGAATATTTAAACAAATATGGCATTTTATTTACAAAAACTTGTCAACCTTTCAGCTTTCTTAAGTGCAAAGCCATCTTAGTAATTCCTTCATGCCCTTAAGTTATGGTGCATGTAGCTGTTAGTTTTATAAATTACATAAATATTTTGGGGAAATTACATATAATTGTAGATAATATGTTGAAAATAATAGTTAAGTCAATAGCTATTCACGTATAGAGCTCAATTATTCTTATTTACAGAAGAGGTGGTCGATTACGCACTAGACGCTTCTAGACCAGATACAAACAACTCAGTATATAATTAGATCTGCTCACCGACCTTCTATCAAAATCCTTTTCTCCGTCGACTCCATTTGTTTCCCAGGTTTTTTTGCCCACATTCTTGTCAATGTCGCAAGCGCGCCCGTGCCGTGGGATATCCATCGTTGTTCGCGGGTATCACGTTGCATTGAGCTAATTAGGAGGATTAATTTTCGGGGGGTATAAATCACCTCCGGGAAAGGGGGCACGAAATTAGCGGCGATTATCGCTGTAAATCATAGGGGAGAAGCAGTTTTCTCCGAGCAGCCGCCGCCGCCCCCGGCCTTCCAGGACCGCGGGTTCTTTCGCGGCGCGCCCGCATAAATCTCTGCGCCTGCGCACTGAGACCTGCCCCGCGGAGATGCTCAATACAGGATGCCTTGCACCATTCTCTTCGGAGCGGCGCAATATGCGACGGATTACGCACTATTACACATCGGGAGACCAGTTGAGATATCCCGACTGTCGCTGTCCCCCCTTGATTGATTGTTAATGATTCCGGGCGCGTCAACGACTGATGTCTTGAGTCCCGTAAGTGAAGTGCTTGTTTTTTCTTCGGGAGGTGGCGATGATCTTCCTCCACCGGATGACGAGATCCAGCGTCGACCTACCTTCAACTAGCGTGGTTTTCCCCAACCAAGAACTTCCCGCCAGCGGGGTACCGCCCCAGCAGGGACAATTTCTAAGTCATTGATTGTTAATGATTCCGGTTGCATGTTAGTGTGTGTGTGTGTGTGTGTGTGTGTGTAAGGGGTGAAGATAGGAAAGGAAGAGGAAGGAGAGATCGCGCGCGGTCCGTGGCCCGTTTGTTAGGTACTGCTCCGGCTTCGCCTTGTGTTGAACGGAGAAACCATGGAAAACTACAGATCAGAGCAGCCGGCCGCTAGAATTCTCCTCCAGACAGCGACTGAATTCGACCTAGCTGAAAAACGTTAGTGTCGAAAATCCTGCCGCCATCAGGACTCGAACCTAGTACCTGCCAGGTCAGAGGCACTGCGGTGACATCAGCTGATGTCTAGCACTGACCTCTCCCAGTCCCCTGGGGGAGATATTAAACCCTCGCAAGCTGACGTGTAGATCGGTATAGGTTGTCACGTTCCAGCGGGAGAGGAAGACTATCATATCCCGGAATATAACTTGCACTATATTTTCAGGACGCATTGCCCATAGTAATTGCCGCGCCCGAGTGCCATAAGTGCTCATTTACGTACGCAACGTATCAACTGTTGTTGGCACCGCGGGGTTAGGATACGTTGTTAGGGTTTGATCTGTCGCATTTCGTTTCGGTCGAACAGGGCCATTTGCGGCAGAATGTTTACACACACTAGCACGTAGGCATGGGCGTACTACGCCCATTGGTTTCTGTTTAACACGACCATACTTCCATATCGGCAAGAATCAAATTACTTTAATTTATTATCAAATAAACTAATAAAACTTGTATCAATGATTCATTAACAAGAATAACTGAGTAAATCCTCCGATTTAAGGTACCACTATGGGAACATCAGAAAATTTCAGAAGAAATTGTTGAGATTGGTTGCTAATAGTTTCAGACACATAATTACCAGAACACGGAGACAAAGCTTTTCTCGCGAGGTCTAGGGAAATCGTCTCTTTCCAACTCTCCGTCTTCTCCTCCCCTCTGCCCACCCTCGAGACGGAAACTTATTTGACGGGTGTACGATGAAAGTTGATTTTTTCTTTGTACTGTAGTTTTGCAGAACATTTGTGTAGCATGTAGCTCAGCAGCATTTATGCCATGAGTTCGCAACTTTTCTAGTCTTCACGGTTTCCTGTTCTCAGAAACTTCTTAGTTTCTTCTTTACCTCATGGTTCTATCTGTTTCGAGTCTCTTTTTATAACATTTTAGAATTACAGCAACTCTTAATTTGGGAGAGACAATTGTAATACGGTTCACTTTTTTAAAGAAAAATAAAAAGCATCACAATTTGATGAACACTTTTTCAAAAAAAACCTGCATTATGCACCTGCAGAAGCAATTTCACGGGCAAATTGCTTGCATATTTTTTGTGTTAAAACGTTGGTTTGTCTTCTTAGAAATACCTAGATTCGGTCTCTCGTACCTGAACTTTGCCCATATGTACAGAAGAATACTTTTGATGTTGTGCAGATTCTCTGCAACCCTTCAAGAACATTGCGATGTATAAAATAACAACATATTATGGTAATATAGTAAATATAACAATATAATAGAGAATCGTACTCATCTCTCACAAATTACTGGCCTTTTAAACTCAAGCAATAACAGCCAGAGAACTGTTTTAGATCAGGTAGATCAACTACAATTTTACCATTTAATTTGTATTTTAAATTAACTATAGCTTCAGTATGTCTCGTCTTTTCTTTGATAACGGGATAATTTATACGAATATGGCATTTTTCTCACATTTCTGTCTCTCAGGAAAGAAGGTTAAAGACCTCCCTTCTTCCTCATCTGTGCCTTTTAAAAGTTCGAAAAAATGTATTTGATTTTATTTATAGTATGTTGCCCTATTTGTCAGGTATTTCTCTTAGAACAAATATATTTTTTTGTGACTCAAATAAGAATTTAATGAAACAATTAGAACGGTGGATTGTATCATTGAATAGACTTTGAACGGACGACGTTGCGTGGAAAGAGAAAAAATATCAATAGGATATACTATTAGACATTTTTCAGAAGAATTGTAAATTTACTATGTTAAATTTACATCCTTAATTAAAATAGTACAAACAGCATTGTTCGTCATGACGTATTTTATTTGGGATAAATTTAGCTCTTCAATAGGTATCAAGAATTTGCTTGTTAAAGAATTTATTCTCCCCCTACATTCACAAACTATTCAAGCAATTATTACTTCTCATGATGCAATTTTTCCTCGTTATATTAATTGTAACCTGTTCATTTAATACATGCTTATTTTTTCTGTACAGTTTCACCCACACCAACTCAGCACCATTGCCCCAGACAGAACAAAAGGTAGATCCATTCACACTAGCCGAACGTTATCGTAGATAGCGAGTTACCCCCGCTCCTCTCACACACATATATGGTTATCATCTACATATCAAATTATAATTAGCCAGGTGCATATGTCATAAATTACTCTGCCAGAAGACCCGGGCGTAGTCTCCGACCGGAGCAGCCCCTCACTTTCACCGGCACCCTGTATGTTAGGCACGGCCCTCTGTATCGCGGCCCCGATCTCGGTTGCGGCGGCGGCTGCGGCGGCCGAGGCGCGTGTTCGGTTTAATTTAATTAGAACGTGAGGACCGCACCGCCTCCGCCGCGACCTTGTCGTCCCCTGGCGGCGTAAGTCTGCAGCTCGCGACCCCCGCGCCCCCTCGCCTCCTCGCGTCCTCCTTCGCGTGCCCCGGTGCCCCCCGCCCCGATTCACAGTGGGTGCTTTTACAACTAAAGCAAGCGGTGCATGTTTTCCTTTCCTGCACGGACTCCAGACGACAAAAAGTAAATAAATGCCGTTCACAATTCACAACAAATAAAATTTGAGTACTTCCTGTTTCTTATGCCTTTTTCAAGATTTCTGAACGTTTGAAAGCTTTATTAATTTTACTTCAAAAGCGATAGTTTACTTCCACATGCATACATTTAAGACATTAAAATATTATTCAGAATCATATTTGAGGTAATTAGGAAATAGTTTTTCTTCCACAGATACTAACCTTTCATAACATCATTCAAAATTTATGAAAGATAGATTTCATTCGTTCCTGGGAATGCATGAATATGCGAATATTCCCTTTGAGAATATTACATTAAATGGGACTACTTTTAAAAATATAGAACATCGAAACATTGTTTTGTAAATGCTTTGAAGTAATGAATTCACTTAATTGTGAATGTGCTTGATGCAATGATTAATTTATCATATATTTGCTTTGAAAGATGTCTTCGTTCAGAGGATTATTTCTATAACGACTGCAATTGAAAACTTCCTAACCTCTTTAATTTCATCTATTCTATATTCATAATATTAATCTTATTTTGTTCTAATTTTTTTTTTTTTTTTTTTTTTTTTTTTATTTATTTTTTATTTTTTATTTATTTTATTTATTTATTTATTTATTTATTTATTTATTTATTTATTTATTTATTTATTTATTTATTTATTTATTTATTTATTTATTTATTTATTTATTTATTTATTTATTTATTTCTTTATTTAATGTTACTGTTCACGCCGTTCGGGGACATTCCGGTCCAGTGTGTGACTCGTACCTCAACAGACGGCGTGCGCTTCCTCCGGGTGCGGGCCACGGCCCACGTCTTAATTTTCCACGCGCTTCTCAGGTCGTTCTCCTCGTATTGTCCGCCGATGGAGCGTCGGATTTGCGAGCAGCCGCTTGTACAGTCGTTGCCGCTGAAGTGGTAACATGGGTAAACGAGCGATTCCTTCGTGGCGTCCTTAAGGGCGTATATTCGACCAACTTGTTCGTCGATTTTTAAAATAAAGTCTCATATTCGCAATATATTATTTTCATGAGATTGTACACGTATACACCCTACACATGTATTAAGTGAAAATTTTGGCACATTTATTAACATATTAAACATATTCATATGAAAAATGTTAGCATATTAAGATTTTAACGTTCCCTGAATATATAGAACGCTGTGATCTTTATTTTTAAAAATCAGTCAATTGCGAAATGAAACATCAGCACATCTCCCTGAATCGCCAGCTTCATGAACCAGCGTGTGGCATGACAAATCTGAAATCCATTAGGAAAGTATTCAGAATGTCATTTCATATGGTAAATCCTTTAATATTATTCTGCACGACTTGGAGTCTAGTATTTTCGTTGTAAATAATCGGGTAGATTCGGACTTATTTCATTCTCCAGTGGAATTTTGACTTAATGAATGTAATTGATTTTTAATTCTGATGATCTTTCTATTATTAGAATACAGTGCATATAAATTACTTCATACTCAAGGAAAACTTGGCTTCAGAACGGCGAGAGTAACGAGGATGTCATGATCTCATGTTCAACTGACGCAGTGCAACTAGTTGGAGGAGCTGTAATCCCCTGTATCTGAGGATTTCCTTGCATTAAATTCACATTAGCCTGCTCTCACGGGGAGCATTTAGTGAGACTGCCCGGTTTTCAAGAATTGCGCCATCGGAGTTGAGCTGAATCGCTTCGCGTGAATGGAGATGTTTTTGTGACCATCTTTACTATCATCTTGACTTCTTACAATCTCTTCCTCGTTTCAAAATGTTATTTTCTCTGCAATATGAGATAGCTGTGGATTGAATTCCCTGTCCTAAATGTTTTGGATGTTGCATTGTATTCCAAGTGGCCTTTAGAAACTTTTAATTTGAACGTGAACTTCTTTCAAGCGCACAATAGTAGTAGTCTAAATGCAGCCGAGTGTGCTTCATTCTGTACTCAATCAGCTTAATGTCGTAGTTGTAATTCCTCATTATGATATTTCACAATACATTATTTAACATTAGGGAAATCAGAAAGTGTATTATCTGCGTTTTTTAAATGTTAGAAGTGTTACTCTGAATAGTTTGTCTACGTAATTCATGTTAAAGAGTCATGAGACGTGTCATGAGAACTGATGAACTGAGTATATGAGCTAAAACGTGTGATATGAGCTAAAACGTGTAACAATGATAAACAATACTGTATTGTAGTAAGATGTAACGAAACCAATATCTTTCATTATTCTATCTATGTACAAATTTCGATGTCTTATAATTTTGTAACACATCTATAAATCCATATCGTAAAAGAAGGCACACTGATGTTGATAGTTGTTAATTGTCTATGGATTATTAGAACATTGTATAGCGCTAAAACCGCTGAAACTTGGATTAAATTCTCGACCAATCCATGCGAAATTTGTAATGATCAAGCGCGCTCACGGCGAGTTTTCTTGGAGTTCTCGCGTTTTTCTGACATTCCATAATCCTACTTATTAGATCATTATCTATGTTCTTAATGAATGAGTAGGTAATAAACCCTTTACCTCAATTAATAAGTAAATAATAAATAGATAAAAAATAAATAATTAACCCTACTAAAGGAATTAGATTATTTTACTTGAATGCTGTTTGGTATTTTAGGCACTATACATGTGTTTGTTCTTAGCAGAAAGGCATGAAGTGTGTTCGTTTCAAGTAACTACGTCAAAAAGGTAAAACAGATGCTGATTGATAGTACAGACGCAGATACAGCACAGATATAACATAGATGATGGGTTGCAAAAATATTTATTGTTTTTCTTTTTTTTTTTTGGTTCACTTATTTCTCCACATTTGATAACAAGAAATACACAGATCTTTTTGGTAACATTTTCATTTCAAGAAGCGCGGGAATAAGATAATTAGTATTTGATTAATAAAAGTTTCTGCAGTTGCTTTATTATTGTTGGCATTTTATTCAAAATTGAAATCTAAAAAATAAAAAAGTATGATAATTGCCTCTTGTAAATAGTCAAATTTTAGAAGTAATGATTATATGTGTGTATATATATATATATATATATATATATATATATATATAATCATTACTAACCCATTGATTATTACTCCTTGTCCCTAATAACCCCCCCTCTATTTCTCCCCTTTCCGTCGAATCTTTGATATTTCCCGCGTCGCACAACATCCGTGCCATCCCCGTCACCCTCTTGCCATCCTTCTTTTCTCACGTCACCCCCGTCTCCTCCGTTCTCCGCCACGCCTCCCGTCGCCTTCTATCGCCCGCCTCCCGCCCCTGTGGTTATGTGGGGAGAACTGGAGCAAAGCAATAGGTGGTTGGTCTGCACCGAACCACAATCAAAGCACCCTCTGTAGTATTATTGACCGGAAGATCCTAAGGTTGCAGCCCCGGCGGTGGCGGATTTCCGACACTTGCTACTTCGCTAGGTCACATTGAGCCACGATATGGACGCAGATGCTAGCGACCGGCTGCTCTGATTGGTAGTTTTCCGTAGTTTCTCCCGAGAGGTACCTAAACACAAAACCGACGGTATTTTCCCCTTCTCATCCAATTCTTTCCTCTCTCTCCTCTCTCCCTCTTTCTATTTCTCTCTCCTCTCTCTAATTCTCTCTCTCCCTCTCTCCTTCCCTATCTCCCTCTCCCTCCTTCTTTCTCTGCCTCTCTCCTTTTCTTTCTCTCCTTCTCTTTGCCACTCTCTCCCTCCCTCCCCCTTTCCCCCTCTCCCTCCTCACGCACACATACACACTTACATATGGGAAAAGTCAGTCGGGAGCTTAGAGCGTGGCAATCACACTCCCAGAGAGCTCTCTGGAGGGAGGAAATCCTGCAAGCCAAAGTGTCGGCCGGCGACAGATATGACATTTCAGCGAAGAAGGAACGTCAAGGGACATAACATTCACAACCTTTGCGAGTCTAATTACCCAAGTATTTTACACCCCTGGAACCAATGCCAACTCACTAGGGAACATAATTGGCCCCATTTTTGGTAGTTGATTCCAATAAAATAGTTTAGCAGAACTAAAGTTTGGCAAGTCTACCCATTACACCGACCGGGTTTAGTTTAGAGCATTGCCTCTGTCTCTACAGGTTTGAGGTTCGACGGATTTTCAACTCTAGCTACCTTACTTGGTCAAATTCAACCACTGTTAGGAGGTGACTTCTAGCGGCCGGCAGCTCTGATCGGTAGTTTTTCGTGGTTTCTCTGATCAACACCAGGTGAATGCCGTAGTAGAACCTTAACAAACGGGCCACAGCTCGCTCGCGATCTTTCCTTCATCTTCCTTGTCTTTTGGTATTCACACATATACACACCAGACACGTTTAGATGCACTGCACTTCGACACATGTCGGGAGACCCGTCGAGAGCCTAGAGGTCCCAGCTGGGGCGGTGCCTCGCTGGGAGGAGATAATTGGTGGAAGAAATCTCTTGCAAGTCGACCTGGAGGTTGGCGCCCGAACTCACAATCCAGCTGGAAAGGAAAACGCCCCCCCCCCGCGACAGAACGTTCACTACATTAATAACCATTGCAGGGCCCGATACATTAATCAGTCAAACCAGCCATTCCTAGACGATATTCACTGCAGTGCCTCTGACCGGGAGGTCCAAACTTCGAGTCGCAATGGCGCGTGGTGGCAGGATTTTCGTCACTAACTTGTCAGGTAGGTCGGATTCAGCCGCTGTCTAGAAGAGAATTCTAGCAGCCAGCTGCTCTGATCGGAAGTTTTCCCGTAGTTTCTTCGATCAACACCAGGCGAATGCCGGAGCAGTACCCTAATAAACGGGTCACGGGCCGTGCGCGATCTTCTCTTCCTCTTCCTTATTCTATCCTCCCCCTTACACGTACACTTACACTGACACGCACTACACTATCACACATGCCGGGAGATCGGTCGGGGACTTATATCTTGTCCCGGCTGGTGCGGTGCCCTGCTGGTGGGAGATAATTTTTTGGGGGGAAAACCTCGCTTAGATGACGGTAGGTCGGCGCGGGAACTCGCCATTCAACGGGGGAAGATCACCGCCACCACCCAATAAAAAAATCACACTGCACGTACGGAACTAATGACCTCGGTAATTGACGCGTCCGGAACCAATCAATCAATCAACCTAAAGGATACTGCTATTCGTAGGGTGCGCGTGAGAGCGCGCCGTGTCTGCGTATTCCCCTGAGCGTACTTCCAGGACGCGCGGCGTCCGCCAGCGTGGCCTTATCTTATTAATGAAGCGGCGGCGAGGCGCGGGCGTTCTGTTTCGCAGCGGATGGCGTGCGCTTTTTGTTCGCCTTATCGGCATTCCAGCGCGGACGAGTTACTTAGGCCGGCCGTGTTCGTATTTGTTCATGGGGCGAGCACGAAATCGCGTTAAGCTGTCGCAGGGTCGTGGGTTCCCACCGCCTCTAACGGAGCTTGTTGCCCCCTGCATCGCGATCTCTCCTCGGGTTGTGTCCCCGCAACTGTGCTACCGCGTGCTACCGCGTGGCGAAGTCAATGGACTCGTATGCTAATATTGTAATGAAATGTGTAATGAGGAAGTACACGGTAATTGATGGCTATTTTTAATTGAATTTGAATCTCACGTTAAAGTGATTTTAGTTATGGAATCACAGAAGGTACGAGTCCTTTATTTGATTCTTTAAAATAAGCTTTTTCATTAATAATTGTAACTTAAGAACCATTGTTCAATTTGTTAAAGTGTTGATTCTCTTATTTTAAACATAGTTTGTTGGAATAACTTAGCTTTCTAATGTTGAAGAATAGCTTAATTTTGGTGTTCTTTCTCTCTGTTTCATATGTTGCTAAATATTGGAATTAATATTTGTTGACGCAGTGGTACACACTGTTTTTTATGTAAAGAAAATCAATTCGTTCTTTATCGTTAGCTTCAAATGATGTATTATATTGAAAAGTGAGCGAAACAAGTGCAAATTATTTATTTTCTTAGATCTTTTCCTGTTATTTCAATTATTTTTTAATTGATTATTCGAAATTAAATGTCATTTAATATTTCTTATTGTTTTTTGGGAACTTCTCCCTCTCCTGTCCAGGCTGAATGCTTGATAAAATCATAACAAAATAAACAAACAAAAATGATGCAGTTTTTTTAGAAGAATGCTGGCTGTCTAATTAGTTCCATTGATATCGGTGAAAGAGATAATTTAAACTGCAATTGCTTTGTTCGTGTTGCTGACTACAAAATTATACCTTTCAAGAGCGTAAGTCTAGATAATTTATGGAATAAAAATATCACTCTAATGGCAAACACAAGGCTTCCATTCTTTCTAACGTTGATTATAGTTTAGTTTTTTTAGCGATTTTCTTCAGAACTGTCGGATTAAAAATCTACAGAAATATTCGTTTATCTCTCTCTGACTTTCCTCATTTAAATCATATCAAAAATATTATTGGAATAAGAACCTAAACTTTTTCATTTTCACACCACCAGTACCAATGACACTTACTTCACTGTTAGAATTCTTGGAAATCAATTTAGAATTGCATAATTGGCATGTAACTTTTCACTTTCCTCTAAAAACCAATTTTCCCACAGGCGAAGACGTGCATTGGATGACGAGTACCTCTGCTCATAAAGCCGCTGTTTGGGCACTTCTTCGCTCACCGAAGTGGCTGTTGCGCCAGAAGGACGCGTCAAGTGGTAGCGCGGGGGCAGGGACCATCCACAGAGGCGGCGGCGGCGGGGGCGGCGGAGCCTGCAGCCTCGCCGGGAGGCGGGTACGCGCCTTTCGAAAATAATAAAACGCGGGATAAGTAGGGCCGCCCGCCTGTGCGATTGGTCGGATCGCGCAAGCGACGTGCAGTGACGACGGCGGCGGCGGCGGCGGTTACGAAAACGGGACGCGCGGTGCCGCCTTTCGCCGCCGCCGCCCCCGTCCACACCGCCGTCGCCACCTCCACCGCCGCCGCCGCCGCCGTGGCGCGATCTAAGTGATCTGTCCGGGAGTTCGCGATGAGGAAATGCTTCCATGGAGTTCAAGCGAATTCAAATTGCTCTCTTCAAAGGACCCGGATGACCTGGGTGAATTGAATCTTCGATTTTTTCCGCTTGTTTCGTTCGTGTTTCGTGGGTCAACGGGTGTTGGGCGTGTAAAGTTCTGAAAGCGCGGAAGAAGTTCGTGACTGGCGTGGTATTGTTTTTTTAACTCAAAACTATTCTGTACGTATTAAATGTAATAGATTTAGTAATAATGCATTTGATTTCAGTAACTTAAATGTAATTGACACAAGAACATTACCTAACTGAAAATTGAAAGAATTAACGTGTAAAATATGGTAACCCACACGGAGACACTTTGGAGATACATTTAACTCAACAATTTGGTTTAAGAGGGTGGCATGAAATTGCTACAACTAACGACAGATTTGAGTATCACCTGACATGGACAACAGATTGTACGGCCTCAAATACAGTTGTAGGGTTACGGCGCTTCCTGTAAATTTATAACTCGAGTTCAAGAAGAATACTTATTATAAAGTCGAGAAGAATTGCTTGTTATAAAATTCTTTCATTAGAATGTGTATGTATGAAACATTACTACAATGCCTTCCATCTTAATATTTTTTGGCACAGTCAACTACATAAATGAAAAGATCCTAAAATTAAGACTAAAATAAAGATATTACAAACTGCCCATAGCAAGGAATTTAAAGGTAAGTTGCAGCTAAAATTAAAAATACAAAGTTTTTTCTACACAAGAAAATTTTTCAATAAAAGTCAAGGTCAAAAAAACCTCTTAATTTTTAAAACATCTAAACAACTCCTTACTCTCACAAATGCCTCTCAAATGAATGTTTAATTTAAACGCAATAACTGAATTAAAATTATGGTGAATTTTTATACTTTTTAATACACTTTCTCGAAGAAAAAATGCTTGTATTAATTTGCAATTTGATATTTCTAATCAATAAACATTAAAATAATATTGGATACGTTCATGTTTCACTGATCTCTCCCTCACTTTTGTTTATTTTCAATTCATTCTTACTAAATTAAAAGTATGTTTTGATTTGTTCCAAACCCCCTATTGATTTCTTTAATATATCTTGCAACCTCAAAAAAAAAACGACGTCTTTCTAGAATTGCGAAGTAGTGTAATCATAACCCCGAAATAAATATTAAATTTCAATAGGTTGGACAACCAATCCAGATGCACGAAGTTTAAGAATACTTGCAACGCAAAAGGTGAAGTCATTCCTCGAGTATATGAGTCTTTGAAAACAGCGTATTACACTTGCTCGGGCAAAACTATCGAACGGAAACCACTAAATAACATTGAAACAAGAAAACCTCACATCATTTGCATGGGTATATTATCATTTGAAAATGCTATTACATTTCAAAGCAATGAAAACAGAATTTTAATCTCTAGCATAGGTATGTATATGTATCGATTTATGTACAGCATGGAAAAATGTTACTTATATTATCCTTTAAATCGAGTCAACTAATTTTAAAACAAATACATTACACAAGAACATTTTTTCTCATATTTGATGAATCATGAGAATGTCAATGGTACGCAATCCTGAATGTCTTGTCCAATCTCTTCCCGTATCTCGAATTCGGACACCGCCTCTCGTGATGTCCCGTGCGGTGCTAAATCTTCAGAGACTCGCGCCGCGAGTACTCCATCCTCGCTAATCGCGCTTTGCGCAAGCAGCGGACCCATTACGTCGTCGACGAGTGCTTGCGGAGACCAGTCGGACCGCGACGGGTTTCGACAACGGACCGCGGGTTCGCATCGAGGTCAAGGCAGCGTCCACGGACCGGCCACTTGACTAGCTGCCCGCCAGCGCTCCGCCGCGTCGCTCCACGCCACCCGCCGCGCTGTCCGTCACTCTCTCCGGCCATCCGCCCCCGGGGGCTCTTCTCAGTGCAACACGTCGACGCGTTCGGTGTTGTTTCTTTCTCCTTCTCCACCCTGACACGTTTATGGATATGTCGAAAATGAATGACGGCTTGTTCTGTACAGCATTACAGTAAAACTGCAAATGGACGAACCACACGACTTTGGTTTTTTGATTGACTGATTGTTTCGTGTTTCCGGGCGCGTCAATTGCTTCGGTCATTAGTCCCGTTAGTGTGGTACTTGTATTTTCTCGGGAGATGGCAGTGATCTTCCCCCGCTGGATGGCGAGATCCGGCGCTGACCTACCGTCGTCTAGTGGGGTTTCCCCCTAACCAGGACCCTCCCACCAGCGGGGCACCGCCCCAGCCGGGACAAGCTCTAAGCTCCCGACCAGTCTCCCGGAATATGTGGTAGTGTAGTGCATGTTAGTGTAAGTGTGTATGTATGGGGAGAGGAAAGGACATGGAAGAGGACGGACAGATCGCGCGCGGTCCGTGGCCCGTTTTGTAGGGTACTGCTCCGGCATTCGCCTGATGTTGATCGGAGAAACCACGGAAAACTACCGATGAGAGCAGCCGGCCGCAAGAATTCTCCTCCAGACAGCGACTGAATTTGACCTAGTGTCGAGAATCCTGCCGCTGTCAGGACTTGAAGCTAGGACCTCCCGGTCAGAAGCGCTGCAGTGACATCAGTTGATGCACTGCTACCGCTACCTGCTACCGCTACCGGTCACACGATTTTGATTTTTTTTTATTGATGGATTAGTGATTTCGAGCGCGTCAACTGAGGTAATTAATCCCGTAAATGTAGTGCATTAGTCCCGTCTCTAGTCCCGTAAGTCTTCTGTAAGTCTAGTGCATTAGTTTAGTAAGTGTTTCTTTCTCGGGAGGTGGCGGTGATATTCTCCCACTGGATGGTGAGATCCAACGCCGACTTACTGTCAGCTAGCGGGGTTTCCTTCAACCAGACATCTCCCTCCAGCAGGGCACCGCCCCAGCCGGGACAAGTTCTCAGTTCCCGGCCGGTCTCCAGACATGTGTGGTAGTGTAGTGCATGTAAGTGTGGTATGTAGGAAGTAAGAGTACGACCAGGAAGATGTAACAAAGATCCCGCGCGGTCCGTGGCCCGTTTGGTTGGGTACTTCTCGGGCATTCGCCTAGTGTTGATCGCAGAAACCACGGAAACCTACCGAACAGAACAGCCGACCGTTAGAATTCTCCTCCAGACAGTGGCTGGATTCGACCCAGCCGCTGGAGTAGTGTCGAAAATCCTCCTATCGTCGGGACTCGAATCCAAGGACCTCCCCGTCAGAAGTCCTGCAGTGACATCTGTTGTTGCCCCGAGACACCTTTCCCGGTACAACCATTGGACTAAATCCGATTAGCGGAAATACGAATGCTTGAATGAAGCTTGTAAATAGTGTTTAAAAAAACATCAAAATTAGAAAACACTTAGCTTCAAGTAATGAAATTAAGGGTAATAAATGAAAGATATAGAAAACCAGTAAATTCCTAAAGATTTACACAATTAAAAAGATTAAGAAATTGCGTTTATTAAATATTTTTTTCTAAATTCTTGAAATCGGTTACAATAATTGGGCGTTTGAGTTATGAAGCATTGTGAAATTGAAGTTCTATTGTAAGTATTCGTGTGTTTGCCTCATTATGTAAAACAAATAGTGCACTCACAGGTGATGAGCACAAAGGAAGGATGGTTGGATAGATGGTACAATGGATTGATTTCCATTGCACTGACTTTTTGGATGTTGTGTTTTTCTATATTTCAAAATAAACGCCTTACTATACGAAAATATACAAGAGCCCCCCTGTTAAAAATTTGAAGCAATATTGTAGTTCTCCAGCGGTACTTTGAAGAGTACCTACGGTTTCTTCGTCTTTCGCAAAATGTATCTCTTAATGTATTATTATGTAAATAACTTTATTGTATTATTTCGCTTCTATTTCATAGTATTTTCTTTTTATTTGAATTTTAAAATCTTCCTATATTTTCTAATGGTTAAAAACTGGCCCTCGCGGTTAAGGTCATTGATGAGCGTGCTCGCTTTCCATGGCGGCCTCGTGTTCGATTCCCGGTCGGGCAAGATTATATGTGCGTTTTCCTTGCAATGTCGTCGTATATGTTTCTATGTGACGATGAGAAAACTCACTTCTCAGGTTGAGAAGACCAGAATACGGCGTGTGGATGTCTTTGTGCTAACCAGACGTACCCCCTTAACCGATTGTCACGAGGCCGGTACGCTGTTGGTAGGCCATAGCTCAAGCCTGTACAAGACAGACAATTATAAAAATGTTCATGGCATTTGATCGAAATCTACTAAAAGCTTCCTTTTCTGACCTTGATGTCGCCTGCTACTTAAAACATTTAATTAGACTTGCATTCATTTCGTCGAACGTTCCAATTTCTCCTTAAAATGGGAGTTCTCTGAACCTCAGTATTTGCCTTAAAATTTTCTACCACTGACCTAACCATCTATGATTTTCAAAAATCCCTTGTTAGGTTTCATGTTTCCTTTCTTAATCATGTAAGTCTTAACTTCTCCCTTCTCTTTCGCCGACAAATATTCGCCACGGAGCCTTCATATTATCTCTTATTTGACTATTTAGCTGCATTGTTTCACTTTCGTGTCTTTTTGGTAATTTATTATTTCTTCTTAACGACTATCACAATATTCCACCTGACCTCTCCATCATCCCACGTGTGTCATTCACACTGCATCCCTTTTGAGCAGGCTGCGACCTCCGCGAGTGATGGGTGCCATTTCCATGCCAGGGGCGCGAGCGCCGGTCCGCCTCGTGGTGGACGCCGCCGGGACGGAAGACGTGCGCCGGGTTCAGAACCAGCGGCCCTTCCGCCGGCCCCTCTGTGCTTCCTTTCGCACGCGCCACCGCCACCGCCACCGCCTCACCACCGAGACCGCCACCGCCATGCGTTAAGCCATGCCACCGCCACCGCCATCACCACTTCGTTACACCGCCACCGTCTCGCCTGGCCACCAGCGCCACCACCTCGCTAACACCGCCACCGTCTCACCACCACTATCGACACCGCTACCGGCGCCAAACCTACGTCCCGCCCCCCCCCCCCCGCCAGCCACGTCACGCCACCCACGCCACGCCCGCCCCCGCCACGCCACGCCACGCCACGCCACGCCACGTCTCACCCCGCCCCGTCCGACCACGCCACGCCACGTTACGTTGCCACGCCACGCCACGTCTCGTCACACCACGCAACGCCAATCCACGTCTTGCCACGCCAAATCACGTCACGTCACGTCTCGTCACGCCACACCACGGTACGCCAAACTACACCATCCGCGCCATCGCCGCAATGTTAGAGCCGACAGGTGTACGCCGTAACGGATTTGCGAAGACACCTCTGTACCCGGAGACAGCAAGTGGAAACGAAACGACGCGAGTCTTTTAACTGTTACTTCACGTATTTTCCACTTTTTTCTCTGTGTTTGCTTGAGGTAGATGGATGGGACGGCACGGGACAGCAGTTTTGCCGCTTCTTTTCTTGAAGGGAGCGTGTTCGATATTTCCCGATTTGGTAAAGTACATGTGTAAGTTTCTCGAGGAAAATTGGAATGATTCGCGGGACACGACGTAAGTAGCAAGTTTTTTACCCATGTTCAGTTCTGGTTTACTTATGATATTATGCACTCTGGTGGTTGCGAGAGGTTTTTTCTAAATTTATTTTTTAAATACCTTGACAATAATTCAAGACGATTTTATCTTGGTGTATTTTTATCTCAAATTTCGTGACTCTTGTATAATATGTTTCTATCGGGAAATAATATTCTATGTTATAACGTAAATTATATTGAAATATGTTGTGGAGGCCTGAAGAATTCCTTCACAGAATATTGTTTAAGATTATCAGTGCTAATTCAAAACGTTTATTAGTAAGAATGATGGTAGATCGTATTTTGTAAGTCCTGCTTTGCCATGTGAATAACATGTTTAAACTGTTAATTGGCCAATTGGATGGAAATTTCCATTCAGAATTTCATCCTTACTTGAATCCATATCACTTTCCTCATTTTCAAATCCATTCCCTTTTCTGTACTCCCCCATCCTCCTCATCCCATTCTCATTTTCATTCATTTATACATTCTCACTCCTTTCCTTATACACATTTCCATTCACATCCCCTATTCCTGTTTTACTCCTATTTTTTATTATCACACAAATTCCCATTTTCATTCCCATCCTCAGTTTCATTTACTCACATCACAACTCCTGTCTTTTTCCCTATCGCCGTTCCCATTCCTATAATCTATTCCTATTTTTACTCTCATATGTATTCTCATACAAATTCTAAGGCCAACCTTAATTCCTATATCATTACTATTTTTATTATCATTCTCATCTCCATATATCTTTTCATTCTCATACACATTCTCGTACTCATCACCATTCATATGTTCATTTTCGCGATTCCCATTCCATCCTTATTTTCACCCCCATTTCCATCCCATATGTCTCTCCTCATCCACATTCTCACCCTATTCTCCTCCTCAATTGTTCATTCATGTAAAAGGATAGGGACAACTAAGGATAGGGAAAAGGACAGGATTTGTGACGTGAGTAAATGAAACTGAGGATGGGAATGAGAATGGGAATTTGTTTGATAATAAAAATAGGAGTAAAACAGGAATAGGGGATGTGAACGGAGATGTGTATAAGGAAAGGAGTGAGAATGTACACATGAATGAAATGTTATTATTGATTTCCTCTTCCCAACCCTCAGCCGCGCTCTGCAGCGCTGCGGCGGTGGCTGCGCCGGGGGGCGCGGCGCGGCGCGGCGTGGCGCAGCGGGCGCGGCGGACCGCCGCTTGTAAACACCTTTCGCTCTCGGCGGCGATGCGACGCGACGCGGCCGTGAGAACTGCCTTGGCCGGCTCGGTCGCTCCGGCGGCGGGCGGCGCGGCGCCGTCGCGTAACGACTGCAGTCGGTCTCCCGCTCACCGATTTGTTACTTGACGGTTCTAGTTTTGGTTGGGGAGGTGCTCGTCCTGGGTTGGCGAAATAATGTACTGTCGTGGATGTAAGACGAGTTCATACCGTTTCTAATCATGTCTTTTAAAAAGGTTGAGTCATGAATGGTTGAGTCAAAGGGTTGGTGTCAAGTGGGACTTAAAAGATATGTTTGTCACCCAAATTTTCACTCTTAATTTACTTAAGTTTTTATTATGAACATATTTAGTTGTAGTACGAATAGAATATCCCAACTGTAAACACCTTTCCTAATATTCTGCAATCCCAATATTCCCACTATCACAATATTCTGACATTTAACTAGGAATTACTTATTCTAGCAACTAACTATGGAAGTTGACATTTTCCACATTGGCATTTATGTAGTACGTCTAAAGAACACATCTAAAATGACGCTCAAGTCATCAACGAAATTATGTTTTACTTAGAAATCACACAACATTAAACGTCAAATCCCACCAAATCCTACCTGCGAGAAAATGAGCAAATATTCACCTAAGAAGTTATTGTGATGCTGCTTCTAAAACTTGTAACTAAAATAAGTTGTTTTTCGCAATATTGATTTCCTTGATACGAAATCTGGCGTGATCAGGAAATAATTTTGCAGTTCCTTTTGAATTTGAAATTTTAGATTCACGCTTGACTCTTGAGGATGCTACACAAGAGCTCTGAAGCTAAAACGAAAATAACAAATTCGCCAAAAAATTTAGAAGTAACCCTTTTGTATTAGAATAAATCGTATTATGACAATACGCAAACTTTTCTTTTACGTTAAGGAGTGACTCCAACGTTATCATGTCAAAAACTGAATTTTTCGTGAACAAATAGCTCACTTAATTCTAAATAGTTTGATACTTGTTCCATGATGATTATTTTGAATTGTTTGGCGATTGTTTCGTGATGAGAGTTATTCCTTAAATTACATTTCTTTTAAATATTTTACAATATCTTATAAACCATGTTCCTGGTTTATACAATCTGTACAATTGAATGAAAATACTTTCAATCTTTTCTTAAAATTAAGATTTTTCTATTCTTTAATACCAATATTTCAATAAATGTTCAACTTTGATGTTCAAAATGTTTTTCACCCACTGAAATAACCTTGTAAATATAATAGTAAACATTCAATATGTTTATTCATTGATCGTTCCCTAAGGCAATTATATAAAAAGTAAGAAAAAATCAACACAACTAAACATTCTTTTAAATCAATTATACGTAGTAGGAGAATTAAAATTCACTAGACTCACGAAAAATTCTTCCTTACAAGCTTTGAAAATGATCTGATGCATAAGTACTTTAAAAACGGTATCTAAATATTTGCAATATGGGTTTAAACGGGGCTTACATGAGACGTAGACTCCAAAGTTCAAATATTTCCAGAAGAAAATTCTAATGAGAATTCACAAAATCTTTTTAATTTAAACTATCAGTTGACGTAAAATAAAGATACCACTTTGGCCGTCGATGCATCCAGTCTGTGCACTGCCTTCAGCTGAATGTCAAGTTGAGCGGGCGGCCGTGTGCCGAGGACAAGCATCCAACGCGGAACATCCGATCCGGGAATCGATGGGCGATGGAATGTAACGGACTGTTGGTCTTTCGATACGATCGGTTGACCGACGCGATTATCCGCGAGGCATCGCCAACGAGCCGTTTCTGGCAGTTACCGCTCGCGATTATGCGAGGCATTATTTTCAAGAACGCTTATTTAGGTGGGATAAATCGAACCTCTCTATTGCATTGGACCTTGATTAAAGACAATATCTTTGACTCAGCCATCTTCCTTTATCCGCTTTCTCAAAATATAGCATGCATATTTGTATATAAACTGCCGTGTATTACTAGGAGTGATCCAAGATTGGTAGTCCTCCTTCTTTGCTTTTGTTGTGAATGAATGGTCTCATGTACATTTCATGAACCACCTTGTCACTAGTGCAGGAAACATATTGAATATCACTTCGCATCGTGATTCAATTCTTAATTTATTCAATTTGTTTCGTGAACAAATTCATCGAAGTCATATTCTTATTTTTTGTTTGATAAGACAATATTTCAGTCAATAAATATGTTTAATTGTGAACAAGAAAGAAAGAAGAAAAGGTAGAGAGGAAAAAGAAAGAGAAAGAAAGAAAGAAAGAAAAAGAGAAACAAAGAAAAAGAGAGAAAAAAGAGAGGAAGAGAGAAAGAAAGAAAAAGAAAGGAAAAGAAATAAAGAGAGACTCGAAGCAATCAGTTTCTTTAAGTGAACTTCTCAAAATTTGAACAGAAGATATTTTCTATCCAGATAATTGACAAAAGTGTCGAGATAGGATAATAGTAGGTTGAAGCAATAGTTAGTTGTGTATTAGTGATAGAAGTTGAAGCGTAGTAATGTATAGAGTATGTGTGAAATTAATCAGTGCAGGTTATACAAGAATAAGATTGCTTGCAAATACAATATTGAATTATATATCCGTTGTACAAAAATTACCTTTCACAAAACATTCCATAGAGCAAATAGTATGTACTACCATTTAAACGTAATTTTAACAAACACCAATTACACAAAAGGTTGCTACCTCTAATGAAAGTTCTAGTGGTCTGAAGATGCGATACGTAGAACGTAAGTATAAATGACACAGATGGAATCGAAGTGAAGCAACACCCTTAATCACGAGACATATAGTGGCTTGCGACGATCAGTGTATATACGGAATCAGAGCAGAAAATAAATGGGAGCAGTGGAACCTCATTTTCCGTCATACGTTCCCGAAGATGTTTTTAATGATGTCACCAAAACAATTTTTATACAGAAAGCCTTTAACTGTAATGCCCTTTTCTGTGAATGTATAATTCAGAATATAATATATTTTTAAAGTTGTATTTTAATAATTATCAAAGGATGTTAAATAATGCTTGCTAGTAATTACAAAACTACTACAACGATTTTTAACTGAATCTCATCACTTATAATAGTTCCAATAATCGTAGCATGACATGACAATCGTGATTGTTACTCAGGCTACATGCTTTTGTCAGTAAAACTTTTGTCACAACTTCAATATATGCCTGATGGTAACTATTTTATACGTCGTCTGAAATTAGGAGTGCAATAAATTAAAGGGTTAACAATGGGTCGATCATATATTGTTTAATTTTATTACTCAACTTCTTCGTATTTATTTACTAATTTATTTACTACTATAGTATTTGATTAACTGAAGACATTTCACACCTTCCAACTCGAGAACAAAGTTCATCCATAATAGGATGGTTCTAAGAATTTTTAAATCTCTCTACCTTTCATTCTAGTGAGTTTTTTTAAACAGCGGTCTAGCTAGACTGTTGTGTAGTAGAACAATGGGTGGCAGCCCTGTTTCCGCGGCGGCGGCGGCGTGGGCGGGGGCGCCGGCGTGTGTGGCCGCTGCCGAAGAGACGGCGACGTGCCGGGGTCGTAAAGCGCGCAGTAACTTCCAAAGGCGGTCGTCAAGCCATTCGCACCCCAAAAAGAGCATGTAAGGCCTCAAATGACCTGTGAACGCAGCAGTAAAAGCAACTCTCGGGGGAATGCGCTAACTCAAATATCCTGGCCACAACACGGAACCGCGTAAATCGTTTTTTCCGAAAGGAGACAACTGTAACGCAGTTCCGGCAATGCCAGTATTCCTGAAGTTTAGAGGAGTGACGATGATGTTATGATGATATGATGATGATGATGATGATGATGATGACGATGATACTATAAACCCGTTTGATCCTTGCAAGGCAAGGTCTTCCTGCCACCGCAGAGGTGGCTCTGCTTGTCTCTGTATATAAGCCAGAGCTAACGAGATATTGCATTTAATTGTAGCACTTTAAGACTCTAGTACTACTTCTAATACGTTTATATTTACATTTACAGTTTATATTTGGAGAAGTGTATTTGTTAAGTAAGTCAGATTTTACTATTTGAATGTTTTTAAACTAAAGATTGCATAAATAGTAAACTTAATTCTTGGTTTCTAAGCGAGGTGGATTACAGCTTTGCGCCATTCACGAGCAATCATGAATAATTTTGATGATTTCATGAAATTGTGATGTGCCTCCTTCGGAAACGGACTGTATTCCTAGGGATGCGCCACACTTGGGAGTCCTGTAGTGAATGAGATAAATAGCGAGGGAGAGGCGGAGCTTGCCAAGTGAAAGATCAAACGTAATCTTAGAATAATATTAAACCATCTCTCACAAGTTATATGGAATTTTTTTAATACTTTCCTCGACACAATCACTATTTGAAGACATTTATTCCTTACGCAAGACTCAAACTCACGACTTCTGGACAGAGCAATTGACGTCGCTTCCGCGGAATCAATTATTACATTTTTTACTTAAATTCTGTAGTGGCGGTAAAACAATAGTTGTACTCACTGTCACTCATACCCTCGGCGGTGCCAAGCAGAAAACGTTGAAGAGACGCTGGAGCGATGGCAGGGGTCTTCTGGAGGGGTGGCGTGTGGTTCTCCTAGTATTCTGTTACGACCTCCGCTACGAATCGGTACATCTTGTGGAATATTGCGACCTCGTTATTAAACGGTACATCTCCTGGCGTTATTTTGGAACCTGGAAAACCTGGCAAGATTTTGGATTGTTGTTGTAATAGACTTTGTCTTCTGTAAATACTGAGTTTTCCACTCCCCCATTCGCCCTCCCGAGGATCTTTATTTCTCCTGGTATTGTTACGACTTCCGCTACAAAACGGCACATCTTGTGGAATATTGCATCCTCGCTATTAAACGGTACATCTCTTAGCATTATTATTGAACCCGGCAGACCTTGTAAGATTTTGGACTTTTGTAATAACTTCTTTTCTGTAAATAGTTTATTGTCCTTTTCCAGTCACATCAAATACATTAGGATATCACTAAAAAGAATTGTTTGTAAATCTTTTAGGCAGTGTAATTTATAACAATTTGAAAAAATATTTAAAAAATTAAATTAGAGTTTGAATTGTTATCTTTTAAGAAATCTTGGAATGAAACTGGACAGCGGGGAATGAAGAGATTGTTGATGGAGCAACTTCTCCTAGTCATTTTCCTCGAAGGAACCTGAACAACAGATAAGCTCTCGGGCAGAGACGGAAAGATAACTGACGTTCAGCTCACGACTTCATGTCTCAATCTCCGCAGCAGGGCTACACGGCCATTTCCTTGGGCTGAGACTGGCGGCTAGCGCGTGGCGAATTTTATGCCTCAAGAAAGAAGAGTGCTCGGTGCAACGTTCTTGCTGCTCGCATTGCCCTTTTGTTCGCTCGAGAGTAGATCCTTGATGTTTTTATCTAGTGCAGAGAGTTGGTCGAATAGCTATAGTCTGCATTGCAAAACTTCATCTTCATTGAAATTAATCCGTGAAGTAATCATGAAACAAGAAACAATATAATGCTTTGGGAATAATCGTGAATGGGGAGGTGAAAGTTAATTGAAAAATACAAAAAAACAGAAACAATTTATCTTCAATACGGGCTTCTATTATTCCCCATATTAGTGGCGGAATGGACCCGCATTTTCAAATGAACACTTGTGCCCATTACCGTAGTCTGCTGATTACGGCAGTAGCCACGAGCTGCGGAGTCTCCGGGCTTGAGTCCCATTTTAGATGTGGATGTTTGCTTTAGGGTTGTGGCATGGTGGGGCCTGACCCATCTAGTGGGTAACATGGTCAATACCCAATTTATTCCCAGTCCTCTCCCTGCCCTACAATATGTGTGTGAGGAACCTGCGCGCTAGGGGAGTAAACTCGGTAATAGGCCTGTGAGCTTCCATGTGAGCGCTACCTGGTCGCCAACAAACTTTCTCACCTGCAACAATGTACAAGCAATGTCACCGGTCTACGAGCCACTAGCGGCTGAGACAGTGTTTGGCCACGATCAACTTACGAGTTATGGAAGCGGTTATGGAGCATTATTATGGAATTGAAACTTGGGACAGGGCCCCCTAGAGATAACAAAGTGAAGTTAACTGAATATAGGAGCGCTAGCTATAACCAAAAAGTAAAGTGTCCTTAGAATGTCCAAGGCCTAAAAGGGAACTCTCTATTAACAACACTCATTCTATTAAAATGGTATCTTTACGTAGTTCCGATAACCCACTGGTGTTACTAATGGACATGTCATTCTTTTTTTAAGGAAGGATTTTATTTCTACCACAGCTGAATAATAAGAGTAGTCTTCTCTTGGAATTTTGTCGCCTGTGCACCGCTGAGATCTTTGGTCAATTCAATAGATTCTGTTCTTTTTTTTTCTTCTTTTCGTTCCCTTCTTCTTCCTCCTCTTTTCCTTAGTCTTCTTGTCTCCTTTCTCCTCTCCTTACTATTCTTTTTTCTCGTCTTCTCCTCCTCCTACTCTTCTTCCTTTTCTCCGTCCCCTTTTCCTTCTTCTCCCCTCCATTCTTTTACTGAACTCCATTCTTTCTCTGAACTTCCTTTTTTTTCTTTTCCCCGTCTCTTAGTAACTCCTACAATGTCCATCTTTTTTTATTATTATTATTTTCTTTTTTAAGCATTGTAATTTGCTGACCCTTCGACCACGTGTAGTGTGTTTCTGGAGTCGAACAATGTCAAGGCTCTTCCGTCTCTACGCCCACTGCACACCGCTTCTCTTTCAATAGCGCGCCAACCAAGATCATTGCCCCAGCGCTGTCCAGCAGAGTCCTCCCCAAGCAGCCCGCGCAAATCGCCAGCCCCCCGCGCCAAACGAGCCGCGCCTAACGGCGTTCGCCCCGCTCGCCCACGGCCGGCGCCTGCGCGCTCCCTCTGCCCCGCAGCGACTGCGCGGCGCGGTGGAGGGAATTAAAAAATCTCTCGCCTGGAATGCCCCAGGGACACATTAAGCTGAAAGGCGCGAACCCTCTCATCTCCCCTGCCGTTTCTCTGAGCGCGAGGGTGAAAGAGTGAGAGGGTGAAAGAGCGTAAGGGTGAAAGGGCGGTGAAAAGTGAGGGCGAGAGAGTGAGAGGGTGAGAGAGTGAGAGGGTGAGAGAGTGAGAGGGCGAGAGAGTGAGAGAGCGAGAGAGTGAGAGGGCGAGAGTGAGAGGACGACAGAGGAGAGGGTGAGAGAGCGAGAGGGTGAGAGGGCGAGAGGGTGAGAGGGCGAGAGAGTGAGGGAATGAGACAGGGAATGAGTATTGATTACGACCTCGTCAACTACTTAGGGAATTAGTTTCGGAGAGTAACGTATATCTCGGAAGGTGGTGGAGTTTCGCTAGAATGTCAGTTTTCCTTCCTGATATTTTTCCTAGTGTTGCAGCGGCCCCGCTGAAGCAAGCTGTGAATCTCGAATGTTCTCCTGACGTACGTGATTGTGTTAGTGCTTGTACGTTTGTGTATGTGTGAGTAAGGGGAAGTGAAGTAGTGATCGCGCCCAATCTGTGGCTCGTTTTCTATCATACTGCTCTAGAATTCGACAGGTAATGATCAAAGAAACTAAGAAAAACTATCCACCAGGGCAGGCAATCGACCGCTTGAATTCTCCTCCTAAACTCTGGGTGAATTCGATCCAGATATGTAACTACTGACTGAAATGGCCGGGACTAGAACCTCAATGCTGAAGAAGAGACGGTGTTTACGTAGAGATGTTGTAGCATGTTTACCGTTCCCGTGTGACTGCGGGAAGTGGTGTGGAGTTCATGATCATCTATAGAATGCGCAGACGTACACCCTTCATAGTTCATTATTGTCACATTGATTTTCGCCGTATTGCGGCATTCGGCAAAAAAATATTAAAATGCTATTCCAGAATAATGTCGAGTCTGACGTATCTATTGTTCTAAATATTCTTCTCCGGTGACCAATATTTCAATGTGTTCAATCCAGGCTGGCGATCTGTAAGTCTCTGGAAAGATTGTGCGCATTTTCAAGACTCAAAGGGCTGTTTTGGATTCGAGAAGTCACTAACGTCATGTGCGGACAGCAAGTGCACTACTATTCTGACGGTCTGCTGGCAAGCTATTGTTCTGGCAGCCTGAAATTGGACACTATCGCAGGGCTGCATGTGATCAGTGCTGTCGTAACATGTACCTTGCGGCTGCGGCAATTTACAAATTTGCATATTGCTTCATATGTACCCGAAAGAAAGAGTATTGCCGTATTTTTTCTTCGGCAATACTTAGAACTATAGTTAGAGCTTTGATTCACTACAAGCAAAACTTTATAGACGTTACAGGATAATATAAGTCGTCAAGAAACTTCTCTAAATTAACGAACGTTTCTTAGAAAGATTACATAAGAAACAATTGTTCAACTAATATAGGAAAAGATTGACGTGTTTTCTGTGACCATGTCATTTAGTGTAATGTAATGTGATGTAATGCAATGTAACGTACTACAACTTTTTTCAATGTCTGCAAAAATGTTCACTATATATTTTCAAACAGTTTGAATTATATTTACGAAGTCGCCGGAAAAGGGAGGTTAATAGGTCATAATGACTGCATGGACCAGAAGGTTCAGGAAGAATGTTCCATCAATCATTTTTCCTTCTGAGTGTAGTTGTAATACAGGGCCCATCATAAATCTTAAGACATTAATTGCTTCAGGTATTCGAAGTTACCGACTATTTGGGTGAAAATTAAAATTAAGTCTATACCACGAATTGATACATGAACATGTAGATAATGACTGACGCTTGAGCAATTACGTTATATCAGAGGAAGAGTTATACAGCGAAGAGGCGTGGTCGCAAGGAGGTTTTCGTTTGCAAGAAAATAAAATATAACGCAAAAAATATTGTAAATAGGTAAAATTTGCGGACATTAAAAAAAAGACGCGTGTCTTTGTGGCAATTCGACATTTTGATTATCTTTCTGAAAATAATCACTAATTTTCCTCAAGTTCACAGTTTAGCGCTTCGGAGTCAACTGTTTAACGAGGCGTATGTCTCGGAGATATATTACTTACAGTTTGATAAACGACTTAGTAGTAAGACGTACTAGTATAATTATTTGCGGGAGGAAATTTATTAAGGGGCGAAAGCAATAATTTTAATTGCTTGTACTTCGACTCAACGAATACCATAGGCAAGACATTGCTGAGTATATTAGTAACTTACGCTCCAACAATAATATACAAGGTAAAATACTTCTGGATAATACATCTTCGATCATGTCATTGAGAGAACGGGCATTTAAAATTTATTTCCATAATTTCGCTTTTACAGAATAAATTGTTTCTTAATTAAAAACAACTTTTTCTTCCACTCTAACACTAGTGGGTTTATTTTCAACAAAAGAAATAAATTCTTTTGTACCTGTTAAAAAAAATATAAATAAGTGTTGAAATGTTAATGGATTATTAGTAGTACAGGAAAAAATTAAAATGAGTAATTATGAGTTACATATTTCTTACGCATGAAATTAAATTACTAAAATGTTCTGTATTAGTCATTACTAGAATAATGAATGAACACTCGCAGATACACCCACCTCACACGCACACTCCCGCACAAACACACAGCCCCGCGCACACCACACGCACAAGCATATAGCGCCGCGCATATAAGCACGCGCACGCGCATAATTGCACATGCCCGCCCGCACGCACACACCGCACGAATACGCCCGCACCCACTCACCCGCACAACGCACTTTCTGCACCCGCACTCGCACGCAAACGCATTCTCCTTACACGCACGTGCACGCAATGACGCACTTAAACACTCTCACATAAACACAATCCCCAACAGAACTCACACCAACACGAACTCACACACACATACGAACACGAACTCACACACCCGTACAATAACTCACACACGAACAGAACTCACACACACACGAACATGAACTCACACACTCGAATACGAACTCACACACACGAAAACGAACTCACATACACACACACACACGAAAACGAACTCAGCGCGCGCGAGAGAGGGGGGAGCGACCCACGCGTCGCAGACGGAGAATTACTGCTGTTCTTGGCGCAGATTAGCTCCATTTGCACGTCCACAGCCGGACCTCGCGGAAGTTTCGGCGGCGGCGGCAGAGCGCGTAGGCGGGCGCGCCCGTGCTCGTCGCGGCTGCTTTACGACTGCGCCCAGCGGTAAAACCTGTGGCCGCCGGACCACGCCCTGCCCTGCCCGGCCCTGCTCTGCCGCACACGGCGGTTGCTGCACTCGCTGGCGTAAACGGCCAAAAGGATCCATTTTTTTCTTTTTTCTTTCTTTTTCTTTTTTCATTTTCCTTTTTTCTTTGTTTCTTCTTCCTTCCGCACGCGCACTCGTGTGTGTATACGTGTGTGTGTTAGAAAAGACAAACTTAATTATAATAATCTATAAATGAGTGTTCTTGATGTAATAATCCGCAATATCTTATAGTAATAATCGGCAATATGTTTTTCATGCGATGTATTTGCGTGGCAGCGGGGAATATGAGGAATAAATAAATACTAAACGGGGAGTGATTCAAACTTGTAGTACGTAAGTTATAAGTATTTCATTAGGTAAGATAAAAAAAGATACAATCGACACTGATGTGGATTGAAAATGGGGTAAGCAAATATTTTCAAATTAAAACCATTGCACATTGGACGCAATCAACACATCTGAAACGAAGAAAATTCGTAATAAAATAAGTAGTACAATGACAAGTAATGATAATCTTTCTCGTTGATGATGAACTAATTTGAGCGTTTCGAAGTTCTGTCATACGAGTGGTACAGAATGATGCTACGAAGGTATTTCCTGGATCACTTTTGCTTCTAATTCTCATATTCAGGAAATGTTTTTTCAGTATCCAATTATCTCGAAATAGAGACATTTTGTGTACGTGCACTTTTGGACAATGAACCATTGTGCGTCAGTCAATTCAAAAAGTAAACTTCTTGACATATCTGTACAAACTTTTGTGCTCTTCATCGAGGTGATTACCACGTTGGCGTCTAACCTTGCGAACGGAACAAGACCCCGACACCTGCAATGGGCCAGTGAATTAAAACGACATCGTGGAATGAAATAAAAGAAATTTCAATGATCTATACGCTTGCGAGACCGCCCATACCTTGAATGGAATTTTGTAACGAGATTCGATTTACGACGTCCCTCTAGCAGTTCGAATGGCCTTTTAACAATGTAACGTCTGTATTATGTGAATGTTCACCGTCGTTCGGCAAATGTCATAATTTTTTACTGATGTATTTTCATGCAAGGTAAATCAGTCTCATCGTGATTTTATAGTTCGAGTTGTAATAACGCTTTGAGTACCATTTGGAAGCTGCTTTGAAAAAAATATTTTCTCTAAAAGATAATTCTCAACAAAGCCGTGCTTACAATTTCAATATTTATGTGTTTTCCAAATATTATTAAGTCCCTGCAATCTACTTCGCGGTCATTAATTTCTGCCTCAATGAGTTTTTACAATTCAATTTCTTTTTATGGGGTAAATGATGTTTAACGTTTTGTAATGTTTAGAAAGAAAGTAATATCGTATTCCCATTTGCTTGAAACAAATATGATCGTTTTTAATGAGAGATGAATTTAACTCAAAAACATTAATTTTAAAAAATAAAAAAATGTTTTATCAGTTGTACATTATCTTTGTATCTATCCATACTGAAAAATCTCAATTTTTTGATTTGTCTTCTTTACAAATGCAATCATAACTTCTTGCGTGGAATGAAAAATGTGAAAACAGTTCTGTTAATTCAAGAAATCCATGCATCTCTGTATGTGTCGGGATGTAGTCAGTCGAATATATCTTAATGTCATGGCATCGGATAGGACCAACCGATGATTGAGAGGAAGGTCAATAATCAAGTTGTCATTGGCCACAATGGGCCCGTCAACGGATGAAATCTTCGACATGAATACCGCTTCAGTGGCGGCTGATAAATGTCTTGTCGCGTTGCTGCGACGGTTCACTTCTAGACTCTGGTTATCCACATGGCATTCTGTTGACTTCCTAACTCCTTCCTCGACCTCATATAATCTCTTCTTGTTGAAATATTGACGATCAATATGAACTTCATTCTCGCAAGTCGACTTAGGGCTGCTCCATTTAATCATTTTTTTATGTTCTCTACATAACATTATCAACTACAATACATGTTTTCGTTTCACCCATCCTATCTATTTTCGTTCTTATATATTTCTTTCTTTGAATTATTTCAAAATTTCTTCTCAGTTGCACTCATTCTCAATCTATTATTCCAATCTTCGGTTGTTTCTTTATCTACTTCTTATTCTTATTTAAAAGAGGAACACTTTTTAATTCCAATTAAGTCGTGTCCTATCTTGTATTTTCGTTCTGAGCCCGCGTTCAGAAATATCTTTATCTCGGCTACCGTGGACGCTGCTGTAAGGAGAGCGCCTCTAGAGCGCTGCCGCTGCCGCCTTGCACCTGCGCAGCGGAGCGCGTGCTCCTGTCGGGGGTTGCGCTTGGGAGCGCGGCAACGCAGTTTTACGAGCGTCGCCCCGGCAACGCGAGCTACCTCAGCTCCTCCTACTCCGTCCGGGCATGGTCCTCCTACGTTTCTTCCTATTCTTTCTTCTCATTCACTTCCTCCTCATCGAACTTGTTCTCCACTTCCTCCACTCCCTCATCCACTCTCTTTCTCCTCCCTCTCCTCTCCATTCCCCTCCTCCTCTCCCTCCCCCTCCTTCTCTCCGTCCCCCTCCTCCTTTCCCTCCTTTTCCTATTCGTCATCTCCCTCCTCTTCCTGTTTGGTTTCCGTTTTCTCTCTTTCCTTTTCCTCCACTCCCTCCGTCTCATCCTCGTCTCTTCCTTCCTCTCACTTCCCTCTTCCTCTCACTTCCTCCTCTTCCTCTCACTTCCTCCTCTTCCTCTCACTTCCTCCTCTTCTTCTCCCTCGTTCTCTTCCTCTCAAGCCTTCTCCATCTGTTCCGCCTCCATCCCTTCCGTCTCCACCCCTTCCATCACCATATTCCATTACAACCCCTTCAGTCCCCTCCTAAATGGCCTTCCAAAGACATCCTCTCAACTTCTCTGCCCCATCCAACTCTTCAATCCATCACCCAATCACTCCTCAATCTAACACCTCACGCTATCAACATATATAATCTCTCATCAATCCGACAGTCCATTAACATATTTACACACATTGACCCTCAACTTCTATTGACCTATGAACTCCTATTTACTCAACCCTTCACCCTCATATAGATACATCAACCACATAATTCCTTTAGGAATAATAACAGCAACACCGTCGCCACTACTTTCAACCTTCAACACCTACTTGTTCACTTGCCTTCACGTGTTCCCCTTTCGCATTCATTTTTTGTACATTATCAATATCGTCTTTCTAATATTAAATATCCTCTTTCGTCACTTCCTTGACTGTCATTCTTGTCAAAAACTTCCTGAACCTTTTTTTCCCGACGTTTTATTTTCCACCAACATCTAATCGCTTTTCTCTACCTCCCCTTTCACAGAATACCTATAATATATCTTATTCTTGAAGACCCTTTTATCGTCCGTCACTTGTTCTATATGTCTCCTGGTAATTGAAAACAATACAGTACACCCTTGTCAATACAAACTATTTTTATTTATCGTTATTATCGACCAGAGAGTTACACTCGTGTAATTCAATCGCGTAGAACATCAAGTTTAATATCACATATAGTTGTAAATTCTACAAGCTGTGAACAGGTGGGGTAGAATCGAGAAGCGTCGAGTCAGCAAAAGTGTAATAGAATGTTCAAGATGTTATCCCGTATATTAGGGTGTGAGTAACTTACTTGGAAGTCTTTGGGCTCAAAATTGTACTTTTTAAGGAAACGTTTACTTTAAAACTCTTCGTTTAAGAGTTATTTAACGATATAGATTCAAAAAATCCGGCCAAGTGTTGCGTGTTGCATTTTATATGAATTTTAGATGCTTTTTTTTTTTTTCTAACAAATCCTTCATCTTTTTTAAGTAAAAGTGAAATTCGTCACTTCTCCGAGAAATTATTCATTTAGAGACCTCATTTATATAGACTGGTTGTGTGTGAGAGCCGCAAAATTTATGTATACTACTGAAATAATATAGTATACGATAATTCCGCCGCAGAGGGCGTGGTCAGGGGTGAGTCGGGGTGGGAATAACGACACTGGAAGGTGCAGCCGCGGGGAGCGGCGCGGTGTGTAGAGACCTCCTGGGCGGCGCGGCCTTTGAGCGGATTACTGGCAGGTGAATTTATCGTTCAATTTTCATCTCGCTCCACGGACATTTTTACGGGGCTGCCGATAGGAAATTTATGTTGCATTATACTTCACGGATGTAGCAAGTCCTTCAGTACCTGCAATGTCTTGTGCTGTACTTGATGACCATTGAACGTAAGTTGATGCACAGCGTTTTGTTTGAATTTTTTTAGAAGCGTGCCTAGGTAGAAAGCTATAGTCCGGAGATTCAATTGTGTTTCGGCCTTTGGTTCAAATGTACATCGGCGTGATTATGATTGTTTATTGTGTTTTCTGAGAATAGGATATTAAATTCATTATATAATTAACGTTGTATGTTGTAAAAGAAATTGGGTTGTGTTGAAGGTCTTTGACATCTGTTGAGTGCTTCGGAAAATGTCAATCTCCAATCATTTCCAGTTCTATACCTAAAAAAAAAAAAATAGATTCCAAGCAATCAATTTTCCGTCAACACTATCGAATTCATATTATATGCAATACGATTTTAATTCATCTCAAGCTGAAAGCTGATTTGCGCCGTGAGTTTTTTACATTTCCTACAATTAAAGACTATTTTTTCTTCAAACCAAGATTCAAGATTACATTTTTCTATTGACCATATTGTAACCGCTTGTCATCGGCTACACTCATGACAAAAGAAATATTGAAGTGACAATACCCGACATCTTGCCCTACAAATAGTTCCTAGAGTAGCGAAGAGATGGCGTTACCTAGAAACAAATTTCTGAACGTACTTTCGCCCTAGCCAATCAGAACTTTTGTAGAAATGCGAATGTGGCATGAGGCTTGACTCGGACGAGATTGTCTTTCTTTCCGGATCGAGACGCTGAAGTGATTAGATGGGTACTATTCCACCACACAATCGACGAGGGACACGTGGAAAATACCAGAAATGAAGCTTTATTAAAAGGTAATTGTCTAAGTATTTTTCATGGGATTAATCACTGTGATATGTCAAGATTACGTAAAATTCGATAGGAATATTAAACAAGTAATGCAACGAATGTAAGAATAACAGTGGTAGTGGACTAAAATGAATTTATAAAACCACGTTGCTACATTCTCGTTGCTGGAATATAGAAGAGATTTTTGTAACATAGGACGTGTTTCTGTTTCTTTGTTACAGCTTTTTCAGTTTTAGTTTTGAGCAGTTACTTATTCTACTTTTATTCTATTTCATTTTATTTATGGGATTTCATTTCGAAAATTCTATTGGAGAATTTTGATAATTCCGAAAAGCATAGTTTATTCAACAACTGGCTCAACCTTCACTAAAACAAAGTTATAATTTGGAGTTTTGGACTCGCATTCTAACGCGACCATCACCTTCGTGTAAGCTGTGGTTTAACTGGGCTGTACAACGAGGAGAAGGCGTACGGAAATACTCCGATTCAATCGCGGTAGGCAGCGCACGAACCGTCGCAGGACAACGACGACCTTGGGGCGTGAACGTCACTCGACAGCCGTCTACTCAGCGCGGGACCAGCTTGGAGAATTCGCCGGTCGTGAGTCACAGAAAAACAGAAAGAATATTTACTAAATTGCAGCTTGGAAAACTTTCAAGATAGAATTATGATTGCACAAATTAAAACGTTGTAATATGAGCTTCCCTCAGTAACAGACATTGATCGGACAAGTTTTACTAAATATTAGTCTTGATAACCAGTAAATTTATTTTTGCAGTCGTAAGAGAAATCAGATCTAAATAATTTTTATGTTTATTGATAAAAGTCGTCCTTGTGTATAATTCTTTATCTAAATTCATATATAATTGACTTGATGTTATTTGAAATCATTTAAGAGGAATTGTCTATGTAAAAAAGGTTTTGAACATGAATGAAAGCTGTTAAATTGTTTCTGGTAAAACGTTATTTCATGAACAGTCAAGAGACTTTGTAAAACAGAATTTTGCACTGCGAGGTCACGCAGAAGCTGAATATTAAGTGTAAATATTGAGTGTAGTATTATTTAAGATTGAAAAGGTATTAGTGAATTTTGGTATATTGTTTGTATGTATTTTTTACAGGATGGTTATTTAAATTGTGAATTGTGGTTTCATTAAGAGATAATTTGTTTTGAGAAGTGTACATATGTATTTACTGTTTGTTTCGTGTAAATGTAGATCAGAGTCACTATTATTCTACAGAAAACTGCAGTTTAGGTAGGGAGTTAGCTACCACTGTGTAATCAAAAGGAAAAGTAATCACGTAGGAGAATATGTGAACGTGAGTGTACGAAGGATCATATTGGAAAGAATATATGTTACTTGTTCTTTAAAACTATGAAATTGTGTTTGTTTGTTAAATGAATATTAGTTAGCAAAGACGAACCCACCACCGATAGGGAATTATCCATAATTTGAGGTCTTCCCAGGTTTGTGTGACGGTGTAATCACACGTCACAAATCAAGTAAATAACAGATTTACTTCTGTAATTCGGCGTACTACGAAATAGTTAGGTAGATACGTGACGGTTACAATATCTGCATCACAAGCATCTGTCAGCCATCTGTCACTGCATATTCAACACATCAAAGTCGTAATCTCTCAATAAGCAATAATATTAAGTTCATAAGTTGGGAAAATAAATCAGAACATGAATGTTGTTTTTACATTAAAATATTTCATTATTGAAAGATTTGTAAGATACTGTACCAAAACTAAATTTCAGGCAACTCAATTTCGTCTTGCACTGCGAATGCACCAACGGATTTTCTGAGACCACCGGTCATTTCCATTTGCAAGTCCAGCTACAATTATTCTCCTAAAGACAACAATCTCCCGGCGCGTCCGTCTCAATCTCTATTTTGAGAAAAATCATTTAATCCGTGTGGAAAATTACAAAAGTAGTGCTGCGTACATGTGGAATATAACAGAATACAGATTCTTATGGTCCTTTTAACACTTGTGGATAATTCCACAAGGAAAAAAAAGAGGTTTCCTTAGCAACGTTTAACAAGAGTAACCCATGAAGTGAGATTCAAGTTTAAATCTTTCTATCATTCTACCCCACACTGCGAGTCTCCCAAAAGAATCTCTAGCCAAGTCTCATTCCTAGAGCGCGACGTCTTTACAATTAATACATTCCGAGCAACCGGCGATGCCACTGCCATCTACTGATGAGCGTGAAGATAGCATCGCCACGCGGTGGGAGGGCGGCCGGTGCGTGTGCAGTGGATGCACGCTCGCCGAAACGTCTCACGCTGCTTCCGTGAATCGAGCGTACCTCGGCTCTGTGTTCTGCCTTCCTAACAGAAGAGATGGAACCTCCTAGTTTAAGAGATTCTTAGCTGGTATCTTTCAACCGACAACAAACGCGATCTCAATCTTTAATGATCTCTACACAGTTTCTTGCGTTCTGAGCATCAGTTGATTATCTTCTCGCATTTCAACATGAGTTGCTTTAGTGTCGAATTTGAACATTAGTTGCTTATCTTTGCGGATTTGAATATTTTTTACTTATCATCGCAAATTTGGCTTTGAGTTGTTTATCGTCATGAATTGGACAGTCAATATTGTTTATAGTTGTAACATCGAATTGTAGTCGTTTATTGTCTTAGCTAGAAACATTGGTATCTCTTCTCTTCAAAGTTATATTCAAACAAACAAAAATGTCTGACGAGACCACAAACGCAATACTAGAGATATGTAGCGGTTGATTGTCCCCTTCTACTAGGGACAAAAAACTATATCACCAACCATCTCTATCAACTGACTGTAAGCTAAGCATGTCCTAAAATGCAGTCGTAATATCCTGATGAACGCGTGAAGATACGCATCGCGGCATTTTGCTGTAGGCAGAGGACGAAGTGGGTGGCCATTGAGCGTGCTGACAGAGCGAATTGATACGCAAGCGCCCTAGCCGATGGCGCTTTCGGGAATCGAATCTGTGACGCAATTGCGGCGGGACGTGTCTGCATGATAAATTGGCATTCTATCTTATAATGTACAATTCCTTTGTACTGCTGTCGCAGCTGCCCTATTAGAATTTCTCCCCACGGAAAGATTCCATCTTTCAGCGTGGGAATACTGAAACCCACATATTCTTTACATTTAAAGATAGCATTTCCTATGCGCATTAGGCTGGTGATTGATAAAGATCAATTCGTCAATTCGTGACAACTTCGTTGTTACTTCCCATTCATAATAGATGCAAGATTCCGCGAACTAGTGAGCTTCATTTACTACCATTCCAGGGCGTGCTGCGAGTGCACTTCAGGAATGCCTAGCCACATATCGTTCCCATTCGCAGGCTCAGAGTTCTACACGTCCCCACGATCGATAGATACCAGGCCAGCCATCTCCTGATGAGCGTGCTGATACGCATCTTAACGCGGTGGCCGGCCTTGTGCAGGGCAAATGCGTGAGCGAACGCGAAGCCTGGCTGCCGCCCTCGAAGCGCATCAAAGCGTTTCCGTGAATCGTATGCGCTTCGCTATGGCGACTGCTGTATCGATGGCATTGGTCGCACGACATGACCAAAGTGATACCGGGAGCGGTAGCTCAGTGCATCAACTGATGCCACTGCAGCGCCTCTGACCGGGAGGTCCTAGGTTTGAGTCCTGACAGCGCACAGTGGGGCAAGAGGGCCTCATTTCTGGCATTAATTCGAGTAACACCTATAACCCATAGTATTGCATATCACTGTAAAGAGAAATTCATTTTGAAAGAAATGGTGTAACTTCCAATTCGATACCTCTTCATCTGACAAAAAAATAGTCGATTTTCTAGAAATACGCATTGTAAATAAAAACAAAAAATAACGTTACATTACGTTTTATTGAAGGGGGAGCAAAAAATGAAAGGTTTTATTAATTACATAAATTAAAGTCAAATATAAATATAGTGAAATTATATTAAATCATTAAAAAATCATCATCATCATCGCTATCAATAGTATGAACTGTGTCATCGCAATCATCATCCGCGCGGGCCTCATAATTTTCAGAATGAACAATGTGTTCGGTGGATGAACCAATAGTTCTGAACTTCTTCTGGGAGGCTTTGCACATTTTCGTAGGTAGTTTTCTCTTGTTGACGATAAGTGGATCTGATCTTAAGAGCAGTAAATTTAAAACATCACTATTAGTTTTCACGGAACATTTTCGGAGAAGTGCTCTCTGTTTTCTTAAAATCTTTGTTGAGTGCTTCTTGAGCTTCCCTGTTAATTGTCAATTGGAGGCAAAGCTGACGAGACAGTATCAGGTCCATGAATAAAATACTTGTGCAGTGTAGGTGACATGTCTACCATGGATATTTTAACAAAATACCGAGCCGTGTTCTGAGCAAAGCCCGTAACTTTTCAACATGAATTTCACTGCCACTTGATACGACAATCATAATTATTGCAACATTTTAAATAAATTTACATCAATGCGTGTAATTTCAGCAGATAGTTCAAGGTTCTGAAAGAACCGTCGAGCTGTATTCTGGTATTTGTATTACGGATCCTGGTTTTGGCTGATCCACAATCAAACCACTGCGTTCTCGAATCTCTCTGAATACGAGCTTAATTTTCAGCCACAGTGTTTTAGCTTTCCCCTCGCGCTTGCCACGTCTTAATAGGTAACTTATAAGCCAAATGCAATAGGCACTCAAACATGCGTATCAACCTATGTAGTATTGACAAACCGTGAACTACACTTTGTTCTTGTCTTCAGTTTTCAGTCAAGAAATCAAATTTTTGTCTGTTTCTTCTCATTGGGGCTCACATAATATCCAAAGTTCTTTCTCTTGATATGAACAGTATTCGAACTCTTGCCTGCCAAAAAAATTACTCACATAGTACACAATTCATTTCCGGTATTTTAGTGCAGACACGTCCGTAAAAATCATTCCGTGAAGAAAGTAGCAAAAAGTAGCAAGAAAAACAGCTGTATAATATATTTGGAACATTACTGAATAGCGAGAAACAAAGATCAAGGCTTGATCACCTTTGATACATAATTAAAAGTTGTGTGTTTCACAAAATTAGACGTACGTTTTAAATGTTAAAAGCTATTTCTTTGTAGTTTTATTTCTATTAATATTAAGTCCTAGATTTTGTGTTTGTCACATGCTAAATAACATTAAATACCTGAACTTGAAGCTTCCATTGCAAAACGTTGGTTTTCTTCACACACACTGACTGAAAAACACCACGAACCTAGAGATAAATTCTCACTAATGAAAAGCACGTCCGACCGTCACTACAACACCGCATGAACTGAAAGCTCTACGGTGGAGACGGACAGCCCAAGCGGTGTGACATGCTAGGACATATTCGTCCAGGTTCTCCTTTGCACGAAACCATAAGAAATTTTCACCCTAAATAATTTTGGTTTTTTTAATTTCTGCCAGGTTTTGCTGTCATTTGCCCCATAGTGCAGCGGCAGGATTTTCGACACTAGCTTTTCTGCCAGGTTGAATTCAGTCGCTGTCTGGAGGAGAATTCTAGCGGCCGGCTGCTCTGATCGGTACTTTTCCGTGGTTTCTCCGATCAACACCAGGCGAATACCGGGTCAGTACCCTACCAAACGGGCCACGGACCACGCGCGATCTTTCCTTCCTCTTCCTTGTCTTATCCTCTCCCCTTACACACTCACTTACACTAACATGCACTACACTACTACATATTCCGGGAGACCGGTCGGGAGCTTAGAGCTTGTCCCGGCTGGGGCGGTGCCCCGCTGGTGGGAGAGTCCTGGTTAGGGGGAATCCCCACTAGCCGACGGTAGGTTGGCGCTGGATCTCGCCATCCAGCGGGGGAAGACCACCGCCATATCCCGAGAAAAAACATGCACTACACTAACGGGACTAATGACCAAAGCAGTTGACGCGCCCGGAAACACGAAAAAAACAAACCAAAGTGATATTGAACCTTAATTCGTTCTATATAGCTCCCGCGGCTATGCCACAAAAATATCAAGCCGCTGATCGTTTTCTTTAAGTCAGGTTGTTGTGCATCGAGCAACATTCTCCTGGGGAACGATCAATCGCTTTGGGCTGAGAAGCTAGAAATTTCAGAGAAATTAAAAATTTAAACACTTTAATCCTGCCTCCACAGTTCTCGTATATTCAAACACTGAAGCCTCCATTCGAAGCATACTGCCATTCTACACTGTACTGCAAGTGCACCAGAAAAAATCCTCCCCACGAATCGTTGTCTTTTCAGGCTCAGAGATCAACACTTCCATTCTTCAGCTAGTCCTCTTCCCGGCCATCTCCTGATAAGTACGGGCGGATTTTGATGAACTAAAACATCGCCAAAAATGCTCAATAAACTGCTCTTAAAAAGTTTTAATAATGCCCTAAAAGCAAAGAAAAATGACGTAAAAAATTGACCAGGTATAGGTACTCACTAATTCGTTGGAGAACATTTTATACCTCGTAAATGTTATTTGAAGAAGTATTAAAAAGACATTAAAATCAATTAAATAAGAAAAATGCATTAAAAATGAAAAAAGTTGAAATTGATAAAAGCAAAAAAGACGTTTAAAAATGGTTAAATTGAAATGATTGTTTTAAGTGAAAAGAAAACATGACATTTCATTAAATCCGCCCCTCCGATGCGGCGTGCGGCAGCGGCGCGCGCGTGGGGGTTGGCGCGAGCGCGGGCCGTGCGCTGGCAGGGCGAACGCGTGCCCGTGCGCGAGGCGTGCCTGCCGCCGCAGCGTCCCACGGGGCTTCCGGGAATCGAGCGCGTTCCGCCGCCGCGACGTCGGTGATGGCGCGGGCGCGCCCCCATGTTTAATGCAGCGCCTTCCGGGAACTCCGTTGCTCCGGGCGACGGCCGCGCCCTGCAGCGGCGGGAAGTCCTTTCGGGAATGCGACCGCCGCCCCGGGCCCCGCCCCCCCCTGGCGGTGAAGGGGCTCCCTCCTGCGTACGTGCGCTGCGAGCAAAGCCTCATCGCCGTTTGGGACTCGCCGCTGGCGTTTTAGCGCTAAAATGAGACAACCAGGCTTATATGTGCAATCATTTAAGTCCCCCTACGAGTTCATAGTACTACTATTATTGTTTCTAGTAGTATCACAGTAATGATGAAGCTATAATCATGACTTCGTAATTATTTTAGTTTGTTTGAATTTCTCCATTCCTAAGTGAATATTATTTTCCCTGGAAAGAATAGAATTTTAACATTTTACTGGTTGAATCCAAATTGATCTCACAATTCACTCCTGAGAAAACAAATAACTATGTACCATAAGCCACCAATAATAGAAATGACTAAAAATGAAGTTCAGTAAAAATTAAAAATCGTATCATTTTTATATGAAACAGAAAACTAGAATCTATTAAAATAAGATCAATGACAATTTAGACGGCAGAAATGAAGTTCCTCGAAAATATTTAGATATATTTCATGGAAATTATAAAAAACATGTTTAAATAAACAGAAAAGTTAAAATTAATGCAGCAGCAGGTTCTAATGTAGTATCTTATGGGAAGACAATGATAATCAAAGTGATTAATTTACAAAAGACCAGAAATTTCACGCTAATCTTTTTCGTAGAACAACATACCGGAGAGAAGAAGAAGAAGAAGAAGAAGAAGAAGAAGAAAGGAGAAGAAGAAGAAGAAGAAGAAGAAGAAGAAGAAGAAGAAGAAGAAGAAGAAGAAGTAGAAGAACTCTAAGGTATTGATTGCCGTGTGAAGACAAATTTCCGAATCATACGTGCTATTTGCATTTATGTATTCGCCGTGGGAGAGTTTCTGAAAGAAAATATTTGTCGTTATTTTCTGGTGCACATTTTTTAGGGGGCATTTACGCTGTGGTTTCGCAAAACGAAAAGGGCAAAATTCAGTGTCAGCGATGGCTCGCGCTGCTTCCGCGTCGCGTTGCATTCGCTGCGCGTCCTGTTGCTCCCATGGCTCGTGCGAGTCCGCCCCCACGCCCACCCACGCTCCTGCGGGAGAAGCGTCGACAGGGCGATGCTTTGAATAGGCAGATTCCTATTCCTAGATACGAACGTGTGCTGAGAGCAAACTGCTTGTGGCTTGTTTCAGGTTTGCTGCTAGCATCTTAATTGATTGGAGGATTTGAATTATGATTTTTCTTATTTTTACGGGAGAAACTGAGGTGGCAACTCAGACAGGAACCCAAGGAGGCAGGATAATTAGAAAATTTCGATAACTTTCTAATGTTTAATTCTTTTTAAAATTTTTAAAGAAATTAATTCTTATTAATTTTATGTAAGAAAAAACAAGTATAGAATTAATAGTGCGTTGATATGAGAGTACCATTGATATCAAAATGGTATTATAGAGAGCTAAATGAAGCTCTTCCTTAGCGTAATGTCAAAGTGGCAATAAAGACGTACGAGTTAAATGAACTCATACTGACAGATTGTGACCGATGTAACTCAAAGGATTTAAGAAAAGGAGATGAAAATTGGTATATAATGTTGTTATGATCCCTGAAAGGCAGCAGTGCTGAAAAGGCAAAACATTTTTTTCAGAAAATAAATAAATTCCGCCTTGGCAGCCGTACGCGTTTACCTAGATTCCTTTGGCTGTAGAGAAATTAATCTGGCTAAAATACCTAAATTGAGAAACTTTCAGACCTCCTTAACTTAACTTGCAGAACTTGCCCAGAACTTGCAGATGAACCTGATGTGCCCAATGTATACACTCATAAAACTAACGTTTTCCAAATTGACGTAGTCATTTTTGAAATATCTACATCATTAGATAGAAACTAGAAATAGCTAGTTTTGAAAATAGTTAACCTGATCGTCCCCGCTCCAAAATTATCCATGCACATACGTCACGTTTTAAATTTATTTACTAGTAAACTATGTCACTTGTAAATAAAAATGTTTATTGAGAAAGAGGACCCAGACAAGGACAGAGGGGACCAGACATATAGTTGACTCCCTCTCTTATTTTAATCTAAACATCCGCCTCTTTGATATTTTGCTCACTATTGCGCTATCTTCGCGACTCCTGGATGCGCCGTGCACGAACACTTGAATATTGCCTCACGCCCTCTGCAAATGAAGCGTTGAGGTGGTGACAGCCGGGAATAGTTAATTGCGCATTCTGTCCATTTCGCATGCAGCTCCTAGAAGAACAAGCAAAAACAGGTATGGCTTGCAACTAGCGTTCTTATTAGTAATTGAAGTTTTGACACTTGCATATTTCATCAGTTGAGAAAACATTGGATCCAAATTACTCTACCATAATTGCCTGAATAAACTGCCTAGCCATTATTTACTGGTACTTATATACGTCATTGTCATCACCCTGCCACCTTTTTTGGACGCAGTTACGCTCGGAAACATGTTCCACAGTTGTAAAGAAATCCATTTGTGACCATGTCACTGAGTAACATATGTTTTTTAATAATTACATTTGTTTAAAAAAACTAATTTAAATATCCGAGGTGACAATTCTTTGAACAAATTTAATTATTATTACTTTATTTATTTAAATATTTTCAGTGCAATATCAAAGCTACTATTTAATTACTGTATATTACAAACTTCATTTGCTCCTTCGTATATCTTCATGCCCTGCCCAATGGCTGCATCAAAAAGCGTTGACTGGACAGAAGATATGTTCACGTGCATATTCAAAGGTGCACAATGATCACATCACTAGAATCATGCGATTTATTGCTACATCTCATTAGTATTGCATGGGAATACTATTGTATGCTCTGAGACACTATTTTGTGAATTAAGTCTCAATGATTTGAAATGACATAGCCGAAAATGTTCACCTACCGATTTCGCACTTCGCCCTTTGTTCTATCAGAGACTCGACTTTTACAATCACTTGTAAACTTCATAATTATGATCATTCGCAATTCCCATCAAAAGAACAAAACTTGTTTACTCTTTGTATTCTCATCTCTTTTTCGTATTGCGTTAAACTCTCCCGAGTCGTGAAGCTCCCGACCGAATTGCAAACTCTCCTGCACACACTCACCTCAGCCCTCAGCAGCTGATGCGTTGACTAAGTGACAGCTTTGAATAGTTGTCCTCCATTGTAGATGCGTGTGCTGCCGTGTAACAAGACGCTAAGGTCGTTACGTACGATGTTGCAGAGAATCTTAATAAAATCTTGAGAAATGATTCTTCATGTAAAGTTCAAGCAAGCATTGAAGAGCTAGATGTGCAACTGTTACATATTTATATTTGCTATCCAGGAACTCATTTTTCACTCTTCACAATATTTATAAAATGTGTTGGGATGATGAGTGTTGATGGAGTCTTTCTACAATTTAGTTGTTTTGAAAGATACAAAGTCGTTCGTGCGACATCAAGAATTTATTCTCCATCATTTATTATACCTTTTATTTGAATACTACTTGATAAAGAAACGTTTAAGAGATGATAATTTCTTCCAGTTCCGTCGACTAGCAGAGCAACGTGAAAGCATAATGAGTGGCGAAGTTCTAAAAAGAATTACTCAAACTTTCAAAATAATTATGTTTTTTCATTGGGACTTGAAGTATAACGTAGATCCAATAGACTTCACATCAATACTTTTACTTTCAATTACTTGGTATTCTGCTAAAGAAATGTACCCGCCTCACGTACCTAAAGCCGTTCTAAACCTTTACGTTCGAATCCCGGCTGCAGCAGTGGCGAAACGGCTATGATGGGGCGCCGAAAACCGGTTGAGCTTAAAAAGAGAACTCCGGAATTAATTTGCTCCTTGAATCGATTAAAACTCGTGACATTTGATATCGAGCTATCTCGACGAAGCGCGCGTGAAATATCGTGACGTTTGGCAGCAGCCTACGGTGGAGGGCCCTCGGCCTTGCGTCGCGCTGCCGCGCGGTGACAGATGCATAAATTACTCCCCGTATTATGCGGGCGGATACAATGGTCACCTGGGTCGGGCAAGGTTGCTGGACACGGCTAGCATTTGGTCCAGTGGTTCTGTGATCCGAAGACCACCAGCAGCCCGTAAGGGTTCTCCGCAGGGGCATTGTTCTTTCGGGGACAGCTTATCACAGATCACTTTCGTAGGTGTTAGTGTCCTTTCCCGTCCTGTTGCTCTAAGAGGACGCTGTATTAAAAAGGCTAGAGAGTTGACATTATTCGTTCGATATTTAAAGTGTTTTTTATGTTTAATTTTTAATACTATGTGTATATATATTTAAGATTCTGAAGACTTTTGTTCTGTCAGTAGAAATATGTACCACGAAACAAAAGGTTAAGATCCACCTCAAAAATAGGAACTGAATTGTGCCCTGGATTAATATTGAATATCAGAATACGCGATTTGATTGCAGATGATACCTCTATGATTTATTACAGACTCAGAATAAACCAATAAGATATCTTAGATTAATGACTGACACACGCTTTAACTGGAAACAACATATTGACATCAAAATTAAGGAAGTTAAAAACAAATTACACCATCTCAAACCTCTTATAAACAAAAATACCCATCTCCCATACAACCAGGCTATGATATCATTCAAAACAATAATAATACCTCTATTATGTCGAATATGGTTATACGCATCCAAAACAAACTTCATACAATGCAAATCATCCATAATTAATTTCTAAGGACAATAACAAATGCACCGTGATATGAGACAAACAATCAACTATTTAAATAATTTACTATTGACCAATTAGCCCATCAAATCACGTATCTCTCCTCAAACTTTTATACAAACCTCATGCAAATACATCTCTCTCCGAATTCACGCTGTGCAGAAACCCAACCCAGAAACACAAGAATCAAAAACAAGTACCCATTCAATGTATTTCTTAAATTGTTCTCCGAAATGGAATAAACAGATGTCTGAATAGGTTTCGTCAGCCAATGTATTAGCTGTAAGAAATTAGTTATAAGTTAATTTTAAAGTCACCAATACATGTGACAAAGTTGTTGTAATAACTGAAATAAACCTCTTGAAAAGTAATTATTATTTTAAAAAAAAATATCCGAAAACTAATGAGGAATCATAAATTGTGACCAGCAAGTTTGACGCGTCTCAATCAGTGGGTGGGGGAACGGACCATATTTTCCGACCCTTTGAGAGAATTATTATGTTTATTTAAAAGAATAGGTACTAGGTAGGAAGAGGTAGAATCGGGAAAGAAGTAAGTTTGGAATGAAAAATACTCCATCCGCTTCATCGTTTGAGGCAAGCCGTGTGAATTAATCCGAGATTATCTATATCCGAGATTATCATTATGCAAGCCGGCGGCGCTAGCCGAATCCGTTTACTACGCTCCGTGAAGTCACAAAGGTTAAGCGAATTTGGGTCTCGCGGTTCTGGTCTGTGACTGGCCAGGAACCTTGATCCTAATCGTCGAGCCTTCCGAAGGATAAAAAGACACTGACTGACTGCGACGTAACGAGACGAGCTTGTCTTGAGATTATTGTAACAGAGATTACTCCAGAATAAAGCACAATATGGGGATTACTCCCAGTGAAGGCTTAACGCCCCTAAGGGTTTGAGAGCGTGCGTCAAGGTGTAGATGCAACAAATCTAAATGCTCCATATTTGTGACAACGAAATGAAAATATTTACGTTGAAAATAAAGAAATATAGAAACCTAGAAATGTAGTTTCCATAAATGGTACCGTAAAACTGTTCAATAAAATTTTGAACATTTCCCTTACCTTATGAATTCTGTAATGTATTAACAAAACAGGAAACAAATAGGCTAATACACGGAATAGAATAAGCTAATAAATAAATTTTTAAGATAAAAGAAAAACTTAGGGAGTTTTGCTTTTGTAGGCTGCGTGTTTTTGGTTCAAGTTAATATCTCGTGTACTACTGACCATCCTTGATCGTTGGAATCTAACCCGATTGGGAACTTGCCAGGAAGAAGATTCGTTAGACTTATTGAACGCAGGTGCATGCATACATGCATGGATATATGAATATTTGCATACGTGAATGCTCTTGATGAATAAGTACTGTGCCTAAGAAAAAACTACCCTTTAAGTATAAATAGCTCACAGATTCGTACATGGCTCATTGAATTTCATTGCACCCAATCGTGCTGTACACATTACTTGCTCCAAGTATTTACATAAACTTCTTGTGAGTGCATGTAAAATACTCCCAGAAAACATATTTCTACACATAATTCAAAACCGTAATTCGTTACATGTAGTGTTATGCATGAATAAAGTTGTTTAGGATGAATGGGATAATGAACAGGAATACATATGCACAAAGTTGGTGAAATAGAATAGATATATTAAAATTACATCGGTAAAAAACCCATTTTAATGAGTTTTTTCTTCGCCTTTTATTTAACCATCAGTGTGAACGACATGAGAAACTAGTGATTTTTTGCGTTTGTTTTTGAAGGGTTAGAATGTCGCTTGATTTTAGTCTGAGTAAATGATTCAAACTGATACTTTTGTTAGGCACACGTAGAACATACACATTGTTAATCAATAATGCTTTTAACTTAGATGTTTTAATTCTGCTTTAAAGTATGTAACAACAAAATTAATTCTTGTTTGAAAATGGGTTTATGTAGAGTATCATACACGAGAATGAAAAGTTAGAGTGTCATAATTCTTTCAATTGAACTAATCTAAGCTACAACCCCGTGTAATACACAAAATTTAATTTTTGAGCTCTTTCTCCAACTTGCATACACGCTTGTGATACATTAGTTATTGACTTGACTATCGACCTCCTACATTTAGAATGCAGTGACATTTACCATTCTGGTTTCAATGGCAGTGCCAGTGCAAGGCACACGTTTTTTATTCATTTATTTATTTATTTATTTTACGTCAAAAATTATTCTTTGCTGTTACTTTAATACTCTCTGTACCACGTCTTTAGCAGAGAAAAATGAGGTTGATATGCATTTTTCTCATATTTATTTCCAAAAAGTATGTTTTCAGAAACTGCATTTATTAAGATTTTTTTATTTGATATGTATAACATACAAAACGTGTAAGTAATTTTTCAGTTTTCACGATATATATATATATATATATATATATATATATATATATATATATATATATTTTTAATTAAAACAAAACAATAGTATTTGTGTGTGAATACCGATCATCTTCTCCTTTTAAGTTAAAATCTTCCAACTTCATTTCATGCTACTTCCATCCTCATGAAACACTGAAAACTCCACTTAGTAGTGTGTTCAATCCCTCAGGGGAGCATAACTTGGCGCATCACCTAGCGGCGTAACTACGAATTTCCTCCCCTCGACACTCTGCAAACATTTTTAATCCCCCCTCAAAATTGTTCACCTTAATTCATTCGGGGATAAAAAGCTATTTTCATTTGTAAATCTTGAATCTAAATATTTCGATTTCTCTAAAATAAACGTACATCTTTCAGAGTATACCAAAAAGATAGATTCGATGATCTAACTTTTTGAAGGTATTGTTCTCTCTTTCAGTAGACTATGCTTGTGAGTCTGCGACCATATATAGATTAAGATTACTTACATTACTTTACCATGAAGATGACATTTCAAAAGTTTTTGACCTATTCTTTTTTTCCACGTTACGTTTTCTCTCGAGGCTTCAGTATCATCAATGCAGTATTATCCCTCCCCTCGCACGACAGCCAAAACAATCATCTTCATAATGCCTATGCATGTCTTTCAAAACGGTTACTATGGTAACATTTGATAAAGTTTTCCTAATATTTAAAAATGTACTACAGATTAAGACATATTTACAAATGATGCGTTCTTGGTTGCATTCTCCATTTCAGTATTATAGTTGTAAAATATAACTCATAGAAGCAATTAAATTATGTATTATCATGTTTGAGTTATAGGAGATACTGTTTAGTATTTGCAGCAGTAAATTTTCTGAATCAATAGAGACAAATTAAAAGTATGCAGGAGCAAACAAAAAATTGTAGTTTAAAAACCTAATTCCAGGAAAGAAAGTAGATTACACATCCAAAGTCCCTCCAAAGATTAAAACCAACCACGGCCAAATTTACAGAACTGAATTGAAATACCTAGAAGAAATAGTTGAACATAATGAATCAGCTAAAGAATGAGCGAGCAGAAACTCGAAATTTGTGATATATTTCTTAAAATAATCCCTCGCCGCTAGATAAATCGAAAATATATTTATGATATTTAGTCATATTTGGTCGACCAGTGGTCGTAAATAAACAGAGATGTAAGTGAACACAGTCATGTGTTGACTGCTCACCGGCAGACCAGCCCTGAGGAAGACTACGACAAGATGGTCGAAACGTCGACAACACAGCCTTCGACGCGGCGTCTCCCGGACAGCCAAGATCATTTACAAACAGGGATGTAGGACGCGAAATCGGGTTATAAGAATAAAAACACTTTTTGGTTTTTTAAAGAAATCATGCCAGACGATACGAACGAAATTTGCCTATAAGTACAAAAAACTAATCGTCACGGAAAGGAACTTTCAAAATTATTTCATTGCATTGACGTTGAAAATTACATCACTTTTTCTGAAAAATATAATTTTTTGTAAAAATTTGGAAATGGCAGCAAGCAAGGACAGCAAACAAACGTTAGCAAATTTATTCTTAACTAGCTAAAACCTCCCGATTCCATCGCACGAAAGGAAGAACTATAAAAAAGTTGCAACACATGCACGACATGCTGAATCGAAAAATATAGTTCCATTTCGTTCGATACTTTTTTCCAATACTAATGGCATGAGAGAGGTTGGCAAATTCTGAAACAATAAGTCACTATTCACAGTAAACACAGAGTTAAACATTTTAATGGAAATTTAATCGAAATATTTCATATTTACCAATATACGGAAATAAGTTCGCTAGTAGACTACAATAGGAAATCCTATTATCTACCTTAATATGGCCTAATGCATCGCCTACAATTATAATCTGTGATTTCGTTTTGTAAACGGATACGTGTTTATCGTTTGTAAATACGATACCGCTATCGTTTGGTAAATCGAGTGCCGGACATTACGTTTGTATACTACTACTCACTAATACTACTACACACTAATCTTTTCATTTAAAACCACTCAAACTTTGAACAGAAAGCTCTCTCTCTTCCCTTCGAAATATATTAATACACACCCTTATTGTGGCAAGAAATGAGGATTGCGTTCTGTAGATTGATTACAACTCTCACAATCAAACTTAATGAACAACAAAAAAAACTTAATGAACCAATGACGACAGATAAGCAATCATTTTATTAATTTTAAGATATTATTAAATTTGTGAGCTTATACTATAAAACCGGTTAATGATAGCAAATGATAACACATCTGAGGTCCACTACCTTTCAATTAAACAAAGCTCATGAAATTTGGTTGAGTATAAAGTTTCATTCCGTCGCCGACCGCCGCACAGTGCACTTCGCCCCGCAGCCTTATCAGCTGACTTCGTTCTGCGCGGACAGCGGTCTACGTCTTGGACAGTGCTTGTTCTATGTTATCTGTGTTCAGTGTTACAAACCAAAGTGAATTTACAGAAGTAAACCACCCGAAGAATAGGGCTAACGTGTGACTTAGGTCTGCGTTGGCCCCTGGCAGTGCGCTGCGGCGACTTCGCGCAGCAAGGTTACCTGTGTAACCCAATCATGGACACATCCTTCACCCAGTTATCGGAGGCAGTGGCCTCCGCTCTTCACACCCTCAACGGCGCTCAGCATCAGTGGTATCCGCAACATGATCAACTTCATTCCCAACAATACCCACAACATAACCAGCAGCAGCAGCAGCTTCAACAGAACTTTCGTATTTACGATCAACAGCAACATCACCTACCGCAGCAACAACCGGCAACTACTCATCTCTATCAAATGCCGTCACCAAGTAAGTCCAACCATCTGAACTATATAAATTTGCCACAGCACAACATGGCTAATGTCGCAAATGACTCAAATTTTCAAACAACGAATGAACTTAACTCTCTAAAAAGGAAAAGAATCGATAATAATAATGCTGAACTTTCTAGTGTTCAAATAAATGTTCCAACGGGAAACAGATTTGACCCGCTAGCCTCTTTACCTGACGATCAACCTAACTCGGAACAAGAAATTCAACAACCGAGTAAGGAATCTAAACCGCCCCCTGTTTTCATTCACAACATCAACCCACCAGACTTTAAATCGTTGATCAACAATATTCAAAATACGTGTGAAAACCATTTCTCTACCTCGTCTCGCGGGCAAGTTGTAAAAGTCAACACAACCACAAGCAGTGACTTCCGGAAAATAGTTTCCTTCCTTAATGAGCAGAAAGCAGAGTATCACACTTATAGTGATCCAAAGTCCAGAAATAAAAGCGCGATAATAAGAGGAATTCACACGTCCTTCACAGACGCAGAAATTTATTCCGCTCTTGTTGAAAAAGGCATAACACCTGCCAAAGTCTCAAGATTATATAAGTCCGACCGCTCCCCTATGCCATTGTGCGCGGTAGAAATTACTTCAGATAGTGATTTTGAAAAGCTCTTCAAAACTGAACTCCTACTCCACTGTGTTGTAAAAGTTGAACTCAGAAAGAAAAAACAAACTATAGTGCAATGCAAAAACTGTCAAGACTTCAACCACACCCGCAATTACTGTAAAAAACAGACTAAATGTGTAAAATGTGGTGAATCTCATCCTTCTAGCAACTGCACACTTGCACTTAATGCATTATTAACTTGCGCAAACTGCGGAGGAAACCACCTTGCCTCCGATAAGAGATGTAGTTACTTTCAAAAAAGACAAAATTCCTTCCATAAATTCCGATCACCCCCTCCCAACCAGAATATCCATTTATTATCCCAAATGAACTCACAGTACAATCCAGGCCTAAACCTGCCCAACCCCCCGCAACAATGTCCTCCCATATCATCAACTTCAGAATTTCCACACCTCCCAAAAGTCCCCCCTCCCCCAAACTTCGGCTACTTCTCCCCAAACCATAATCACCAAAATCAATTTCTTGCAAATATAGTAAACCAAATTATTTCTGCCTTAATACCACAAATTCAGAACCTCATAGTAGCAACCCTCACTCCAATCATCCTTAATGGCACGCGCTAATTTTAATAATCTAAACTTGCTTAATTGGAATGCAAACGGTATAATAAACAAAAGACTCTTCCTATCCCATATTCTACAAGAATATAGAATAGATATAGCAATTCTAACTGAAACACATCTTCAGCCTCTGGCAAGATTTTCAATCCCAGGATTTAATATCTACAGATCGGATAGACCCTCTAACAGAGGTGCTGGTGGAGTAGCAATCCTTATCCGTAAACCTATTAAACATAACCCCCTACCCCCTTTCATCACACGGGACTAGAGAACCTGCAATTTCTTTATTACAAAGTCCTGGCCCAGACATCACCATAATTGCTATATACAAGCCTCCAAACATTCCAATAGATTCCAATCACCTATCAATGCTTTTCTCTTCCCCTACCCCAATACTAGCTATTGGCGATTGGAATGCCAAACACACATCCTGGGGCTGTAGAACAACCTCTCCTAACGGCGCTCGACTGTTCACTTATTGTAACATTAATCAAATCAACATAGCAGCCCCTACTGAACCAACTCACTTCCCGTTCAATAGTTCCATTCCTCCTGATATATTAGACATTATTCTAACCAAGTCCATCTCGAAACCTATTTTCCAGCAGCCAATTGCTGAATCTGACTCAGACCACTGCCCTGTACTAATCTCCTTACACTCACCCCCCCTCCTGACAGTTTATCAGCCCAAACTCTTCCAAGGACCTATTAACTGGAATATGTTCAATAATTACCTCAACTCCTACCTACCTACGCCATCTTTCCATAAATCTCCCTTAGAAATAGATAATGCTATCAACATCCTCACTGAGTCCATCCAATCTGCCATTCGATTTACTTTCTGTCCTCCCACTTACAAACCAAAAATTCCCTATCAATTAATGATCCCGAATCATATTCGAAAATTAATTTCCGAAAAAAGAAAAGCACGAAGGAACTGGCAAGAATATCGCCTGCCTTATCTCAAATCAATTTTAAATAAAAAAACTCGTGAAGTTCAAGAAGCGCTCGCAAACCAAAGAAATGCTTGCTTTCAGTCCCAGCTAGCTAAATTAACTCCTAACTCCGAAAACCTATGGCGAATAACAAAAACTCTCACGCATACTCACTCTTCAATTCCCGCCTTGAAAACAGGTTCTACAACAGCAATAACCGAGCGTGAGAAAACCTCACTCCTAGCTCTCCACTTCTCAGAAATATTCTCGCCTAACTCCGCCAAAAACACAGCGTTTAACAGCCAAATAGAAAACTTCATGGATCTGCCAGTATTCTCGGTGCCTCAGCCCACTAAATATATTAGCCCAGCAAATATTCAAGCAGTATTAAAATCACTTAAGAATAAAAAATCGTCTGGCTACGATCAAATTCCCAACATTATACTAAAACATCTCCCGCGAAGGTCCATCGCTTTCTTAACCTCCATTCTAAACGGTTGCCTTCGATTAGGGTACTACCCCCTTGCCTGGAAACATTCAATTGTCATCCCCATTCTCAAACAAAATAAACCACCCTCTAGTCCGAACAGTTACAGACCCATAAGTTTATTGCCAACCTTCTCAAAACTCTTCGAAAAGCTCATCCTTATTCGCATCAACAAATTCTTAGAAGAAACAAAAATTATCCCCAATGTGCAATTTGGTTTTCGCCCCCAGTTTGCCACCACCCACCAGCTATTACGCGTTTCAGAATCAATAGCCCAATCATTTGAAGAAAAAAATATACCACCGCTGTCTTCTTGGACTACTCACAAGCGTTCGACCGTGTATGGCATGAGGGTCTTCTATATAAGCTTAGAAAAATTGGTATTCCTGACTATCTTTACTATATTATAAAGGATTTTCTCAGCAATAGATCCTTTTCTGTAAAAATCAATAGCACGGAATCCCAACGCTTCAATATCAATGCTGGGGTACCACAAGGCTCCCCACTTTCTCCTACTCTTTTCAATATTTTCACATCAGATATCCCTCAGTCCAACGACACCTGCACTGCTTTATATGCGGACGATACCGTATTATTTACTTCCAATTCCAATCTATCAGACGCCATTTCAATCATACAAAGAGCTCTAGACAACTTTTGTAAATGGTCAGAGAACTGGAGACTAAACTTGAACACTTCAAAATGTGAAGCAAAAATATTCGCCCTAAAACGCATCCCTGACATACCCCCACTAAAAATATCCAATAGTCCCATCTCTTGGACACCCAAAAACAAGACTATCAAATACCTAGGAGTACTATTAGACACGAGACTGACCTGGAAACCCCACATCCTCTCCCGCCTAAATCTAGCCTATGCCACTCTCCGTAAACTATACCCGATGATAAATAGGAAGTCCTCCCTTCACACAAATACCTCACTATATCTTCACAAAGCCCTACTTATTCCTTCTCTAACTTACGCTTGCCCCGTATGGGGAGGCGCTGCGTGCTCATCTATCAAACACCTACAAACCTTCCAAAATAGAGTCTTGAGAATAGCTGTAAATGCGCCGTGGTATATCTCAAATAACCAACTCCATAAAGACCTCAATTTCCCAACAATCTCCAACATATTTCCAGAATCTCAGATAGGTTTTACTCAAAACTATCTAATTTTCCAGCCCAGAACATTTTTCATCTAGGTAAAACGTCTGACCCCCTACAAACAAGAATCCGCTCCAGACTTCCCAAGGACAAATTTCGCCCACCTTAAATCAACACCATTACTCCCCACATTCCCTACAATCAACATGTAATAAGGTGTCTAAACAAATAAAAAAAAAAATCACGCAATGCTAGATGGTTGAAGAGGATCCCAGAGGGGACACCCTCCTTATCTGTAATAAGTTAATCATAGTATATGTACTATGTGTAATACTCTTTTGTAACTGTTCTGTAAAGTGGTTAATCCACTGTACCAGAAAAATAAAAAATAAAAAAAAAAAAAAGTATAAAGTTTGCTCAAAATCCCTTTGCTCACGAAACCCCTTATATTTTAAACATAATTATTTCAAATTAAAATAACTGCATGAATTTCATTTAATTTTTTTTTTTGTATATTGTAATAATTATTGTTTCATTATTCATGAAGATACATCTATATTTGCACGAGAGAAGTGACATAACTCAAAAACCGTCAATTATTGATTAAGGGAAAAATTGTCTTTACAAAAAAAGTATATTTTTAGGAAATATTTCATTAACATAGTTCGCCAAATGACTTTATAGTCAAATTTGTTGTCTTTAAACTCATAATAAACGACTCCACTCGTATTAAAACCGTTCTCTTGCAAAATGTCTATTTTTTAGATAGGTCACTTTTCTTTTGCGCCGGCAAATGTGTTTTGCAGACGAGAACAAATTCGTATATTTTGACTAAACTCCACCAACGAACGTTCTAGTCACAGGGGATTTTGGAAGAGTGTGAAAGTAAGCTTGGGCAGGACTGCGCCCCTGTCGTCATCCGCGCGCAAAGATAAGTCGCGTCGTGTCGGGAGACGACCCCGCGTACGCGAGGACAGCGTACACACGGCGCGCGCACCTCGTCAAGTGCTGCGTTTAGTTCGTATGTTTCCTGTTTTGGCGTTTATGCGCACGGTCTTCCTTATGAGAGAGCCTCCCGGGACTTGGCATATTCTCAAGGTGCCGCTGCAGCCTTGAGGTGTAGAGCGTTCGATTCAAGCCGGATGTAGCCTATCTCCTCGGCTCTATCTTTGGAATTCCGGATGTTATTGCTTGCGTCTGACTTATTGTCCGAGTTTCAGATTGTATTCGAGACGTATGGAGGTCCTCGGTGTTTATTGTTGGGTATTATGTTTATTTAAATGAATTTAAGAAGGAGTGTTGTATCCAGTGTTGTTTAATTCTTTATTACGCCCTGCTTATGTTCTCTATTAACTTTAGATCGTAACTCAGTGCAGCCCATGCGATTCCAATCGGAATGTTTTGAGTGTCATGTCTCTCTTAGACTTCACTTCTTTGCTGTCTCTCTCTTTCACATTTTTCAATGCGTGTCACATGTTCTTTATAGAGTTCCTTGGATCTGATTGCTTCGATTAGCATATGCTTATTAGAACGTTATTTGCTCACAAAGCAACTGTACATGAGAATTTTCAGTGACATTTGAATGTTTATAATGTTTGATCTTTATTTACAATTTTTTTTTAGATTAAGCATATATTTTTATGTGATTTATGTGACAACATTATCTCAGCAAACTTTCTAAGAAAAAATAATTAATTATTATTATATAATTATTAAATTATTAGTAATCATCTACTAATGGCGAATTTCAGGTCTTAAGGCATGCCCTTCCGCCTTATAAGAACCCCAAAAATATGAAATAAGCATAACTGATTTAGCTAATACATCTGCTAAATTATGTATTTATTTTGCATTTTTAAATTATCCAAATTTATGTATTTCGTGATATATACAACGAATTTAATTTCACGACCATCTGCTCTATGAATGTCATTCGCTTATAAGTCTGTATATAGATATTCACCTTCAAATTGGTTTCCTTTAGTTTTCATGCGTTCAGATCTTCATAATTTGCTACCTTTGGTTTAATAGAATTTTAGTTTTGCTTTGACCTTTCTCGCATTGTTTTGATGATTTAGTTATAAAAATCACTATCGTGTTAAAAACTTAATTTTATAAATTGAAATACATTAAAAATATACATGGTTATATATGACGAGTTCAAAGTGATAAGAACTGGAAATTGCTTGAAAACAAAAAATGTTGGAAAACAGGAATACGAGAAAGCCCATTTAAAGATGGGGTATTAGAACCAGTTTGCAAAGGGTAAAGAAGGCAAAATCTCTAAAATGACACCATGTTCTAAAACGGAAAATTCAACGTGTAAAGTAAATCGATTCTATAAAATTATGAAAATTAAGCTCTGACCCTAACGCCGTTTCGAGTGTATGTCCTTGTTTACAAAAGGTATTATATTCTGTTGTGCTACTGGCACCAGAAGACAAGTCATTGCACGCGTAAAATTCCTGTAACGACAGTAATTGAAGACAAGGATACACAAAGATGTTAAAGGAAAAATAGAATTTAATATTTAATGAGAAAATATGTTTTAATTAAAGAGATTGTTGCGAGAGTAGCAACGTTATTACACACTTATCACCTTCAAGCATAAGCTGATGACATTACTATTCAATAAGAATCTCTGTTCTATTAAAATATTTTCTTAATTAATAAAAAGTAGTAATTTAGGCGTAAAACTTATTTACGAATATGCTACAATATTTTGAGAGTAAAACAAAAGAAAATATTGAACATGAAAAATGGCATTGATTAAAAACAGAGTGGACCCTAAAGACTAGGGAATTAGTACAATCAAATCCAAAACAAAAGTTCATTGTTTCAAACTCCGCTGACCTGAGTTTTTTAGGAAACTTTCAAAACACGTTAAATCCTCAATAAGCATTCACGTTCGCGACATTTAGTACAATCTGGCTCAATGTCTTACAAAATTGACCGTCCGATAATTCTCTTTCTAGTCTACTCTCATGTTTGTTCAGCCACAACATCGCAAGTAACGGATAACATCAATTGAGATCCTAGTTTTGATATCCCGAGCGGTAAATAAGACAATCCAAAATAGTTGAATGAAACAATCAAAAAAAGGTAGGAGGGCGCGCAATTGATGCCAAATAAGAAAATGTCCAGTAAAACAGTATATGAACCTTGGGCGAATGAACAAGTTTCAAAGTATTAGTCAAAAAAATTATAAAAGAAATTTGTCTAAGTCAAGCGAGTGCAGCTCGACCATCGCCGTCGTCTAAGGAAAATGCGTCAAGCTGTCGGTAGATCCACCGGCGCCTCAGGCGAGACGCCTCGCGCGCGCCCAGGTGCGCGGCGGCGGCGGCGGCGGCGGCGGCGGCGGCGGCGCGGAGGCGCGCGCTCGAGGAACCGGTCCCACAATGGGACGCTCTGCCGCCGCCGCCGCCGCCGCCGCGCCACACGGCGCCCGAAGCGCGGGAGGCTGCAGAACCCGTCCTCTAACCCGACTACACGCCCCCTTGCCGCCTCCTTGCCGCCTCCTTGCCGCCTCCTTGCCGCCTCCTTGCCGCCTCCTTGCCGCCTCCTTGCCGCCTCCTTGCCGCCTCCTTGCCGCCTCTTCCTTGCCGTTTCATCTCGCTTCCATGCCATGTATTCCGCCTCTCCTCCTGTGCCTTCTTTTTGTTTCCTGCTGCTCCCTTGCCACTATCTTGCCGTGTCATTCCCGCCTTCTTGCCGTCTTCTTGCCGCATTTTTTTTCCCCTTCCCGGTTTTTTCTTGCCGTTCCATTTCCGCTGGTGTGCCATTTCATTCCCTCTTCCTTGTCGTTTCATCCCTGCTTCCATGCCCTTTCATTCCCGCTTCCTTTCTTTCCTCGTCGCTTCTTGCCGCTTCATGCCGCTTCAATGCCCTTCATTACTGTTTCCTTTCTGTTTCCTTACCTCCTCCGCACGCCGCCTTCCTCGTCTCCCAGCGCCACGCACCGACCCCCGTGTTCTCACGTTCGTCCGCGAGACGTGTGTGACTATTCTGCCGATCGTTTGCCTGCGCCTTTACAGCGTACATGAACGCCCATGTAACATAGAGGAAAGGCTGTCTTCTGTGCTTGTAGGGACCTCTATTGAGTGGACCTTCTGGCGGGTTGTCCCACCCATAGTCTTCCTTAGGGATCGAGATGCAGGTTGATTTTATTGCGCTCCTCTGGTAATTTGAGTTAATATTATCATTTTGTGGTTAGGGTATTTTCTTCCGACGTGTGGTTTTAAATCCAATCCAGGAACTACGTGTACATACATTTTTTAAAAGAGGAACAATTCTCATATTCACAGCATTTATAATTAAATATGAGTAATCGAAGTTAATTCATGTAATATATTTTGTAAACCTTCAATCACGTAATCTCACGTGAATTATTTTCCCAACTTAATTCTCATGTTTCACGGATAAGTTACAAAAGGAATGACATCATTGAAGAATAGTTATTCTCATATTTTGATTCAAAATTCCATTCGATATACTGAAATAGCATATCGATCTTTATATGAGATATATTTATTGGCTTACTCACGACAGTTCTTTTGAGACAAAAATTGACAAATTTTCAGATTAAGAGTACTCATATTAATTCTGTTTTGCAAATATCTCATGTTAAATCAATTAGTACTACATTCCCCGAATTTAAATTTTTTTAATCAATATAAAAATTATATTTATTTAAATAAAATATAGTTTCAGTTTGTTCGTTTTCATTCTATTGAAAATATAATTGCACTTAATTACTCGAATGTGATTTGATGTTCTTTGGGTGCTGCTCGATATTGTTTGGTAAACTGATCACGGTGTTTCTCAAAAAAAAGTTATTACATTAGCAGAGGCGAACTCAATCATACAAAATCATCCACCCAAGTCAACGACATATATTAAAACATATTGCTTTTCTTAATCTTATATACTAACGAAATTTATTCATATATACGTAGTTTAGGATACAAACATTAACTATAAATTAACAAATAAAAACTAATTATATGCTCAGCGCAAATAAAAAAATATTTATAAAATGCATTAACTTAGTTTCCCCCTCCCCGGAGAAAAATCCTAAAAGCACCTCTGCATTTTAGAATACATTTAAAGCTTTATACGGCAATAAATTTCTATGTCAAAAAAAATATCCTACTCTTAATCGAGTAATTTGCTCTTGGATCTATATGTGGTAACGGAGGGTCCATATCCTTGACAAATATAACAAGATAAAACGATGTAAACGCAACTACTGCAGCTGTTATTAGAACAGTGTACATGGCAGTCCTCTCTTAGCAGTGCGCCTGCTGCTATTGCTGCTGCTTGCTGTACGAGCTATTGACAGGGAACGGAAAGCAGTTTCGTTTATCGCACAATGGTCATGGGCGATTCTTGAATAGTAGAAGTAACGAATACCAAACCGTATGATGTGGGGTTGTGTGCGAGTTAATCGCAACAAATAAACTGGGCTAATAGCAGGGAGCACTTGGCGAGAATGTTTCAACGCAGTTGTTTTGCAGTTCTCGATACCACACCGGGGTGATAGAGGCACATTGCTGCTGATAGTCAGGCTTGTTGGAAGCAAACTAATCATTTACATAGGCACTAGGCAAGAACTCCGTGATTCCAGAACCACTAATATCACAATTGTGAGTTCTCTCTGTATTGCGTTGTAATAATACAACTTTTATTAGGGTGTAATTTTAATACACTAAAAACTTTACAGATGGTACGCGTATGTAGTGTGATATTTACCCCCATGACGGAACTTTTACTCCCACTACGCCAAAACATGATTCAAACGTCCAAAACAAAAATGAAAATTAATTTACTATAAATTATATTCGAAAAAACTTTGGTTGAGTATTTATGCATTTTTCAATGTATAAAATCCTGTAATTTATTTTATTATATTTTTTATACTTATTAATATTATAGTGTTATAATTTTATGCGGGTGTAGTTTCTTTACTTCAACATTTTTATCATTATTATTAAACCTCGACAATTATCAAATAATCAAATATTGAGTACATTGACTCTCTTTCCTATTCTTAAATTTCTTACATATGCATTCTCCAACCTTAAAATTATGTAATTTCCGTCCTCAATAATTTAGAGAACACGAAAAAATCACCCCTTGTTTACATTGCATCTCTCGCTACCTGAGCAGCCATCTCCAACCTCCCTTCTTTTTCTTTCCGGATGAAGTTCATGCTCCAGTTATCGATGGCATCATTTCATTAATAGAAGTGCTTCTATATATAGAATTTAAAAAAAACGTTATTTACAACTACACTCTTCAATATATCGAAACCTTTATAAATTAGTCTAACTTCCAAAAGTGCCCTTCTTATGCACATGGTGACGTCAGACACGGAGATCCTGATGTGTGTTTAACACAGGAAGCGTAGGCGACTTAGCCCGCAAATGACTAAAAAGAAAGATACCCAGATAATGTTTCGACCCCCGTACCCAAACCGATGAGTGTTTTCTCATTTAACAACATTGTCACCCTAATTCGGCGTTGTATCTTGAACTAGAATATTATATACTACATTTCATACGATATCGTACAAATATTCTGCATCTACTGTATTTGCCATACGCGGCTGCAGAGGGCCAAAGACTAATGCTTGAATCAATGAAGAAAAGGAAAAAGAAGAGCTAGGGGTCTGGATGTGAGCTGCCGCCGCATTTAACCTCGCGAACCGCCGTCCGTCATGCACGCTACGCCGGCCGGGCGGAAGCACGCGGCTCCGCCACACCGCTTGCTTTACTTTTTACCACCGCAAACCCAATTAATTCCTTAATAGAGTCCTTCACGTGCAAGCTAATGAATCAATTTCTCTGGAAACTTCTGCAGCTGCTCGCGGTCGCTATCGCTGGGATGGTCCTTTAAATTGATTAATTAAAATATAATTTATCTTGCCCATAAAATAAGGAAGACTTAATAGTTGTAGAGCTCGTTATTGATGGGGGAGGCAAAGGTGTTATTAGCAATAGAAAAAATAGGTTTCTCCAGGGCGTCGGGTGGACGATGCACGATAATCTCGGAGCGAGCAGCTCGGAGCCGCAGTTTACATTCACATTAAAAGCGCGGGGAGAGTTTAGCGGGCGCACTTTGCATAAACTTAGCGCGGTGGACTCATTATGAGCGACTTAACTCTGAAATACCTGTGCACCTCAGCATGCGTAAAGGGGATGGAGTTTATAAAAAGGGTAAATTCCGTTTGCGCGTCCTATTTTGTGGTACGTATTTTATGTCAGAACTCAGGGAGCGTCGATCAGTTTGGATCTACGGTCGCTGGATGACAGGGTTCCTCACCTTTTTATGATAGAGAATTGCTGAAAGGAAACTTACTGCTGTGTTTTACTATATTTTCCCGTTTTTTCTGCATGCATTTTTTTTTTTCAAAGTTTAAGACAAAGCAATATTCTTCACATCTCACTGTATTCAAAAATATATTGAATCTCTCGGTAGAGAATGCGACAATTTTATTAATAATGTGTACACACAAGTACTCTTGTCTATTATATTTCCCTTTAATTTTAAATTGATTTGATAGGAATCTTTATTTCTTTCCCTCTAACTGTAAGATCATTATCATCAGCAATTTAATTTCTCGGAAATGTTGTTATAATGCGTCGTGATAGTTTTGTAACAAAATAAGAAATTATTGTTTCTGACAACATTTTTTAAAGCATGGTGATGATGATGATGATTATGATGTTTATGATTTTATGATGAGATTGCATACTGATTACATAATGCGATAAGGGATTACAGTACTCATTAATAAAATTTGTGGAGTGCTAACCATTCCCCATGTCATTGCATAATCGCCACTGTCCGATTTGTGACGTTGAGGTCTTTGCATTCTTGGCTAATGTTGCAAGAGCCTACGTTACCCACACCGGATTTCATAGCGTAGATTGATTGATTTTTTCGTGTTTCTGGGCGCGTCAACTGCTTTGGTCATTAGTCCGTAAGTGTATTGCATGTTTTTCTCGGGAGATGACGGTGATCTTCCTCTGCTGGATGGCGAGATCCAGCGCCAACCTATCGTCGGCTAGTGGGGTTTCCCCCTAAACCAGAACTCTCCCACCAGCGGGGCACCACCCCACGCGGTCTAAGTTCTAAGCTCCCGACCGGTCTCCCGGAATATGTGGTAGTATAGTGTTAGTGTTAGTTATGTTAGTGTATGTGTGTGTGGGAGGGTGAGGATAGGACAAGGAAGAGGAAGGAAAGATCGCGAGCGGTCCGTGGCCCGTTTGTTAGGATACTGCTCCGGCATTCGCCAGGTGTTGATCGGAGAAACCACGAAAAACTACCGATCAGAACAGCCGGCCGCTAGAATTCTCCGCCAGACAGCGACTGGATTCGACCTAGCTGAAAAGCTAGATCGAAATCCTGTCCCGTCAGGACTCAAACCTAGGACCTCCCGGTCAGAGGCGCTGCATCATACGAGAAAATATAACAAATTTGGAACAGCAAAAATTACATAATTTGAACGCCAGTATCATTACGGGTTTTATTCGTAAGAGACAGGTCTTCACCTCCCGGACCTCACCCATTTCCATTTACATTGAAACTGCGATCTCTAAGAGAGAGAGTCCAGGAGGAGAGTCCGCTTTGCATAAATCCAGCGGTGGCGGCTCATTATAAGAGACTAAGCTTCGGAATACTCGCGCGCATCTCGGCATGTTTATATCAGAGTCGATTTACTCAAACAGGGGCGGCCGTTGCCCTGTTTTTGCTCCCGTAATAAAGCGCCGCTTTACGATCGCGCCTATCCGCGTGGAGTCCCGCGTGGAGCGGAGCGGCGTGGAGTGCTGCTTCGTAACTGCCTCTCCGGATCGCGCCCATTTCGCGCGATGATGCCGCTCCCCGGAAGCGTCCTTACGATTCCTAATGCTCGCTCTCTGCGCCGGTGATTAGGACCGGTGCCCAGTGGGCCCGATGCACTTCTAAGCGGAGAGACCGATTCCGGTGGCTGAAGAAGTGGTGATCGTGGAGAATCCGGAGAGAGAAAATGAGGGAAATTCTTGCAAAACGATGCTCATTCGGACCCCCAATAGTTAAGTATACAGAACATAAATAGAGGTTTCATTTGAAATAATAATGTACAGGACTTATAAGTAAAATGAAAACTATAATCATGGAGCTGAATGAGCTGAGGAATGAGAATTGATTGTTTGTAGACCAGATTTTGTCTCTAATGCTTCTGAAGGTTTTATTGCTAAGGAACTAAACAAGATAGGACTTGGTCACTTTTCCTTACACGAAGAGAATAATTTGGTGCATTTAATAAATTCATGATAAAACTTATACATTCATAAATATTCATTCAATATATATATATATATATATATATATATATATATATATATATGATAAAACAATGATATTATTAAATTTAGACAACTGAGTTAATACGGGTGGAAAAATTTTCAGGTAATTGTCAATGTCTTTAATAGGCAGATTTTAAATAAATGACCAGTTATAAAATAATCAGTTTATATTCTAAAGCTTAAAAGTTAAATTTGGCAGTTAAAAAACGTAAAACCACTTTTAAATACAGGAATACGCAAAATTTTTATTAGTACGGAATAATAAGAGAAATAAGAAATATTTTAGTTTTCGGATCTCCAACTATTGAAATATTTATGGGATATCGTGGTTCAAATGTCCCTTCTCTGGGAACCATTGAGTTCAACTCACAGTCTTCAATCCTGTAGCTCTAAATAACGGGCACTCAAGTTGCATAACGGAAATGAGCTTTCCAAAAGGCATTTCAAAAGACAAAACATTTGTAATATCGCTATTTTTTTGTAATTTTGTTGTAGAAAAGAATCCATTGTGAATGTAAATAATTTCTTATTGATTTCAGGTTCACGTACAGATAACTGGGTGTTTGCAGTACAAGGTTTCACTTATTAATTGATCAGTAAGTAACAATTTAATCACAAAATATTTTCGAAATATTTGGCCATGTTTCACTGCATTGGAACTTTAGCACTGGTCTTTCAAATGTAATATAAATTAATTATTTAGAAAGGAAATGCCCAGAATAGCCCAGCACATTAATAATTTACTTCCCACTAGTAATTTTCTACTAATGCTTAATGACGATTTCTATAAAAATATTAACACTAAACTGAATACACGATCTCGTTATGAGTTATATAGGATTTCGTGTATTTGCCCGGTTGGAATCACTTTTCTGCTACTGCGCGATCAACTTTCGTCCCGCCCATCAAATGATTCCTCTTAGCCCCACGCCTGCTTTTTGCCGGGGCACACAAATGAATAACCTCAAATCTTCGTTTCTTTACGTAAGGAATTTGTATCCGTTTATCGTGCAGTTAATAACGGATACGGTTGCTTTCTTAAGTGGCTTATTGGCGATGTTGAAAGTGTCGTTTTTTCCTTTGAAGTGGAAAGGTGTAAGTATCATTTGAAAGAGTGTATCATTTGCTCTCACCAGCAACGAGAAACGTTTTTCTAATGGGGAACATGCTTAAAAGGGGTCACCCAGAACTGGGTATTATGGCCATTATAGTTACACTGAAGATGTAAGTTACAGCGATTCAAAGTTGCCCGCTCCGTCTTGCATCGTTCGGAGAACTGCCGATTAACAGATGGCCCGGATTTTTTTTCAGGGGACTGTGCCTTGCATCGTAATAACTTCAGCGACTCTTCTCGTTATAATTGCTGAGAGATTAGTGATTGGAATTCAATCTATTTTAGATGTAGAACATTTTTTAATCATTTAACACGAAAGATGAATATAAAGCTAGAATTCTTAGTCTGCTTTTTTCTCAATTGTGTCCAGTTCTAAAAATGAATGTTATATTATGCTTGGAAGCTTAGAAATTATTTTCTCAATATAAAATTTAAGGATTGTTTCACAATAAGTATTCTCATCACCTACAACGCTAATTACTTAAAAAATGGAGCAATTTATTTGATTACCAATAGAGAACTTATATTATGAAACATGAATACATACAATAAAGATATTGTAACAATTTCAATCCCATTCACCTCCTCAATGCCATTCGATGCAAGAGCGGTGCCTAGGAGGTTTGAGTTGACCGTACTACAACACACGTGGTGCGACCGGCAGGGCGCCCGCTATTCTCAGGATATTTGTCATGCAGTGACACCTACGTTACCGGCATTTCTATAAAATATTCTGAACTAGATTTCTTTGCGTTTTATGTTGGCTATACACGAAGGAAACTAATTGTATATTTCTCGAAAAATATTTTTATCTGTTTGCAATTTTCTAAACATTTTACTGTTTCTTTCTTTCTCTGTTTTGCTCTTTCATCTTGTTAGAAAACAACGAAAACTGAATATAAGTTTCTCGGTAGAGCTACGTCTTGAGACAACAATGGAAAGACAACAATGGAAAACTGCAGCAAGGGCATCGTAAGATCGTTCGGGTCCCTGGACGTAGCGAGTAAGTTACACTAACATTCTTAAGTCCTGAAGACACCCACACACGATTTCAAGTATGTCCGTCCATACGTTTTGTTCATTAAACATTTCGTCCACACCTTTTTGTCCAACACCCTTCAGTCCACTGCCGTCCATTGCCAAGACCCTAGCATTTCCGACCAACAGTAAACACCAAGATATTTTTCAGACCTCGAGGACATACATTTTATTTTGTATGGCAGCGAAAGAGACAGCCATGGAAGACTTTCTAGAAAACAAAAAATATCAAATAGAAACAGAATATGCTATTGCACAGGTCAGAGACTACTATTAAAGTTTCACATCACCTGTTCGCAAAAACTATGGTGAATCACGAACATGTAGAATACTTTGTGAGATGTTACAAATGATACATGTAAAGAAAATGGACAACTTAATACTGATGACACTTTAGAACCCTTAAATTAAACAGTATTCCACGTAACACTGGTGATGCAGATTAACAAAAGAAATTATAATTAAAAAGAAATAAAACCTGCAATATACTTATAAGTTTTGTTAAAATCACATGAAAATAAATGTCCATCTTTTAGTTCATAGTTTTATTTTGGTAATAACGTTACTCGGTGAAGTTTTAAAATGTGAAGAATGTGAATACGGACTAATTCAGAAGAGACAAAAGTATACTACTACTAAATTTCATGACTACAACATATCAAACGTTTTCATTTCAGCCACACATGTATGTATATATGTGTGTTATTGTGTAATAATACATGCACGAGGCCCAAGCCTCACAAAATACAGAGTACTTTCATTCTGCGTATGTAGTACAAAAGTAAATACATTATTTATCACAGATTCCTTATATTAAAATATTAGTACGAGTATGTTTCTAGGATGTGCGTAAAGTTACTATCACATTTAAAATGTACGCGGGTTGTGTTCGAATTGAACCTTAAGCGTCAATGTAATAGTTTCTTCTTCCATAATTATCGTTTCAGATTCGTTTATTTACACCTACAGCTAACAACTATAGGTGAAAATAATAGAAAAGGAAAATAAATTTTACTAATAACCATTTTTGATGATTTCGGCAATCGCATTTTGTGTCGAAGAAAAATGTTTACGGGCCATGAGTCTCCAAACCAACGCAAAAATCTTTTATAAATACGCTTCATTTTTATTAAATAGTATAAATTATAAGAAAATAATTTTGAGAAAAAAATTGTTTAACGTCAAGCTCTTAAAAATACAGAAGGCATAATAAATGCGATGAATAAAAGTAATAAACCTTTGAAAAGAATTCATAAAAATATTCAGTATTTAGAATAGAATAGAAATTTGCCAAAAAATAAGTAAAGGGAAGATAAAAATACAAGGTTTAGCCCCAACCTCGATTGTATGAGGTTAACCCCATTTGTTACGACTTTCTTGGAATCATGAAGTCAAAAGCAATTTATAGCTAATTGAAAATTGTAGAAATTTCTATCTTCTCAGCATCAACATAATACACAGGAATTCAGCATGAAAATGTTCTAGAACTTTGGAAATACGATTTTTTTATCCAAATACGTTTATTTGTACTATCTTTAGAGTTGCTATATTTCGAATTTTCTAATAGTTACTTCGAGTTTTACGGTTTTTCTTGGGGGTATTTTTAATTATTTATTTTTTAGAATCTACCAGTATTTCAAATTATTCAGTATATATCGAAAGATTCAATATTTCAAATTATCGAATATTACGAATTACCAACAATTTCGAGATATCGAGTATTTTCAGTTATCGAGTATTTCGAGTTGTTGAGTATTTGACGTGATCTAATGTCAAGATAAACAGTATTATAAAATTCATGTTTCACACACTTAAATTTCGTGAGCCTCTTCATCTAAATTCTTCCCTTCAGGAGTGCCCTTCGGGTCTGTTGCCTCCGCCCCTGCTACGGAAGCTTCCAGGCCGCGAACCCGGAACCCCCGCTCGGGGGCCATCGATCATCGCGACGCCTCGGGAGCAAGGAGGTACGCGCGCCCCCATTTGTGAAAACGCATTTGGACGTAAATTTTCATTTAATGCGCGGTGTCTTATGTAAATTTATGCTGATGGACGGTCCTCTATTTGCGGGTGGTTTGGACACACGGTTGGCTGAGCATGGAGGAGGTGGAGGAGGGGGAATTTCAGAGCGGACGGGGCGATGGGAGGGGCGGGTGTATGATCTCCGCCCATTGCTCAACCTCAGTTCGCCCCTGGCATCGAGGGAGCCGGTGGCACTTGCGGATTTTAATACGCGTTTCCCCATGTTAACAAGACAAGTACTTTTACGTTGCTTTTTTTGGGGAGACACGTTTATAATGTTCTCAGAAGAATGCAAGATAAATATAGGTGTTCTTATGACTTTCAGCAATCCGTTCTGGTTTTAGCTAATTTTTTAGAGGTTATAATTAAATATGATGCAATAATCTCATTTGGTGGACATAATATATTTTATTTTCATTACTTTTTTCGTGAAGTATTTCAATGGTAAAACTGATTATCATAGGGAAAAATATTTAAAAAATGGAACGAGAAGTATAAATTTATGTTAATTTTAATTTGTTAAAATAACAAAAAAATAAATTTGAAGTAAGATAGAACCATTGCATAAAATGTATGCCACAACTTGAAAGAGAGTTGCACTGCAATTAAATTTAGTCGAATTGATTTAATTCATTCTGAGTAGAAACTGAAAACAAATAATTAACATTTAAGTGATAGATACTGTTCAAATAAAACTAAAGCTGATTAAACCAACGGCATATCTCCCTATTGGCAACCAAATAAGAATACAATGAATATGGTAGTTTCGTGTACAAATGTAGAAACAATGAATTAATTAAGAATAATTTTGCCAGTGTTTCATAGCGATCCAGAAGAAACAGAGAGAGACAGAGAGAGAGAGAGAGAGAGAGAGAGAGAGACAGAGAGAGACAGAGACAGAGACAGAGAGAGAGAGAGTGAGAGAGAGTGTTATATGCTACAACCGCATTAACAAAACACATTTGTTTACGACTTTAAGGAGTATCATTTAGTGACGATTTCTATAGTAAAGAAACCACTATTGTATACGTTGTGGACATAGACGGCGCTTAAAGGAGGTTAATTGCTTTAGGAGGTTAATTGAGCCAAAGGCACAGCTAGAATGTGCGTCTAGGTCTCTAGACGCAGTTAGAATGTCCTCCCGCCTCGTCTCGTCCCGCCTCGTCCTCCCGCTCGTCTCGTCCCGCTCGCCTCCCGGCTCGTCCCGCCTCGTCTCCCCGCTCGTCTCGTCCCGCCCCCCGTCCCCCCCCCGCTCGTCTCGTCCCGCCTCGCCCGCCTCGTCTCGTCCCGCCTCGTCTCGTCCCGCCTCGTCTCGTCCCGCTTCGTCTCGTCCCGCCTCGTCTCGTTCTGCCTCGTCTCGTCCCGCCTCGTCTCGTCCCGCCTCGTCTCGTCCCGCCTCGTCTCGTCCCGCCTCGTCTCGTCCCGCCTCGTCTCGTCCCGCCTCGTCTCGTCCCCGTCTCGTCCGCCTCGTCCGTCCCGCCTCGTCTCGTCCGCCTCGTCTCGTCCCGCCTCGTCTCGTCCCGCCTCGTCTCGTCCGCCTCGTCTCGTCCGCCTCGTCTCGTCCGCCTCGTTCGTCCGCCTCGTCTCGTCCGCCTCGTCTCTGTCCGCTCGTCTCGTCCCGCCTCGTCTCGTCCCGCCTCGTCTCGTCCCGCCTCGTCTCGTCCGCCTCGTCTCGTCCGCCTCGTCTCGTCCGCCTCGTCTCGTCCCGCCTCGTCTCGTCCCGCCTCGTCTCGTCCGCCTCGTCTCGTCCGCCTCGTCTCGTCCGCCTCGTCTCGTCCCGCCTCGTCTCGTCCGTTTTCGCCTCGTCTCGTCCGCTCTCGTCTCGTCCCGCCTCGTCTCGTCCGCCTCGTCTCGTCTGCCTCGTCTCGTCCCGCCTCGTCTCGTCCCGCCTCGTCTCGTCCCGCCTCGTCTCGTCCCGCCTCGTCTCGTCCCGCCTCGTCTCGTCCCGCCTCGTCTCGTCCCGCCTCGTCTCGCCCGCCTCGTCTCGTCCGCCTCGGGTCTCGTTCCGCCTCGTTTCGTCCCGTCTCGCCTCGTCCCGTCTCGTCTCGTCCGCCTCGTCTCCCGCCCGTCTCGCGCTTCTTCGTCCCTCTCGTCGCCTCGTCGTCGTCCGCCTCGTGTCGCCTTGCCCCGCCTCATCCCGTCCCCGCCTCGTCTCGTCTCGCCTCGTCCCGACCCGTCCCGCCCCTCCGACTGCCCGTCCTGGTACGTAAAGGACGCCTCGGCCAGGAGCGGCGCGGCGGCGCGGAATGCAGCGAAAGTGGGTCAGGCGCTCGCACACACGCCCAGCGGCACAGAGCGGGGTGGTGCGGGGCGGCGCGCGCCGGTGCGCAGCCGGGGGCGGCGGAGGCGGCGAGCGGGGACAGGCGCGCGCCCGCGCACCCGCGCGTTTACCTAATTGTTGATTTCCTCCGCGCCGTGTCGCAACGCGCACCCGCTCCGCCCGCACGCCGTCGCCGTCACTGCTTCGAGTTTAGCCGCGCCACTGTCGCTCCCAATGTGTTTATGTTGCAGTTGAATGATTAATTGATGTTTCCCAGCTCAGTGGCGAATCCTGAACATTATTTCAAGTATACCGCACATTATGGAAGCTACCTCTACCGTTGTCTTTTATTTGGAGCTTTTCTGAAATCCCAATTCTATGAAATTCCATATTTATTAATGGATCTATAAGGGAATTACACAAACCACTAACTTCTGCATCATTAACACACTCCATTTTCATAAAAACTTGAGAGAAGCGTAACTTAAAAACGACCAGACAAGGACTGTTCACCGCAATATTTTTGCGGTGCCTACTGACCGTCCAGCGCATCCGTGCATCCTCCCTTCTCCCCGCCCTTGAAAAATGAGCGCTAGGTTATCGTGGCTGGCATGCGGTACCTTCCCCTGCGCTAGCGAATTCTCTAGGAAGCATTAAGAACTGTTTCAAACTTCTCACTCTAACACACTTCATTGTGAACTAGTGACAGGCGCTCGGTAGTAAAACAGAATTATTGTTTCGCATCTGTTTTAAACTTTTCAGACGATTACCAAACTTATGAAATATTTCTTATATATTTCGAATTACTAGGTACACCGGTGGTATACGCGGTGTATCGGAGAATTCGCCACTGTCCGAGCTCAGCCTCTGCCTTGGTCGTTAGCCCCGTTGGTGTAGTCAATGTTTTATCTCGGGAGGTGGCGGTGATTTCTTCCCCATTGGATGATGAAATCCGCCACCGTCACGACTCCAACCCTAGGACTTCTCTGTCAGAATCGATGCAGTCAGCGTAAATGTTAGCTCTGGACGAAACTCAGCCTGCGTGTTCCTGTCCAGCTTAATTTTCTTCTATAGTAACGTTTGTCGTCAATCTTGGTGTTAATCTATATTTGGCAGATTTGTCAAACAAAATGTTTTGAATGAAGTTTGACAAGCTTTTAAAAGACTTGATGGGCTTAACTTTTGTGAACAAACTAGAGGGCCTGATTTCCAGATCCCATAAGACTGACGACACAACGCTATGTGTCGACCAACATTCATATTAAGGACAGTAGGCAAACTGCACTAATTCACATGCTAAAGATATTGATTAAGGTCCAGGAGATATCAATCATTACGCTTTTTAAAAATATATTTCATATTACAAATAATAATCATACTAATGGTTTTTAATAGTGTCTAATTAGTTATTTATAACATTAATCAAATTTTTAAAAACTTTGTGGTTGATATCTGATGACTCCTTAATCAATTTTATTCCTGTCATTTTACTTTGCCTATTTTAGACTATCTCTGTCATGTTTTTCATACACGAGTAAATTAACTGATATTTTCGAACCTCTTGGGTGGCTCATAGACAGCGTTCTTGCTTTCCGTGGTGCGATCCGGGGTTGGATTCCCAGACAATAAGAAAGTTTTATAGCTTTTCTATAAAATCTCTCAGGTTCTATAGCTGTGTGACGAAGGGATGCTCACGCAGGCGGAGTTTGCTACATGGGGTGAAAGGAATACGTCTTGCAGTCCACAAGTCTCTCTTGCCCCCAAGCGAGGAAACTAGGCCCAGTCATATGGATACCATTAGCTAGAGGTAAAGTTGGATAAAAGACCTAAATGCCAAATACATACTGTGATATTTCTACAAATTGTTCATGACTATTTAATACAATCTTCTCGATGTTGGGTATAGCTATTTGTGAAGTTTTTCAGTATTTAATTACTCTTAAAATGCTCACAACATACGAAATATAAATAATAATAAAGATTTATATTTCTATTCGAAGTTTTCGTAAAACAAAATATATCCTTTCCCTTTTTATTTTTGCCCTGCTTGCTCATATGCAATTTAATATTATAACCCTTCCTTTAATTCTTCCTTATTGTAAACGTTGACAATGCCGACTAGCATTCAATTAGTTTTAATGTTCTTCCTATCCTAATTCATGGGTATCGACATACGGTTGATTAATACTTACGTAGCCGTATGCTGACGGGTCGTTCATACGAATCTACGATTTCTGGAAATTTGTTTTAAATAAAACTTCTTCAATTGATTGCAATTCCCTACTAAATAATTAGCCTTATTTCAAATATAAAAGTAACTTTTATTCAATGATCTAATTGACAAACGTGTTAATCCTTGAGCTCATTTTTGTATTTAAAAATAATAGGGTTTTTCGTCCAACACCGATTACATCATTTTTTTTATTTTATTTTACGTCAAAAACAGTTAAAAACTGCGTATGACGTGCTATCGGGAAAAGTGAATTTTGTGCACATTTTCAAAATTCTGTGATCCCTACACTAAGTCATATACTACTTAAATTTTGAATTTTGAAAGGGAGAAAAAAACAAAAACTCCCATGTAGTAAAATCTATTTTCAAAATAAATAAGCAATAAATTTTGAATTTTGAAAGGGAGAAAAAAAACAAAAAAACTCCCATGTAATAAAATCTATTTTCAAGGATAAATAAGCAATAAATTTTGGCTCTTATTACTTCCTTCCGCGACAACATGGAAACGATAATTTGAATAATTGTATTTCCCACTGAATTCTAGAAGACGTGCACAGAAAATGAAGTTACATTTATGTCCAGAAGCAAAACAAGGGGCCATCTCAGCATTTGCTCAATGGATCAGGGAAACTGGACGAAAAACCTGATCGAGATGGGGATCATTGACCCGGAAGCTGTAGTACAATCGTTGTTACAGGTTGTTTATACTCATTTATACAGTTCAAATGGTAAATAATGCATTATGTATCATTGTTAAAATTAATGTTACTTTTCTTGTGATGCTCAGTATAGTCTCTAATTGTATAGAAACAGTTATGCAGCAGAAACGATTTCACTTGGGATTTAAACTTTTTTTCATTACTTTGAATTCAGTTCTTTGTCTAATAATCTGATAGATATAGTTCTTTGCTGCTTGCATATGAAATATTCGCGTGCACTAGCCATCTTCTCAGACAATTCCGTAGCGCATAAGATTTCTAAAGTTTCCATGACGTCTTCTCTCGTCTGTTGTAGCATATTTACCGCCAATCTTCTATTACCTAAGTCGTCCCTGTCGAAGAGATATTACTGAATGATTATAACACGTAATACTGTTGAATTCTTGATCAATTTCACCGAATAATGATTAATTAACACATTCCGTAAGAAATATACGTTCCTATCAGTCCACTGCAGACGGGCTCTGAACCCGTTATTCCCAAGATCTCATTCTAATTAAAATTTTTTAATATTATTATATTTCTAATTACAATTTGTACAACATCATCATTATATTTAACATTATTCTCATATCTTCACAAAACAGAAATGTACACTATTTCCCTCCTGCACTTAGCATCGGATTGTCCCTAATGTAATTACATCCACGTCTGCTTAAGCATTCCCCTCTAACCCAAAGTCTAGGGTACCGCTCACTACGATTTGCTGAGTTCGGCTGCGGACCTAAACTAGTGGCGCTAAAAGAGCATGTACTTTCTCAACCGTGTTTTCAAACAAAATTGCGTAAAGTACGCGAATTTACGCAAATCACGCAAAATTACGCGAAATACCAACGATGTACAATGCGATTTTACCCGTAAATAAAATTGTTTATTTACAAGTATTTAAATGCGAAAGAAACGACAGCAGTCATTATCGCCTTCTGTTATCAGTGCGACAGTACAACAATGGGTCACAACCAACAATGACTGCTAATTCGTATGATATATACATTTTGCCAATTAGCATTAATACCGCTAACAAGAACAAGAAGATTAATACCGCGTTAATACCGATAACAAGAAAATGAAAATAGAAAAATATATAATAAATATAATATTTTTATACCCATCAATATTTCTCGGTTTTTCATGCATTACTTTTTATTCCAACATGTTATTAAACAAAGCGAAATCATCTACTCCTTTTCACATTTAACTCAATTAAAGGATGCAATTAAAAAAAAGTTTTAAATAATTTCTAAAATATTGATTTTAAACTTATAACAAAAGCTCGAAGAAGGAACGAAAAAGAAATACGAAATAATATACTAATTTTAACTGATGTATCATCCAACTGCTTAAAATCACTATTCATTTTACGTTCAGGAAGCACAGTAAATTGGGAGTGGTCGGCTATTTTAGTCGCCAAATTACTAAAAAAAATACTCATATTTTCGTGAAATTCAACATGACTTATTTGAAGTACTGTTTTTGAATTTGAAAGATTGAATTTTAAAAATGTATCTTCATAATTTTGGAACGCTAAAAAGTTTTGAATTTTTTCAATTTTTGAAAAATCAAAGTTTTTAAGCCACATGAGATTTCCTTTTTTAAACGCCCTTCGCAATCCAACAAAAAAGTAATAAAAATTGATGGCGCTATTTTTCTTAATTTTGAAAATATCTCCGGGACTTTGTGTAAAGTACCCCCAAAATTAAAATAACAATTTCAAATTCAAGAGGCTGTGACATTAGCCAGATCAATCTGGCAATACAAATTTTAGAGAAAATCGGCTCCACGGTTTAGCCGCTAGCGTTGTTTAGGAACGGAAGACACGTTTTGCCGTCAATCGAGTTTTCGGTATCAAGAACCCACGAAACAGGGACTCTGGGCTACGCTACGTGTTAGAGGATGTTTTTCTAAATTTAGCATTTTTTCTGAATTTGTTCACTTTTTTGTTACCAGAACTATGTGATAAGAGTTTTCTGTTCAAAATTCGTCCCTTTTTTCGCGCAGCATTACATAACTTTCTCTTCTTAAAAGTTCCTTCTTAAGCACGGGAAAGTAAAAACATATTTTCCCTCTCCACTCGTCATGAATACGCCATCTGTACTCCTATTTATGTGCTGTTTTGCCTTCTACCTATATGAATATTGTTGTCTTCACTATAAATGCATTTCTAGTCCCCGAGACTGCTGTTTATTTACATTCCGTTACTGTAACACCCCGTATTACCCAAATTGAAATCCTACAATTGTAATATTTTTTTTACTTTTTATTTATTAGCTACCTGTTTGGATGAAGTCTTTCGGGTATTTTTTGTTTACATACTTGAAACAAAATTAATTTGGTAGGATATCCTCAGGCGAATGTGGTACGTAAGGCGTACCCCTCAGTTGTAAAGTCAATTTTCCTAATTTTTGAAATTTGTAGGCGTACGTCAGGATGTGAGGTGTTGGCTAAGTGTGGGTGATGGTAGATGATAGTGGAAGTCTGCATTGCTGTGGAGGGCGAAAGAGGACTGTCGGGAGGCGAGATCGGATGCGAATTGGGAGGTTTGCATTTTTTTCCCAGATGGAAGATATGGTGCCAGGACATGATGGAAGAAGAGAGTAGAATGTTTCAGATGTATTGCATATAAATATTATCTTAAAGTGTTTATATTAACAAGGAGGGTATCTTTAGCTTATCACAATACATCCATCCTTTTTTTATGTTACACCTAAAGAAACGGGCACAACAGACCGTGAAATGTTGTAGTTGATAATTCTTTAAAAAATAAATAAGTAGTACTGGGAAATTAGTGTTTTATTGTCTGTAAAGCAATGTATACTCAAACATTAATACAAATTCAACATTCAATCAATATTGGTTATATTTATCCACAAAAATCTAATATTTTACAGTTTTAGTTGTTTTTAGAGCACTAAAGAAAATTTATTTAGTGTTTAGGTAAATTCAAACCATCATATTCATCACGTGTAACAAAACAAATGCTGGGATATTTAAGTAGAAACTTATTTCTTTGATATTTTGGTTTTTATATCTTCAGATCTTCTGTTTTAGACTAAATATTTAAATGCATTATGAATAAATATCAGTTCTTTAAGTTCCAATCGGTGATCAAATGCAAACAAATAAAGATTTTTAAACTGGCAATCGATAATTGAAAATCTGCCATTGGCATTAAAGTACAGTATGATACGAATAGGAATGTTGTTTGTCGAGCTCGAATTAATGACTTTAGTTCGCGCGCCAAGAAGTTGAACTTCTCAAACACAATGTCACTTATGTGAACTCTTCACTCATAGGGAGTTTCGTTCGACATTAGATGATAAATTTGATTAGAATTGTTTGAATTAGTGATGTTTTGATGATCGATCATCTTTTCCAGACCCATCAACATTAGAGCAAGTACTATCATTATATAAGTAGTTGATTGATGGTGACACATTCTTCTCTAACTTTTTTGATGGGCTCTTATGCTTGAAGAATTGTTGTGATACGCATTGTGACATTTTCTCCCACAAACTGATAATTAACATGTTATATGAAAGGGAAAATAAACCTCGAAAGCTTAATCGGTACATTTTTGCTAATTATGTTAGAGACAATAAAAGACATAATGAGAAGATAATGTCTTATTTAACCTGCAGTGCACGTCCGTAGTAAATATGATCAAGAACACTGACAGGCATTTCCATTCTACTTTAATTGTACGTTCTTCAACCAACAAGTTAAGTGACAACTTATTTGAGAGTCGCTTTAGACATGTTTTTATTGTAATTTAAATTGCAACTTTCTCAATTAACTTGTTATTTCAGTTCCTCCTCTAATGGTAGTTTTTTCTCCTCAGGAATACACTAGAAAAAGTGCAAGGGTTGCGCCTCGCTCTTGCTCGCTCTTGCTCCATGCATGCAAACAGTTGAGATGCGAGCTGCGTTCGCAGCGTTACGTGCTGGTGTTGGCTGCGTCCGTGGCCCTTCAGATCTGACGCAATGCCCAATACGGCCCGTTAGCTTATTACAAGTGGCTGCCAGGTAGGGGGTATCTGCTGGCGTTGTCATATCGTTCACGATACGTTGTTTATGCGGCTCTGTAATTTACGCGAAGCAGTAGATGGGTTCATTAGGGCCAGAGCTACCGTGTGCGAGTATAACACGTCTGAAGTATGCAAGCTTAGATTAAATTTCAGTCACGGAATAATTACTCTTTTGTATCGAGAGTTACGAGAAACGTAAAGAATCCAACTATATCTTTGTGTTATCGACACCTTGATCGTAAACAATCTGTATAATTTATTACTTCAAAATGTATCGAGCCCATAATGTCTACACCGTTTGTTGTGGAGATGCAAATTTTTGATTTGTAATGTCACCTACTTTGTTTGTGATTTTAATTCAGACGAGAAGACGTGCCGTACCAGTTACTCCAGTAGTCACAGTCATGTTAGGTCCAGGATTTACTTCACCAAAGAAGCAGTTGAAATATATTAGTTTTAACTGGTATACAAACAAGGTGGTTGGAATATTTCCAGCAGTGTTATGTAGAAGAAGAATACAATACGAGGATATAAATGTTTTGAATTTTAAGGGTCTCTCAGCCGGTTGTTTGAAAAGTATTTAGTAATTTTGGAAAATAAATGACTTTGTCATTTCAACCTAAGTTATAGACTGAAATATTAAGTAGCTAGAGTTCGCCAAGGTTACAAAATGACTGTTGACATATTTTTACTTTCTCGCCTTACGAAGTTCTTCGTAAGACGAGAAAGTTATATAATCTGCGCCTCAAAACGGAGAATTTTCGCTAGAAAAACACTTAATGCCGGGATCTGGTAACGAAAAAGTGGGTAAATCCTGTTGCTAAATTTAGAAAAAAATTCCTCTAGCACGTCGGTATCAAGAAATCATGTTTTGTTGGTTCTTGTTACCAAAAATTTGATTGACGGCAAAACGGATGTCTGCCTGTCCGTGTGTGGTCAACGCTAGCAACTAAATCATTCAGCCGATTTTCTGCAAAGTTGATATTTCCCCAATCGTTCTGAATGAACTCGTGGCTTTGGGAGTTTCAAACGGATATTATTTTTACGTGAATACGTGAGACATTTTATGTGCAAGATCATTACCAGAGTTGAAAGTTTGCCACTTTATTCTTAATGTGTCTGAGGCATGTCATGAAAGAAATATTTACCGATGTGTTGGCTACATGAATCATGCTTAATACATTTTCTCTCAAACTTAATAAGAGTTAGTCATTTGTCAATCAGTGGTAGGAAACCTCTGAAATAAGCAATCTCTACTCATGTAAAGAATGCTTCTAAGAAAATTAACCCGATCCCCAAATGTTCGATATACTTTCCTTCTATAGTGCATAAGCTCAACCATTTGCTTTTATCAGCCTCCCTTATGTAGAGTTAGATCGTGAATGCATCTTTCGTAATGGAGTGTTACAATTTACTAATTATAGGATAATACCATATTAAAATATTAACAAAATCTACTTGATTAATTTCTTCTAAAATATTTATTTTCATCTAGAACTTAACAAGAAAAAGAAGGATATGAAATTAACATGGAAGCAAAAGATTGTCGTCGATGTGCAAAGCTCCTTCTTATACAAATCTTCAGGTCAGCAACGATTTGACAGTCATAACAGCACAGAAAATCCCACAAGTATGCCAAATTAACGAGTAACCGATAGTTAAACGCCTAGATATCTCATATTTGGAAAATATACTTATTAAATGTGAAGAATGAGGATGTCGGTCTCTTATAAGCATCCTGTACATTGAGGTTAAAGCACGTGTGTCATTAAAGGCATACGAAAAATATCCATAAAAATAAAAAAAAATTTAACGAGGCATCGAACCAGAAAATATAATGGTATTTATCGTATCTCCCGATACCGCCTTGTCTCATTTGCCCACAAGTGGAAGCAGCAACCGCGTTGCCGACGTTCCCCGCAAACGAGATCGGTGGCGAAAATAGTTGCACGCGCCACCACCGCCGGCGCCCTCTCACGCCCCAGCTAAGGGCGCGCTGTGGCGTGCGGTAATAGGCCCAAGCTGTGAATGGGGCCCGCAGATCAGATCGCGCCGATACTCCTCCTGCAGGGGGCTTTGCATATGACAACGCGCGCCCTATCGGCCTCCTGCATCTCCGCCGGCTGCGCGCTCCGCCGCCTCCGCCACCCAGCCGTATTAAACTGTCCGTCCCGGTTGACAACCAGCTTTGTGTTGCAACAATGCCGCTATGCATAAATCTACATGGGTAAAGGCGAATTTTTCGTGGAAGTATTGGGGAAATGCGAATCGATGATTGATGTCTTTTTATGTTCGATGATTGAAGTTCCAGTCGGAATGCGAGGTCGTGAGTTGTGTCACGTTTCTGATCAAGCACGAACGTTACTTGAAGGAGCCAAAGTTCACATTCAATCAACAGTGTTTCCGTTCTTGGCTGAGTATGCTTATGAAGAATACCTTCTGTTTTTCGACCACTATTGAGCATCTTTCAACATTAGCTATTTCAATTTCATTCAGTACGTTACGTCCTCTAGAGATCATACATGTGATGCACCGTGCTTTAATTCCTTGTTTTACGCAATTAAGTAATGCTATGCAAAGTATCAAATTTCTTATATTTTTTCTGTAAAACCATGAATGCGCAGCTTCGGAGAATTTGCGCTTTGTCATCGATGTTCAACATGAATCTCTCCAAAGCGGTGTTCTAGCAAGGGTTTTCTTTGTTTGTGTTTTAAGTTTCTTTAGAGATCTCAATATACTCTTAAGGAAACTGCCTAAGGCAGTAAGTTTGTATTCTGAAGAGCCATGTTCATTTCTAATATAATGTTCCCTTCTTATTTTCCCAGGTTAAGTTTTTTTCTAAACCAGGGATTTTCAACCTCTGTGTCGCGTCTCCCAGGCGCGTCGCAACCTTAAGGTAGGGACGTCGCGATGATTTATTAAAAATTATCTTTAAATTTGATTTACTTTAATTCTTGTGTTATTTATGTCTAGAAATTAATTTTGTACTATCATACATGTTACTTGTAATGTATATGATTTATTTTAGTAATTAACTGTGGATTAATTGAACCTGGCAAGTACTTTATCAATAGCCTATTATATCAATTACTCATTTGTTTTGAATTATTAGTAGGCCTGTATTAACCCTAATAATTTTTACCAAGGGAGTCGAGAGAAGTTTCTTTTAGGTCAAGCGAGCCGTGGACGAAAACTGTTTGAAAACTTCTGTTCTAAACGATCATCTGTGCATATCTTCTGCAGTGTTGGTATTGTGGACACAAATTATGCACACGAAATGAGAAAATCAACAATATTAGGTGTTCAGTTTGTTTAAATCAAACTAAGAAACATGCAGTTACTTAAGAAATAATTTATTTTAATATTAGTGAATGTGTCATAATTACTTATTTGTCGGAATTATAATTGTAGTCGGAATTATTTGTATGTTGTTTAAACTCAAGGAGGATGTTTACGTAGTAGATAGAATTTTCTGAGCGCTTTCTTTAAATGGTCAAAATTTTACTTCCAAAGTCGATAAAATTATGAAATGCGAATGTAATCTGAATACTTTACTCTCACGTCAATACTTCTTTTTTAATCACAAAATTAGTCATTCAATTTCATGGTCAGAAATATATCTATTATTATTGCCAAAACTTTTCTATTGAATATGATAGTGAATTTGCTACCACATTCTATGCTGCTATTACGTTTCTACAGTCGTTGTGAATAAACTTCATAATGACCAATTATGAGAGAGTTGTTTAGTATGTGCCATCGCGTTTCACTTCAGTGACAAAAATGGTATGATTATTCAATGGTAGCGATTTATCTTTGGAGCATTATCATAATCGCGGAGGAATATCTTCGAAAACGAGTCGTGAAATTGAAAACATGGCGACAAAATTACACCTCGCCGAAACATTCCATGGCGATGTAATTTAGGCTCTTGAATTTCCATTTCAAAATCTTTCTCAACAGTCACCTTGACCAGTTGAAAACAGACTTTTCGTGCCTGCATTTTCAAGCATAAATTCAAATCATCCCACGACTGTTTATAAAACACGATTTCTTTAGGCGCTGGTTTATGGCACTACGTGACCAGGAGGTTCATAAAACAAGCATTTAAGAACACATCCGGATAGGAAATAAAACCTGAGTTTGTTCGAAGTGTAGGTCATGTTTGAGAAAATCATCCTCATTGAAGATCTTTCAAGAAATTGGGCAATCTTGAAGTATTAGAAGAAAATAATAGACATTTTGGCAAAAATTATGAGCGTGGGATATGGTTCAACGTTGGTATGATGATACATGTAAAGGAGAAATGTTAAAATACGAAGAACATTAGTTGTCTTTTACGAACACTATATGTCCTATGTTGCATTGGTATTAGAATATTTAGTGTTTTGTGAATATCTTTTTCACGTTAAAAATATTTGTATGCACTTTGGTTATCCAAAGCCAAACTTTACGAAACTGTCATAAGTTTGTAATGAGAATTATTGGATATAAAGTGTTTAATAATCCATACTCCCTAATAACAACTATAATCAATTTCGTAATAAGTTTCATAGGACACAAATTCTAATAAAATTAGAATTATACAAAGTCCCCTATCTATATTATTAATTTTCAATGCGCGCAGATTTTATGAGGTTCTGTTCCGGAGATTTTTTGCTGCAGCAGGACACTAGTTAACGATCAATATTTCACAAGATGAAGAGTTACATACAAGCGAAAATCATCGTATCGTAGAAGATTTTTATGAAAAGATTCATGATTTTCCTTACTGGCATTTTTCTAGTATTTCTAGTATTGTCAAAAACGTTTCTGTTGCTCTTGTTATCGCATCAAATGTGGATGAACTATCATCCGAGGAAATTTTTATGACAGGAAAATGCTATTAGGCAATTGGGTACATAAAAAAGCTTACAAAGCTTACATATTTCGATTTGGGTAAAAAATGTAATCTGCATATTTATTCTGAATGTTTTGAATCTTATCATTAAAATAATTTAAATAAATAACTATTTTACCGAAGAGTGTACTAGATATTTGTAAATTTTTACTCTGTTTATCTACATTTTGTTTCCTAAGGCACCACACTTGGGTAAAGGCATTACTATGGACTCTACATCCAGACTTTCCGTCCTCGGCTCGGGACCTCCCACTTGGGCAGTGGGATGTAAGCACACCATCCCGTTAGGAGTTTCGTAGTTGAGATTTATATTTCTCGACATCAAAATTTCATATTCAGATAAAACTCACATTTACCAATAGCATCATTAATATTTACCCTGTATTTGGTGATGGGTTGGACCCAAAGGCCCTTCCTGCTGGGGCACCCACACCCTGGAGCCAAAAGCGCTGGAGCGGCACGGCCCTGAGCTCCTCCCGCCGCTCCGCCCGGGCGCCCCGCCCCCTCCACCGCCGCCGCCGCCGAGATAAAGAAGGGCCCTATGCAAATGGAACAAGGCCCCGCGGCCGGCGGCTGGTCGCGCCGTGCTTTATGGAAACGCGAGCGGCAGGGGCAGCGAGTGCGCGTCCCGCGCGGAGCGGGCGGTAAATCGACAACTCGGGACCTCCAAACCGTTCGGACCTTCTCCCGCCTCCGCCACCGCCCTCCCTCTCCGCCTTCGTCTTTGCCACCGCCCTGGCCTCCCGCGCCCGCGTTCTGCACCGCACCTCACTCCCACTTCCCGCCCCCGCTTCCCGCCACCGCTTCCTGCACCCGCTTCCGCACCGCTTCCGCACCCGCTTCCGACCTCCACCCTTCGCACCCGCTTCCACCGCTCCCCGCTTCCCCCTTCGACTCGCTTCCGCACCGCTTCCACCCCGCTTCCCGCACCCGCTTCCCGCACCCGCTTCCCGCACCCGCTTCCCGCACCCGCTTCCCGCACCCGCTTCCCGCACCCGCTTCCCGCACCCGCTTCCCGCACCCGCTTCTCGCTCCCGCTTCCCGTCCTCGATTCCCCCACTCGTTTACCGCACCCACTTCCTACCTTCGCTTCCCGCACCCACCTCCGCCCTCGATTCCCCCACTCGTTTACCGCACCCACTTCCTACCTTCGTCCTCTCCCATCCCTCGACTGCTCCTCTTCCATGTCCCTCTTCCTCATTTCCATTCTCCCCGTCTCTCTGGATCCTCCTCCGAGCTCTCCCCGTCCTTTCCTGGCCCTCTCCCATAATCTCATGAGCTCTCTATCCTCCCGCTTTCTCCCCATTCTTCTCCCACGTTCTCTCTGCTCTCTTGCCGTTGCCTACTGACTTCTTCTTGCTTCGTCTGAATTCCCGAGCTCCCTAACCGCCTACAAATTCGTTTCGTCCCTCTCCCGCCTTGGTCGACCAGACGTTGCGAGAGTGCGTCTGGCTGGTGTCCGCCTACGCGTGCGGACCAGTCAGTGTTTGGCCTTGATTAGCCTCAGGAGGAAAATGCTCTTCCTTTGTCGGAGACCGTTCAAGGAAGATCAGTGTACCAGGATGTGCGTTTGAAGGTAGATTCACCTTATTTGGTGTATCGGGCTGGAATTCACTGCAAATCAGGATTGCAGTTTTAAATTCATGAAACATTGTCACTTCAACATGCGCTTTCGTGATCGCCTTTTGAGACTAGTTGTGCTCCAAACATATTAAACTAACTTTGTAGAGATTCGCAGATCTCTAATAATTCTTCCACGAACAGATCTAGCGAGGTGTGAGTTATATTTATTTAGTAACCAAATGAATTTATTGGTCAATAATGTGTAGACAGAACAATAGCGACTATTTTAGAATTTGAAAACTTTATATATTTGCATAATATTTCTATATTATTTGAGGTATGTTATCAAAGTTACCAAAAAGCGAATAAAATAACATTCTTCATCACATAACATTATTTAAAATCCAGTAGTCCAAAAATAAAATTTTCTTTCCACATTTCATGTACTGACTAACACAAATGTGTGCGGATGGTATGATCACCGCCACCTCCCATGTTAAAAAGCACACACTACTTACGGGATCAACGACTAATTAACACGCTCGTAATCACTAATCAATTAATCAATCATTCAATCACAAATGTGTGCAAAGAGGTGTTTGTAGTACACATTTTTGATGTGTGTAATAATTATTTTCTTCGTCTATACATCGGCCATAGAAAGATTGCAATTCCTGGCGAATTACATTTGGAAAAATTCATCAGTCGAACTAGTTATTCCCATTTCTTCAGTTTATTACAAAACAAAAACAATTGATTATATTCGGCAACCATCGTAGAGAAGAAGTCAAGAATGTGTTGTATGTCTTACGAGTAGGTATATCAGTGTATGTTTGTGCTGTAGTAACATACTCTAGGGATATATTGTCAATTTGTCAGAATTCTCAGAATAATGAGTTATAATAAGAAATACAAAATGTAGGTAATTTATCTTTCTTTAAGGAGGCTTTCGTGCATTATGTATACAATTTAAAATCCACTTTATCTATTTGGATAATTTTGCAATTTATAACAGCAAAGAAACACACAAAAGGCAACAGGAACGATGAAAGGTAAGAAACAAAAGAACGTAGAAAATAAGTAAAGCAGTTATATTCTTGTAGGAAGATAAGAATGCTACCTCTCTAGACTCTGCTTTTCTCTTACTCTAATTTTGCCTCATCGCTGAAGGACATTGGGTATGCGAACGCATTTCGTGTCATATAATCTTGCATTTTATAATTACGCCTGACCCGTAACAGGAAGGTAAATTGTTACGGTTCTGAAACTCGTCATCTCAAGCACGACATAAATCTGCGTCATTAAGAATTTTACCAACACACTGTCACCCGCGTCCATTGTCTTCCACTAAGAGGCCATTAGTTAGCACTTTGCACAACACACGCTCGCTGGGTAGCCCTCTATCACGCGTTTCCTTTCTCGTTTTAAAAGCATTTGCACGCGGGCAGCCGCTACCGCCACCGCCACCACCGCCGACACCACCGACACCGCTTCCCGGGCTGCGTACCCACACCACGCCCTTCTCCATTGGCACCTTCACCGCTACAGCAGCAGCTGACACTTTTCGCCGCCACTTCTGCGGCAGGGGCTGTTGTTACTTCTACACAAATGTACCGCTTCCGCCACCTCATCGACCGAACATTATGGAGAAGTTGTTTGCGACCACCATCGCCGAAGCTCCATCACCATCGCCATTGCTGTCCCACGCGTCATCATACTAGTCTTCGTTCAATTCTCTCGGTACCTCTAGTTTTGTGAATTTTCTCAAAACCAACGTCGTCTCTAATGAGTCCTTCACATGCATGACGTCTCTTGTCCGTAATCGCCATTGGTACCATAATAGACATCATCGCAATCAAAAGCATCACATTACACCAGGAAGTTGGTTAAGTCAACAAACGCGAGCCATTAGATTTCCCAAACCCAGGCACAACGCTTTATGTGGTCCACTTTCAAGATATTATTATCTCACCTTCTGCCGCCAGCTGGGCACTCCGGTGTTGTCGCCCTTGACACTATACACATCACCTCAATAACTAGAGCAGCGACTCCTGTCGTGCCTGCATCACCGCCATCGCCACCGTCACCACCTCGGCGGCCCGTGCCGGCGGCGCGCCGGCGCGGCGGCGGCGGCCAAGCCAGGGTGACGTTGCGCCACGGGAGCCCGAGCGGCGAGCGGGCCGGCACGAACGCACAGGGTCGAATGGACCTCTCCGTCTGATAAATAAATAATAAATAAATAAATAAATAAATAAATAAATAAATAAATAAATAAATAAATAAATAAATAAATAAATAAATAAATAAATAAATAAATAAATAAATAAATAAATAAATAAATAAATAAATAAATAAATAAATAAATAAATAAATAAATAAATAAATAAATAAATAAATAAATAAATAAATAAATAAATAAATAAATAAATAAATAAATAAATAAATAAATAAATAAATAAATAAATAAATAAATAAATAAATAAATAAATCTGTGTAATCGAAAACGTTGGCCAAAATAAAAAATAATAAAAAATAATTGAAATGACCTACAAAGAAAAAAGTAATAAAAGGTAAATATGGCTCTTCCTTGTTGCCCAATCGGTTAACGCAGAAACAAGGAAGTATGGAGCTCAATTGCGAGACGAAACGCTTGGGTTTGTGTGTGTCTCTACATGCATATAATCTCTACATGCAGCATGCAACATGCAAAATCAGTTATTTACAATTTTTGCACTTGAAAATGGGGTAAAAAACTTGAATTTTAGCAAAATATAAATAAGCATTTTAACATCACCTTATTTTTATGCCATTAAAAAACAATTTATTTGAATTTAAATTTACACACGATAAATTTCAATATTCACAAAAGTCTGATTTTCAAAACTCTTTTCTTGGTTGAACGTGCGCTTAACGGAAGTTGGTAGCGCCTTGCGTCATTTCGACCCCGTGTATAGCGGGAGGGTGGGGCGGGGCGGGAGGTTTGGGGCCGTCGCCGAAGTGCCCGTTCCGAGTTATGGACCACGCGCGGCCGACCGCTGGTTCTCCTAAATTTGAATGGGTCTATTCATCACGCTGATGTAGCGGCAGCGGGACAATGGCGACACCGCGCGGCTGGCTGACCGGTCAAGGGGCGCGAGGCGGACAGCGGATTTCGCACGACTGCGGGAAGCGCGGACGCGGGGGGAGACGGGGTGCAGAAGGACCGCGCTTTGCCCGTTTGCCCTCATAAACACTTGAACTCCCCACATGTCATTATTGGAACATTTTAGATTTTCATGTGGCGCATAAGGTGAGTTTTTACTTTGTAGAGCTGTGCTTGGGTGACTTTTTCTCATTTTGGATTAGTAATCCCCTGAATTTTATTGATGGGGAATGTTGAATATGCCGAATATTCTCAAAGGAAATTTATGCAAAGTTAGACGAAAATAGCTTATTTTAGAACATTAGTACCCCGAATTAACAATATCCAATTGATAACGCATTTACAAAAGGGACATACGGTAGTCATATTAGACATGAAAACGAAAATTGCAACAAGAGTTACAGGACTAAGCAATTTTGAGGGGAATACAGAATATTTGCATTGGATATTCAAAATGTAAAGAAAACACAGTAATGTTGGGCTTTGTTGCCGATTTCAAATATAATTTTTTATGTAGGTAGCGTCGTACGATGGAATGAGGAAGGAGGGGACAAACAATGGTGACACGTTTTATTGCCGGTGCAGGCGTCAGGACAGAATAAATCTCAGATGGGTTAAAGTCAATGACAGATTTAGATATAAAAATATATAAAGAGAACTTGAAATGGAAGTTATTAAATTTTAAAAGCACACTGTTCAATATTCTTAGCTCTGATATCCGAACTGAGGGGGACTCCCAAGATTGTTAGCAAATGATATCGCCCTTTCCGCAACGCACGATGACATTGCCATAGCTAAGGATTACATTGAAAACATATTAAACGAGTACGTTAACTGAACTCAAAATTGAGAATCAAAATGAACTCATTAAAATAACCAATAATTTTCACGTTACTTCCAAAAATCTTACGAATTAAATCTTCAGAATACATACCAAAAGGTTCAAAAGATACTTGAAACCTCATTAATAACCAAAAACCCCTGAAATCCTTCTGATTAATACTTAAGATTAGTCAACTATCAAGAAAGTATCAAAACTCTTCCCTCTAGTTAGTGATCGTTCTTCATTGAAAGTTCAGTTTCGATTGATATTTAAATCCTTAGTTCTACCAACTAGAGATGGGCTTAACAGCTTTTCTTCAATAGCTGTTATCACAAAAACAGCTCACTCGTAATAGCTGTTATTAATAACAGTTGAAAAATAACAGCTCCATGACCAGCAACCTAACATGACCGACTGCTAAGAGTTAAATCAGTTGTAGCGACTGCTAAGAGTTAAACCACGCAAAACGAATAACGTTGGTGGCACCGTAAAGTTTGTGCAGCTTCCTTACGGCGCTTCCTTGCACTACTTTCCCTAATATGTTTGGCATGTTTGGACAGAAAAGCCGCTGATATGAACGAGACTGGATGAATTGCCGAGGATGAATAGTAATTCACATAATGTGTAGCGAATGTGTATAGAATATAGAATACAGAATATTACAAAAATGAAAGTGATTCGGGTTCAGATTGCGAATATTCTTTCAAATATGCAATATTGTTGTGCATAGTGAAGTGACAAGTGCCAAAAATAACGAGGAGAAACAGTGTTTTTGCTATAGCTAAAGTGTTAATGACTAGCAAATACTAAGTATTATAATGTGAGTTATTTGACCGTAACTCATTTTATTTTATTGGATCTAGGGAAATATTAGTTGATCTTATATAAGAAGCAATGGGACAGAAATAAGTTAACATATTGGACGGAATTAATTTAAAGGTCAAACATCTTGTTATAGTGTATAAATAAAATATAAAAATATTGTGGCACATGGTGTTTAATAATGACGAATTATGTATTAAACTGAAATATAATAAAAAAATATTGTAACAAAGTTGTAGTAGTTAATGAATCTATAATTTGAACAGTGACAAATCATGATTGATTAGCTGCAGTGAAGCTGTTATCGTACAAAATGGTTTGCCACAAAAGCTTGTAGTAGTTCGGATTAGGCCCAGTAGGTTGCAGTTCTATGCATTTCAACCGATAACAGCCAATAACATGATAAACGAAATAACAGTTATTTTGCGAAACAGTTTCGAAACGTTAACGGTTAAGAAATAGCAGTTTAGCTGTTAAGGGCACATCCCTTCTACCAACCATGACTTACGCATGTGCGTTCGCATGTGCGTTCGCATGTACTGCCCTTAATAACATCAAACTAGAGGTTCTACAGTATGACGTAGATTTTCTCGTAGTAAAGTTTTCTAATTTCCTTGGTGTGATATGGCTTCACAGACTTGCCCTATCGTCTTGCTAGCTACCATCTATCGTCGCCAAAAGTACAGTTTCTTGCCATTTTCTCAAATTTTCGGTTTTCTTATAGTGAAACCGAAATATTATTTTACGCTTATTAAAGATACGTAAAACCTCTTCATAAATAGCTATTTTCATTCAAAAATTTAAAGCAATTTTAAAGAAAATGGTGATTAAGCATTACTGTAAATGCGAAATTTGAAGTTCCTTTTCCCAGGAATCTATTGAGTTTTCGAAAAGTTTCTTTGAAAATCATTTGCAGAACTTCCACTCACAAACGTAATAATGTATACAAATCGATGAAATGTGCATATTAACGCGGAGAGGATTAAAAAATTAATTTGTGTAATTTTGAAAAAGCAAAAGAATACACCAAAATGAATTGTACGTTATATTAAACAGTGCACTATCCATTAGAAAACTCTGAAGAAAAAAATTTGGACCTAGTTTTGAGAAAATAGTGTTTGTTTCTGAAAATGTGGAATTTTTGAGCTCATTTTTATAGAAAACTGTTGTGTTTTCGAGTAACTATATTCGATACTATTTAACGCAAATGTATTCATCAATACAATAACGTGAAGAAATCGCGTCTAATGTTTATATTACCGGCATGAGAGACAGGTCAAAAAATTACAATTTTGTAGTTTTTGAAAAAACAAATGAATAGAGCAATATGGCGTTTATGTCAACGGATAGGGTGCATTTGGTACTAACTCTACTAAAAATTTAAAGAAAACATTTGGAGCCGTTTGTGAGAAAATCTTGTTTTTGTATTTTTTAAAACTGCAAATATATTACGCTCTATTGCACGAAAACTACTAAAAATTTTCGAAAGAATGTTCATGACTTTCATGATACAACTATTTATGGGCAACAAATTTCCTTTCAAGAAAAACTCTCTATCTTCAATTTTATGGTTGCAGGAAGACTTCGGAAATAATTCAAACTTTTGCAATATTCGAAATTTCCGAGTTAACCGTGAAAATCGGATCTTGCCACCATTAAAAGCGTATTATACTCTATTCTTACAAGAAATTTAAAGAAAAACATTGCAGCCGTTTTTGAGAAAATTTTGAAAATTTTCGTGTGTCTTTCTATAAAGTACACGGAAATGTCAAAGAATGTTTTTCAAAATTCAAAGCTGCAACAAGTTAGTCGTATGGACAGGGCTTTCTTCAATTTGGAAAAGATTGTACTCATGGTTTAGTCGCTAGCAGTGTTTACAGACGAACGGATGGACGGACAGACAGATACGGACGGACGGATGGACGTTTTGAAGAAAAACACTTTTTCGGTATCAGGGGACCCCAAAACGTGTATTTCCGTTGAAATCTCAAAATCGATTTTCCGCAGCATTACATAAATTTCTCTATACTACGTTTATTACTCCCATATATACGTACGTATACGAGAAAGTAAAAGTGAACATTCATTCAAAACATATTTTAAGAACTTTAAATGCCCCCTGGTTCATTTGAAACATCCAGTTTCGCAGAAAATTAAATGTGTCTTCATTAAACGACCACATAACAAGAATCGCTAATTTTTTTATCAAAACCTTCACTCTTCTCTGGACTCCTTAACCTTCTATCTAGGTCGCAATGCTGCTTACCCACTGCAAATCCAGATATTCCAAAGACCGATTCAAACCATCGTAATTCCTCAGAACTGTCAATTGAGCTGAAAACTAAAACATTTTTGAACTCCGTTTCATTTAACTTAGCACAATGTTTGCGCTATCCGAGTATTAAAAAGCACTGTACGGGTGGCCATTTCCCAAAAGCTAAAAACTGTGTACTACATATATAATTAACCTCCTCGAAGAACAAAGCTTGTCAAACAAGAATAATTTTAAAAAATTTAAAAAGAAAAGAAATCACTCAATTGAAAAAACCTATCCCACCTACGAAATGTTTCTTAATACAAAAAGGAATCTCTGTCATGTTTCCCGTCAATAATTTACAAAAGATGCATAAAGAGAATGGAACGTGCAGTTTTCCTCTTACCTGACATGAAGGTAACAGACAGGCGGAAAATATTTCCTAATGTCCTGCCATTTGTTTCTCAGTGAAGGGGAACCCAACAATCCTTTTTCTCTGACACATGTCTTTTCTCTCCTCGTCGGCGAGATGTCCTTGTTACTTCTCTGCATATTAACGCGACTCTCTTTCGCCAAGGAACATACACGCTATTACAGTTGAGTAACAAGTGCCAGTTAGCAGCAAATATCTTCGAAATCCGATCTCGGCAAAAGGAAAAAGGACAGGGTACTTAGTAACGTCTCGCTCACCGCTTGCGGCTTTGCGCCGCCCCGCGTCAGATAGCGGCGGGCAGTGGGCGGTGGGCGGTGGGCGGCGGGCGGGCGGCGCTCCGAACATTTGAAGGCCGCCCGTCTGGCGCCCCTTCGTAGTGCCGGCCCAAGAGGTTGAGGTGGTGTGATAGGGGCTCAGGAGGTTGAGGTGGGGTGGATGAAACGAAGAGGAAAAGAAGAGGTCGAGTTAAGAGGCGTGGAAAGGAGAGAGAGGGGCGATGGCGCGGAGGGTGGTAGGAACGGAACGGGAGTGAGCAATGGCTGATTTGTGGGGAGGGGCGGGGGGAGGAGCAGGAGTTCGGTCCGTATGGCCACGGCGGGAAATGAGCAAAGAGAAGTCGACGGGGAAGTTTGCAGGGTTAGATATGGGGTGGGGTGGCGGCGAGTCCGGTCCGAGGTACAATAAGAGGAAGGAAGGTACAGGAGGAGGCAGGAAACGGGATACGGGCGAACGGATAAGGGGGGGGGGGGAAGGGGATGAGGACGGGTGGGGGGGGGGGGGGGGGGGAGGAGGAGGGGCCGGAGGCGGCACAGCTGTGCAGCCAAGCGATTCGTGCGCCGTGTCGTACCATACTCGGACACCACGTTTGCGAGGTTAGAGTGCGGGATGTTGTTTGTGTACGGTCTGGGCTCCGCATCCCGGTTGAGGAAATGGTGCAGCTGATTGTCAGCTCGAGATTCGTCTGGCCAAAGGAGGAAAGAACTGTAATAACTATAATACTCGCTGAATTCTCGCGATGCGTATACAGACCAGTTACTCTAATGATGAATATGATCAATAAAGCTTATGAGTTTTGGCATTGGATCGGCCGGTGTGGGAAACGCCGTATTATGGTAACAGGCCTTAAGTCCATACAGCATGGAAATTCCATATGTCTATGTTGTCCATGTTTTCCACAAATTTCCATTGTTGGTAAAGAAATAATAACTAACTTACGCGCTACGCCTTACTCTGTAATTCTATAGATATCATTGGCTTTTTCTTGGTAATTAAATGAGACCTTATTCAGCTGTATTGGATATCTGATTGTGCGTGCACTTTTCTGTTATTGCAGGTTTCCGAAGTATGCTGGAAGGTAAAAACACTTTGAAACGGATGTCTAAGATATTACCTAATACTTGTTATCATTATACCGATGTTTCTTATTTTGTTATTTTACAAAAATTCCTGGATCATTCACCGAGTACACATTAGCTTAATACTTCAAAACGCCTAGGAAACGCTCAGCCCTTGAAATTTCATTTCCCCTCGGTGAAGTACAAACATCCATCTCCTTGCTGGCCTCAGAGACATGCCATTATAGCGGCATTTATCTTTAAACACTTAATGGATATGCCGAAATTTGCCTCCCCTCAATGCATCATTCCTTCTTCATAAAATTGAGCGCGCACTAATTGGGCCTCTTGGCCCCGACTCGTAAAGAATAGCAGCACCCAGCTAGGCCGACAGAGGGGCGTAACCGCCGTAACCGCTGCTACTGCTATACAAACGCGCGCTTTCCAGTTCAAGAGGGGCACGGGCGGAGTGCAGCGTCATTCGAGTGAGCCAGCTCCAAACGTCGCCTTCAAAACTATCATTATCAGCACGCTCGTGTTCCTTTGGGTCTGTTGACTCGTACAATGGATAGAGCACGACGGGGACGCCCTGGGAACAAAGGTGCTTAGAATAGCACGATCCTGAGCCACCAATTACACCCGTCGTCCTGTGGCGGCGATGCCCCTCGTTAGGACGTGCCGTCTGCCGAGCGCAGTGCCCGCGTTTCCTCGTGTGGAAGGACGAACGTTTGCTTGCTTTCTTCACTTTTCAAGGCGGAGATGAGAACTCCATTTCATAGTAGTCATCCATCGCAAATGACGTTTGCAAGAGAGGGAATTGTAAGTTTACAGAATGACGTAAATCACGTGATTATCATGAAATGCATATGTATTGCATAAAGAGATTCTGCATGTTTTACTGTATTGTGTTACACTACTTTGCTAGGGATTTAGCCGACCTCAATTTTGCTTGTTGAGTGACACTTTTGCTTAATCGAAAGTGCCTACCTTTACCGAGGCGATTTTATACCCCTGTTACTTAAATTCAGTTATTAATTTTTTTCTTGAAATGCTTGAAGATATGAAGACACGAAGCAGTTTTCTTCTATTTCTGCTAAGCATTTGATTCTTTTTTTAGTAATATTGTATTTTTCATCCTTCACTTTTTGATGCAGACTATTGTCCGTTCAGTTTTCAGTTTTTTAAATATTATTTTCGTTCCCACGACTCTTCTTTCTTGAACAGGTAACTTAAAAGACTAGAATTCCATCTTATCAATACGTTGTACTCTTCTATTGCATTATCTCATAATCCATTATCCCATTATGTATTCTGTCAATCATTTGTTGAAAACAATCCAATTTACGAGAAACATACTATATTATTTGTAGTAATTATTGATACATCGATGTATTGTATACAACGTGTTAGGGAAGTTGCATTACATAATGACACAGAAAGGAAATATCATATTTTTGAAATCAATAATCGAGTAAATAAAAGTGTTTTTCAATTTTCGTGAGAAATTTGTTTTTTAAACTATGTTTACTCTTTTGTTATTCTACACGACTTTTCTAAAATACTTCTCTACATAGACAAATTCTCAGAATTTAACATCGTCAAGGAATTTAATTATTTCATAAAAATAGTTCATGTTAATTATGTTTAAGTACGAACAAAAATATATGGTCAACAAAATATGAAAACTTAAGCCAACATTTTAGAAACAAAATGAACGAGACAATGCTTAAAGATGTTTGAAATTCAATTCCTTTAATATGCTAAATGGGACAACTTCGTGTCCGATTTAATTTTTTTGGTCCGATTAGATCCGCCTTATCCCACACTGTGTCTGGTGCCGTTGGCGACGACGCGACGGCTACGTGAAGTGCTCGCGTTGCTTTATGCGTTTATGACCGCGAGGCAATTACGTGACAGAGCGTGCCCGTGCCGGAGGCCGCCCCGCGCTGCAGCTTCTCGAAGGACATGCGAGCGCAAATAGCACTCCCGCTATTCCTCGTTTCTGTGGAGAAATTGAGAAATTATTGCTTTTTCTTTTTCCTTACTCTCTTTCTCTCTCTCTCTCTCTCTCTCTCTCTATTTCTCTTTTTCTTTCTTTCTCTCTTTCTTTCTTTTTTCATTCTTTCTTCCTTTCTCTCTCTCTCTCTCTCCTCTCTCGCTCTTTCTTTTTTCTTCTTTTTTCTCTTTCTACCTTTCTCTCTTTCTATCTCTCTTTCTCTCTCTTTCTTTCTCTCTTTCTTTCTCTTTCTTTATTTCAGTTAGTTTTAATTTCATTACTTTATAGCGGATTGTAATAATATGTTGTGGTGCAAAGTTGTCTCAATTTATGTATAAACTGTTCTGCATGTCATGCACAATTTGGATACTATTCAAAATTTGGTAAACATTGGTGGGTGTACAGTTTGCGGTCTTTTTTTTTTCAGAATCAGACGCTTTTCAGTTCGCAAGCACAGCCTCAGTTCGTTTGCTTCTTAGCGTGAGTTTAATATTTTTAATAAAATCGAACGCGCAGTTTAATTTCAATCATTGGGTTCTTAGTAGCTAAAATTATGGAAAGAATTTCGGGAAATCATCCATGGGAGATCTCACCACCTAGCTATCTATCGTCACAGACGACTTTATACAAACTCTTGCAAACAGTAAAACCTTCGGTTAGGCGAAAGAATGAGTTTGGTTAGGTTAGGCGAAGAAATGAGTTTTATGGGGGTTTAAATAGATCCTTGTGAAATCTGTGTTTTATTCTGTTTTGGGAGTAGAATTTTTCAAGTAGGAAAAAACTTGATGCTGGAGAAAACGGTAGGTTATTCTAATTTATTTGTGAGACGAAAGATAAATTGGATTATTGTGGTTCAAATTATTTGAGTAAATGAACCAAGGGGAATTTGTTGAAGTACGAAGTATCTTGTCCTAGAATGTTTGCAGCGGTTTTATTACGATAGAGGCAGTACTTCCCCATAAAGATCATGCATAAATTAAAAGTTGCAAAGGGCAATTTTATAGAAAAGAGGCATTGGTGACGTATTTTCTGTTATTAGCGGAAATAATTTGAATAGCTCGGCCTGTGCATTGTTTTAATAAAGATTTGGCTTCTTGGCTTCCGGCCGGAAACACGGCATTCATGAAACCCATGTACCAAGAAATTATAGGTAATTAGGAAGTATTGTATGTACACTGAACAAATGAAATGTTAAAAAAAAACTTGTTTGGTTTTCATTGTAAAATTTTTCTAAAAAAATCCACGTACTTTATCAGTTCGAAGAAAGAAATAATTGAGGCATTGGAGGAACCAACTGGATAATGTAAAACCAAGAATTGTACATTCTGCACAAATAATTTTCTTTTCTGGGGTACATATTCATAAGACCTTGAAATTAACGTTATTATGAAAATTATTACATATTCGAAATAAAAAATTCTTAGTTTGCTATGAAAAATAAATTATTTCATTTGGTTTGGAGAATAAAAAGATTTTTAATTTCGGAAAATAATAAACCAGAGAAATAAAATTTTCAGGTTCTTTTTTATTACAACCATTTAGTAACATACAGTTGTTTTATGCTTTTTATTATTGACAAATAGCGATAAATATAATTTTTACGTTGTTATTATGCATTGCTTGTTTTAAAAACTTCTTTGGGGGCATCAAATTAGTTTCATAATTTGTTTCACTTTCACCATTATTCATATTTTTACTGATAAATCTTCGATTGCAATAGTTTATCCATTTCAAAAACAAAGTAAGAATTATAATACATATTTATTGTTACTTAAATTATCTAAAAGTAAAATACAAACCAAATGAATAGTATGTAACAATTATAACGCATAAAATATAATTTTGTAAAGGAATTGTAGAATGCAACCTTTAAAACATGAAATCTCCAATAAATAAAGTAAATCAAAATATCCATCTTCGTAGAAATTAATATGAGAAACTGAAAAATAATGCCTGCCTTTGTTCCGGCTTTAACGGAACATACATTACACAGATGTGTTCAGAGACATTCCATTTTACAGATACAGGTTGCAAAACATGCATGGGTGTGTCGGCATCTCGAGCAGTAGGAACGCGAGACATCGCCGAGCGTCGCGGGTTTTTACCGTTTCTCGCATTCAGAGCAGGAACCTGATTTTCCCAGAAGTACGGGGTGCGTTTATGAAACTATTCCGGCGAACAAGCACTTTTCCATTAATTGCATCTCTTCTTGCTTACCACGCGAGATTGTTTCGCGTTATTCTGGACTCTGGGTTAAGATATGTTGGCAACTCTACGATAAAGCTTACCGCATTCTTCGAAGTAGCGGATGTTTCGAGTGGGAGACAAGGCTCGCACCACGAAAGGTTGGAAAGTTAGAAGGGATCCGGGGACCCGCAGATGGTTGTTGAAGTCTTCAAGGTCGAACATATGCACGAATTGTCCGTCTGCCAATTTAGGTCCTGTCTTCCTTGAAAATGCAACGCTTGGTGAGTAATGAGCCAAGAGCATCAAAATGAAGACATTATTTTGTTTGATATTCAACAAAAAATTCGCGTAAAGTTCAGAAAACGGGATCTGAAAGACAAGGTATGTTTGCTTGTGCGTTGCATCACGTTGGTATGTTCAAGGGTTATTGTTGGACTTGTAGAAGATTCGTCTGTGTTTACTGTAATGAGTTTTCTCTTGTACGCATGTGAATATTGCATGTACTTTCACAGATACACTGCTTATTTATTAAATACGATTTTGTAGACAATTTAATATAATACAAGTGTCTACAGAAGTGAAAAAGGAGAAAGAAATAACGAGTAGCAGGTGTAAATATATTCAAGACATTGAAGATAAACCTTTATGCTTACCCTGTATAACGTGCATCTACCTCACTCACATGTCATTACAATGTAAATAGTATCCTTCTGCTAAAATAGTTTCCCTCTTAAGAATTCGACAAGGTAATAAACTACTTTCTTGTATAACAGCTATAAATAAACTGGAAGGCCTCTAGGCCAAGTTTTTTGATGAGGTGCCGATTATAACGATGATGGCGCATAATTACATTTCGTTGTTTCTGAATTGGAGCAAGATAACATTGTACTTATGGGATTAAGTACTTGATTGAGCCATTTTCTAAACTTATACTTTTTAATCTCGGGTATAATACTTTTACGACTTTGCCTGTGGCTAGGTGTTTCATAAATTATGAAAGAATTAGAAGACTTGACCTGCTTGGTTCTAGCGGCTGCTTACTAATTTCCAGTCGCTGCTGTGCTGAATCCCTGATTTTGCAAAAAGGCTGTAAAAGAACGAAATAGCCAGCAGTTAATGTTAGCAGAATACACGCAGTGTCTGAAAATTACTGGAAGACGTTCCGAGGAGATTTTGTGAAAGTGATAATCGATTTACTCCAGCATAGGTCCTCCAGCAGCTGGTCATAGATTTCTCGAACTCCAATTAACCTCAGATAGAACTTGCACATTCAGTTATTTGGTGTGAATTTTAAGTGATAATTTAAAAGTTCGCGACTTTATCAACTCATTTATGTGGTGATAATTGGATTATTGATGATCAGAACAAGAGAGAGAATTTAATCCGTATCTCAGTCTTAGATCTCAGTCTTAATCTAGATATCTCAGTATTAATCCGTATCTAGAACATAAATGTGTTGCGTGCACGCTCGCGGCATGACTTTTTTATGTTAGGGTCCTGTGCTTGCTTTCAAAGTATAACAATCAATCCATTACTCCAGGAAAGAGAAAACATCTGAGAGTGTACATCTGAGAGCCTTCACACCTGAGAGTGTACGGTATTCTCTGCGAGAAACGCCACTGACACTATTCAAACGATCACTCAGAAGAACAGACTAAATGTAGACAAACAGAGTAAAGTACTCATATCATAAGATGGCATTAAGCACATCACAATGTTGTTATGCCCGTCGATATCTTAACTTCCTGAAAAACATAGTATCTTTTGAAATTTCCTTCATAGTGTGTCTTTTACTGTCGTATCTTCCACATTCTCTTGCATCAAATTTATGATTTCCACCACTTCTTCCACTGTCTCTATTTTCAGCCTTTTCTTTCTAATTTTTTCGTCTCCATCACCGCCCTCCTCACTTCTTCCTTAAGAATCTCCCATCATTTGTAGCGCCTTCAGCTCCTCTATGTCCTTTACAACCTTCACTGTCTTTTCCCCTTTTTGTTTTCCCTCTCATCTTCCGTAACCTCCACCCTTTACCTCCCCTCCTCCTTTCCCCTCATTTCCTGCTCCGTAACCTGCCTTCCCCATCCGGGCTGCCTGCCTACACGTCTTGCAGTCCTCATGGCCCGCCGCAGCCGCCGTCGCTGCGACGGAAGCCAGCCGGGCGGCCTCGTCCCCGCTGCAGCGCAGGAGGCTGCTGCGACGCCCTGATTTGCATCCGACGGTGGCGGTGGGGATGGCGGCAATGGCTGCTGCTCTGGCAGTGGAGGCGGCGAATGCGGTGGTGACGTCGGTCCCGGTGGCGATGGAAGCAGAGGCGGAGGAAACGGTGGAGGAGGCGGCGGAGGAGGCGGAGGAGACGGAGGCGGAGACAGCGAAGGCGAGGGGGCGGAGGCGGCGGAGGCGGCGAGGGAGGGGCGGGAGGCGGCGGAGGCGGCGGAGGCGGCGGGAGGAGCGGAGGCGGCGGAGGCAGGCGGAGGCGGCGGAGGCGGCGGAGGCGGCGGAGGCGGCGGAGGCGGCGGAGGCGGCGGAGGCGGCGGAGGCGGCGGAGGCGGCGGAGGGGGCGGAGGCGGCGGAGGCGGCGGAGGCGGCGGAGGCGGCGGAGGCGGCGGAGGCGGCGGAGGCGGCGGAGGCGGCGGAGGCGGCGGAGGCGGCGGAGGCGGCGGAGGCGGCGGAGGCGGCGGACGCGTCGGAGGGTGGTGGCAACGGCGGGGCGGTGGAGGTGGCAGGCGGCGGTGGGCGTGGCGGGGGTGGTGGCGGCGCCGACGCGACGGCGGCACGGCATTCTCGCAGCCTGGCTGTGTCGTGGCGAGCTGTCGGTGACGTCACTGCAGTCTGGCGGGCTGCGGCGTGAAAGGGGCACTTCGCTTGTAAGACGAAAAGGATTATACTTGTTTGCACTTCCACAATCTTTGAGGTTCTACATGACTCGCTTGAATATTTCTTCATACAATCTAATTTCCTCAAAAACCGCTTTAAGTGTATGTGAAAGAGTATAATACGGTTTTTGTTGGATATTTTAATTATTGCGATACACAGTTTCCAATGACTCAAAGCCAATCTGTTGTAAACGAAAAGATGTGGAATTATTTGTAAGCATGACATGTTTCATGAGCGTTTCTTTCGAAGAAATTTTTCTCATTTTGTATGTCCCTTCCATTTTACAATTTTATTATACAAGCAACTGCTCTGGATATTTGGTGTTAGTTCTGATATCTCCTTTGTAGGAAACGAGCTTTCAAAAGTGTTTTTTTCGAACTGATATGTCTCCATAACTTTGTGAAAAATTAATGAGAATGTAAAATTATGAAAATCTTTTAATAAGAAGAGCGAATATCTCTTTGCCTTGCTTTGAATTCACTACGAATCTCATGGATTTTGTACATTGGATCTAATGTCGAATGTCGGCGTGATGGTTACTTTGACTGTTGACTCTTGTTAGAAACACTTTCATCAAAATATTTCTGCATTATTTCATTATAAATATTTTTTAGGCGTAACTAAATAATTAAAGACTAGTGTATTTCAGTCTAACAACCAAATAGTACAAGTTATAAGTATTTGAAATTGGATAGTGTTTGCACATTTCAGTAATAAATGGTGTGCTCATGTTTGGTGCATGCATCGTCAAAACGCGGATATCGTCATCTTCTCAGAAAATCGTCTTGATTTCCTCACCATAGATGAAACTTCCTTTGACATATGAAAGACATAACTGGTCGTAAATAATGATACACCGTTTATATCGTCTATTAATATGTTGATATAATAGATCATGACATTTATCTGTCAAGTCAATTATACCAATTATTTTGATTTACATACACAATTCATCACTTTTGTGCCAATTATCAATAACTGCCTTCTCATAAATATAACGCAAATTATGACTAAAGAATGCAAGTTCAAAAGCTCAGTTAACTTTCACCTAAGATATCAGATGCATTTCACACTTCTCTAAGTGTAGGCCCCGGTGTTACATTTCATTAGTAGTACTCGAAATTTGTTCAGAACATGTATGAATATTGATTATTTGACAAATTATATATCTAAATTAACTTATCGCCGTCCTATGTGAAAGCTAATACATTTTATTTTTCAACAAAATATTTTTTGAAACAAATTTCTTGAAATTGTAGAAACAAAGGAACTAGTAAGATTTGTCTAGGAATTTATTACTGTCACTAGCACCAACATCAATGAGTAATGCGAAACGTAGTTGAACTCCATGTGCCTGACAAGTGACTGAATATAAATAATTAAACTACTAATATACAGAGCAAATTTAAAATCTTCTCTTTCACAACAGAACTAGAAAAAACAAAGACCCTATTTATGCGCTTCCGTTCGATGATCTAAATGAGTTTTAGTGCACGTGCGCATGGGACACAGGTCCCAGAAGCTAATCTGCGCATGCGTGTTCGCTAAAACTCCCGAAATTATTCAATGGAAGTGCGTAAATCGGGTCCTAGGCAGACTGTAGTAATCGTAATTGTGCCGAAGTTCTCAGGTCAGCATGTTCTATTTGCTCGTTGGATTATCTGGATACCAGCAAGTTCTGTGGTTGCCGAGTGCAGCTTCCGGGCGTGTCTACATTCTTTATCTCGCGCGTTTCCCGGCGACAAGCTGTCTGGCCTGTTTGGGAGACTAGCTTCCGGATTTGGTAGTGCGCCTGGTATCAAGCTCTCTCAACACTCTCCGTAGAGACCTCAGTCGGAATATTACATTCTCTCAGGACCTAACTGTAATTAGGAGGGTCGCGGAAACTAACCAACACATTTCCTCCATCCAAAATAATGTGATTAGTATTACACTCAACGCAAGAAAACATTACGATATTGCTTTTCCTAATTACTTTTAATCATAAGCTGTGCGAAACAACTTGTACATAGAGCTATATAGTGAGTATAGAAAGCAACAGTATCTGCAAACACAATTTCTTGATTTACATAAACTTGTTTTCCTTTTGCATAGAAAAATTACAAAATTCAAGGTTGACACTATGATGGTCTGATCCCTTATAACAAATGTGTATTATATTTTGTTATATTTAAATTGTATTTGCAGTTTAATCACGCCATTGTCTTTTATTCTCGGTTATCAACAAAGTAATTTGCGTGGTAAATTGATAATTGTTTTGTTCTTGACCACACTAGACAAGTCTCTCGTTGATGAATTCTTCTTTCTTCTACTCTTTCTACTTCTACCGAAATGACAATTTAATTGCTATATATTATTCATCACTGCAATAATTTGCATACAACCTGGTCGTGATGCATTTGCATGAGATTCAGTGCAGGATTCAACAGGAACTCAAACCGCCATTTGTCTTTTGTATTTTTCAATTAACTTTGCCATCTTCGAAATAGTGCGACAAAACCTCAAAAATATCCTCCTCTATATCTTCGAGTCAATTGCAGCAGCAAATATTTGCAATCCTACAGCAACTTCTTAACTATTTTTATAAAACTCTGTTTGGTTCAATTTGAATTTCTGTAGGAAACTAGACTGTAAGTAATACTTCCTTTATTTTTAATTACTTAATGCACTAAATAAAAACCGTTCTTACATTAACATAAACTTGCGTGGCCCACATTCTGAAGGACTAGACGATGTTCCAGAATCAAAACCTATAGGTCCATTCAGCTTTTCAGACGAGTGAGATGCGGCTTATGAAGTACGAAGCTTTTAAAAGATCAAACAATATTCATAATATAGCACTTGACCAAGGTATCGAGATCTAGTTATTGAGTTGCCGAGCGGTGATGTCAGAGCCAAACTATTCACATTTCTGATTTATTTCTGATACATTTCTTATTTATTCACACGGTGTATGTGGGAACACAAATGTAATGTAAAATGACTCGTGTTCAAATTCTGCTTTCTTATGGTTCCGACATTTACGAAAAATTGAGAGATGCTGTATCCAGTTTGAACTGCACATGGCAGACAAGTACTTGCCTGCAATTACTTGTATTATCCTTCAATTATGAACTTCCTGTATACAATTTTCCGTTATTGGAGCATAGTAGGAAATACGAAAAAAATGCAATTTACAAATTGTTACTGACTGCAAGTTAATTAATGTCAAATAATGTAAAGTATTCCAATCGGCGTTTTAATATTCGTAATCACAGCTCTTAATCGACAGTAAAATACGGAATCACTCCCGTAAAATCTCTTTGTTCAGGTATGGTATTCCCTTTCCAAAGTGGTCTTTACTCTTACATTTAGAAATTTAGAGCAATCGTTGGCTCATACCATTACCTTCCCCTGTAACGAAATCATTTATTTATAATGATTCTGTACTTCTGAACCTGAGCCCTTTAAAAGAGGCAATCATTAGTTTCCATTTATTATTCTTCTTGGTAATTTGGTGACTGATGGAATCAATGTTGACAGAGGAGAGGTGAAATGACGAGCAGAGTATTAGGATAATCCACCACGTGTTACACAAATCCCATACTCAATTACTAGGATTTGAAATACGCTACCCGCACAAGGAAAACAAGCACATTGTGTTCTCAGCTACTTTCAAACTATCTCTGATGTTTATAAAGCATTGAAGGCTTTCACGGCCGGGGTCAATATTCATGTTTTCTTCCGGGCTGATGGGCCGTGGTCCAATTGGCTTTGAACAGTCGCCAGTCAGCCGCCGTCCCGGACACTTCGCCCGAGGCCTCGCCACTGAAGATGCCCACCGCAGTCGTAGGCGAAACGTTTGGCAGTTCAAAGCCAATTGGACCACGGCCCATCAGCCCGGAAGAAAACATGAATATCTCTGATGTTGACTTATTTCAAGAGGTTATTAGAGAGACGTACTCCTCCTGGCGTTCAAGATCACATAGAGGGAGACGAAAGGGAAAGGACAGGGGAGATAGGGCTCGCTCTAGGCTCATGTTTGTAATAATGCTGCAGCGACAATCCCCTGCAAGTAGTCAGGAAAACACCACTCAGAGAAGCTTACTTACGAACTTGATATCCACGAAAGACACAAAGTCGCTGATATTAAATACATTTTCCGACAAATTTCCGCCACCCATGTAATATCGATTCTACGATTTACAGATCGATTTGATGGAAGTTCAGAAGAAACAGTTTTGCCTCTGCAACCTCGTTGGTCGAGGTGAAGTAGGATTCGACACGACGATGTCGGATTTTCGAAACTACCTGCTTATCTGGTCGAATATAACTTCTGTCTGAAGGAGAATTCTAGCACCATCAGCAATTTCGTGATTTTTTCCTTTCAATACCAGAGAATCGACGGGGCAGTACCTAACAAATAGGCTATGGACACACGCAATTCTTTTCTGCTCCCTGTTCCCACACCTCCCTTCTCCGTGCTTACATCCACTTCCCCACACACATGTCGGAAGGCCCAGGGGAGCTTATAATTTGACCTGGCTGGGTCGGTGTCCCGCTTGTGGGAGATACATGGTTATTTTTTTTATTTATTTTACGTCAAAAAAAAACAGTTAAAAACTGCGTATGACGTGCTATGGGGAAAAGTGAATTGTGTGCACATTTTCAAAATTCTGTGATCCCTACACTAAGTCATATACTACTTAAATTTCGAATTTTGAAAGGGAGAAAAACAAAACAAAAAACTCCCTTGTAATAAAATCTATTTTCAAGGATAAATAAGCAATAAATTTTGAATTTTGAAAGGGAGAAAAAAAAAAAAACTCCCATGTAATAAAATCTATTTTCAAAGATAAATAAGCAATAAATTTTGGCTCTTATTACTTCCTGTCGCGACAACATGGAAACGATAATTTGAATAATTGTATTTCCCACTGAATTCTAGAAGACGTGCACAGAAAATGAAGTTACATTTATGTCCAGAAGCAAAACAAGGGGCCATCTCAGCATTTGCTCAATGGATCAGGGAAACTGGACGAAAAACCTGATCGAGATGGGGAAGCACTTTCCATCGGGGGGGACACAGACACCTCCAGGAATATGCACTATCCTCACTGAACTAATGATTTCAGGATTAAACACGCTAGAAATCATTTTTACTTATTTCCTACGAAGTAGAGAGAAATGTAAAGCAGCGCAAAATTCGGTGTATTTTCGGCAGAAAAGCTCTTAATACAGGGCCCTGGTAAAGAAAAAAAAGATAAATCTAGTTGCTAAATTTATAAAAAAGTATTATATCACGTGGTGTAGTCTGAATACATGTTTTGCGAGTCCTTGATACCGAAAAATCGAATGACGGCAAAACGTCTGTCCGTCTCCGAACTCTAACGGCTAAACTGTTCCGTCGATTTCCTCTAAAATTAATGTTCCCCAATATATCTAGCTGTTGTTGTGGACTCTTGAATTTGCAATCGATATTTTAATTTTGAGGGGTACTTTGCATAAAGCCAAATCCATTTTCCAAATTTTACAAACATAAAGCCATTATCCAAATGTTCAAAAGCCTTGACTCTATTGTTTTTTATTAAAATGTGTTGATGGATAGTGCCAGGGACGTTTAAGAGAATGATGCAGGTCTCATTTTTGTTGAAGACTCTGATTTTTCGAAAATTGCAAAAGTTCAACATTCTTTCTGAGTCTTCCTACAACTAAAATATTAAAGATAGAGATTTTTTACTTAATAAAATCTGTTTCTTAAAGATTTATTTTGAAATGAGTTCATGTATAATTTTTCGAAAATTTTAGAACGTTTTTACGTACGTAATTTTGTGTTAAAATACAGGGAGAAACTACGTGCTGTTTTAGCGCCACTAGTACTCACTCTTCACGTTATTCAAAGCATCAATTAAACATAAATGTTAAAAGGAAAAGAGGGGCATAGGAATGTAGTTGCCCCCCCTCGTTGGTTTAGGCTGCACCCGCCTATGATCCCGACCTGCATCCCTCCGCGCGAGTGCAGTTGCGCCCGTCTATGATCCCGACCTGCATCCCTCCGTGCGAGTGCAGTTGCGCCCACCTACGATCCCGACCTGCATTCTTCCGCGCGAGTGCAGTTGCGCCCGTCTATGATCCCGACCTGCATCCCTCCGCGCGAGTGCAGTTGCGCCCCCTACGATCCCGACCTGCATCCTTCCGCGCGAGTGCAGTTGCGCCCACCTATGATCCCGACCTGCATCCTTCCGCGCGAGTGCAGTTGCGCCCGCCTATGATCCCGACCTGCATCCATCCGCGTGAGTGCAGTTGCGCCCACCTATGATCCCGACGTGCATCCTTCCGCGCGAGTGCAGTTGCGCCCGCCTATGATTCCGATCTGCATCCATCCGCGTGAGTGCAGTTGCGCCCGCCTATGATCCCGACCTGCATCCTTCCGCGCGAGTGCAGTTGCGCCCACCTATGATCCCGACCTGCATCCTTCCGCGCGAGTGCAGTTGCACCCACCTATGATCCCGACCTGCATCCTTCCGCGTGAGTGCAGTTGCGCCCGCCTATGATTCCGATCTGAATTCTTCCGCGCGAGTGCAGTTGCGCCCACCTATGATCCCGACCTGCATCCTTCCGCGCGAGTGCAGTTGCGCCCGCCTATGATTCCGATCTGAATTCTTCCGCGCGAGTGCAGTTGCGCCCACCTATGATCCGACCTGCATCCTTCCGCGCGAGTGCAGTTGCGCCCACCTATTCTCCCGCCCTGCATCCTTCCTCGCGAGTGCAGTTGCGCCCACCTATTCTCCCGACCTGCATCCTTCCGCGCGAGTGCAGTTGCGCCCACCTATGTCCCGACCTGCATCCTTCCGCGCGAGTGCAGTTGCGCCCTCCTATTCTCCCGACCTGCATCCTTCCGCGCGAGTGCAGTTGCGCCCCCTATCCTCCCGACCCGCCGCCTTGGCGCAGTAGCCGCGACGGCGTGACCGGCGCCGTCATGCCTCGGTGGCCCCCTTGCTCAATTAGGGAATTAGCACATATTTTAAGGCGGCTGACAACGTGAATTAAGTGAATGTTTGCGTCCTTGGCGGCGCAGCGTGGCTCTCTCGCCACCTTCCCCAGCTCCGCGGGCGGACAACGCGAGTATGACCGCAAGAGTGCCCGGTATGTAGAGCACCTGGCAGGACTATTGTGCTCTGGTGAGCGCAGTGGTTGTTTGACTTGCCACTGCAAAATAGAGGCAGTCTTCGGGACTGCTGTGACTGCCAGAAGGAATACCATAATTTCGAGCATAACGATCACTACTACCTACCACCATAAATCTCTTGCTAAAATCACAAATCCCATTATGATACCATATTCATCATTTCTATAATAATTATCATTATCACAATGATAATTGTGTCATAATACCTAAGATAAAAATATGCCGGCGTAGTGGTATAGAATCATCTGAAAGGTTCACTCACGTAAATGTTACATCTGGTGTTGTCTTTGATGGGATGAGGGCGCTTAGTTCGGAACCAGTGACCTGCATTTAAAGGATTAGAAGTATAACGGTTTATACCCTCAAATACGCACATGCGGATTTACTGGGAGGAACAGATTGAATTTTTTTAAATATTAGGCGTTCATTAGTTTGAAAAGGTAAAACATCGTTACGCAGATCAATGTGAAGTGAATACACAATACCGAAAAGTGAAAAACAAAACCTATTTAAGTCAACCTGTGTCAAATCAAATATTATAAGAGTATTATACTAATGGAATGGCGCAACTACACATACATTGGTAAGACATATGTTCAGCGTATGAACTTGAAATAAACATGTTGTTTTATTTTGAACTAATCATTTTATTTTTCCCTAGCGAGAACTCGACGGTTGGAGTCAACTAGAAGACGAAATGCGCAATAGATTATTTCCACGCAATCAGCATCCCCACCGCCGGTGCCCATCTGGCGAACGTGCCCGCGGCGGCCGACGTCATAGACCGCTAGCCCTCCACCCGGCGTCCGCCGCCCCGCCCCCAATACCCAGCAGCCCAAATGAACGAATCCGTTTCATTACGGGAACCATATGAATGGGCATTAGAGATGCAAAGCGCGTAGCCGAGCTTGAGCATCAGGGCGAAGGGGTCCGTAACAAGACCACGCGCGCCGTAAGAACAAGGAAGAGAAGATTTTAATGGCGAATTGTAAGTGGGTTCGTGAAATATTACGATTGCTGGGCAGACGCGCAAATGCTCGGCTACCAGAGAGAAGGCGTAATGACAGGCCATCGACGTCCGAGAACAACACTATCGCTAGTAATACAAATAGGAAACAAACACCGGGCAATCTCTGTTGTAATCTGCGATTCATTACGCGAAGTAATGAGCAGCAGGCACAATGGGGTCCGTAGATCTCACTCAGGACTGGACGAATCAGTTCATTAGAATGTAAGAGATTGCATAGTGGGTGAACTTGTGTTTGGTTTTAAGCAGATTTTTATATTTTAACAATGAATTTCAAAAATATGTTTTACTCAATTTTCCAAATTTGTCTGTGATTTGGCAATGGAAAGCAATATACATAAAATATAATAATTGTTAAAATATTTACTTCGCTCTGATTTCACTGGAGAACAAACATTTGGCGTTTTATATCACAGTAAAGTACATTTTACTCGTGCACATCTAACATCAGGGTTTACAAAAGAATATGAAATATATTCCAACAGAATTTTGTTAAAGAAAATATTTCATCATAATTTCTTTAAATCAACTAATGTCGGATCAACTCAGTTATTCATTTAAAGCAATTATTAATTTTAAAAACTATCTCCTAACCACCCATGAACGTTTCCGGGTGGCACAAGAAGTATTCAAGACAGCATCAAAATACACAAGTCGCTTTTACCAGGCAGCCTTTTGCAATTTAATGAAGTAAAATGGAGACATCATCGAGGCGGGTCATGCCGAAGGAAATTGAGTGACGGGCGACGTTTGCGCCGACGGCGGGCGCGGCGGGAACCAACTCTCCCGCGCGCTAAAGCGACACCTGCGCTAATTAAACGCCCTAATGGGAGCAGGCCAGCCCGCGCCTCCGCCCTCGGACGCTAATTACGAGGTTGCACGCAGGCGGCGCTCGTGATTGGAAGCCTCGTGTCGATTGGACGCCGCCGCCAATCACCGACGCCTCCAGCGACGCCGCGCCCGCGACAGTTTGCATCGCTTCTCTCGCACCATCGCCTTTGACGCGGGAACCGAGTACATCGTTGCAATAACTAACCTCTTCGCAGTCGTCACCATCTACATTACCATTTCTCTTATGCAACTCCGCAAACATTAAATCGTTATCACAACAACCGCCACTACCACCACCCTATAGCACTAACACTACCACTGCCTCTACAACATAACTATCACTATCAAATCACTACTACTGCAATCACCATCTCTATTACTACTACTACTACTACTACTACTACTACTACTACTACTACTACTACTACTACTACTACTACTACTTACTACACTCTACTACCTACCTACCCTACTACTACCACTACTACTACACTACTACCACCATTACACTACCATTCACCTACTACTGCACTGCAACCACGACCACGACCACGACACTATTCTGCTTCCATTACACTACTACCATTACTACTACTACCATTACTACTACTACCATTACTACTACCTACTACTACTACTACTATTACTACTACTACTATTACTACTACTATTACTACTACTACTACCACTACTACCACAAACACTACCACCACAATCACCATTTCAAGAACCAAATCATGTCTTCCTCTCTCCTATTTCTCTTCCCCTATTTTAATTCTCATCCTATTTAAAGTTGCAGTTTTAAAACAATTTCAATATTAATACCACTTCCATCATCATTCGTGAATTTCATAACAAGAAGTTTATTGTTTCCCTTAAATGCGGCACTTCCGGTAGTATCAGTACCGTGTTAGTTGTTTCATCCAATGTGGCGTGAACTCCAACGATCAACAAAACTATCTCAGTAACAATCTTCGTTTTAGGCAACAGCATATTATACTCATAGACACCGTTCCTATCATCCTATAGAACTGAAATTACGAAACCCCTTTGGTGCAGCAGCAAATTCCATTATCATCTTATATACCACAAGAATTCAACCGATACTATCTGGGGCCATCCCCGTATTCATTGCTTGTGTACCAGCACCTTCCATCACTTTGCAGTTTTTTAATTTTATTTTGCTGCCGGCCTGGTCTGTCTGGATCTCCCGTACACGGGGCCCAACAGTTGATTGACCAGTGGGCCAAGGATTAAGACGTCAGGATTGCCACGTCGGTATTACCATTCTGGTTCCAGCTCTCCGACGTAAATCGACCGTCTCTTGGGAGGTTATGTAAATCTCTTGTTGGTTGGTGAGGTACCATAGGAAAGGAGAAAAATCTATCGAGTCCGACCAGGTTACTATGATCACAATTCTTCTTACAAAAGAATGAATTATTGAACAATGTCCGGAGATATTATGAAATCAGCACAATATCATGTATTTTTAATTTTTTTTTTTTTAAAAAACAGAATATTTATTATTATGTACAGTGATATTAATATATATATATATATATATATATATATATATATATATATAGAGAGAGAGAGAGAGAGAGAGAGAAATAAGTTAACCGAATTACAGGATACCAAACACATTTTGTTGTATTCTTTTGATTTTTCAAAACATACAAAAATGTATTTTTTAGATGTATCTCAAGTCATTAATTTTCACATTACAGGATTTTAAATTTATAGCTTTTGTGCATAACAAGTGCTTCAAAAGACTTCTTATGAAGTTTCACGACAACCCCAAAGTTTTCTGTAAATATGAGCGCGAAAGGACATATTTTGAGAAAAATTCAAAGGACATTTTCTCATTTCCAAATTTGTTAAGTGAAGATACACTCTTCTCTATATACTCCTTATTCTTCTCTTCTCTAATACTCTTCTTTGACCTTCCTTAAAGTCGTAAATAACTTTGCATTGTCATTATGGAAACGAATAGGGACAAAGTCATTCAGATACATAGATTCAATTATACCAACCATCACTACCAAAGGCTGTGCATGCATAAAAGGGTCAGTTCCACTTATATTTTTTATATAATTAATATTATGTTATTTAACTGTAATATTACAAATAGTATAGTCAGAAAATTCGGCCTCGTGAAACAGGAGGCTTATGGAAGGTGAACGTGGACACTAAGGTTGTGGGTTCGAAACCTGGTAAGGCATGAATATTATAGGTTACGTTCACGGCGTGGGGGCATTTCAAGTCCTTCGTGAATTACATCCATATTCTAATCCTTCCAAAATTTCTTGACCTGACAGGCACCTGAATATGTCGTCTGTTTAATTGTCGTCAGGAAACGTTGCAAGAGTGGTCAACCATTTCTCAAGTAGGTACTTTACAAATACCCCAAAAGGCCTTGGTAGGTCTTTTAGACGCCAATAGTTAGCAGCAAGAAGAGGGTGGGGGGAAAAACTAAAACGCTAGCCACACTCAGGAGTATAGAAACTACGAGAAAGCATGTGTTATTCTACACCATAGTTAACATATTTCACTTTTTCGCCCTTACGAAGTATCTCATAGGAAGAGAAAGTTATGTAATCATGCACTGAAAAAAGCAAATTTTCGGCAGAAAAATCCTTATTGCCAGGCCCTGGTAAGAAAAAAATGGATAAATCCTGTTGCTAAATATAGAAACTAATCCTCTAACACATGGTGTATTCGGAATTCATGTTTTGTATGTCTTTGATACCAAAAAATTGATTGACGGCAAAACGTTCGTCTGTCCGTCTGTGGTCAACGTTAACGCCTAAACCGTTCAGCCTGATTTTCTTTAAAATTCATATTCCTCAATCGATATGAATAAATTCAAGGCTTTATGAGTTTCAAACGGATTTTTCTATTTTTTAGGGTACTTTACGTGAAGTCTAAAATACATTTTCAATTTTTTTTAAATCGCACCAATTTTTATTTATCAAACTTCTTGCGATAGGAAAAACGACACTTCAGAAAAAGGTAACTATATCATAGAAGATAGATGTATTTTGCTTAATAAAATCTTTTTTCTAAAGATGGATGTTTAAGTAAGTTTAAGTTACTTTTTACGAAAATATGAGTATGAATTATTTATAAGAAAAATTTTTTTTCCCTCAAAATCCTTTTTAATTTTTTTCTTTAATTTTTTCATGAATAGAATATGATGCTTAGAAGAATAGGAGAGTCTCATTTTCATTGAACAGTCGAAATTTCATTTAAAACTGTCTTTGTGAATGAATGGATTAATTATTCTGAATGCCCATTTACGTACTCATTACATATCTGCAAGTAGAACAATAGAATTAATGTCAGTTTAATTTGCAGTCGCTATTTAATGCAGATTAAAATCTAAAACCAGTACGATGATTCAAAAAATTTTGAATATTCGAAAATTAATAATGTGAAAAAGTACGATGTATTTGAGCATTTTATGAGTGCCTACGTCGTACATAAATATCGGGTTCAATTCCATATTAAAATTCTTAATGTATTTGTCTCCTACAGTAACATTTATCTATATAGAAATGAGAATCATCAGTCTGAACTTACGAGTATTATTTTCTTGGACTTCGAGTCCGACAAACATTATTGTATTGGATACACTAAACGGTTCCTAGCCGGAGTCTGGCCACCTGAACTTTGCGTTTTGCCATAATTATAATGATAAAGTCTCCGTTGAAAATTGTGACGTTGGAGTGAGTCGTGTACAATGAGGAATTCTAAAAATAATTCAGAGATCCTTGCTTTATTTTCTACAAACTGTCATCCAAATACAAAGTTTGGTATAAAGAAAGTTAATCCTGGAATACACAGGCAAAAAAAGTGTATGTAAATACAAAGGTGTTGTGCCACAGCACGCCAATTACAAATGTGATAATTTAAATGTGTAGTCCTTAAAGTAAGAATTCAAATATATTCCCCTTCAATTTTATCGTTATCATTATCCCCCTTTTTTTGTTAGTGAAAAAAAAAAACACACACTTCAAAGTAGAAAGGCACTGAGGTTTCAAGACACATCCTTTCACCTTCTGCCTTCATTTTTTTCAAAGGCTGACGTGATTGTTTCATTTCCTCTTCACTTCTCTGCAGGACCATCTGACCCGTTTCGATAATCTCTGCTCGCGCTCAGGTGAACTTTCACATCCAGCATCCCACGCTGCGCGCGGCGAGGGGTCCGCAGCTGGCCGCTTCAGTTACAGCGCCAGCAGCAGCGTCAGCGGTCTGGACGGAGCCGGGTCGTGGGGTAACGATCGCAGGCTGGACAGACAACAGAAGGACGAGACCGCTTGAACGTATTCGTCAGCACAGCACTCTTCAAAGCTGAACAAATAATTTTTTAGACAGTTAATTATGAAAACGTTTTTTATTTTCAATTCCTCAATTCATTTCGTACTACATTTAGAAGATATTTTCGTCATTTTCAAGTACAGAGCAATTTGATACAATTCTTGATACATTACAAATTGATACATTATAAATACTGTGACATACCGATATGTCACGTTAAAATAAACTAACATTTATTTGTAGACAATATGGTGGAACATGCATTACGAAATATCACGAGAGCTAGAGCTTAGCAACGACCGTGAATAAACAATGTAGTTTTTGTTTTTCAAAATGCATTAAGAGTTTTCTGGATGCCGAAAGTAGAAAATTTGGGATTGGGCGAAGAAGTTCAAAAGACGATCAAAAAGTCAGCTACACCAAAATATAACGAACGTATGGATTGGCTGGGTGAGAGAAGGACGGTCAAATGTTATGAAAAAAATGAAGGTAGTTTTAATACGAAATCTTCGAGGGATGAATCATGCAGAAAGATTTCATTCTGCTCTGAAACGCGCTACTGAACTGATCGTATGTTCGTGAGAGGGAACGAGTACAATCGAGATAGAAATGGGTTATCAGTGAAATTTTAAGGACAGTGAATGATATTGCAGATATTTTGATGTGGAAGCAATATTGGTGTATAAATTGGAACTTTGGACTACGGCAAGATCGCAAGATATTTCGACTGAGAAGTCTACGAGGGACATCAACGAAGAAAAGATAAGTTAACCGCGGTATAAGGTGTAAATTGAAAGATATCTTGATCAAAGGCCTAAAAATTGTAAATTCTCTAAATTGTTTGTTAGAAAAGCGTAGAAATAAACTTTGTTGAATTTTGTTCTTTAGAAAAGAAAGTGATTTTTCATTTAGTCAATCCAAACAGTAATGAACTAGGAATAGAAACATTCTATTTCAGATTCCCAGCTGCGCTGTATAGTCGGCGGATCCTATAATCCATTATAGAGGTAATAAGGATTATATTATATCGTGACCCATTGACCCAGCAAGCCGGACGCTAAGATCTTTAGCAGATATAGATGTAGAGAGAGAGGAAAATTTTGGTATATCTCAATACCATAATATAAGGAGATGTCAAACTGTTAATTAAGTAAAAAGATATAAATGATAGAGATAATATATATCATATATAACACATAGGTCGAATTCCATGACTGTCTGGAGAAGAATTCTAGAGGCCGGCTGCTCTGATCAGTAGTTTCCGTGGTTTCTCCGATTAACACCAGGCGAATGCCGGAGAAGTATCCTAACAAATAGGTCACGGACCGTGCGCGATCTTTTCTTCCTCTTCCTTGTCCTATCCTCACCCCTTACACACACACATACACTGACATGCACTTCACTACCACACATGCCGGGAAACCGGTCGGGAGCATAGAGTTTGTCCCGGCTAGGGTGGTGCCCCGCTGGTGGGAGATATAAGGTTGAGGGAAACCCCGCTAGCGGCGGGAGGTCGGCGCGGGATCTCGCCATCCAGTGGGAGATGATCACCGCCAACTCCTGATGAAAAAATGCACTTAGTTAATTTTTCTTTCTAAACAAATGTATTCATTCATTTAGTAAATAACAAACAATTTACATATTTCTGGAGTGCTTCTGTTTGTGCAATACAAACTTTTTATAGAAATAATTTTTTCAAACCTACTTTTGAGTGCTTATTTTCGGTTCAGTCATAGAGAATATTCAAGTAGTTTGTTAGATACAATATGCTTAAATTTTCTAAGAACTTATTTTCCAATTTTCGACGTGTCCTCCCCGGACAAACATCCCCCGCCATCAAAATCGATTTGAAAGCTTCATCGCTCTTGAGGTTGCTAGAATCCTCTGCTACCCCGCACCCCGAGTGGGAATAACCGTGCCGGACCGCTACCCGCGTGCGGTGAGAGCGCGTGCGCGTGACGGATGCGCGGGTCCGGTCACGGCCGCCGCCACCAACGCCGCCTTTCACAGTTGATTATTCCCCGGCGCGGCACCAGCCCAGAGGCCGTGGGACAACAGACCCTTCACAGGAGCAGCCTCTCCTCGGAAATACATGAAGTCCCCCAAAATGCAAAGAATTGGCTTCAAATCTGTAGGGTCTCGTGTCGGTTCAGATCTATCGGGAAAACTGGGAGTGGTAGCTCCGTGCATCAACCGATGTCTCACCGGGAGGTCCTAGTTTCGAGTCCTGAAAACAGCAGAATTTTCGACTCTAGCTATTCATCTAGGTTGAATTCAGTCGCTAACTGGAGGAAAATTCTAGCGGTCGGCTGCTCTGATCGGTAGTTTTCCGTGTTTTCTCCGATCATCACCAGGCGAATGCCGGAGCAGTACCCTACCAAACGGGCCACGGACCGCGCGCGATCTGTCCTTTCTCTTCCTTGTCCTATCCTATCCCCTTACACACCCACTTACACTAACATGCACTACACTACCACATATTCCGGGAGACCGGTCGGGAACTTAGAGCTTGTCCCGGCTGGGGCGGTGCCCCGCTGTTGGGAGAGTCCTGGTTAGGGGGAAACCCCATTATCCGGCGGTAGGTCGGCGGGTATCTCACCATCCAGCGGGGGAGATCACCGCCACCTCCCGAGAAAAAATATGCACTACCTAACGGGACTAATGACCAAAGCAGTTGACGCGCCCGTAAACACGAAAAAATCAATAATCTATCGGGATTTATTCATTGTGGAAAATATCCTATGAATGGATTACACGCAAGTGTTTTTCTCCACCTAACGGACGGAAAGACGGGCAGACAGACGGGGAATAGGGCAGACGAAATGGTCAGACGAACTGTCGACAAACGAACGTTTCGAAAGAAAGAACAACGAAAAAAGAAATCTCGATATCTATTTTCCGCAGCATCACACTTTCCTACATCGTCTATTATTCCATTTATGCGTACGGATACGAGAAATTTAAAAAAATTATCGGCCCACCAAATTTGTAGAAGTGCAGATTCTCTGCTTACTTCCTAATTAGGAGATTTCTGAAAAGTACTAAGATACATGCTATAAAAGTGAAAATCGTTTATGAAACCATTAGTGATGACAGCATATCATCACCGATCAGCTCACTCGAAGTGAATTCCAGGTTTCTGCGTAGAGCACTGCTGATTGCAGGTGACAAATGGTATGGCAAGAAAAATTAATGAATGTGCGCACTTACATAATATCGCACATCTGAGTTTATGCTAGTATTGAAAATAACTGTTATTATCGTAATACTTAGTAACTACATTTTCATATTACATAATTTTATTTTATTTAGTTACAAACTGACCATTTTTGCTCAAAACTATAGGTCTAAATGCGATAAATGACGTTAACTTGAACTCATATAGGAAATATAACCCTCAAGATAATTTTAACCCAAACATTTTACTGTTCTCTTTTAGTGTTAGAGAGGATTATTGTAATGAACTTATTTTTTATTTATTAACCCTCTGCGTGCTGGTGATTTATGTTGTAAATGAAAATATTTTGTAGTCAAATCAACGCGCGAATAAAATACTGTATACGTTAAAACAAGTCCACCTAAATTACGCAATATATTAAATTGGATTCAATTTGCATTTATTATATTACATTGTTTGTATTTCTTTTTGAGACTTAAATAACCGGGATCCTACATTTCTATCATGGATTCCGATGTTCAGTTCATTGCTTCAGAAAGAAATTGTTTGTCGAAGCTCGTCGCATCCTTTCGCTCCAAGTTACACCTCCAGGTTCTTTGACCTATCCCGCCTCAGACATTACTCCGAGCGCAGATTTCGACTCCGCCCCAAACATGGCTCTAAATGCAACATCTAACACCACCTCCGACCCGGATGCGCGCGGGGCTCTCCTTCATCCCCCGTTCCGCTGCCGACACGCGCTTCGACGCCGCCCTCGCCATTTCTCAGCGCGTCTGGCATCGCTCCCGAATTAGACCCCCCCCCCCCCCCCCACCCACCCGCTCACCTGAGCGCATCTTCCCGGTTGCGCGCAGCATGTTGAGATGCTGCCTGGATTGGTTGGTTCGTTGATTCCGGGCGCGTCAACAGATTAGGTCGTTAGTCCCGTAAGTGTAGTGCCGCCCCCCACCCCTCCCCACCCGCTCACCTGAGCGCATCTTCCCGGTTGCGCGCGAGCATGTTGAGATGTCTGCCTGGATTGGTTTCTTCGTTGACTCCGGGCGCGTCAACAGATTAGGTCGTTAGTCCCGTAAGTGTAGTGCCGCCCCACCCCACCCCACCCCACCCGCTCACCTGAGCGCATCTTCCCGGTTGCGCGCAAGCATGTTGAGATGTCTGCCTGGATTGGTTGGTTCGTTGATTCCGGGCGCGTCAACAGATTAGGTCGTTAGTCCCGTAAGTGTAGTGCCGCCCCCCCACCCACCCGCTCACTGAGCGCATCTCCCGGTTGCGCGCAGCATGTTGAGATGTCTGCCTGGTTGGTTGGTTCGTTGATTCCGGGCGCGTCAACAGATGAGGTCGTTAGTCCCGTAAGTGTAGTGCATGTTTCTCCTCGGGAGATGGCGGCGATCTTCCCCCGCTGGATGGCGAGATCCGGCGCCGACCTACCAGCGGGCCACCGCCCCAGCCGGGACAAGCTCTAAGCTCCCGACCGGTCTCCCGGAATATGTGTTAGTGTAGTGAATGTGTGTAAGTGTGAGTGTGTAAGGGGAGAGGATAGGACAAGGAAGAGGAAAGAAAGATCGCGCGCGGTCCGTAGACCGTTTTTAGGATATTGTTCCGGCATTCGCCTGGTGTTGTTTGGAGAAACTACGGAAAACTACCGATCGGAGGAGCCGGCCGCTCTGGAGTAGAATTAAATTCATTTATTTTTGTTCCATAATCTATTCAACAGTAAATCATTCGGTGCGTACAGAAAAAATGTCTGATACTGTTCCTTGCACTTTTTGCATGGATTTCGACAGAGATTAAATGGGATTCAGAGAGTACATAATTCTTCAATTGTATTGGCGTTTAGTCGAATGCCTGAGCTCCTCTAAACGTACCTTTTGTCACCCTGGATAAGTTCAATATACAGTTTTAACTCTTTTATTCATATTCGGAGACAGTTTCAATCACTTACATACTACATTATACGCTCTGTTCATCCATTGATTTTGACCATGTACTCCTTTATGTATTACTAGCAACATATGTTCATTTGCTTATTATTAATTTATACATGCTGTGCATCACATGATCTTATTCTTATTCATCCTTCATTCATTACGAACGTCTGTTGTCAATTAAGTGAAAAAATTAACGGAAAGGTCAGATTCATCTATCTGTGATGATACCTCCAGTTTACTTGACACATTCCTTGTCATCTTATTTCTGAACCCACTGACATGAAAAAATTTCCCTCTTTTTCAGCTCTCTAACTATCCTTCTCCTCTTTGTTTACATATTTTTCCCTTTCCACTTTTTGTTGAATCGAATTTGTTTACCCTGGTTGGGTATCCAATTCAGTTTCTTTTTATTTTTCAATATAATAATCATGGTTCACAGTACTATATTCAGCGTCGCTGGCCGTATAGTTTCCCCGTTGATTTTGCCATCACGAATCCATTTCCGTCCCCACCGCTCCTCGGATTTCCCCTCCATCCTCTTTCCTTCTCCTGGGCCCCAACGCCCATCCCCAGCTGTAGCGTTTCCTTTCGCCGCCGTTTAACCCTTTTTCTGGTAATGACAGTTTCTTGTTAATGAATCGAAATACTGAAACAGAAACTTCTCTCCTTCCACTTTAGAGATAGTGGAGCCCTTGTGAATAACTATTTATTACCGACCAATTGTAATAGATTTTAAAGTCGCAATAATCAAAGAATTTCGAACTACTCTTTTCTCACTTCGACGATATTTCGCAGTAATCATAATTTCTATACAAATCTTATATATAATAATATTTATAAATTTATATATAAATCTTTATTAACCACATGAAAGTGGGATTAGAGGCGATCTGTTCGACTCCACACACTTCAATACTCATGGCAGGTTCTCTAAAATTTTAGATATTATTTACTAAGTTTACAATCTCGTGAAAGTTACATCATCCCTACATCTGGTGGTTTCTTTAAAAATAGAAATACCTCTTCACATTGAATTTTAGTTCTCAAATAGTTTTTTCAAAAAATATTTTTTTCATAAAAAAATTCCTTTGCCCTTAAAAGGATGGATATTCAGTATTTTCACATTTTACGTATTCTGTGTTACGTTTCATTTATCCTTATACCATTCGCGTAAATAAAATTCAAAGATTGTCTAAATTTCATTTAAAACTGTCTTTGTGAATGAATGTATTATTTTTTTCTGAATGCCCATTACGCATCTGCAAATAGAACAATAGAATAATGTTAGTTTAATCTGCAGTCGCTATTTTAATGCAGATTAAAACTAAAACCAGTCGATGATTCATTACACGTAAAAAATGTAATATGCAACATTGAAATCTATCTAGTTCTAAATAGTATTGTGATTCGAAATATTTAAATTTCGTTCGAAATATCTAAATTTCAATCACCAAGCTAGTCGTGACTTTCCAACACGTCGCCACTCGCTCTTAGAAAGCATCACCGAACGCGATAAATCGACATTTGCGCGGGATGGGGGGGTATCATCATGTAGCGTTACAAGATACACCGAAGAAAGTTTTAACAAATGGCTTCATTATGCAACATTTGGCAGCACTGCGGTGGGGCGCGCGCACGGACGCCCGTCGAGGGAACCCCCTGGTGAACAATGTCGGAGCGCAAGGCGACAGCCACTTTATCAAGGAGTACTCGGCCACAAGAAACACTCCAAGTGAGAAAGCTGGGTCGGACCATGAGGGATTCCGGCAGTTAGCGGTTCTAGTAAGGCATAATAAAAACAAGAGAAGGTCTCCACTTTCACGTGTTCATCTGCTCGCACACAGGTGTGCGTTTTTCCTTGGGCACGGAAACCTCGCAATTGCGCGCAGACCGTGTGAATGTCTTAAATGATTCACGTGACTGACAAACAGATTGCAGGAACGGATGAAGGCAGACTATCTGACGGAAACATTCACTTCAAACTCAAGGTAAAATTTGTTTCTGAAAAATACGTTTGCTCTTGCAGGAAAAAGGATTACGTCATGCAGAAAAGAATGCCAAGGAGAAAGTGAAAGGAGCAGAGAATATTAAATTAATGTTTCATCCACGAACAAAATTTGAGAGCTTGGGTATATTTAATACCTGTAATATTTGTTACGCTGAGACATATCTGATGAGAAACTCAGCTCGACATTTAAATTTCATGACATATTAAAACGAAAAAAGAAATATTACTTGTGTAATTCATTGAATTTTTCTAATGTATCCTCTTTTTTAAGAGCACTCTTTGTTTGCGAATCTTACGGTAATTAGTTGAGGACATACTTCTTGCAATAAGATATATTTTGCATTTAATTACGTTATTCTTGATCACACAATGATAATTCCAGAAGGTCTGGTTTTTGTAGTTGACAAACGTACGCTGATATCGGAATTGTGTCTCCGCACTGCGCTTGTGCTTATTGGCCAAGTAATTATTTACTGGTTGTTAGTGGTCTTTCGCTAGCTGCAGGAAACGCGTCCAGACAGAAAGATGCATGCAGACTGGGGCCAGCGTCCGGATAGTATCAGCACAATTTGTTGTGTGTCTTGAAGCACGAAGGCAGCCACCCAGACTAAGATGTTGCTAGCGTATCTGTAATGCCAAGACAAGACGACTGGTTCATGAGGAAACACGGTATTTACACCTTAGTTTCTCGATGTACACCATTGACACTATTCTGCCGCCTCTTGTCACGATTTTCTCATTTTATGTGGAGAATGCATTTTCTTTCTGAAATCTTCGAATCATGCAACTATTTCTTTTATTATCACGATGCATGTTGGTTTTGAATTGTTTTATTTCTGAAGTATTTGCTTTGGAATCCAAAATATATGTGTATTCTTGTTTAATACACACACACACACATATTTATATATATATATATATATATTATATATATATATATATAAAAATAAGAACTTTGATTCTATAATTGAAACTTACAAATCTTTTGGTGAGACCCTATAAACAATGCTTCTGTTCAAAACCTATTAAGTCATTACACACAATATTACCTTGTCTTTATCTATTAACTTGATTATTTTTATTTTCCGGAAATTAGTGCTCATGGCATTGTAAACACGAATAATGAATCCCATTAATTCAAGTCGTCCATTCAATTAACTACGTTCCGGTCGCTCAAACCATACAGGTACACAAGAAAAATGCATACGTGTTAACGTAAGTTATAACTAGCACCAGGTGTTCTCGTAATTACTTGTGGTCAGTAATCACCTCTAAATCAAATTTGCAGTTCCGCATATGGATTCTGAGTCTTGGTATTCCACTCTCATTCGCTTCTAAGTACCTGCGCGTATTTTAATAAGCGACATGCCTGGCTATGTTTGAGTTCTTTGCCATCTGTGCTTGCAGCGCCTCTTCAAGGCTCTCCAAATAAAGACGCGTTCCATGTCGTTATTTCTCCCGCCGCAAGTCGCGCTCTGCCTTAAAAACAGAGCTTCAATTTGTAACCGACCTGACAATTACCCGCCCCTGGGGCGCACCGGCCACCGCCGCCGCAGAGGGAGCGAGTACTGTGATTTATGAACGCACCCTCCCTTATACCACGTGCTGCGTCTGCGGTTTGGTTGAGTTTTTCGCCCTTCTGGAGTCGTCCCGTTCAACGGTCGCTGTTGCGTCCGAACGTAGAATAGATGCCATTCGATTTTGTCGAGTTATTAAAGTTGAATATAAAAAAAATAAATATGGCTTGGAAAACAATGAATGTATTCTGTTAATTGGGTGAAAACTCAAAACGTCAGAGATGCCAATGTTCTAGTAAATAAATATTCATGTTGTGTTACATGTCACGGTTTTCAAAATCTCTTCCACCTCTCGAGATAAAAGAGAATAATTGAGTCATGGAAACGACTTAGTTTCACTGTACATATCATTTATTGTGTGAATACCAATATCAAATTTCAATTGTTTTCTTTCAGTGTGTCAGGTATCGCCCAGTGTTTAGAATAAGAAAATATGATATATACTTGTTTTGTTGGAAACCTTTAATATACATCATATGATACTATATTTGGGGCTAGAACTGTTTATGAGTATTTCAGATGGAGACAAGGAGGTTATGTCAAGAGGAGCCGATAAAGTTAAACCAGAAGGATGAGATCAAGTCAGCTTGCTAGATGATGGTTCAGTCACGGTTGTTTGAGAGTGGTCAAGAAAATCGAAAATAAAATGCACAAAGAGAAATTGCTGTATGGTATGTAACAAAACAGGACCAGATAAATGCTCAAATGCTACAACACAGTAGTAGGGGATAACTTACTGAGGTTAGGAACCAATGGGGATGGGAGTTTATAAGAAGAAAATAGGATAAGAAAATAGGGAAAAAAGAGTGAAAGTAACAGCATTAAGTTGCATATTTTGAGAGTTGGGTGGATCTAAAAGTACAAGGGTAAATTTTCCCAAAACAATATTCAATAAGTAAGTTAATAACTGTTGAAAAGTCAATGGCAATGTGCAATCTTAGAGTCAAGAATGCTCACAACAAAAGAATGGAAGATTCATTCCTAAACAGGAGTGCAAGTGCTCGTACGTATATACCCCAAAGTAAGAAGAGACATCCTCCATCGCAGAAAAGTTGGAATTCTTAGAAGCCAGGATTGTAGACATAACATTGTAATGGAGAAGACGAATGAGAAGAACAAAAATGTTAAGAAGAGTTATAATGCATAAATACTGACGTATACACAGTCTTTATTTTATCTCGCAACCCATGTCTGGGAGCTCGTAGTGTTGTTGTGGCAATTCGGCAACCACATGAATTACCTTTGCCATCCCTTTCACTTTTAGCAACTCTCTAGCAGTTGATTGTCGTCAGGCAGATATTAGAGAGGCTCAATGAGACTATTTGAATTGGAAGAAAGAGAAAGCACTTTATTTGTAGTATTTTCTTGTTTGAATCAATCTCGTATGAACTCGCGTTTAAGAGATTAGATTCGCCAAAAGGTCATTTTTAGAAACAAGAATATTTTTATTAATTTTTTATCAATTATTTACTTACAAAACTTTTACTTTACATTACTTTATAATTATTTTACTATTTATTAAATTTTTAAATACTTGTATTAGTTTCGATATTTTTCTTATTCTTATTCATTTATTCATTTTCTTATTGTATTTGTTTAATTTCCAGCTTTCAAGCCTTGGAGCAAAATATACTCTGGGATTGATTGTAGCCTATTATTATTATTATTATTATTATTATTATTATTATAAATACTGAAGAGTTGTCATGATGTCTCACAAGATATTCTTCTGATTTTTCTCAGTTATCTTTCATTAATTAATTACTTTTACATCTCGTTAATAAATCGAAGAATCAGTCAATTCTTACCTCCACATTTCCAACATCGGTTCTATGTCTAAAATAAGTGGACAGAATCCAGAAACACGTTTTGTTTGCCCGCTCTTGAAGCCCAGACCACGCCAACCCAGACAACCCACCCCACACCACGCTGCCCTAGCTCAGCCCGAAAGGGCTCCGGCCTATGAGCCTCGTGCATGGCCATCATGAATGTTAAATGGGAAAAACGCAGACATATGAAAGTCGCTGCAGTTTACGAAATTAAGCTGCTCACCTTCTCTGCCGTCGTGACGTATCAACAAGCCGTTTGTACGAATTCTTATCGTTCATGACCTTTTCCGTATTGAAGTACAATTTTTCCACGATATCACCATATGAGTACATTTTAATATTACCGAGACTGACTATTGCTTAACTTACGAGCTTACTGAGATGCTGAATACTGAGACAATACATCACATGTAATACAAACAATTATATCATTCGATAGTACACTAAAATTGATGTTACTGGCAATTGAAAAGATGAAATCCTCTAGGAACTCCACACTCAAAAGTCCTCAAATACGCAGTGCATCAAATTCCCCATATGCTCCCACCGCCCTCACATGCAGAGCGGCGCGTGGCCTCACCAGTGCGGTGCCCGTTGCTTCGGACAATGGCGCTCTTGTTAACAACATTTATCAACGGCCGCCTCCGCGCCGCTCGCGCCGCAGGCTGCCTCCGCGCGATGAGATTTACGAGTCGGCCGCGAGCGCATTCGTAACGAGCGGAGCAGAGCGGAGCGGAGGGGCTCCGCTTCATATCGCGCGCGCTGTCGCCCCCGCGGGCCTTTGCGGCGCGAAACACCGGGCCAGGGCGACATGCGCTACAATACGCGCTGTGTAGGCGGACGTAATGACTAATAGATTCAAGATAGCCTGCGCTTCATATCGCGCGCGCTTTGCAATAACCAGAAGTCACCATAATAAGTACCATGTCAATACTCTCATCGACAATCGAAATACAAGACTAGATGAGATAGAAGATTTGAATAAAATGTTAGATCGCGAATTCTACAAAAAATACAATCTCATCAAACATCTAAATTGAATATAGCATAATAGAAAATACAAATCAGTATTCTAGAACGTCAATTGTCGAACTGTACTATGTTCTGATAAGAGTGTAGAGGTCCTGAATAATGAAGATCTTGTCGTACTTGCTGAGCCTAATGGCCTAGCCACAATACATCTGTGCGGATTTCCGTGAGAGTCATGTCAAAAAATAAATAAAAATAATAAAATTGTCTTTATTTGGACAGTTAACTTTCTAACATTAAATATTTAATTTTAAAATTGCAGTTGAGACGTTCAGATGTAATTAATATAAACTGACATGTCGCAAAAGAAGAAAAAAATCAATTTGTGACTACCATCTACATCAATTTATCTGTATGAGCCAAATGAATTGATTGTCATTTTTTGTTTATTCTTGAATTTTGCAAAATGAAAAGACATGATGTAAGGAACATTCTTAAAAAATGAGATAAAAGGAGCTCCACTTATTCCACTTAGAATCAATACTTCAAAATTCGCCCCAAATGTCAGTTGTCATTACCCGACAGCCTCAACTGTGAACAATAAACAAAAAAAGGGGGAGTTATTTTACATTTACGTTTACGTCTGGGATGCAGTACTAGGGACCATCCCGGCATACGCCTTAAGCGATTGAGTAAATCCAGAAAAAACCTCAATCAGGATGGCGGATAAGGCCGAAATATTGTGAGGAAGAAATATCAGGCGAGAGTGAAAAACAAAAGAAAAGGGGAAGAGAAGAAAATGGAGGTGGAGAAGAGGAGATAATAAAGAAATGATAATGAAAAGGATACGGAAATACTTAGGTAGTAGAAAAAGGTGTAATGCCGCAGCAGAAAAAATATAGTAATGTTGCATGCTTTTTTTCAACAGAATGCCTCTGAACTGAAAAAAGGATTGTCACTGTACCTATATGTGATAACTTCATTGTGATATTTGTCAGAATCCACTTGTGAGTTCTTCATGCTGAAACATTGGTTTAATCGTAATGTCTGTCATGTGTCCGTCCGATTCTCTGTCTATTCGTGTGTGTCTTTGAACAACGCTATGGGTTTTCAGCAAAATTGAATTTCCTCGATTGATCTAACTGATATCACCACGGTGATGAGGTGCACCTCTTGAATGATGATATCACCATGGTGATGAGGTGCACCCCATGAGAGGTGCATCTCTTGAATTTGAAAAAGATATTTTTGTGTTTTTGAGTATACTTTATATGAAGCTCTAACGACATTTTAATTATTTTTCAAGTAAAGACTCAAAATGTTTTTTAAAAAAAAAGTTTTTTTTTTTTTTATTTTGTTAATTTAATAACTTTACATTTTTACTTTCTCGCACTTACGAGAAGAAGAAAAGAAAGTAAGAAGTAAATAAGTAAAAACAAGAAAAAGTATAGTAATCATGCGTCGGAAAATGGAAGTTTCCACACAAAAACAATTGCCTGGCCCTGGTAACGAAAAAGTGGATTAATCCAGTTGCTAACTACAGAAAAAGAATCCTCTAAGAGGTGGAACACGCGAGAATCCATGTTGTGCGCGTCCTTCATACCAAAAGTGATTGACCGCAAAACGTCTGTCTGTCCATCCCTCGGTCTGTGCACAACACTAGCGCATAAAACATTCAGTCTATTTTCTCCAAAATTGATATCCTCCAATCGTAATTTGCGTTTGTATTTACCCATTTTTTCTCAAAAACGCTCCAATTTTTTCTTTAAACTTTCTCCATTTCTTTAACAGAAAAAAATGGGCAAGTCCCATTTTGGGTATTGTAATTTTTTTTTCGAAAATAAAAAAAATGTCCAAACTACAAATTTGAAGATAGAGATTCTTTCCTCAGGCAAGGTCTGTTGTACAAAATTAGCTATATAAAGGTCATGTACAATGTTTTGAAAAAACAAGCTGATTTTGCGTTACTTCTGCATGAAATTAATGAAATATATACAGGTTTCTCACCAACTACGGCCACGAGAAAAATTGAGTGAATGTTACAAAAATAATGAATTTAATTTTAATTATAATTTACTATTGAAAGTGCCGATATTAATTCTATTTTACTGTTCTAAATAAACAGAAACACAGTTGACTTGTTCTTCCTACCTCTAGTGCAATAAAAAAAGTTAATAATTTTATTATTCTTTATTATTATTTTTGTATTATTATTTTCTTCTTCTTCTTCTTCTGCTTCATGGATTTAGGCCTTAAGGCCTGTTTCCACATCAAGAGAGTGAGTCTCTCCATCTTGTTAAGGGGCGGCCAACATTTCTTCTTCCTTTAGGATTATAGTGTACATTATTTGGAAGGGGCGGTCAACATTGGATTCTGTCCATCAGATTGAATATATTCAGTTCGGTTCTGATGTCATGATTATATTGTTATCCAAGATATTGTAACCTGCTACTGAACGTAAGAATTTCATTTCGCGCTTTCTATTTTTCTTCTGTCTGTTCTATTTATTGTCCAGTTTTCGCATGCATAAGTTAGCATGGTACTGCCATTGCTTTGTAGAATTTGAGCTGGTGGTTTTTAAAGTCTTGTTTTTAATGTTCTTCTTATTGTCCCACACATGTTATAGAATCTATTTATTTCCGACTTATGTCATTTTTCTGGCAGTAAGACACATTGAAGCCTAAATAGGTAAAATTATTGGTCTGTTCTATGGATTCATTATTAATCACAATTTTACATCTCATATGGTTTGTTCCTTCAAAGCCCATTGATTTTGTTTTCTAGTGGAGATTTGCATATTGTATTTGGTTGCCTGTTCATTTAGTTTGTGAGCTGCAATTTGTAATTCATCTCTGAGCTACTAAAATAACTTGGTCGTCTGCAAACAATATGGTATTTAGAGATTTGTCATTTATTTTAAAAATGTGTTTTCAATTGCCCTTTGCATTGCCGGACAATCTCGTCTATATATATACTAAATAGAGCTACGAAAGTGGCACTTTGTTTGACTCCTTGATTTATTTCTACAAATTTATTACTCTTGAGATCCTTTATCAATGCATATTTTAGTGTCGAAGTAGAGGCTTTGTATTGCTCTTATTAGGTGGGCTGGGAATCCTTTTTATGCTTTATCTCCCAGAGTTTCTTTCTGGACACTTTGTCGAAGGCTTTTACATAGTCTATAAATAGTATATATGTCGGTAAGTTAAATTCTCGTCTCTTCTGTATTAGCTGTTCCACTACAAATATGCAGTCGGAACATGAGCGACCTTTCCTAAAACCGCACTGTTCCTCTAATAACATATGCTCATTAATTATATTCAATCTCCGAGTTATTATCTTAGCATATATCTTATAGGCTGTGTTGAGAAGACTTATTCCTCTATAGTTTTGCAATCCTGTCGCACCTTTCTTGAAGATGGCATATAATTCCTTTCTCCAATCTTCGGAATGGTATATCTCTCCAACACATATTAATTATTTCGAGGAATCTCCTCCTTATTTCATTCGGTCATACTTTAGTAGTTCAGCATTCATGCAGTCAGTTCCTGGTGACTTCTATTATTGAACGTTTTAAGTATGTTGTTCAGTTCGTCGAGTTCAATGGGGTCCGCTTCTATTATTGTTTCCGATAAGGGTTTTCAGGAGTCTCTGTATTTGTCCACAGCAACTGATAGTATGTGCTTCATTCTTTTTCGGAGATGTTGTTAATTTTAGTGTATCTCTTTCTGTCGAATTTAGATACTTCATTATTTTATAGGCAGTGTCTTGTGATCCATGACAGTCGTGTTCAATCTCGCTTATATACCTATCCCAACTTTCCGCTTCATCTTCTAATTTCTCTCTTAGCAATCGCACTTTTATTTTTATATGCATTTTGTCTTCTACAGAATGTGATTGAGATACGCAGGTAGCCTTTTTCTTTGATCAATAATTTCCCGTATTTTTCGTTCCAATTTTGAACACCCTTCTTATTCTTTGCTTTTGGTCTTTTACCTAAGACTTCTTCTGCTACTTGTAATATTAGCTCTTTAAAATCTTGCCATTCAACATTCACATCTGTACTAATTGCTCTTTGATCTAGATAAGTTACCAATCGTGAGCAGTATAATCTTCTTATACTCTCTTGTTGTATGCAAGTATACTTTAAAATTGGTTTTATTTTGCGTAACGCTCGTTTTTTTTCTGTGAATCCATTTCTTAGGGATTTTAAGTTTACAAAGAACTAAGAAGTGATCTGTACTGACGTCACACTCGTGTATCATTCACGTACGGGGAAAGTTTCTTGTTGGATAGGATGTAGTCGATTATTGATCTCGTGCCTCTTGCTGACCATGTGTATTTATGTATATTTTTTATGGCGGAAGAGGTATTAGTTATTTTAAACTCATTAAACTAACAAAATTTCTCAGGGCTATTTTTATTTCTCAGTATTATTATTTTTAGGGAACATAATTTTAGAATGCTTAGAAAAATTCGTGCCTACCAAGAAACTACGGTGCAATTCTGGATCCGGTCTATTTCAACAAAGAAGTGAGGCGACTGAAAGGAAGGTTAGGAAAGCGTATAGTAACGCAATGTAAACAAAGAACACAAAATATTTTCTACAATTATCTAAAGACTTACTAGAATTAAAGTTACATACCCAAGAAAATTACCTAAAATCTATTCTAAACGATCGATTGAACTGTTGGCAAAATTTCTTCAAGTATGTAAGACATAAGAAAGGGAACAAAGAAAATATTCCAGCGATCTGCGGAGCTGACGGTTCGTTAATTACAAATGACAGTGAAAAGTCGGCTTGTTTAAATAGGCATTACGCGTCGGTTTTCAAGCCGAAGGATCAGATTTCAGTAAATAATCAACACCCGTTATAGAAACCTTTAGAGTCGATGCAGGAATTATTAGAAAAAGGATCGCAAAAATTAGAAAAATAAAACTGTAGGTCCTGACGGAATACCAGGAGAATATTGAAATTGGGAGGGGAAGCCATGATTCCTTACCTTGCTAGGTTAATGGATGTCACTGTAAATACATACGATTCCTCAAAATTGGAAAGAGGCAATTGTAGTGCTGATTCACAAGGGAGGAGACAAAAGGATTGTTAATAATTACAGGCCTATAAGTTTGACATCAGTTGTATGCAAGCAGATGGAACACATGATTGCGGAATATATTAGACGAGTCTGGGAAAAAACCGACTGGCTTTTTCAAAATCAACATGGTTTTCGTCCTAGCTATTCGTGCGACAGCCAGACTATTTCTTTATGTCAGGACATAGCAGATTCATTAGACGAAGGGAGTAGGGTAGATTCAGTAATATTAGACTTTTCTAAAGCATTTGATCTGGTTCCACATGTCCTTTTAATTGAAAAACTGTCAAAACTGGATTAGATCATCGAATAATCTTGTGGATAAAAGAATTTTTACGGGCCGAACTCACAGTCAGAATAGGTGACAAACACTCATCGAAAGCCGATGTAACCTCTGGGTCCCAGGGAGTGTGTTAGCCATTGCTATTCTTAGCGTTTATTAATGATATTGCAACTGGAATAAAATCGAAAGTTAGACTTTCGCTGATGATTGCATATATATAGGAGTATTGGCGCATCTTCGGATGAAAATGTTTTTACAGAACGATCTTAACTGTTTGGAACTGGGCGTCAGAAATAAGATGGAATTAAATCCGGAAAAGAGTAAATCATTTGTTTACCCAAAACTCGCTCGAATGTACACTGAATTACGTTAGGAACTAAGGATATACCGCGTGTAAAAACTGTAAGTACTTGGGTTGTCCTGCGTAGCGACTTGGGTTGTCGGGTCATATTAACAATACGGTCAAAAATCATGGAGGGCGCTGCACTTGTAATGCGCATTCTAAAAAACAGTAGTTCGAATGCCCGATCCTTGGCATATACTTCACTTGTTCGTCCTATTTTAGAGTACGGAGCGGCCTGCTGGGACCCGTACAGAAAAGGGCAAATCGAGGCGTTAGATAAAATTCAAAAACGGGCCGGAAAGTTTGTAAATCATGGACGCGTTGATGGACGAGATGAATGGGAACCCTTATCTAAGAGACGGAACGGGCGCGTTTATGCGTAATGTACAAGACATACAAAGGGGACTCAGCATGTGCAGACATCAGTAAAAGATTACAGAAATCTGATTATAAAAGTAGAGGAGACCATCCCTGGAAAATACGATGTAGAAAGCAAAGAACTGATGTAGGCAAGTTCTCCTTTGTGAATCGTACTATAGTAGATTGGAACAAACTACCTGCAAAAGGACTAGAGACTCTTCCTTCTAATGTAGTGAAATTTAAAAATATACTTAATTCTATGTAGGTCATCATTAATAGCACTGGGACTTTTATCATCATTATTATTATTATTATTATTATTATTATTATTATTATTATTATTATTATTAGTTTCATTATTATAATCGTTAGTATTATTAATAATATAGTCATGTCTTATTCAGTGAAGTGAAGTGAAGTGTAGTGGTGGGGCACGGAGGAGGAGGGGAGGTAGTGCAGCGCAGTGAAATGAAGTGAAGTGAAGTGAAGTGGAGTGAAGTGTTAGAAAAGCTATAAGTCAACATATAGATAACTCAAAATTAATTATAACTAGGATATTAATCTCTAAATCTAATTGTAATTATATTTGTAAATATTCGTAATAGTTTTGTAATTGTATATCTAATTGTAATAATGTTTGCCACCGAGCATTAGCTCAAAGCGAACTTTAATAAATCTATCTAATTATTTTATTATTGATTGATTGATTTTTCGTGTTTCCAGGCGATACTTATTTCGTCATTTTCCCGTAAGTGTAGTGCATGTTTTCTCTTGGGGGATGGCGGCGATCTTCCCCCGAAGGATGGCGAGATCTGGCGCCGACCTACCGTCGGCTAGGGGGGTTTCCCCCTAACCGAGACAAGCTCAAGGCTCCCGACCGGTCTCCCGGTTGTTTTATTATTAATTTTAATTCCTATTATTTGATTATTTATTCCTATTAAGAATTAAAATTAAATAATAAAAAAATACAAAAATGTTTAATGCAAGTCTTCTTGTCGGATGGTATTTCGGGCTTCAGTCACTAAACACCCCAGACAACGATGTTGGGAACATTACCCGAACGCTCTCAGTAAACGTAGTTCTGAAGAGTGCATTCTTTTTGGGTATTATCAGGCGATATTTGAAAGAAAATTTATACATTTGTAAGCTCCTATTCTAGAGCGTACTGTTACATTCTTGAAGAATTGCGTTAGAATGTAAAATTTGTAGTTGATATTTTCTTATAGGTGTTAGCACTATCGTATGTGCTACACATAAAATTATCTTATCAAACGCTAATTTCCTTCCAAGTGATCCAAGCCCTTCATGGGCTATCTAAAAGGGCGACATCGTGGCAATACAATATCTAGCGACCCCTATAATCATCGCCTGGGTACTGTGCACCTCATTGGCGTCACATTTAGCCGTCATCGAGTTTGAATGTGGCTGAGACCGAGGTGATATGCGAGGGGACCTCTAGATTTCAATGGCAAATATATGTTTTTGGAGAAATTTCTTATAATATTTTGAACGAATCCCCAAACTAATCATCAGTTCCCATCAGGAAACAGAGACGCATCGAAGGACACATCATTTGTCTTATTGATTGACGAGAAGAGGTCTAACTGGTGAGTGACGTATGGACGGATTGACTGACGCAGGATACTTGAACCTTTCAGATTTAATTCATTATTTATTACTTATGCATTTCATTTTTTCAAAGGATGGAATTAAATTGAAATAAGTGATGATTTCTAGCAGCGCAAATTTTCTTTTTGTCTATATCACTTATTTCGAAAACGAGCATTAACTCGTACAAAGCTATGGAGTTTCCGGCCCTTTGAGAGGTGTTTGTTTCGACAGGTACTCAGAAGCTTCGGAAAATACAGAAACATCTGTATTACTAATTAACAAAGTGCACACATATTGAAAGAAAACAATGCTGCATCCGGAGATGTGAGAGTTGTCTGCGGTTTGTCAGGTACACAGTAAGTCGGAAAAAGCACAAATACATCAAACTTACAAATTTCCAATGTGCGCAGAAATTGAAAGAAAACAACGTTGCTGCTCATGTGACAGTTGTTATGGTTTCGTCAGATACCAGGAACTCGGGAACGAGAGCACTTCTCAATTCTCGTACTCGGTGAGACAATGCTTAAGGCATGTGACATCATTGAACAGTAAGGCACCCAGAAAGGGGGCTGCTGCTATTAAATTTGTGCTACGCACGTGTTGCGTTAGAGAACATAATTTTTTTTATGAACACTGTTTTTGTTTAATATATTGGAATGTAATAGGAGAGTATTTTAGTTTTTGATTTTGAGAAGTGGTCGTACTATATTTTTGAAAATCATTTTACTCGGTTTTGTTCATCGGCTTTTATTGGTGCACGTCATTAGTCATAGGAAATCGAACCTGGTTTCGATCAAGTTAAGTACTGTCTCAACAGCTTCGAGTTATGCAAATGTGACAATATCTTTGAATCAGAAATGAACAGTTGCACCTTGATGTTGATATAGTTAATAGTTGGAAACTAAAAAATGATCTGCAAAATTGTTTTATCTCCAATATCTAAGATATCTATACAATATTGTATAAAGTTCGAACCCAAATTCATAAATACAGAGAGCTTTAAATAAAATGTTTTGTATACGTTAACTTCTTACTTTTAATATTGCAGTTGGAAAATTATATCTCAAGAAAAAACGTGTCTAATGTTTGTTCCGATCTAAGCACAAAATGTTAATATTAATATTCTGTCGTACTTATAAACACTGACAAGTGTACTATAAAATCTAATTTTTAACACTTTCGGAGTTTATTTTCGGAGAAAATTTTCTATTTTATGCTTTCTTTCCCCAAACGTTCTTTAATATATTATTCTACAAGAATGAGAATGTAATGTTCCGTTATGTCAATCGTAAAATATATTTTTTTATTCCAGTGACACCAGTAAGTCTGTTATGTTAATATGGTCCGCATGTAACGTTCTTGCTAAATAAAAAAACATGTGTACCTCCTCACTATTTGAATATTCGCACGTGGGCAGTCACGATGTGGTTCAGAGGTAAACAACGAGGTGACAAAGAATGGTATAGTGGACATTAGGTTGTGCGAGGTTTATTTTTGAACAGTAAATACAACTGGTTAAAAATGACCTTGTTTTCATGGACAGTGTTCACAAGTGCTGCTCGTGATTTATCGAATGGCACCGTTATTATAGTTGTTTTTGTGTGGTATTACGGTGCTTCCTTATCTTACCACTAAAATGTCTGTTTCTACTAACAGTAGTTTCACATAAAATTCCTTAAGAGAATTGTGGTTCTATCTAAGGAACATTAACATCTCTCAAAAAAATAAAAACACAACAGTCAGGCACACTTTCAGCTCAGCACTCGTTCTGAATGTTCACTTAATGCAAATTCAAAAATATATTATGTTACAAACAAACCGTAATCTTATTTAAATATTATGTGTATTTTCCACTGGCATACATTTCGCAAACTGACGTAAAGCATTTTTACTCTTCAAGAAACCTGGCACAAGTGTCCAAACAAAAAAGCAAACGAAAACGTACGCAGTCAGTTATCGTTTCTCGTTCCACAAACACCAGGTGCACGGTACGATATAATATAAATCAGGAATGTATCTCTGCACTTGAAATATCGATAACGCTGGCTTCTCGGTCGAAGTCAATTGAAACTTGGCTGTTCGAGAGACGCCGCGACCTAGGCATAATTGGCGTTTCAGTCGTTACAGGCCATCCTAGGCAACTATGTCTTGGACGCATCAAAATTCATTTCCTCCTGAGGTAAGTTGCAATATGACCGCCGAAACGTTGGGAATTATGCCTAGTAGGTAGATTGCCTAGTAGGATCATTAACACCACTTAACGTCCGTGGAACATCCAAGATTTTATTTTTTACCTAATTTAAATGATTCAGATTTATTTAGTAATTAACTTACTATAACTGTTAACTTGACTGGATTTGTCTTTTCATAATTCCCTCCATAAGAGACCATGTAGCATCATTCAACTGTTTTCATATTTCCGACGTAACCACGTTCCTCTCGATCCAGGTAAGTTATGCACATATATATATATATATATATATATATATATATATATATAATATATATATATATATATATATATATATACACAGAGAGAGAGGGAGAGAGGGAGAGAGGGAGAGAGAGAGAGAGAGAGAGAGAGAGAGAGAGAGACAGAGAGAGAGAGAGAGCATTTCTTTAAATTGCTTTGGGCATTAATCCCGGTGGCAAGTTCTTTACACTTACTATACATCTAATACCATAATATAATGAATACTGAAAATACATACAATTCAATACACAGAACAAAATTACTCCATTTAGTGTATGACTACTAAATGCAGCGACCCTTCACTGTCTAATGATCCTATCGTTTACAATATTATTAGAATTTAATCTTAACTAGAACTTAATTATAATTTAATCTTAAATACAGCGAGCTCCGTACCCAAAGGCAAAAACGTATGAATAAAAATGTTTTATTTTATGTAACTTTTCTCTTCAACGTGTGTGAAAGTTTTAAAATTGAAGAGATTTAAAAATTTCGTTCTCATTCAATACAAAAAAGTTTAATAAAATGTGCAGTGGTCTTTGAAAAAACCATGTTGATGGATTCTTGAAAAATTAACATAATTTAATGAAAAATTGGGGGCAAAAATAACTAGCATTTTGAGGAAATGTACATGAAATGATTAAGAGATTTTTTGCAAATTTTTTGCATTAAAAAAAACATCCCTAATTTCAGTAACATGAAAAGTAGACGTTCTAGAGCTATTTTTAAGAACATTTGTAAAGCGCAGAATGAGCCTCGTATAAAGTATCTCTAAAAATAAAACATGTTTTTAGTGTAGGTTAGCTTTTCGATTTGGTCTCACCGTCTTCCCAGCTGCTATCCATCGGGGCCTAAAATATATTTTTCTCATTTTCTCAATATATCAGGTCCATTAGGGTAGACTTGAAATTGATTTAAATAATATTATCGAAAAATAAAACATGGCTCTATAAACAAATTTTTATCGAAAAATCTGACCACGTTCTCGAGAAAATGTGCTATGAGCGTTTTTAAAAATGCTCAATTTTTGAGCTCTTTTTTTACAGAAATCTTTTGAATTTTCGAGAATCATTTTAGGAAATTATTTAAAGCACGTATACCCTTAATGTAAATATTAACGACACGAGAAAGAAAAAAGTGTGTATTGTTTGATAAAGCAAATGACTACATCAAATAAGTTTATATCATTATATTCAGTGCAATTAGCACTATTCCTACAAAACGTAGAAAAAAGATGGAACTGTTTTTCAGAAAATTTTGTTTTAAAAATTGTAATTTCCCCAAAATTATACATAAATTACTCTTATTTGGAAGAAATTGTAGACGACAACATTTGAAGTTCGAATTTTGAAGAACAGATTTCGTTAAGAAAGAAAATTATATCTTTAATTTTGTAGTTGTTGAAAGGCGCATCAAATTTTTAAACTTTTTTAATTTTGGGAAATTCAGAGTAATCGGATGTGTGTCATTTTTATAATCGTACTTTGATTTATTTGATAGAAAAATAACGAAACATTTGGAACCGTTTTTGAGAAAATGTTGAAAACTTCCATGGGAATACATGCAAAGTACCTCGTAAAAATAAAATATCCTTTTCAAATTGAAGGGCCACCACATCTTCCAGATAGGATGGGAAATATAAATATTCCTCGGTACGTTTTAATCGCTAGCTTTGATCATAGACAGCGTGACTCGCAGACATTTGGCAAAAGCAATTTTTGGAGATCAACGACCCACAGAACATGGATTATGTCTACACAACGTGTTAAATGAAGTAATTTACGATATGTAGGAATAAGAATTATTCACTTTCTTGGTATCGGATACCTACAATACGGACTTTTTAGGTAAAAAGACTACGTTTTTTGCTGCAGCATATCATAATTTCCTCTATTATGCCAGAAAGAAAAAATATACCCAACAAATTATTTGTCTTTGATCAATAATTGTATAACCTTCTTTTGAGATTAACTAAAAAAATACAATGTCACAGTGAGGTGGCGCATTCCCCACTCCCTTTGTTCGTATTAGGAATGTGTAGCCGGCCTGGATAGCCGAGATCGCTAAGGCTGAGGTCCATAGTTGCTTTGGGTCGCGGGTTCGAATCCCGCCTCGAGTATGGATGTTTGTGTTGTCCTTACGTGTTCTCTCTAAAGTGTCCGCTACCGTTTAGAACTCACAGTGGTCGCTATATGCCCGAGATGTCGAGGATCGACAAAAAAAAGTGCACAACAGCGCCTAAATCAAGTAGACGCAAATGCAATCCTCAAAACGCTGCCCGATTAACGGCCTAAGTCTATGACACAACTGCCTATGTCTTGGCACTGCAATCCGACGAACTAGGAAACTGTTCCTACTTGGATTTCTAAGACTGGTTTCCGAGTTTAAGAAGCGCGACCTACGTTACTCTCAGATAATAAACAAAAGGACACTTCTGGTGCCTTCTAGAATTTTTTTTATTTAGTTCTGAAACCATCCATTCCGTTGATTGATTGATTTTTTCGTGTTTCCGGGCGCGTCAACTGCTTTGGCCATTAGTCCCGTAGTGTAGTGCATGTTTTTTCGCGGGAGATGGCGGTGATCTTCCCCCGCTAGATGGCGAGATCCGGCGTCGACCTATCATCTGCTAGTGGAGTTCCCCCTAACCAGGACTCTCCCACCAGCAGGGCACCGCTCCAGCCGGGACAAGCTCTAAGCTCCCGACCGATCTCTCGGAATATATGGTAGTGTAGTGCATGTTAGTGTAAGTGTGTGTGTAAGGGGAGAGGAGGGGACAAGGAAGAGGAAGGACAGATCGCGCGCGGTCCGTGGCCTGTTCGGTAGGGTACTGCTCCGGCATTCGCCTGGTGTTGATCGAAGAAACCACGGAAAACTATCGACCAGAATCAGCCGGATCAGAATCAGAATCAGCCGAATCAGCCGGCCGCAAGAATTCTCCTCCAGACAGCGACTGAACTACCCATTCCGTGCTAAGAGTAGTCCTAAATGGGCAGAATCTCGAATTCTAAGTGAAATGAAACTTTATAGTTAACTGAAGTAAAATATTTTATATTTCATCGAAATAAATACTTTTTTATACATACACATGCGGATGCTCTTACTGATGTGCATTATTTTATATCAATTTTTAGCAATATTGACAGCTGTAAACAATTGTGATGCAGTGGTACATTAGGCAGTGCATTGATAGATTAGGCAATGAAGATTATAACTTTTAATTATAAGGCAAGGAAGGAAAAGTAAGAATTCTTTCAGTTAGCCTTGAAAGAAAAGGTTAATGAACCAATGGTATTTTGGCGGATTATTCTAGCTCATTTATAGCATGCTCTTAAAATTTCGAACCAGGAGAGGAAATTGCAGAAGTCAATCGCTGCACATAACCTTACTTGTCACCTAGTCATCTCCAACATTAGCCGTGAAGATAAAGATTGTCTCTTAATATTGGCGCCGTTTTGTTTCCTTTCGCGCACTCTCGCCCCGAAAAAAATTGTCTGTCCTCACACTCATTAACGAGTGCATCCCTTTGATGACAAGATATCAGACGTGAGACAGTCAAGAATTCAGCCACTATCGGACTGTCAGCCCGATCACGAGCTGCCTCGTGTAAAGGTGGCAGTACACGAACAAGCACAGCACCAATGCCTGACTTACACCAATTGTAAATCTGTTACCATCTATGCTTCATTGCTCCCACAGTGAAGGAGAGGGCGGGAACAAAAGATTTACAACCGTTGCGGGCCAGTCACGCATGCCCCTTGCACGTGTATACCTTACACCTGCGACACCTTAAGTGGCGCTTAAGAAACGCTTTGTATTTGGACCATTTTGAACCACTGTGCAGTGATGGTCACAGCAGCGGCGTTGGCCCCGCTCTATTTACGAGGGCCGCGTCACATTGTCCGCGCTATTTGCTGCCGCTAGAACACGGGCGCGGTGCGGAGGCACGAAGTGTGCGCTACATCATGGTCGGGGTAACACTGGACGCCCCACATGAGAAAGGTTGCTGCTGCAGAGAAGAGCAGAACACGGAAAGGGACTCTGAGGAATAACGCAGTTTTGAAAAGCAATTTTTACTTGCTCGCTACCGCTACAACGGTAGAGAGAAAGTTATTTAAAACTGGGCAAAAAATTGCGATTTTTTTCTCTTGATGCTGGAAACGGGACAAAAATTATGGTGGTAACATTTAATGAAAATTCGGAGGTAAACTGAAACTGTTTGAATTGCCCATCAAAAGTCTAAATTGTAAAGATTTATTTTAAAACTAAATCAATACGTTTTTTAGGTATGTAAATAGGAATTTGCGACTTGTCTTCCTTGTCTTTCTATTAACTCAGAGATAACAAGTCGTCACTGAAAAATAGGACGAAATATAAAATAAGAAATCAAATTACACGTTCAAAAATATTGCAGAAGGAACATTCAGCAAGGATTTTCCCTTCTAATTTCTTTCTTCTCATTTTTTTTCATTTTTCAAAACATTTCAGGAATCAGTTTAAAATTTGTCATCGGCTTCGTTCCTCAGGGTATGAACTGGTGTCAATGCAGTGTCTTGACCGGGAGGTTGTAGGGTTCGAGTTCCAACTCGAACTCTTGAACCCCTCCCCCCGCTCTGATCGGTAGATCTACAGGGTTTCTCCGATTAATACCAGGTGAATGCCGGGGAAGTACCCTAACACACACGCGTCGGACGCGCGTGATCTTTCCTTCCCCTTCCTTCTATCCTCGTACACATGTTTACAATTAAATGCACTACACTATCACATATATCGGGAGACCAGTATGGATCTCAAAGCTTGTTCTGACTGGGGCGATGCCGAAGGTCGAAGAAAGCTGCCATCTCCCATGATAAAATCATACACTACTCTTACGGGACTAATGACCAACGCAATTGACGCAGCCAAAAACACGAAATAATCAATCAATCAATCATTAAAATTTTAGTGGTTTAAAATCCTACTTGGAGTAATGCGTTATTAACTATACGTGATGCCTATGTTTTGGGGAGAGTTATCGTTAACCAACCTCTACAGTGAATATTTTATCTTTTCACTGCTTATTTAGCACAACAGCAACACTGCAAAACCATGTGTTGCCTAGGACTCAATTCGTGAGGCTGTTTACACTACTTGTTCTTCGCTGCGTCCACAGCGTTGGATTGTATCAACACAGTAGCATGCTACATCACCGCCCGCGTAACACTGGGTGTCGTGACGAGAAGTGCACCCCTCCCAAAAGAAGCGAAGCTTCACAGGCCGAAGAAAGAAGTGGTTTATGCTGAAGATTGTATGTATAATCTTGGAAGGAATAAATGAGGTCGTATAGAAGTTAAGTCAAGACGCAAATGCCATCTCTCCTTTTTTTCTTGTTGAAGCAGTAAAACAAACAACTCGTATAGCATTTCTTTGTTGCACAGTGTAAGTGGAAGTTGAGATGTTTGGTATGGAAATTTCAGGTGGGGTGTGAAGAGGCCATGAGTTTGCTCACTGGAAACGACTGACGTACAAGTAATAAATAAATCGTGCATTGTCGTAATGCTGGAACGTGAAAACAATTTCTAGAGTTCTGTCTTTTTCATTCGTAAAATTTAATTTGGAAAGAGGCTGCTTTGCTCATATGAAGATTTACGCTACAACTCATACACACATTGAAAGTATTATTGTATTTAAATTTATATTGACTTCTAGTGTTCAACCATTAAAAGTAACCATGTCTTCCTTGTGCTTAGGGCACCAATTTTAGTTTCCGAGAAGATGGTAACATTTCAGAAAATCTAATTTTTGCTTTCAATTGCTACTAAATCTTTGAAGACCGCGTGAATTTCATCCTTGCGTACGGCGTATGTATTTATCAATTAAATTTCAACCACTACCTATCTAACGAACACTCTCTTCCTTCTATACATTGTCGACCACCGACAATGGCACATCTAATATTGGCCCTCCCACCGTGTAACCAAAGAACACACCAGGGACTCACATAATTAATGGCACGCTCACATAGGGAGAGAATGGGGTGTATCTATTCCCTTAGACGATTTTCAGTGGGAAGAACCTCGTAATGGCTGACGTATACAGTTGCCAGACGCAGTCTGTAGATCATCGATATTACTTCCTCTTTATCACCGGCGGACAGTGTGGCCGGTGAGTTAGTGAGAGCACGGCGGCCGAGATCGGTGTGATTGTTTTCTCTGGCCGCCAGCATCTTCGATGGAGTGGCGGAACGAAGCAAAAAGGGAACTGGTGGGCTAAATGGCCCACACATTCCTTCGTCGCAGATTTATTCCCGGGGAAGTGAGCGTAAATCTCGGCGTTGAAGGTGCAAAGGAATGAGTTGTTACATGTTCGCTTCTCGCACATTAGTCTCGCATAGCGTGGTGGCCTCCATTGAACTGAAAGTACTTTGAAGAGGAAATTGTGTTGGTGTAATTACCAAAGTTTACGTATGATAGAACATTTATCACTTTCATTCTTTTGTTTTTAAAATTTTATTTCCCTGCAACTTCGTAAAAGCAATCCGTTATTTTTCCAAATTAATTGTTGTCATGTATAATTGTTTCATTTGTACGGTCTAATGTTTTAGTATTTTTATACGATATTATTTCAGATGTTTACCACACGAAAAAGTGACTTCATTGGTATAAATAAAAAAACAATGATTCTGTTGTCACGGGGTAAAAGGTCAACAATCTTAATTAGGAGAAAATAGGGATTAGATTATTGGACAATAAGCTATATTAAACCGATTAAGCATATATCCCAGTGCCTTTTTGTCGTTAAGGAGGAAGCAGAAATTCAGTCGTTTTACTAAAATAAAGTAATGATGATGATAAAGTAAAAATGATTTTGGGAGGGAGGAGGAGGCAAGTTTCGAAGGGGAAGGTACAAGTTTTAAGGAAATAATATTATTATATGGGTGGAACAAGTTTTAAAGTACAGATATTTAACTTATAGTTTCAGTACGTAACCCACTTTCGCCAAAAATTGACTTAAAAACGTTTCCCCTGATCACACAATGATTTAATTATCTGCTGTGTACGTTACTAAATAGAAGTTAAAATACGCAATCGAAAATGTTTTTACACATGTAACATCTACAGAGCACACAAGGAAACGATAACAATGCTTCATACACCTTACGTTTCAAAAGAAAACAATTTGTAACACAACTGTGAGCATTCGACTCGGAAAATGCTTTGCACTTGCTAATCCTAGAAAGCCGAACCAATGGAGTTTAATCACGAAACTCAATTCCCCGAATGCTCAGCGCCAGGGCTACTTCGGACAGCTGCATTAGGGGGCATTGTTGTTGAATTTTCCGAAAGGGGCTGAAGTCAGCGGAGAGAATGAAGAAGGCACGTTCCTTAATCCGGCAGTCAGGCGGCACGACCGAGGCAGACACGGAGGAGGGCGAGGCGAGACAGGGGTGGGGTTAGTGGGAGGTGATGGGCGAGGCTACACGGGGTGGGTAGCGCAGGGAGTTGTGGGACTTCGTGATGGTTGCGCGAGACTGGGGGAGGGGCGAGAGGAGGCGAGAAAACTGAAGCGGAGCGCGGCGAGCCGATATTTATTCGGATGAAATTACCTGGGCAAACATTTATTAGTTTCAGCTAAGTCTAATAACTCGCGTAGAATTGTTTGTGTTGAACGCCAGTGTTTTTCTGAAGGCGTTTATTGGAAGCATTTTGGTTTCCACAATTTATTCGTCTTGTGTTAAGTAATTTCCCATTGTATTCATTGCCATGTTTGGTTTTTTAAGCAGTCATGAGTCGAAACTGTAAATCCAGATCTTGCGCCAGAACTCGGCATTAAATACTCGTGGCAACGCGACGGTGCCTACCATTGTCTAGTCGACTAGGAAACGTTAATTGATTTTATTTGACGATGTTCTCGACAATTGCAGAGTTCATCTATTTGTTTTCAAAGCATTAACATTTTCAAAACTTGTTTATATTTTCATTCACACTATGGTAAAGAAAAAAATGCCAATGCCTTTAGATATATTTGGAAAGCAAATCATTCTTCAAATTACATTTTCTCTAAAATCTTCAATTGTTTGAACTCATTTTTTTGAGTTCTAAAGTAATTAACAATAAAACAATTCAAGTTTTTTGAAGTATTGAACGGGTTTATTCCAAACATAGTTAAATTAACATATTCAATAGTTATTTAATGTGTATTAAATAACTGTATGTATAAATTGGTAATGAATTTCTTTGAAATATTTACTAAACTATCCGAGTGAAATTGCATTAGAAGCGCTACTTCAACTTGTCAATATATTCAATAGTGCAACATGTTATACAATATTTTATGTCAGTCTATTGTTTCATAAAGTCGTAGGTTGCATTATTTTGTCATTTACTTTTGCTGTATCACTTGAAATCAAATACCATTTGTTCATCTTCTGCTTATAGTATTTATTTCTCGGTGAAACAGAAATTCTTTACTTCATTAAATTCATCGGAAATGATGTTCCACGCAGAGAAGAACGACACCAATGAATCCTATGTGTTTGTAACAGTTTGTAACATAATATAACGTTTTATTACGTCTGTAGTTGTTTTATCTTATTGATTGAAACTTGTTATGTTTGATATCGACTTTTCAGATACGTACTTAGCCATGATTTTGGCGAGGGAGGAGGAGGCAAGTTTCGAAGCGGGGAAGATACAAGTTTTAAGGAAATAATATTATTATATGGGTGGAACAAGTTTTAAAGAAAAAATATTAAAGTAGTTTTCAAATGTTCTTTCTTGCTTGTAAATCTGCAATTGACAAAATAACTAAAAACATATATTCTGGCTCAAACCTTAACTTACCAATAAGAGAACTTTATTTTATTAAAATTTGTTCCACCTCCTGTCTACAAACCTTGCCTTCCCCTGCCCAGCAGAAATCATGGCTAAACCTATGTTTGAAAGATTACACATAACAATTTTGATTAAATAAGAAAAAAACATTACACACGTAATAAAAAATCGCACTATGCTATTCACATAACTGTTACACATATGAAAGATTCAATGGTTTCGTTCTTGTTTCAGACACATCGTTTCAGACGAGTTCAATGAACAAGAGTTTCTGCTTCTCCTAGATATGAAAGCAGAGGTCTCTCCATATTTTCAACGAAACGCACCCGATTTCGTGCAGCTATCGCAGCGCCTGAGCCCCTGTGCTGCGGGGCTGTGGGGGCGGGGCGGGGCGGGGCGGGGCGGCTCCACCCGTTCGCCCTCTGCACTGCGCCTTCTCCGCGCCTCGGTCACGATTGCTTTCATATTCGTCGCCGACTTAACCTTCCCTGTCAAGCGCGATGAGGAACGCAATTACCGCACGCTTTACTGCTCTCCGGGAAGGCCTGCCAACCGAAGCAGTTTCCATTCTCGGAAACGGCGGCCGCCTGCTTTTGTCTGAACGTGATGGGGTCTATTGTGCATAAATTGAATGCATTCTTCGTTTCCTTCGGTCTGATGAGTTGGAACCCCGCAAATATTGCATTATTTGTTGAGAGAGGTTGCGTATTATAACCGAACTTGCTTGTGGATGTATCTTGTTGATGCTCATAAAACTTGATAAGATATTGTGTCATCGTTTTGTAGGAACTCAACAATATTTCTCAGTGTTGTTTAGATGTAGTATCAATAATACTTGTGCTAAATGACTTGTAAATATCCTCTCACAATCACTGACAATTGAGGTCGGAAAGAAACAGGGATATCCGAGTTTGTATTTCTTTTGATGCAATTACATTCATACCAACTTAATTGAAGCGTTTTTCTTCAAGATAACATCCTTCACACTATTAATAATGTCCACAATTGTACATCATTACAATTGTACACACGTAACACAATGTTTTCTGTCCAACGAAGAGGGTTGCAAAGTTCGGATTCAAGTGTTGCGAATTTTAATTCCCTATAGGCTTGACAATCTTCACCATTTGATTGAGAATGGAACGCAACGGCCAACCATTATGTATCATACAAGAGCATTCTTACCGTTTACCATAACAAAATTTCTTGCGAAAGCCAGTTATGAGGACAATTGATTGCACCCATAAAGGATTTGGAACAAGAAAAATGATTAGAACGGGAAAGAGGAAGCAGAACCGGACGAAATATCAAGTATTTTCACAGTACCAATGATTTTCAATTTAGTCACTTACGGTGGCCGATGAGTGCTTTGCTATGTACTAAGTACCTGGCAATGAGGATCACAAAGTAAATCTCATTCGAAATAAAACTAATGCATCGCAAGTAAAAGTAGTATCTTTATTATTATAAAGATGCTCTTAATCTCATGTACACGGTTAAACATCGTCTATGAAAATGTGTACAATAATAGTTCTCACAACTGTTACTGCGGTTCATATCCTAAAGATTCGGCGTCTCTCAACGCCGATTTACGGAGGTCAATTTACACATGGATACAATTTTTTTCTCGCATTCCCTTGCTTTCACAGAGTTCTCGGTTTCCGCATGTGCAATCCGTGGGAATGGAATATGTTAATGACAATGCATAATGCATGCGATTACAAGAGGATGTGCGGACAGAGATGGAGAGCGATGCAGCTGGGACCTGCAACCGGTTCCCCATTCAGCCGCAATCATCTGCAGCGGAACGGCTCGTCGCACTTGCCAGTTCTTTGCCAAGCGTAAATAACTTGTTACTCGCCAATGCTTTTCGAAAATAAATTCAAAGAACAGTAATTTATTTGCAGAATTTTTTATCAACTGATTGGATAGAAAAATTTGAATTTCACAACCGGGAATATGAGGATTTTGCAAGTTGCAGCAGAAATCACGCTGCGCTAGAGTAGTAGATTCTTTTCCACACGTTAATCATGGGTGTTTTAATTTTGTGAATCGAGTGTGGTAAACTAAGGTTAACTAATAGGTGCTTCATGTATAAATAAAGCAAGGTTTTGTATCAGTGTCCTGTACCGAGACACAAAAGTCCCGTTGGACCATGGCGAGGCACTTGGAAAAATTAACCTCTTACTATATTATTTTTCAAATTAATTGGAACAGACGGATTTATGTTCCGTATTTGGGCACAAGAGCACATGCAATTGGGTCTGCGTTCTACACTGGTGGCCATTTTATGAGCACTTGTACCCACTACCATGCATGCCCCCCTCCACGTCAGTAATCTATAGTTGTCATAACGTACAAACATTTTTTGATTCTAATATCGTAGTTGAGATATTTTGAGAGTACATTGCTCAGAGGACTCAGAGTACAAACTCATCATTGTCAAGAACAACAATTATTTTTTAAATCACTATAATTCGATTAATAGCTAGGTGATATGACTCGCAGTCGGTTTCAGCGCGAATGACCGATTTGAAATAATAAAAAATGTAATCAATTCTTTTTCGTCGTCTTTTTCCTCTGCCTCCGATATCAGTCTATTAGTTTTTATTTCAACATTCTCGATTAATCCCTTCTTCAAATTAAGTTAATACATAATTTCAGTGAATTTAATGTATAATTTCAAAATATTGCATTTTTGAATACGTAGTATTTGCAAAAAAAAAAAAAAAAAAAAAAAAAAAAAAAAAAAAAGAAGAAGAAGAAGAAGAAGCTATATTTGGGATGTGGGTTGACATTTGGTAAGTAAAATCTTAGTTCTTTTAGTTATTTCAGCTCCATCTTCATTTCCAATATTTGCTAATATGATCCACCTATCGTTTCTTAGTTTTCGAGCGGTAGTGTTCAGTAATTTATGATAACGCGATAGCGTTTGTGAAGGAGCCATTAACGTTAATCGTAATAGACTATTGGATTGGAAGATAGGAAAAAGAGAGAACAAACAGTAAATGAATCGTTCAGGAAATACATTCGGGCGGTGGATATCCGAGAGACTATGACTCAGGCGCACATTCAGTTTAACCGAGCAGAACTGAAAGGTAAGCCTTATAGTCTTTCCAATCAGAGGTAGCAGCGCTAATCGAGCGATGGAGCCAGCCAATGGAACACCGAATTAATAACCCATAACGGCCTTTCGCAGTGTTCGCACAAGGTGGCCCATTGGTGTTCACCTGCTGCCGGCGCGGTGCGGTGCGGTGCGGGGCGAGTTGCGGCGCGCAGTTGCCAGCCTTGGGCCAGGGCTGAGGCGGGGGTTCCCCGGGGGCGCGACCCCGCCACAGCGCGCGAGCAGCCGGTCGAGCAACGAGACTCTTCCCGGCTTAACCTTTGGCGCTCATTCAGTTGTCCTGGACTTCGTTACGCTGTCGGGCGAAGGTTTGATCTTAGCCTTCCGCTCACTCTTCCCCTCCCACTTCTCCATTTCTCTTCCCTTTTTTCTTTCCAAATTCTTTCTTTCCCCGTTTATTGACACCCGCTGTGGTGACACAGGGTAACAACCGATGTCACTAAACTGCCTGCGATAAGGGGGTTCTAGAATTCAAGTTCCAGATTGGTAGATTTTCGGCACTATCTAGAGAGTTACAAGGTTGAATTCAGCGGCAGTCGGGAGAAGAATTCTAGCGGTTGGCTGCAGTGATAAGCGGTTTTCCATTACTTCTACATTGCCGATGAAAATTTCCAACGATTCGGCCGTTCATCTATGACCTTCTTTTCCCCGCAAGGGGGGATTACGATGGCGTAGGTTGTCGTGGTCTGTGGTGGAGTGTCGTAGACGACCACCCGGACCCAGAGTCTCGCGGCGCCGCTCACGTCGTTAGCTTGAAAGTGAGGCAGTGAGAGCGATGCTAAGCTCCTGGTGGCCGGGCAACCGGCCACCCACCATTGGGCCTATGGCGCGTCGCCTTGGGAAGGATGGGTGAAGGATGCTTTTCGAGACTCCGGATCCCACTTTAAAGTCCGGCGGGAAACTAGTTACCTCGCGTCAGATGCTCCGAACCGGCGTTACCCATGTTGTAGCTGGCGGTAAGCATTGGGGAAATGGGTGGGGGCTCCGAGCCACTGGGCCTTAGTCGAGGTGGCTCCCAGATGGGCTCTCGGCTTCGTTGTGGCAGTGGCTCGATACTCTGGGCAAAGAACTTGTTCCCGGGGCATATGAGTGGCGCGTTGTCGAGACTCCGGACTAGCCTTGAAAGCCAGGAGCCTGAGCTAGCAGGGCGGCCTCTACCCAGGTATTGAATGGGGAGGTTGCCGTGAAGGTAAACTGGGTCCGGCTGGATCCGTCATCAGCCTGTCAGCGTTAACGCGTCGGCGGGGGGTGTGGATAAAAGCCTACAGAAACATAGGTGCCCACCCCGGGGAATTCTCCCCTTGATGAAGAGAAGCAGTGTGGAGTTGTAGATCACACGGGGTTACTACTACTACGACCTTCGTCAGGCATTTCGCCCTGAGGAAGGTGCAGTATGACGGCCGAAACGTTGGCAACTATGCTTAGGACGTGGTATCTCCTGGGCACCAAGGTTCTACCGATCGTCAATCTCTCGCCGAGTGTGACCTTCGCCCCATTACATAACTTACCTTCTTGTCCTCTTCCTCCTTATTCATCCTCACCCCGTTCGCCTTGCCATTCTTTCATTCAACCCAACTCCCGTCTCCCACTCTGCCTTCGTACAATCAGCCGGAAGAACGCGTGCGCCGGCTATTCATGAGCCAATTTGAAATTAGCGAAGTGCGCCTCCCGGTAAGGGCTGGCTGGCCACGCACAGGCGGCGCGGCGATGCGTAATTGGATGTCGCGGTGCGCCATGTTGGGGCGCGTGACGCCGCTTGCCCTCTGTACAATGAACCACGTCAATTTATGGCGGAGGCCGGCGGAAGGCATATGGGAAGTAGGGAGCTTTCCCGGTCCGAGATGCTTTGTATGGAGATCGATGTCTGGAAATTGTATGTTTTTAATTTAAATTGACATCGAGTTATCTATGAGTTTGTATATACTTAATTATTATTTATTAATGAATCCCAAGAAATCAACTTTTTAAAATGTTTAAATCGCTTTCGTGTCTGTAATACGTGTGCGTTATTCTAGCCCTCGCAAGCTGCTAATTCCGTCTGATCCCGTGCATGGCCCTTGTGTTCCTTCGTCTGCAAACTGCTGAGATTTAGCTTTAATGCTTATTAATTATCAGGAGGAAATGATATGTACTGCTTATTTCTGTTTTTTCTATGACAATCTTTGTTATATTTAAGTTTAATTTTATTCGGAAAGTTAAAGACGAATGGATAATAATATGTTGTTAAAGTATCCCTTGACCCTAGGCGAAAACAAGGCATCGTGGGTGCTCCATCGGCGATGTAGGGCCATGTAACCTGTCGAAACATAACATACAAAATTACCATTATTTTTCGCATAATTAATTTAATATTTTAACACCTTTTTATTCCGTGCTTTGGAAAATCATCCCGAGCAACTTATCCGAGCTGTTCCTCTCCTCCATATAATTTTAAATCACAGCCGAATATTCATTTTCTTTCTTGCCGTTGAAAGAACCTTAAAAAACATCCGGTTTAATAATGTTTTGGGAGGACAAATGTGTAGCCAACCCGTGACATGACTGTTAGCATACTATCCAATGGGGGTTTGTGCTTAGGTTGCACTGTTGCTCAACCCCCAGAAAATGAAAAAGATCTCCTAATATCTTAGGAATATACAGTTTCCATTTAATGACATTAAATTTTCAAGATATTGCAGCAATATGGGTGAATATGAAATCATTCTGAAACCAGTGATCGTCTAACTGGCGCTCTCTCCGGTATCTGGTGCCTCTCCAGGAATTGCACCTCACTCTAGACTGTATTACTGGATTTAAAGCATTTACACTTTGGCACTTCGATTTAACACGGAAAACATACGGCCTTTTGGTGGCGCAACCAGCCAGGTGGCACTGTCACGCTGCGTAGCGACGGAGTTAGTCTCAGAGGAATACCCATATTGTGTCTTCATCTGACTCGCTGCAACGTAGTTTTATGAATTTGATTTATTTGGTCAAAAACAGTAAAAACTGTGTACGACGTATGGGGAGAAGATTTTCGCTTGTTATTGAAAGTGCACTAGTTCAGTCATGACGATCTTCAATGCATTCTTAATAATATTTGAAGAATTTGTTTTCATGATATTAGGTTTGTTGATTCAGCGTACATTTGATAGTTCTTTGTGTAAAGGTGGCCGTTCTGGATGGAAGTCCCTTATAGTGTCTCGCGAAAGCCCGTGTGGCTGCAGCTGGCCAGCGATTTGTGACCGTTTTTGTGAATACGAATGTGTGTCAAAGATCTCTCATTATTGCAAAATATAGCATGGTAGTGAAGTTTTCGAAATATATTAATTTTATTTGTGTGAAGCGTATCGAAGCATAGTGCTTGTTGCAATGTGCTGGAGTCTACTTAAGTGCCCAGTGGAAATCAAAGCCCTAACTACGTGCGCGGGATACGTGGGCACGACGCATAAAATTATGTAAGTAGTGTTTCAATATAGACTTTTATTTAACTTTGTTTTAATTGATCTGATTTCTATTATGTATTCGTATTTTGAATTTTGGGAATTACCTTTTTGTCATTCGATGGAGGTGCAACCTCCAGCCTCTTGGAGCACCGCCACTGATACTGTCCATCATATTAGCATCACGTTCTCACATTCGTGGATTCGGGTCTCCTCACATCACTCTTTTTTATCATTTTTTGGGGGCACAAAAAGCGTCGGAAATTATGCGTTGCAGAGACTCACGGATGTTTTATTTTAACGCGGGCACCAATGACCCCAGCTTTGCCCCAACATAGATATGAATAGCGAAGCGTCAACTGACTTCAACTACTCTTAAAATATGTTGGACATTTTGCTTTGCACAGCGTCAAGGATAATTATGTTAACGCAAACTGCCTCAACTTGGAAATGCGAAGCGAAGCGCCAACTCGCCTTTATAATGAATAGTTGTGGTGTCGTTACGAACAGCATGAACAGAACTGAAATTCGTCTGCAATTAGAACCATTTCCTCCATACCGACCGGCCGGCAAACTCTTGTCGCAGAGTGGGCGCGCGAATCTCGCCAGAGCCCAAGGGTCGTTCCACTCTCGCGAACAGCTTACTGTCGACGCTCGTATCGATTCTGATGGCATGCTCAAGTGAACGTAATAGTTGCGGGCGGTCATAAAAACAGGCAGGATGCGAATAATACTTGCACGTCGGATCATGAATAAAAGGAAATAAACCGCGAAGAGTAAACATACAATGCTTCTGCAGCCATAGAAAAAACAACACAGCGTAGGTAATCAAGGAAGGGAGGTTAATGGAAACAATACTCTTCTGTGAAGTCGCCGTTTCAATTTGACCCGCAAGAAAATTATAGGTAATCAAGAACTAAGAAAAATACTACACTTAAATTTCAAAAATCAATTTTTTATTCAAGTGTTAAAATTAATTTCCAATATTCATGTTTAAGAGAATTATAGTGATTGATAAGAAATGAATTTCTCTAAAATGAAATGTGTGTAACATATATTATTATATAATTTCAGTGAAAGAGCCATAGAGAGACAAGTCAGTAATTTTGTTTTGGGATTAAGTTTATGTTACAAATATAAATAAAATAATCTAAACGCAAAGCAATGAAAAATAAAAACGTACTGACTTCAGAATTAATAATATTCAATATGTAATAGATAAATATATATTCTAACTTTATCTCTGTTCAATTATTCAACCTGCTGGCCGTCGAAATAATAAAGAAATCATAATGAACTATCGCTTCACATCAATGTTATATTTTTTTGCAAGCCAGAACATGTCGCCTGTCAGTATGTCTTACTTATAGATACTCGGCACTACAGATGTCATGGACACGCACAGCTCACTCACGGAATGACGACTGCTTCTCATATCACTAACAAAACACAAATAAATAAAAAAGCGGTAGCTACAGTGAAAGAAAGTTTACTGAGAGAAGAAACTCAACTGGGAAATCAGAGAAAATAGTAGAAATCAGTGGGTCCGGGTAAACGATAAAGACAAGAAAAAATAAAGAAAAAAGCACAGAGATTAGATAGGCATTAAAACAACCGACAGAAGAGATAATCACAGAACAAAGGTAATATAGACATACGGGAGCGGGAGCACGTATCCAAAAGAGAAGCGATTGAAAGCTGATTCAATTGACAGGTTGTGCTTACGTGTAACTTACTAGGATTAACTCCTTGACTGCGAGTGGGGCTTAACTCGCGCACCGCCCACTCTAGGCGCGCCTAGTGGGTGCAAGCGGAACCTGCTCTCTCGCGGACGCGAGCGGGGGCGGGAACGGCGGTGGGGGCGGCGGCGAAGTCAAAGGCGCACGATGGCAGAAAAATCGCAGAAGGAGGGCAAAATTGTTCTTTCCAGTTACTCAAGGTTGTTTTCTGTCTTCATTTTTTTCTTCTATTGCATGAAGAAGGCAATCCAGGATAAATGCATTTGAAAAGACGAACGGGCATAAGTAAATTCGTTTTTGGTACTCACATTTTTCAATACTTATTAATGTTAAAAAACTTATTTTTTTCTTTCTATATTTCTCAATACTTCCTAATTTATATTTGTACGAAAAAATGAATTATTTTATTTTGTTCTAAATTAGTTTAGAGCGTGAGAGAGTTTAAGAAGAGAGTTAATGAAGAAGATGTGAAGGCAGGCCACCCGTGACTCTGTTTTTAAGAAATTTACCGGTATCAGCCTGAAATTGACCGAAGAAACGCACTGAAGCGGCCAGAGTAGCCGTCATCTAGACTTCTCATGCAGGTAGTGGTACAGTTACTTCACTACGGTTGCAAACATAGCACAGTCGAGCCTCGATCCTAAGAGCTTTCCGATTCTTCCTTTGCTGTCTCATACTACATACATACCCTACGAAAGTCGGGAAATATTTTACTTATTGTAACATTACAGCAAATCTACGAATATTAGGGGAAATCTGTCCCGCCCCTCTCTCATTATATCGGCAAGCAGCGAGATGACTTGTTTTGGGGCCCCTCAATTGCTTCGGCCATTTTTCTCATAAATGTAGAGCATATTGTATCATGGGAGGTGGTGGTTTTCGTTCCTGGCTGTAATTTGACATCCGAACCAACAATTGGTCAACTTGCGAAGTTCTTCCCCTTCAGATATTTTCCCCAAATGAGCCACCGCCCCAGCCAGGTATATTTGTCTCCCAAAATATTTGATAGTATAGTGCAGATAAGTGTAAATATGTGTGTGCAGGAAGAAAGGAGAGGACACGGATGAGGAATCGGAAGGAGGAGACACGGAATCGTACGCGATCAGTGGCCCATTTGTTAAGAGTTCTGCTCCGGCATTCGTTTGGAACTGATCGGAGAGACCTCAGAAATCTACCGTAAAACCCCTGTCAGTGGTTGAATTCGACCCAGCTGTGTGAACCCCCCCCCTTGTTTTTTGGAATTACTTGATATCTACGGTAGAACCTCCGACCCAGCTATTCTGCGGAAGCAACCGTGATGGTGCAGAGCTTTTGTATTCTGTATCAGTTACAAATTTATTTTTATTGCAAAAGGTTATTTTGCCCGTTGCGGTTTCCGTTCGGACCATCGTGCGGCGGCGGGGATGGCGGGCCGTGGTGGGGGTGGGGTGAGGGTGGCGGGGTGGCCTCCGTGCGCGACTGCGAGGCCGCGGGGCCGCGGGAGGCGCGCGGTTCGATCCCGGAACTGCGCGGCGGGTCAAGAACGGCGGCGGCGGCGGCGGCGGCGCGCGGCTGGGGCGGCCTCGCGTGTATGTGGGGCACCGGTGGCGGCGACGGAGGCGGCGCCCGCCGGGGAGGGGTGCGCGCTTGGGCAGCGGCGAGTCGTTCAAGGGCGCGGGGGATGTCGCACAACGGGCGCCATTAGTCATTTGCATCGATTCAGCTTCAGTGTACCCAAAGACGTTCCATTTTGGCTTTTTGGACAATGAAAGCACACTGGTTTTAGTTTTTTAACAATACATTATTTTAATACTACGTTTCTTATAATTTTTAGTAGTACTTCGTAATCAGTAGTGAGTCTAATTTTACTGGAAAGAGAGAAGAAATTTAAACTTACTGACGAAATGTAATTATTAAATAATAGAAACGTTTAAATTATGAAAAGTTGGATATGTAAGATAACAATATTCATTAACTTGTGGTATTAACGGATGTATCCCCTTGGAATTTCAAGTAGAAGTTTAGTAGTCGATTGAATTTATACAAGTCAGAAGATTTCAGGGTGGACAAACTGATGAAACATTTATGAGCTAACACGACGAAAAATACGGTCTTTCAATGAAGTGAATTATTACACATGTGCTCTCTAGATATGTATTTAACCAACATATCTACATCGTATAACATGAAAATAGGAACATCTTTTCATCCAGAACTAACTTCAATGATTTCTGTATTTACAGTATTAAATATGAATGTCTTCTTTGACAAACAATATTCCCAATGTTCTGTCTCTGTAGGCAAATATATTACTGATTTGTGTGAATTCCTACAAAATTGCTGCTATTACCCTCTCTTATTCACAATATATGTATGAAAATTAATAGTTTCGAATCGCTTCTAATAAAAACCCTTCAATCAACGTAACACGGTTTCATTGCAATTGTCCGACCACGCAAAAATCAGTACGTTATACTTACGATGTAATTTTGACTCGAATCTTATCGTACTTTACGATTAGTTTTCGTAAGTGGTCTCCATGAATAACCACGTCAAATTATGATTGAGAGATAAAGCCAAATGCCATCCTTTCACTTCTTGACATATGTTTCTGTTCGATCTCCGTCAAATTCCCTCTGAAATCACTACATCAAAAGGACGCTCCACCTACTCAAGGTTCTCGAAAAGTCAGCCTCTAGCGACATGTACAATCATGTAAGCGGCGCCATTTTGACGTGTTGTCGATTGAGTCATCTAAAAGCAGTGGATGGCGAATCGTCTACGTTTTGTGGCGCCGACATATTTACAGAGGTTGTTGTGGAACTGAAGTAGAGGGGATGTCTCTTGACAAACGACAGCGGATTGCAGAGGATAACAACTGTGCTTCTGAAGGGAGGAGTCGAGTTGTAAAGATGTTGAGGAGCGTAGGCACCGCTAGTGGTGGGTGCGACGGCGTTCTTTGTAGATAGGACATCGAACCGGAAAAAGGATTGATTGATTGATTTTTTGTTTCCGGGCGCGTCAACTACTTTGGTCATTAGTCCCGTTAGTGTAGTGCATGCTTTTTCTCGGGAGATGGCGGTGATCTTCCCCCGCTGGATGGCGAGATCCGGCGGCGACCTACCGTCGGCTAGTGGGGTTTCCCTCAACCAGGACTCTCCCACCAGCAGGACTCCGCCCCAGCCGGGACAAACTCTAAGCTCCAGACCGGTCTCCCAGAATATGTGGTAGTGTAGTGCATGTTAGTGTAAGTGTGAGTGTAAGGGGAGAGGATAGGACAAGGAAGAGGAAGGAAAGATCGCGCGCGGTCCGTGGCCCGTTTGTTAGGGTACTGCTCCGGCATTCGCCTGGTGTTGATCGGAGAAACCACGGAAAACTACCGACTAGAGCAGCCGGCCGCTAGAATTCTCCTCCAGGCAGCGACTGAATTCGACCTAGCTGAAAAGCTAGTGTCGAAAATCCTGCCGCCGTGAGGACTCGAACCTAGGACCTCCCGGTCAGAGGTGCTGCAGTGGCATCAGTTGATGCACTGAGCTACCGCTCCCGGTCCGGAAAAAAAAGGTAAACACATTAAATGTGAAAATACATCGAACAAGAACTGAAATCGAAAATCCTTATACTGTATTGTATTGCTACATGCTTTACTAGAGAAAAAAACGGATCTTAAATTTTCTCAAATCTTAATGGAAATCCTTACCGTGATCCTAAAGACTTTCGAAGTCCGTGCGTAATGGCAAATACTAAAATCCTGCCAACCGTAAATCTTGCATCTCATATATTTGTCACACGATAGTAATCATACTGATAATAATTGTATTTATATTAAGAAAAGAAACTGCAAATACGACATAATCTTTAATCATCCTTCGATTTCTGAGGTTTATGTTATATTACAAGATAATGCATTTGTTTTAAAAATGGAAATATGTAAATCTTAGTTGCTGAAATATAAACCAATAATAGACTGTGCAGTAATGATTTTTTAAATATCAGCATTTGAAAAAAAAAAGGAATACCCAAATAAAGTTCTTTTTCTACTTTTCCCCCTTGGACTTCATCTCACCGCCAAGTGATTTAGTCCTCACATAAGAGTCGAAAATTCTAAAGATTTACCACGTCAAATTGTAGTATTTTTGTCGCAACGTAAGTTCTTAAGCTGCGTTAAGCAGTATTGGGCGATACAGACTGAATGCACAAGTAAAGTCGTCATTGCTGTTCGCATAGAAAGAATAAAAATTATTATTCAGTATAATGTTCCATTAATGATAAAATTAATATAGTATGTTTAAAAAATATGATATTAACTTCTGAAGTAAAGTGTTTTCAACAGTTTTCTTGTATTGTTAGTGTCCTACGATTCAATATTCGAGGTGGAAACAAGCCAGTTTCTAACAAATTTATTTTATTAGAGCAGATGAGTAGTCTCAAGACACTAGTCACAATAGACTTGGTTTTTTTCTGCAGTATGGAATGTTATCGCCTGGAATTTCCATTAATGCCGTTTGAATTCCTACCTCAACTCATCTTCGCATACATGTTCTACAAGCTCACTGAGAAAGGGATGCTGTGCAGCACATGAATGCTAGCAAGATTTCCGAGAAGAAAGCTTGAAGAACAACCTGCTCCTCTTCGCACTGGAAGGTGCACGGAATGCCTGAAGCAACAAGATTCTCTGGTTTCGAACACCAAACAACACAGCCTGTAAGAGCAAAGCGACTACAGTAAGATGAGTCTGATGAAGGCCTCTTAGAATAATAAGCTTCCATGCCATACGCGTGTTTCCTTATGTCTTCCACAAACCAAGTCACAGGCATGTTTCAGATTCTTCTTGCCACCTTTCAGGCAGGCATGTTGCCGTTCTTAACTCGTTGTTGATAGTTATTTTCTTGCAAAGAAGAATCATACAAATATTTGGAATAAACAAATTTAAGATATTCTATCACTTTTCCAAATAGGTTCGAGTACCCCATAATTTTTTCCGCTTATTGCCATAAGCGGCAAAGTACTACTACATGCCTCTTAATTTCCATTCCGTGAATTTGTTAAATACATTTCATTATAAAGAAATTCTGGAACAGTTTCGCACGTAAGAATATTTCTCTCTATGCTTTTCGTCTATTTAAATAGCCTTCGGTTTCAAACTACTCACAAGAAGCGTTCTGGAGATAAATTGTTTTCCTTTTGTCAAAAAGTATAAGAATAAAAATCGAAAGTTTTTTATTTGAGCGTAAATAGAATTTTTATTTAAATCAAATTCAGAAACTTAACTCTTAACTCTGAAATTAATTAATTAATTTTCTGTCGTAAATGGAAAATATTTTAAGTATTTAAGCGATACCCACTTTTAAATAATTTAGATTTTCATTATCAGCTATTCTAAAGCGAGTTAAATTAGACGCACAGGGGACAGTTTCTGAGTTCATTGTTTACATCGTATTCCACTACAACTTAAGCTGTGAAGCACAAACAGTAACATCTGCAAGGTAGCATACGCGTTGCAATATGCGTTGTTTATTGAAATCTGTTTAAAATCCGGAATTGAGGAAAATAACCAGTTCTCACTCACCAAACACAAACGGCATACTTAAATTATTTTAATTCTTATAATGAAGGTCTTGCGAATGAACTAATAAGTAAGGTAGTGGTAAATGATACGAAGTAATTCTCTAAGTAGTATTACTTTGATATTCTATACCCCTCTAAAAGAACGGTGCCCTTAACGGAAACATTTCACGATTCCTGTTGTTCATAATTCGGGTAACCGTCACCCGTTTTCTGGGAAGCTTGTTCAGGGGCGTCGCCGCCATTTTGTGAATGCCGTCACCGCCACCTAAATCTCCGCGATAGTCATCTGAAAGCGTTCTTTCGCACGCGCCCGTCGAGTTACGGAGGACAATGTCTGGCCGCGAAGTAATGTAGTGAAACTTATTGAACAATAAACACGAGTAAAAAGTCACGAAAATGTACTTTGCCGTTTGTCATATTCAGACCACACATGAGTAATGATTTCGTGCTTCTTTGAATTAGACCTACAAGCGAGAAATATGTCTGTATTTAAATTATGGTTTCAAATAGTGTTGCAGCCTATATATCTTTTGTTCAGTTGACCTATATATCCTTTTCAATGGTTTATAATTCAGCATATTCATAAAACTGTAATTTTTGAATGTGTGAAAGACATTCCTCGATTGTATCCGTTCAATTTCAGTAGTCTCTTATTAATACAAATGCTGTAATAATTAGGAAGTTATTAGACAAAATTCCACAATATAAACCTTATGATATTGCGCTTTGGAGTCTAATTTTAACACACAACCTCCGAAAAAATTATAAACAAATTTTAAATAGATAATATTTGATTTGTTTTCGTTATTCATTGTTAATTATTTTCGAGTTATCCAAAATGGAGAAACGGCTATAAGAATTTCAAAATGTAGAGAAAATATTTTTCATGGAGGGGATTCCTTATTAATCCTGGTGAACTTGTACATATTGCTTGGAATTGGTAGTCGTGTAATGTTGGTAAGTGTCTTAATGCTTGTATTCATAAACGCAAAAACAAATAATGGTATATAGTTGACATGACGTAGTATAATTATTCCTATTTCGTCCCAATCTTCCGCTTTTGGTTTTCAAAAACTTAATCCGATTCGAGATCCAAGTAGCAAATTACACTTACTGTCAAAGTTTTGTCTCGGTCGTACATACGGCATGTTCTTGCTAATTATTCCGGATCAATTTCCTTTTCCCTTCCACGAGTTGTGTATAGCCGTTTTTAGGCGCGCATTACCCTTTACGACTCATTGTTTGCTGCAACTAGAACAAGAGGCAGTGAATTAATTGTTAGTCCAACAACGCAACATAATAGACGTCTTCAGCAGCTCTCAAACGGAAGGTGTTCGGTTTGATGGAGCAGTAAGCCATCCCGCCTCGTCCTGGCGGGCGACGCAAGCGCAACGCCATCTCTATGCCTATCACAGAGGGCGATAAAACGGGGCGGGTTTCTTGCCCTGGCGCCCCCGGTCGGCGCGGCGCGGTGCGGCGCTGCGGTCGCCCGCAAAGGGAATCCTCGAGGGACGCGGTGGATCGCGTGCGCTCTCTGGGGCGCCGCCGACGCCGCCGCTGACGACCGCCGTTGACGCGGACGCAGTCCCATTACCACCCCTGCCTCTAGTCTTTCTTTGCGACGACACTCGTGTGTGGACTCGTCCACTCTTCTTTACCCGCCCCCTCTCTAGAAACACTTGGTCTGGCTTCCTGCTCTCGCTTCTGTTGTTCCGCTCCTTTGTATTATTCTTATGTTTTCCTTTGTATTCTTCTTCTTCTTCTTCTTCTTCTCCTTCATATTATTCTCTTTTTCTTTCTTCATTGTCTTCCTCTTCTTCATTGACTTCCTCGTCGTTGTCTTCCTTTTCTTCATTTTCTTTTTGTCCTTCATTGTCTTCTTCATTCTCTTCTTCTCCTCCAGTGTCTCTTCTACTCATTGTCTTCTGCTTTGTTTCTTTCTCCTTCATTGCCTTTTCTTTCAGCCCTACTGTTCACACTTTACATCTTGGCTCCAAAACACTATACTCTTGTACAGTACTGAAGACTAAAAATGTGAAACGCTGAAAGTCCCAAAAGTACATATTTTCAGGACAGTACATGGAAAACATTGAATGTAGCAAGTGGCATAGCTCGAGAAATAGAAAAATCAGTCATATCCTAGTTCAAAATGACCACAATGAATCTAGTTCCTTCGGCGTTCAGTTGGATGTAGTTATTTCTTTCAATGGATGTAGTTCCTTGGGTAATCTGTTCCTTCGAACGCTGAATGTGCCAAGTGAGTGCTTTAGACACTTTCATCATTTTCCATTTCCAGTTTTCAATTCTTTTATTACTCAAGTCCTGCTTCATCCTCTGTAAGTCACTAACACATATTCCGGAAATGAATTCTAAAGTTAAAAAAAGTTAGAATTGGAAGAGAACTAGAAGAGAAAAAATGAAGGTCATAATTTACTTGCTATAGCAATATTTTACATTTTAAAAAGAGAATGGGAAAGATTTTATGGCATGAGATGTTAGGAATTTGTCTTTAGCAACTGCATACATGTGCTTTCAAAGAGAAGTTTAGATAGGCTTCTTTGGTGTTACTATTCAAATTCTGGCTTCCATGTTACCTATTCTCACAATAAATTGAAACAAAAAGTCAAACTTATCGTTATTTATGTAAATCTAACATTTTAATTGCATGGTGCTCTGTTTCACAATACGATCTTCAAAAGGAAAACCATAATTTTAACAGTTCTCGAAGAGGAAGTATTTCCATGCCGTATACTCAGCGATTGGCGCACCTCAGGTTTCGTTTCGCCATCACAGTCGTCGCAGAGGCACAGGGAACGTAGGCAAGAAGACCATTCTATTGTGTACGCCACCTCCATTCCCTCCATCACTACCGTTTCCATGACTACCACTTACATCACCATCACTACCACCTTCACCGCCTGAGATACGCTTAGTCCCTGCAGCCGTCGCTGCTGTTACCGCCACCGCCCCACCGCCACCGCCACCGCCACCGCCACCGCCACCGCCACCGCCACCGCCACCGCACACCGCCGCCGCCCCGACCACCCCACTGCCACCGCCCCGCCGCCCCCGCCCCGCCGCCCCGCCCCGCCACCGCCCACCGCCGCCACCGCCACCGCCACCGCCACCGCCACCGCCACCGCCACCGCCACCGCCACCGCCACCGCCACCGCCACTGCCCCCGCCCCGCCCCCGCCACCGCCCCGCCCCGCCACCCGCCACCGCCACCGCCACCGCCACCGCCACCGCCACCGCCACCGCCACCGCCACCGCCACCGCCACCGCCACCCCCACCGCCCCGCACGGTGCCCGCGTGCCGACAGAACCTCTCGATCTAATAGAGAATAACCGCAGCTTAAATACCCTTATTACGGCCTCTCGTTGCCGCCGGCCGCTAACGTGAATAGCCTACTATTTGATTCCTCGCGGTTACTGCGGCTCGTTTCCATAAGGTTTGCTTCCTTTCCTTTCATCGAGTTGGTCACTGGAATGGCTATTACTTTCATGTTTGTTACCTTTTTCTCATTGCCGGTTTGTTTTAGTGAGGTTGCGTCGGCTTTATTTTTATTTGCGTTCTAAAGAAAAGTTTAAGCACGGCTTCTGTTTCGTAAATCTCGCACCTCTGATATTGGTTACTGTACGCAGAGTATGGCGCAAGATTTAGAATTGCGTTGCTGTCTTGCTTCATCCTAATCTGAGTGATTTTATGCCAATTCCGCGTGTCTTGTGTTCCCCTTTCACTTAGTCCCTTTCTTTATGAATACCTGGGGTCAATCAGAAGCCCATTGTCTATTGAGAAATACTACATAGACTGCCGCTTGACCAGGTATATGTATCTACTTTATTATTTTGTTTAAAACATTTGTTCAGTTAATAAAAAGTATTGTTCGTTTGGCTCTGTGCTCTCCTTTTTTCTATAAGGGGTTAACAAAAGGAATGTGCTGTTTGGCGAAACGAGTAAACAACTCGAGACTAACCTATTATGAATATGAAGGAGGGTCTATAGAAGAAAAATGGAAAGTAATAAACTGTAATAATTTAAAATTTAAAATAAGTGGATAAAGTAAAATTAGATGAGAGAATAGAAGCACGAAATGTCAAACCAATTCTGTGTTTGAGCAAGTCGCTTGCCTTTTGTCAAAACATCACTTAGTGTTTTCGAGAATGAATCTCCGAAAGAATGTAAAATATTTTTCAATCTTATTATAAATAATTTACACTTTTCTATCATTATGGTATCACTTTAATTCAAATTTTCTCATATTCTTTACACTTACAACTAGACTGTGAAACTTAAGATAATTCATGAAGTCTCATGAATTAGGCACAGATATATTAGTATTGTAGAATTAAGCACAGATATCTGAATTTATGGTTCACACTACTCGTATGAGTTTTTCTTAGCGTCTGTAGTGAAAACATTCTAATTATTTGCTAGTGATTTAATGCGAGAAAAGATGTGCCATAACTTGAGTATTAATTTGAGTAAGTACCTCAATATGTTAATGAATCAAGACCAGACGCAACGGAATCTGAAAGCTTCATAATTATTTTCAGACTTTTTGAAATTAAACAGATTCTCCGATTATGAATATTCTCAAAATAACAGAAAGTACAATTTGAAAACAATTTGGTGCTGTAGCACTTGGGCGACGATTGCCCAGGTGGCCTGGAGGAAGCTTATGAAGACTTTTAACTGCAAGTTTATATTTAAATATTGTGGATTTATTTGTGATCATATGTTGAAATACTGACATGAACATTTCAAAATAACTGCTTTTAAATTAACCTGATTTTAAAGTACAAAAGTGTAGTAATCATGTCAACGAAAATGGATATCAAATTTTTCTTTTAAAAACTCTGTGATGTGCCCTGTTGTGGGTGAGAAAAGGATAAACGCTTGCAAGACCAGAAACACATACCAACACGAAATCCGAAATAGTTATACATCTTTTCTAAATGTTTTATCTGGCATTTATCCTCGTGACATGTCATGGACCTGTTTTGTTGCGTGAATCCCACCCATCCCTACGTGGACTTGGTTTCTCAGAGGGTCACTAGAGGACGCGGCGCTCGCCTCTCCCGACGCGTTCGTTGCTTGCGATTAGGTAACCGTCCATTACGTGTCGGCAGGCAGCGCTCCAGGCTTCATAGCGGCTGCGGCGGGAGGCGGGGGCGGGGCGAGTCGGTGGCACGAGGGCACGGGGGCAGCGGGGCCACTGCACACGGGCGCGAAAACCGCGCGCAATTAAGTCGATCCTGGCGGTGCCTCGCGGAAGCAGCCGCTACCGCCGCAGCACCGCCTCCGCTGCCGCCGCCGCCGCCAGCGCGAGCGCGCGCGCGCCTGGAATGCTGGGCTGCCGCCAGGGCGTGGTCACGCGCCTGCTGTCACTCGGCGCCGGCGATAGCAGCGCAGGCCGGTTTCCCGGCCGGACTGCGGGGGGGGGGGGGGGGGTGGGGGGGGGGGGCGGGACGGGGTTCAAAAGGTGGCAGAGGAGGCGGAGACGGGGGTGGAGGGGGCGGGGCGGGGACGAGAGTCGGAGGGGGGGGACGAGAGTGGGAGCGGGGCGGGGACGAGAGTCGGAGCGGGCGGGACGAGAGTCGGAGGCGGGGCGAGCGGACGAGGCGGCTTGCCGGAGCGGGGTGGGGCGTTGCGGGGTGTGGCGAGCGGTACCGGGCGGGTAGCGGGGGCGACGGAATTGGAGCGGGGGCGGCGGCCGCAGGGGCGGGGCGGGCGCGAGGGCGATGGCGGTGGTCGTATAGGCGACAGGGCTGGTGGTGATGGCGAGGGAAGTGGCGTCGGCCTCGGAGTTTCGTCATCCACTGTCCACTGGGGCGCGCGACGGCCCGCGTGAGTGATGGCTCATAAAGCACACGCCAGGCCTCGCGTATTCCGCGCCACATGCTGTTCCTGCCAGCTCTGCGATTGGGGGGGAGGACCGCTCTCACCCTGATTTAAACAATATGCGAACACTCGAGTAAAGGTTGTCAACACAATCTTTACTCGAGCGTCAATATCCCGCCAAGAAACACTCATTCTCATAGATGATCGGAATCACAATGCCACTGAAATTATGGTGTTATATGCACGCGTGGCCTGTGGTGGATATATGGGAGGGGAGGCGCTCCCCAAAAGGCACAGCTTTCATTTGTTAACTTTCTTTATATGGAAAATTTAAATTTAAATATTTATATATGTTATAATTATGTAATTATTTGATAAAATACTATTGTATATTATATATACACTATAAAAATAATATACAACATAATAAAAAAGTTTATTATTTAACAAAAATTCATGATCATTTTGGAGGCGGGGTGGGAGCGGGTTGTCCCATCCGCCTCCAAAATGATCGCATGGATCTGCCCCTGCGTTCGGCACCATTGAATAATACCAACTACCTGCATATACTAAGGAAATTATGAATTTCATCCTTTTTAATTGTATCTCTGAAAACAACTCCTCTTCAAGAGAATAAAAGCATAATTTGCTGATCACCATACATAGTATTGTAATGACCATTCATTTCTTTCTCACTTAGTAAAATGTATCACTCACTTTACTCTTTCCAAAAAATCCATTTCAAATAAATATACCTTATTTATCATTCTTTTCTTCAATTCGTACACAAATCTGTAAAATCAACTTTGAAAATCATATTTTGAAATCTATATAGATCTCGTAAACATTGGGATTTCTTGAAAAATATTTTCTTGCTTTCATGCGCGACTGAATTCTCATACTTAATATGCCACTGCTCACGATTCTGGCAACGTGATGCATCAGCAAGGCTCCTAGAAAGAGGCCATCTGCCAATTAACATTTCTTATTGACGGGTTTCGTTTTGAAATATTAATTTTTTTGGTATGTAAAGAACTGTTGTTCTGGTTACGCGTGCATACTATACTACAAGTGTATTACTGTAGTAATTGGGAAGATTTTTTTTGTTAAAATATTTAATTTATTGCAATGTAATAGGAGAGAATTTATATGTTATTCTTGAGTGGCGTAAATGCTTTTCATTGGAAAACTATTTTGTGGGGTTTGGATCACACCCGTGTATTCATATCCCACGTGGTGCGTTCCCTAACTTTCTATTGCCGTTGCCATTAGCCCGACTTTCGCCTCATTCCCATCCATTGTGTACGATTATCGCTGATGCAGGGGAATAGAATCTAATTACCCTTAATTCATTCACAATCTACAATGCCGTTTCAATCCGTCTTGGTAAGATGTGTTTCATACTAGTGAAACTTCAAAATATTAACAATTTCTTGTAATAAATACGTTTTACTGCAACATTTATATTGTTTTTTTTTTAGATTTTACCATCCGTCACTGCAAAATCCTACATGTTTAATTGGGTTTTGGACATGTTTAGTTAAATTATTTGATTATTTTGTCATTTGATGCACTATAAATGTGGTCGTGATCACCAAATAAATATGGTATATTTGAATATAAAAATGTATAAAATATTCAAATACATAAAACGACAGAAATTAGGTGTAATTCAGCAATAAAGTAATTTTTGTATCTTTCATCTCCATTGTTTGTTTACAATTAATTATTTAATTTGTTCTTTACTTACTAATTAATCTTACGTAAAACCGCGCAGATTTCCTTGGATAAACTAAATTACTTGTCTTACTAAGCCAACATAAAATTGCTTCGTAAATCCTGTTCTTCATGACTTGAATTTATCCAATCTACTTCTGATTCCAGACAGCAGCAGTATGATATGTGTAGTTGACAAGCTGTGTTTATACCAGTGCACAAGACTTGAATCAGTTGTAAGCACATTTAAATGTACATTATCTTACCTATTACGACTTCTATGTGAGCATTTCTACCTTTACGTTTTTATACACATATTTGTCACAAGATTTACTTACGTGTAAAATCTTTCCCATCATGTCTTGGAAGCAAGATGTACATTCTTAATGACCTTCACATGCCTCTAAAGAGTTCGTATCATAGAAACGAGCCTTTTTACAACAGGCTGCCGCAGCGTTTTCTAGGCGTTTTATGTGTTCGTGTCCGCAGCCGATGCAGATTTCAGTCCATACATTCATGTCTGTCAACACTATATGTTTTTCCTAAGCTGCTACCTCCTACTTGAAATAAGATTGTATCAATATTTGCTAAGAATTCTGAGCAATATTGTATAGTAAGATTGCATAATTGAGAGTGCGGTACACATGTCATTAAAATATCATTCCAATGAGTTATATTTTGTTTCGCTTCACACTAGTTTAAATTGTTTAAATTTTATGTTTCTTTATATTGACCCTCCAAACAATCCAAAAGATGCTAACAGGAAACGACTAAATTGTAATGAAAATATTACTTCAGTAAAAATATACTTTACTATAAGTTTTCTGTTCTCAGTTAATTGACGTACTTATACAATTCACATTTCTGGTAGGAGTTACAACATAATATTGCTTTCCTACGTAATAAAGACATACATACTACGCTTTACCTCATAATATTCGCAACGTTCTCACGATTTTGAAACTTTTGTTTGATTTAAGGAAAGTATTGATTCCTTCTTGAGTATATTGCATTGGCCATATTTTTCTTTCTTGGGGAATTCAAAAAACAAAACAAAATTAGAAATAATTTCCACCTCTTCTCGCTAAGAAACGTCAAGGAGTTTCTACCCTTCGTAAGAGCCAGAATGAATTAAAGTCTCTTTCAGAGTGCAGTTTAGCTCCTTTTCTCAATGCCGTCTGCAACCCGCATCTCTCAAGAATGCCGCACACTCTGAGTGAGCTCAAACAGGACGGCTGACTTCACTCCCACGGTCTAGCAAATGACGTCGTTTTCGAGATCAAACCTCCTGCCCCTTCTTCAGCAAAGCTTACTAAGCAATCATTAGGGCTGTAATTCGTATGCAATGAAAATAATGAAACATGTTCTTTTATAAATAAATATATCTGGTATTGCAAGCAATTAAAAACTGAAAATATGCAAAAAGATGTAATGAGTAAATTGGTTTACTGCAAAAAATAAGTTAAAGAAATCATATAAATTGTTCTCTTAGAAGCAAAAGAAATTCAAAAGATTATTTTTCAGAAAATGGTTCTTATATGTTAAAGAACTAATGGGAGAAAGTTCGGTTACTAACGTTTGCGTAAGATCCGTCACCTTCGTGGCAACTATTGGCATCTTGAAATGTTATTTTCTGCCAAACCCTTCACAGTGGAGGAACAGAAAAGGTGAAATAGTAATGGAGGGGTGGGAAAGACGAGATCAACCCCACAGTTCAAGGAATGAAGGCAGCCGGCTTACAACTTTACTTTGTATAATTCCCGGTCGGGTAAAACAACATTATGAAATCGTCACTTCTTCACTTTATGAAATCATCACAAGAATAGCTCCCCTGGACACCTGTATACGGTCCTTCAGAGAAAGGAGCGATCGTGTTGATTTTTAATAACAAATTAACAATACACGTTAACAATTTATTGATAACTTTTTCTCCGAAGCGACGTATGGACCTAACGAGAGAAATAAATATCTTTCATTATATTCAATGATACTTGCCCCGTTGTAATTAAATATCTAATATTTCCTGAGCTTGGATCACTGTGACTCTCTTTCCTAGTCATATTTTACTTTTCGTCTCCTTAATATTCTGCATGAACGACGGCCACACGTCGCGATGAATATCTTATCTAATACAAAGGTGGTCATAAACCTGGCGCGTGTGTGTGTGTGGGGGGGGAGGGAGGGGATAGGTGTGTAAGTGTTGTTTACGCGTACAGGAGAAAATATTCGAAAGACATTGAGCAGCCCGTACTACCTTGTATGTGGCATTTTTACCCACTAAATTTACCTCCCTTCTCCTCCATACAATTTCTGAAAACGTCATTCAGGCAATCGCGGGAAATAGGGTAGATGGGGAGCCACATACTAAACTCGCAACGTATCCCAACTTGTATGTCTAGCCAACCCCTTTCCTAAACTTGTACAAGGGCGCGTATGTGTATTTGCGCTGTTAATTTGTTTCTTAATAATGAAACTACTAAGAATGAAGAATTTTTTTATCATAACCCTTCACTTCAACATGTATATTGCTATGTGAAGACTTTCCAATACGCGGGATGATTTGATGTATTTGTTCGTGAGTGTAGATGAAAGTGAAATGAGTAGAAAGAAAGATGTAGTGAGTGTGCGAGAGAGAGAGAGAGAGAGAGAGAGAGAGAGAGAGAGAGAGAGAGAGAGAGAGAGAGAGAGTGAAACAGTCTAAAAGTGAGAGTGAGCGCGAGGTGACAGTGTTTAGGAAAGAATAAGACAGGGTTTGAGGGAATGAGGGTGTTTGAGAGAGTGAGGTGTTTGAGAGAGTGAGGGTGTTTGAGAGATTGAGAGAGAGAGAGAGAGTGAGAATGAGGAAGAGGGGTACAACGGAATAGAAGCAGATTCCATCAGTGCCCCTAATTTCACCATCCACGACCAAGCTACTGACCTAGCCAGACGTGAAAACTACTGCTTGCTAGAGCGCAGTGGCGCCCATCTCAAGACAACTCCCATCTCATCCGCCGAGCTGTCACAACCCGCACCGCAGCAGTACCCGTCGCTCCCCGCCGCCCCGCCCCCCCCCCACCCCGCCCCCCCGCCCACCGCCGCCACCCAAGACAACCGCCGCCACCGCTGCCACCGCTGCCACCGCCGCCGGCGCCACCACCGCCACCGCCACCGCCACCGCCGCCACCGCTGCCACCGCCGCCGCCGCCGCCGCCGTCGCAGTCGCCCATGTCCGCGCCCGGGCGACCGCGTCTTATCTCCGCCTCGCGGCGACAATAAATCAACTCGCTAGGTCCGGCTCGGTCTGGGCGCACGGCGGCCGCTCTCCCGCCCCTCTCACTGTCTCCTTCTCTCTCCCGCCCACCCTCTCGCCGCCCTATCAGCCGTCCATCTGCGGCTGTCACGTGCGCTCGCGCCGCAACCGTGACTGACAGCCCGCCCCCGCTCGGCCAGCGCGCCCTGCGTCGCTACGCCGCAACACGCGCTGCTCGTAAAGCACGGTGGGCGATGCCGGCCAAATGCTCGCAGAACGGGGACGCACGTGAGTGTGGAGATTGGTATGGGGTTTCGTGCCCTCGAATTGGTAGAATTGCGACAGAAGGATAATGCCGAAGTCCAGATTCACGGTCTGATTTAAATAATGACTAGTTGGAGACGCACGAACATTCCGCACGCGGTAAATCATTGTTTTACAACTGAATAAAATGTTGCATACTTGAACTCAACTTAGAATTCTTCTGCACGGAGTGGGGGTGTTTTCAAAAATGTAATAGAATGTAACGTTCCGCAGGAGACACGAAAATCTGGCTTAAAGGACATCGTTTCCGAGATATAATCCGATCCGTTAGGTCGATGGTAAGGTAAAATGCATCTGAACTTGTATTTTGGTTTTTATGCTCGTCTGCATTTCGCCTGATATGACACCCTTCAAACTTCTAATTTGGTGTCAAATACAAAGAACAAAAGGCGTGAGTTGAAAGAACCGTCTGACTTCGTGGGGTACTAGATGTTTCAGCATTTTCCACGAAATGAATTTCTTGGAATCCGTGAATGGATTTCACTCTGCAGCGGGACGCAACCGCAAGTTGAAGATCGCCGAGCACCAAGTAGCCAAGAGCGACATTTGGCGCCATTATTTTGATTATTCGTCGTGCCTGCGGTTCTGTGTCTCTAAATTATAAAATCACGTATCGCTGGACTTACTTTTTTTTTCGTCATGTGGAAAAATGTTACGTTATTCCTTTCATTGACCGGATTAGCGTTAGCACGAGTCTACAATTCGCCGTTCTACTGCAGTAAGTGTAACTGCATGCCTCAACAGCTGTTTTGATGCGTGACTGCCGTTCCAAACAAATGGCAACATCGCTGTACCTCACCCCAGCCTCACCCATATGTCAGTTGCTGCATCTGCATAGATGGAAGTTTTAATCGGACAATAGGTGCGTGCCCTAAATTGTAGCTTTGTAGACCGACAAGTTCTACGCGTTGGCAGAAATTTTTTAGTACTATCTAACCAAATTACCGATTGTTGAGCGGAGGGCGCATATTGTTATAGATATGCAAAACATGATTTGTACAGAGATTCAGGCCGTTTATTTCACAAATCGTAGAGAAATCGGTTGCCGACAGTATTGATTTGCCAAGAGTTGTTGCTCTGGTAAAGGTGGACCTCCAAGCTTTCATCGAATAACACACGAAGGAAGGCACCGAACCGATAAAAAATATATTCACGGATGCTAAAAGTATTAGCTGATAGTGCGAGGAAGCTAAATTGATTTTGTAGCTACACTTGGGTTTTATAACCTGGCACTTGATGTAATTTAGCTGTTGATGGTTTCGTCCAATCGGGAGTTTAAATGTCACCATCATGATGACGTTTAGCTCTCTAGGCGCAAAAATGTAGTTATCATTTATAGTTATTTTCTTTACAATTAAACCATCAGCTTCCAATTGCAACTACAACATTCATGGCAATGGCAATGACATGTTAAATACTGCTATTCTAAGGTTCAAACTACCTGAAGGTAACATTATGTACACACGGTAAATAACTTAATTTTAAATAATGGACCAAATGAATTTTTTATAGATCAGGAATCAACGTACGCCAAGAGAAAAGTACGCAAAATTATATTAGATACATAGACAGGGCAATACACCGTAAGATTACACGGGGAAGTCAAAGCTTGAACACATTTTAGAAAGTCGCCACAAAACTGAGTCACATCAGAATCTATGAGTTATAGAGCTAAAGAAATAATTTTTCTATTTAAATGCCAAATGTCGCTGTACTGAATTAGGTAAGTTCCTTAAGTAACTTACTCTCCAAGTTAGCTAAGACCCACAATTATCTTACTCTTGATTTAGCTAAGTCCAAAGTGGGTTGAAAGTGGGAGTGGCTTTTGTTTCTTCGCAATTCATTTGAGGCATTTTTTGCACACAATTATTTGACATTAGTGACAGACCTTGCATCAGTCATCAAAATTATGGGACAGAGCTAAGAGCATTATACCTGAAACTTGATCAAATTTGTATACGTAGAGTCGACTATATGGGAAAGAAATTCTGAGTATATTTGTTTCTCAGCTAGGGTAGAATTTCTCTTAAGGGTTTTGGTGTTACTGAGTTTTGTATGAAGATAGAATATTGAAAAACTTGAGAAATAAATGTATCTAGAAATAACCATCCAATCTCTGTATCTTTAAATTTACTGTACATTTAAAACAATTGGCAAAAACGTGTTTTGTGATGATTTTTGTTTTCAAAATATCCAATGGAAATGAACCAACACGGCGCCTACACTCAGAAGCAAAAATTGTCATCATTCATAATCCGTGTACTGTGTGTTCACCTCTGAGATTGGGGCGTGTTAGATGAAAGAAAACACCCACCTTTCATCATTTCACAATTGTTCAGGAAATACAAGTATTTTATCTCTTGCACTCGCCAACATCCCGTTTGGGATGTGTCTCTAGAAGAAGTGGACAAGAGAACTTGGGTCATCAAGTTAAAGCCCTCCTTTGAAAAGCGTTTAAAATGCTACATTAATGGTGTTCTTGACACTAAGTTGTGGATGGACTTAAGTGGATGGCGCCATGCGGGATTTTCTGCGTTGGCGCGCTCCCCAGTTACGCGACAGGCTGAGGTCAGCGCCAAATCCTCTTAACACCTCCTCGTGGACAGCCGAAAGCGTCACGGCCATACTCGAAGCCCGCATGCTTGGAGGAAAAGATGAAAGCGTTCATCTCAAACGTGGATTGTGATGAGGAAACGAGAAAAATGTCTGTTTGGAGGAAATGATAGTTTATGTGATATTGGAAAGATTCTGGCAGCAAGTAACTTTGTAGCTTATAATGATCACGACTGAATATGCCTAAAATATTGCTTGAAAGCAATGTGTTTGCACTGGTGCACTTGAAAGCAAAGTGTCTGCACTTTTGTTCGAAAAAAGTGCTTTTGTAATGAGAGTAGAGAACAGTGGAACAATAATTTGAGCATTTTATCTTTTTTTTAGAAACAAAACTTTTTCCAATTACAAATATTTTGGAAAGCTTTAATATTATATTTAGAAAGACAAATGTGAAAAAAGAATATTATGTTTAGAAAGACAAATGTGTTATTCAATCTAGAAAGTATTAATTAGCAGTTTGATATCCATTGCGTAGTGTCTACCATGGACAACCCACCCAATTATTTGGGGAGGGAACGATTCAATAGACAAGGTTCAATTTACCTCAAAGACAATCCCCTCGAATATACACCATACGCCAAAAAACATTGCAAGGAGAGGTGATGCATCTTTTCCGTCCACTCTGGCGGTGATATCCATGATTCAGGAATCATTAATTGCATATTAATGATTTAGAAAACGAATAGTTTAATTGTCAGAAGCAATGTTATACCTGTTGACGTAGTGAATATGCTTTAAAGCAAACAATACCGTTTTCCTCTAAATTATTTAAAAACTACAAATCTTTTCTGTGAATCGTAAAAACGCACATACTAATACGTATTTTTACAAAGAGATTAATGAATAATGAATTGAAAGTCTACACGCTATGAAATAAAAAGTGTACAAAACACTAATGACTTTACCAAATTACTTATTATTTACGTGATCGAACCCGATCTTATGCACTATGTACTTTTACTCCCCTATTTTCCGATCAAAAACACTTTAATAATACACTTGCCTAATATCTCGTGGAAAAAACTCTGCCGCGGAGAGCAGCCTTCGTCTCCCAGCAGTTTTCAAATCTAGTGATTAAACCGCGCGTCTCCGCGATCCATCACGGCCATCGACGTCCATCGCTTATGAGCGCAAGTAAAAACAGCGAACGTGACCGCCGTGTGAGCTCCAGTGCGCTCCCAAGCGACGGAGGCGGACGCGCGGGGCGGCGGGCGACGACGTGCGGCGGCTGACGGCGGCGGCAGCAACGGCAGCGATAGCAATATACACAGTGGAGGCATAACAGCGAGGTAGAGACGGAAGCTTGATACAGGCGACGGACGCAACAACGTAGGCGACTCTACCGATAGGAAACGACAGCAACGGAAGACCCAGAGTCATAGTAACGTAGTGGTGGGAGTAACGACAGCAGCGGCAGAAACGGCAGGTGCATCCATAGCAGCGGGGCAGGGACTGAAGCGAAAACAGCAGTAACGGCAGTAGGGGAGGGACGCAGGGTCAGGAACGGTATCGCGATCCTGAGTCCACAACATCCAGGCAGCGACGATTGCAACGGAGTCACTGGGAGAACAGCAGCGGTAGCGACGAAAAAACGGGACCGATGGCAACCTCCACATCCACGTCGTGGTTCACAACCTTTCGGTAACGACACACGGTAACATCCACGAAGGTGGTAACAACGGCAGCGTTGGTAGAGAAGGCAGAAACGGTAGCGATGATGGGTGGCAGGGGGGTGGGTGGGCAGAGGCATGGCGGTCGACGACGGACCGCGTCGGGTGCCTCTAGGAACGGGATTTCTTTTTCTCGATGTCTCGATAGCATCGCGGGAGTCGTCACGGCGTGGTCCGCGATATCTGGAGGCTCATCGCGGCAGCCGGTTCCTTCCGCCGTTCGTCTTATGTTTTAATAAGTCTGCACGCGTGTTCGGGACTCGAAATTTCACGGCGGATCGAGGCGCGATTTGATCACTCCCGCGACGCGGCGGCGCTGCTGGTGATGGAGGTGACGTAGCCGCTGGTGTGATGGAAGGGGGGTGATGGGTACAGACGCAATCGGGTGTTGATATTTTGATGTCCGTGATGGGTGAGATGCGTAATAATGAGTAAGACTAATGATGAAGATGGAGGAGCAGCTGGTGGGAAAGAATGGTGAGGTTGCGGAGGCGAAGGTGATGTGATATTTCTGATGAGGGTGTTGGTATTTGCCGGGTAATAGAGCTCATATAGTCAAGAGTGCTATGTTGGTGTAGTCTGTCGATGGCTCATGTATATTTAGTTGCGGTTAAAATTATAACCATAGTGAATTGTTTATTAAAGGAAGAATACGGTGTAAATGGAAAACACAAAGATAGAGTTGGCGAGGATGTACATTTGTGGCATTGGTTTTGATGGCGTCAGTGACAACATTGTAGTTGTTTAAACAGTTGTCTCGATGATAACAGTTACGGGATTGCATGTATGCGGTGGTATAGACCAAACGTTTGTGAACCAATCGTGAAGGTCGTGGTGATTCACTGCTTCTTGCGTGCGCGATGGCTGTGGCGGTAGAAATAGGAATGGAGGAGGGAACGAGAAATATAGGAAACTGCAATACAAATGGCAGCGTTAACTCTGAAGTAGATGGTGGTAACGGTTAGCCGGAACGTGGTGGAATATATGTGGTAGAAGTCATGTAGAAGCCGTTGGCGATAGCGACAGCGACTGTGAAGGTAGCGGCGCCGCTTCGGGCAGGCCAGGTTCCCCTCTTACCGCGCGTCGGAATCTCCAGATGTTATATCTTCCTCTCCTACGGCGCGTCTGTATCAACAATCATAATGACGTGCGGAATTTAGCAACATTGCTGCAATTTTTAGCAGGCTTTATATTTGGACGTGAGTAGCGTTCCGATTTTGGCTCAGGAGCTTTGACCGTTGGTGTAAAGGCAAAAGCGGTAGTTGTGAAGTTATGCCGCATATGAATGCTTGTAAAATAAACAATCTAGGAAGAGTACTTCGTCGCACAGTTTTTGAAAGAAACTTACGGGTAAGCTATTATTGAAAGCTGTGCAATTTCCATGTTTTGTACCTGCGAAGGGTTTTCTCTTTCCATTTTCTCCATGCGCTTTTTACAACGGTGTCACTCTCTTTGTTCTAGTACGTGACAGTCATGATGAATAATGTTTTTACTGTAGAGAAATCGACAGACCTTTTAATGAATGCAATATTTCTTGTTAATTTTCGCGGTAATGTTAGTTTTCTGTTAATTGAAATCCACAGCAAGACACTTCGTCACGCCAACCTTTCCTTCTTGGAAAATATGACTGCGGAGTCTCCGTCACACAGCGTAAGATCATTCATCCTTGTGAACCGGCCGAGTGCGTGCTTTCAACCATTCCGCGCACGCCAATGTACATCAACGAGAAGTGACAGCGACACGACTTAATTCTTCATCGCCCGGAGGGAAGCCTATGTTAATCACCAATCAGCCAGGCGAGCACAAGCGAACACGAGCGAGCGTGGCCTCGACAGAAAGCGGCTTTGGAATGTGACGCGCGTTTCCTCAAGCGCAAATCGCCCAGCAGTGAGGAGCGCGCGACACTTATCCAGCATTATTCTCATCTCATCAAAACATTCTATTAGCATATGACCATATTCAATCCCATCTTCACACTCTCACCACCTGGTTCCATAAATGGCGACTCAAGATAAATCCCACAAAAACACAAACAAAGATTTTCACCCTCCGAAACTCAAAACCCTCCACCTTTAAAATAAATAATTCACAACTCCCCTGGTTAAACAATTCCACACCCACAAAATATCTGGGAGTACTAATAGATAGACGTTTAACATGGAAGCAACACATTAAGGCAGTATTACAAAAAGCAACAGCAAAAGCAGTCAAACTATATCCACTTATTAATTCCTCATCCACTTTAAAAGTCGAAACTAAATTGCTCCTCTACAAAAGTATTATCAGACCCACCTTGACATATGCCTGTCCAGCCTGGATAAACGTTGCACCCAGTAATATAAACGCTTTACAAACTTTCCAAAACAAATTTCTCAGAAGACTCATTAACGCATCATGGTTTATACCCAATAAACAAATTCATTTTCAACTAGGACAACAAGCAAACTCCCAAACCGAATCAAATCTAGATTTCTAAAGACATTTTCAAACCGCCTTAAAAACAAAATCAACAAAATCTTTCAAACCTTTATACCTATACCAATCCTTACTCAAAAATCTTTCCACAGCTAATAAAAATAAAATCAAATTACAATATTATATATTACTTGCCGAGTAAGAACACTCGAAAAAACTTTAGGAAGTTTCCATAATGTTAATTAATAAATAATGTTCTCACTTCTGTAAGGCCATATGGTCGATCGGATAAAAATAAATTAAAAAAAAAAAAAAAGACACTTATCCAGGGAACATCAAAGCAATGTTTTCATTTACGTATAGTGACTATTTTGGGAAAACCGAAATTTTCATATTTTTGAGATTTTATGTTTTGATGTATGTTGCCTACAAAGATAATTACTAATGCAGATTTTCGATTATACAGCATTTCCCTGTTATCGGAAGGAAAGAGAACAAAACCTCCGGAGGAAAATATTAGTTCATATTTGCATTTGTAATAGGGCTCTTAGTATGCCCTTCAGATAAAACAACGTAAAGATTTTATGTAATATTGAAATTCATCGGGTACTTCCGCCTCTCTTCGAATTCGACCACTATAATTGAGGCTTTGAATGTTAAGGGAAGTAAGTGCACAAAGAATTGTGGACAACGATTTCATATGTTGAGAGACACAGATAAAAATCGACTCAATTTGAACTCTGAAAAATCAACCACAAATGAATCCGAATGAATACTTTAAAATTGTATTTTCTTATAAAAGGAAAATTGTTACTTTTATGTGAAAAATTGTCAGTTTTTTATGGTAATGTATATTTTATGTTAATTTTTTTCATTGGCAGCGACGGTACGGTAGTAAAAGCCTTTATGATCATACGAATTTCTCTTAAAAACTACATTCCCGAAAAATTGTAGACCTGCAATTAAATAATATCTGCCAAATTGTCCTTCCCGCTAAGAAAATATTACAATTAGAATCAGTGAAAGTTGATAGTTGATTTTATTAAGTACAGTAGTGCCATTTTTGTTGCTGTTTATTCAATCTGCGAATGTTTACCTTTCGAACCTATCATTTGAGATAATTATCTTCAGAATTTTCCGTGTGCAGGAAGTACGGTATCTACCAGCTCATTGGAATATATGATTAAATTTCCAAGTAAGTATTAAAAAGCGACATGTGGCACCAAATTTCACTCTTCAACTTCCCATTTTACGCTATTATATTCTTTAGCTATCTGTCTTAATTTCGAATATAAAATCTTAGCATTAGAGTGTGTCATTTAATAACAGATATTTTCTGACAAAAATCTAAATTACATATACCGAGCTCTCCGTATAACCGGTATCCATATTCACGCTCTTCGATAACTACTTTCTGAAGAATTAAATTTTTCAAACGTACAAATAAATCATTAAACCCATCTGCCTTGTTGTCAGAGAAATTATAAGATTTAATTTTCTGTTATTGAGGAATCTTTTATTTCAAAATTACCATTCATCTGTGACATAAGAATTATTTTCATTAAAACTCCCATTAATACGAAGAATTTATGTGTAATATTACAGCATGTTAAGTTCATATTAAAATCACATCTGTACGTTTTACCTTTCTCATACACCAGTATTTTCACAATATGTATATTCTCTGATCAATTTGCCTGATATACGTAGTGTAGCCAGAATTAAGGTTTTGTGTGTCCTTGATGCAGAAAATACACCTTAGGTCCTTCCTCGCGTGCATCAGATAATTTACTCTGTGAACAATACTAGCGCCTAAACCGTACACATTTTTTTTAGCGAAGTTGGTATTTCATGATCAATTTGACTAATGTCGCGGCCCCTTGAATTTGAAAAGATTTTTTTAAAATTTGTGAGCGTTCTTTTTGTGAAGTCGCTAGAATATTTTTTTTAAAATTTCTCCAAATGTTTCAATAATAAATTACACTTCGTATGCGAAGGCTCGTAAGTAAAAGATGCGCATGTCTGAAGCTTTTAATATGCAAAATAATAGAACTTTTGGACCCCTCTTACGACTATCTTATTGATGCAAAGATTTTTTTCTGAATGAAATTATACTCCAAAATAATATCTTTAAATGTTTTTAGTGAAATAGTGATATTTTGAAAAAACATAAGAAATATTTTCTCAAAAAAGGCTACTAATTTTATCTTTAAATTTTGGCTTAATAGAGTGGCATAAGTCTGATTTTTATTAAATCAGATATTTCGAAAATTGTAAAAGTATAAAAAATGTCGACATACGTATACAACCAAATTATTAAAAGTGAAGGTTTCTTTCTTAATGTAATCTATTCCTTGTCATTGTTTTTTCAAATCATTTTATGTCCACCTTTTTATAATATACTTATATAGTATATTTATATTATAATAGTATATTTCATTAATACAACCATCAGTTTAGTAATCCAAACCCAAATTTGTGCGAAAATTTGAGTTTGGATTATTCAGCTGATGGCTGAAATTTCAGTAGGTGCAAATCACAATATTAGATTACAGTTACCAATATTATAAGAATGTTTGTGCTAATGTAACAGTATTTTAATCTTTTGTAAGAATTCATTGGCTGGAAGCAATTTTCATTTAAACTTTTGAATTTTCAATAAATTAAAAATTAGTATTTTTCTAAAGTTTCGCCCTTATTTTGGATAGGGATTTTTAAAATTGTGTTTGATATATATTGTGACATTCCAATATGGGGGACATTGTATTGCGTGACATTTATTGTAAACAGGGTGAATTGTAAGGATAGACATATGTAAATATGGCGGCCTAGCAACGGTAGATGAGTTGTCGTCAAGGTCAACAAACTTCATTGCTTTGAATCACGGGGCGCGGCTTGTTGATAAAGTAAACTGTTTGGGGATTGGCCGAGAAAGCAATGACTGTCTGGGGCGCGGCTAGTTTAATTGGTAAGTAATTTAGGGATTGACTAGGCATGGAATAACAATATATTTCGACGGAAGTGGGTCGAATTTTTTTCTGAAAAGAAACAGTAGAAAATATAGACCGAGATTTGAAGGGCTGAAAGGAAAGACTATGGATTTTTTCCGACTTATGCCGTGGTGCTGTGCGTATCGTGTGTAGATAATTGATTTTGGGAGTTTGGGAATTGTGAACGTCTACTTTGGAGCGTATGGTTGTCGGACTTTGAATATTGATGTAATGTGCGGAAATTGGAACTTGGAAATATTGCAGTAGCTAGAATTTAAACTGTGAACGTAGGTGAATTTGTCGGCATCAGGACTGGGAGTATTTGAAGCAGATAATAGTTTACTGAACTTTAATATTTTAAGCATACGCGTAGAAAGAACTGGGAACTTTTAAAAGGCAAATTAATTAAGACTTGTCAACTTATGAGGCGGTGAGGATCCGTGACTTGAGTACACTTGTGCCAGAACGGAAGAAAAGAAGATGGTATTTGGACTTGGAGCCATCGACACCGGGAAAAAATGAAAATGGCTCTACGCGGCGACATCGGCCAAGAGCGCGCGAAGACGGGTACTGCAGTATAAGGTTTGAAACTGGTCATGACCGAAAGTACGTTTCGTATTGTTACCAAGTTAAAATTTCATGGACATTGAATAAACTTACAAGTTACTGTGAATAGAAAAGATGATTTTTCATTTAGCCAATTCCAGCAAATGAGTAACTAGAAATGTATATTTGCTTTCCAGGTTCCTCGGCCACTCTGTACAGATGGCAGATCGAATAATTGGCTATTAGTAGGCAATAGCGATTATTTCTTATAAGACCCATCGACCTAGTTAGTCGGATATTAATTTATTGGAAATAGAAGTTAAATATTAATTTTAATAATAGAATTAACGTTATCTTTTCGTGGCGCCCATATTAAATTTGGGGTTGAATTAAATTTAATAATATTAGAAGGGCAGAGGAGATTTTAAAAATTAAATTAGACATTTGTTTAATAATATATAGGAACTATTTCCAATAGTACGGGACAGTATGTGCAGTTGTTGTAGCATGTCTGCTTTCTCTGCTACTATTCTGCACATAATTTTCATATCTCCTACCTTATTATCTCACGTTAATAGGTCAACGTATATCTAAGCCGGAAAAGACAGTCACCGAATTCCTGTAATAAAAATGTTTGTTGGATCTGAAATTGTCAATGGCGACTTCGGAAATCTCCACCCATTTGGTTTCATTACTCCACCGTTCCATCCCTAACAAGGGGACCCACCCGACGTATCACGACATGGGGACAAGGGCCGGCGGCGGCGTGGCGGGCGACGGCCGCTGGTCGCAGGGCACAAATTGCGCGCCGAGATGGCGATCGCCGCCTCATCTTCTCCCCGCAGCCTCTGCGGCGGCGGCGGTGGCGCGCGAGCGACCACTTATCTTGCGAGGCAGTGACGTGTGGAGGGCGACACGAGGAACGCGAGTAAAAAGAGAGCGATCGACGTATGCAATGCACGCGGTAGCGGACAGCGTGGTAGCGGAGATGTTAGAAATGAGAGCGTGTTGCCGAGTTGTGGGGTTTGTATGGAGAGCGGAGAAATAAACGAGCGAATGCTGGCTTAAGTCAGGTTCACGTCGTTATGCCAGCTTGTATCTCCAACATTCGGTCGGTCATTTGAAACGAACATTCGTAACTTACAATTTTAATGTAAAACGTCTTGGAATTGTATTTGTTTCGTTTCATACGATCAGTCATTGCACACGACTACGAGTGTACTTCGTGACATGCGGAGAGACGGAAAACGGTGGCGATTTGAACACAAATGTATTCAATGGCATTCTCGTCTAGACATCGCTATTGCAATCAATATAGTGAATTAAAATAAGCAACTATAGGAAGAATGCTGAATAATGATGGAATAGTTTATTGGGAGTGGACGAGAAAGGTGATGGTGTTCTTATTTTCCATTTCGTAATTTTCCTTATTACGCACGTTTTTGCGAGTCTTACACAAGTCTGATTAGAGGTTCGATCAAAGATTAGCGTTTTTCAGAACTTTTTCCGTTGATATGACTTTCGAATATGACACCATCTAGCTGCGGACATAAAGTTTTATGTATCCGCATCCAAATCAGTGTGGCGAAATCTCGGACAAGGGAATTAGCTCTTGTAAATAGGTAATTTTGGTTGTACAAATTGAACCGGAGTGGTGATACGTCACTGGATACCTGGTACATGATAATCTTTTTGATGAAGTCACAGTGTATTAAATTGAATTTTACAATAATTTAGTCACATAAGTGTGACATTTAAAAGTCACATAAATTTAGCTATATTAATTCCCATTTACTGGACTAAATCCTTTAGCTATATTAATATAGCTAAATATTAGCTTATTAATTTTTATGGAAATTACCATTACAATGCAATAATACATTAGTCACATTTAAAATTGCTTGTTAAATTGAATAATATTAAAAATTTTGAATTGAAAATATCTGATTTGGTAATAATGTTTACTTAGAGTGCAACAATTACATTATCTTCTTACGTTCAGATTAAGAGATTTAATAGACAAAGTTTTCTTTTCTGTTAAGAGGTATCCGCCGTAAGTAGAAATTGTTATTTATTTCATTATTTCACATAATTTTTTATACAATAAATAACTAAATGGTTTAATAAAACAATATAAAACGAAAACAAGGACCATTCAAACTTATCCCGCTCTCGGAAAAATGTTTGTAGAAGGCATTATGTAAAAGGAAAATAAACTTAAAGTAGTAATAAATCGTAAAGATAATAAACATCATTCAAATCTCGATTGTTTGATGGCACAAATCTGGCAAACACATTTTTCTAAGAATCATTTTTTTCACCTCACGCCACTTCAGCTCGCGGTGTGCACATATCCCTTTGTAGATTTGGAAGGGAAATGAGTACGAAGTACGGAGGGGAAGTTGCCCATGCTCGCAGGACCGCCGGGCTTCACGGACGGGCAGGTAGCACGTGCGGGCGTAGTTTGACATGTATGATCCAAAGGGATAATGCTTAGATCATACACTAGATACGACACACAGGATTTTCGGAATTAGCAATAAAAAAAAGGTTCCGTGTCAGAATAATCCAGGGGCCGAACTGTCGAAATCGAGAAATCAATTCACTACGCCTCAACTAAAGAAACAATACGGAAGACAACTTTGTATTTATAATCCACTCTATCTCGTTTATGACTTCTGGAAAAGCAGCTATCATGCCATGGTCAGACACATGACACAATCAAAACTCCAATGGATAGCAGAACCTGCATTTTCCAGTACATGAAAAACAAGTCACCACCAGGAAATCATGAAAGCTAAGGAAGTGTGCCAGATCAAAAAAAATTGATAACCTACACTTACGAGGTTACTCACTTACTATCAAGCACATTTTTTAGAGAATTGAAACTTTTATAGAGTGAGCCGCGGTTCACGACATGTCAGTTTGTATGAAATAAGGATGATAAAATCTGAAAACATTTCAAATTTTATATGATGTTATCTCAAAAACTACTTCAGTTAAGAGGAAAGTAATACAACCCTTTTTATAGACTTTTTAATGCTCTTTCATTGTGCAGTTTTGATAAGGTTGACGGTATAGGAATATATTCAAAAAAATATGACTTAGTGTCTAGAGGATTTTTTCGAGTTTCCGACTTTAGATCAATTCTTATTCTTAAGGTTTTATTTTATTATCTTCCTTCTGCAGCAGTGAAACGAAGTATAAAACAGCATCAAAGACACCAGTTGATGTACGAGCGTTCTATGCTTCGACAGGAGAACGAGAGCCGACTTCCGGATCTGCGGCCATGGAACGGCACGAGGGCGGGCCGGCGCCCACCTGCTGCCGAGCGCCGCGTTATCCGCGCGCGCCCACAAACAGGCTCCGCGCCGCGCTATCTGCGCCGCCTAATATACAGCGCCTCTCATCGCGCCGGGGGCCTTGTAAATATCTGCTTATTGCACCTTAAGAGCGCGGGGGCCGAGCCGGCGCGTCTTAATTGGGTGGACGCCGCCTGCGCCCGAGGTGCCGCGACGCCGCCGCCGCGACGCAGCCGACGACGACAACAAACCCCCGCCCCCGCCTAATCAGCTATCGCCACTCACCACTACCGTAACCAGCTATCGCCCACCTCACCACTCGTAACCAGCTATCGCCACCGCCACCGCCTAACCAGCTATCGCTACACCCGCCCCCGTAACCAGCTATCGCCACACCTCACCACTACCGTAATCAGCTATCGCCACACCCCGCCACCACCGTAACCAGCTATCGCCACACCCCGCCACCACCGTAAGCAGCTATCGCCACACCCCGCCACCGCCCTATTGCGCTACCTCACCACTACCGTAACCAGCTATCGCCACACCCCGCCACCACCGTAACCAGCTATCGCCACACCCCGCCACCACCGGTAACCAGCTATCGCCACACCCCGCCACCGCCCTAACCAGCTATCGCCACACCCCGCCACCACCGTAACCAGCTATCGCCACACCCCGCCACCACCGTAACCAGCTATAAATGGATTTTCCTAAGAATGAGCCAAAGTGACAGTTCGCTAAACAAGTGAACATCACATGTAATTCAGAGAAGTATGCCTCCGCCGCGACAGCTGTTCAGCAGCGCCTCTTCGTAAAGTGTTTATGGCTCCTGTGAAAGCATCCTTATGCAGAAGTCTAAGTTTCACTTAGGTATATGGACGTACGCCAATCCGAGAAATATTTAAGTTTAATTATGTATGTGGAAAATCTCATAACATGCTCTCACAATCAGTAAAAGAAAACTGACACGAATGTAAATAGAAAGCTCTCAATCACAGCTCGACACACAACAGTACACTAGCCGGAAATACGTGCACCAGTACGCATCTCACATTCAAGTCTCGGTTTAAAAATAAACATAATGTTTATCACACAAAAGGTAAATTCAGTGTAATGTTTATAGAAAAAAGAATTTTTATAGAAGAACACATAACACTGCACTTCCTAATTTCAATTATTTCTCGTGGCGCACTATATTTTTGTCGGACGAGGACGTTACAAAAGAAAAAGTTGAAGCCATTTACAAGTTAGCCAACTGCAAACGAACGAATGCAGGAAGAGAGTCTAATGGGTTCAAAGACACAATGACCACAGAACCTTCAGATATGTTGCCATGACTAGCTGTCATTTTGACACATTCTTAGAAAAATCCTTCTACATCGCCACACCCCCACCGCCCAACCAGCTACCTCCGCACCCCGCCACCACCAAACACCACCACCCCGCCACCGCATCCCACCACCGCATCCTCGAATTCAGTCGCAGACTGGAGGAGAATTTTAGCGGCTGACTGCTCTGATCAGTAGTTTTCTGTGATTTCTCTGATCAACACCAGGCGAATGTCGGAGCAGTACCCTTATAAATGGGCCATGGACCGCCTGCGATCTTTCCTACCACTTCTGTGTCCTATCCTCGTCCCTTATTTGCGTGCACTTACACTAATATTACCACACATGCCGGGAGACCGGTAGGGTGCTTAGAGCTTGTCCCGGCTGGGGCGGTGTCTCGCTGTTAGGAGATACCTGGTACCAGCTGCTTCAATTATTTCAAGTTGAGAAGTATCAATGAAGAAAATGTCATCGAAATCAAATGTTACCGGTTGAAAAGTGTTGGTATGGCATACAGAAATACAATAATTTGTATAGTATATGGAAGATTAAAAATGATGGTGTATATCACATTACTAAAGGGAATATAGGTAATTTTCAGTTTCAGGAAGTTCCATAATAAAATTTTAAATGTTTGAATGTAATACAGGTGATCTTAGATTCAAAATTAAACATACGTCATTCAAGGGGAACCGAAAAATATTGAGGCTGATTGCAACTATTTTTTTGTAGTAAAAATTCTTTAGCTTTTGAAATTGCATTTGTTTAACCGCAGAAAAGTAAACACCACCTAAAATTTCAGTTAAACTGTAGTGGGAATTAGGGAAAGTGTCAATTAACAAATCATTTTCATATGTGTTTAGAGATGAATATTGTAATGATAATGTAAATCAGAGAAACGATATTAACGCTGCCCGTCTTTTCTTTGCATTAATGTGCTATGCGATCTACATGAATAGTGAACTAGGTGGTGATAAGGTGGTGGATAGTTGTGTTGCCACCATTTCAACTCTATTGAGGGTTATTATCGAACACCGCAGTACTGCACGCTATCGAATTAGTAATCCATGCAAATCGTTTGCAGGTGTACAAGGTGTGAAAATTGAGAGCTTTACTTAATGTTCTTTATTCAATAGCCATTAAGAGAACAAGATACTTGATTTTTTCCCTATGATTATCGTAGCTTTTGTTTAATGTGATTGTGTTAAAGACTTCATTACAGAGTGCAGAATATGGTAATGAAGTCTTTTTATTGATCTGAACCATGTTGTTGCTTATTGTTCTCTCTAGTTTGTCTACCCATATCATCTTACATGGTTTTATAATTCAATCATTTTTAATAATTTAATTTTTGTAAATTATACATTATGGATTTCCATTTTTTTCTTAATATTATTCATAATACGAAGCTAATTGAATAATGGTTCTCTCTGATAAAACACAAAAACTAAATGGAACTTACATGCAAAGGTATGCAAACTAGTGGTTATACAATAGCAGCTACTTCTTTATATTCTTGTATTATATGCAACGCATACGTAGTATTATAAAATTGCAATTAATATCCTACTAGTTCATTTCACCTACTACATCAACCTAATAAGGTATTTCTTGGAAACGTTTCTTCAGCAAATGAAGCGCGGGAGATTAAAATTTGCGAATATACGATTTGCAAATTCCAGAAGAATTAATGCAATTTTTTTACTATAAAATTTTTAAACTATAAATTTAAACTATAAATATAACGCACTTCATCGTATTATTCTGAGTCTAGTTGGGAGCTAATAACATGTCTAGGCCGAGGCAGTGTCCTGTGGGGGAAATCCCACTCGCAGATATGTAAGTCGGCGCCCGATTTCACGTTTCAACGAAGGAGGTAACACCGACACCTCCCATGTACAAAACGAACAGTACATAACATCTAAGTAGTTGTCGTGACATGAAACAATGAGTACTCACTCACTCAAACAGCGTAAGAAAGAACTGAACGTCTTCCCGGCAAGTGGAATACCATTTTTCATGCCGCACCTCGCAACTGACCCCGGCCGCCACCCACGCTAGGGCCGTATGTTCACTTGCCCCTTCGACTCGTTCCGCCGTCTGTCAGGCCGCCGTCGTTATCGGCACAGATGCGGCAATTTGTTTGCCAGGTGTGAGTCCCGCCGCGAGTGGTTCAGAGGTCGCCTGCGTTCGGTATGCGGCAGAGAGCTCGCGAAGACGGCGTGAAGGGATGCTGAGATTGCTGCTGGCTTTGTGGGGATGACGGCGCCTTCATTTACTTTTGGGATGTGTTTTTGACTCCTCGCGGGCAGCAATGGGGCTGTGACTTAGGACCCTTGTCTTGCGTAGAGAAGTCCGGTTGGGAGTCGAAATCTCCCGCCCGGCCCAGATTTCCGTATACTCACGTCGTAAGTGCGAGGCCGTTACAGACTTACTGTAAGGGTAACTACAGCACATATCGTGACTTTCGTTTTCTCGGTTATTATTATTATTATTATTATTATTATTATTATTATTATTATTAAAAAAGCCTTTTGGGCAAATTACATTTGTGTCCACGATTGAACAAACATTCGGACCACTGTTGACAGACACGCGCTTTCACGATTCGCGAAGAGAGTCGTCGCTTTGTTTGTTTTTCGATTACCATCTGTCGTGTCGCAAGGCGCACGGCCCACATGTGGCCTGCTGGCGGTCGCCTTTCGGTCGGCGGTGACGCCGCGTGATTAACTCTTGTTTCGGAGCGGCGACGGGGGCCAAGGGCGTGGGAGGGGCTAGTGGGCGCCCGCCCGCCAAACGCGAAGACTGATTGCAGATTTGGGAGCGTTATTACTTCATGTTCTGCTACTGTCGAAGAGTGTCTGTTTGAGTGATACTAGCTGTCCGGAAGATGCCGCGTCGTTTGCTCAGTTCCCGTTACGGCGCGACTGTCTCCGGGCGAAATGCTCGAGAACGAAATGCTTACGAAAGGTATGCCGATCGAAACGTTGGCAAGTACGCCTACAACGCACTTCTCCCGGCTGACAAGTACGTACGCAGGAAACCTACGTTTTCGAGATCCCTTGAGATTTTTAATGACGTTTGTTATTTGAATGATCTTTTCCTAGCTTTAGTCCCGCGAAGGTGCACGGTCCGCACGTATGCCAATTATCACGGGATGGGTTAGTACCCATGATTCAGCATTGAGGGAAATTATAGAGATAAAGAACAGGAAGGAAATATCGTGCGCTGCCCGTGGCCCATTGTATAGAGTGCTGCTCTGGCATTCGTCTGGAAATGACCAGGTTGATTAGTAACTCTGGGCGCGTAAACTGCTAAAGTGTTAGTCTCGTAAATTTAATGCATTTTTATCGCAGGAGTGGCGGTAATTTTCATCCGCTGGATGGCGAGATCCGGTGCCGATCTACGTCGATTTGAGGGGATTTTCCTCAAGCAGGTTTCTCCTCCCTGCGGGGCACCGCCTCAGCCGTGACTATCTCTAAGCTCTCGACTGGACTTCCGGCATGTGTGGTAGTGTAGAACATATGAATGTAAGTGTATGTAAGTAAAGGTGAGAAAAGGACAAGGATGAGGAAGGAAACATCGCGCGCGGTCCGATTCCCTTTTTTTAGGGTACTGCTTCGGTATTCGCCTGGTGTTGTCAGCAGCTGAATTCGTCCTAGCTGGCGTCGAAAATCCTGCCACTACCGGTCAGAGGCACAGTAGTGACATCAGTTGTTGCTCTGAGCCACCTTTACCAGTACAATGAACGAGAAGCCGTTATTCATCTGATTATGTGAGCTTTAGAAATTCATGTTTAATGTCAAAGCTATCATCTAGCTACGATGAAAAACAGAGAGATATTTCCCAATGAGTTAAATCAAATGCCTAGTCCTCCAAATCTACTATCCTGTGATTGCACAGTGCCCTTCAATATCGAATTATCATGTCACAAAATGAAATTTAATCTTCAGTTACCAACGTCTATTTTAGCAATCTATTACGAACCTGATTTCATCTCAGAGTATATGTTTAGGACACTACTTCTTTTTTATATATATTTTGTTTCTATTTCAAATGCCTTATCTTGTGTGTCTCTTGAATATTTCATGTAAAGGTCGACTTTCAAGTATTACAGTGAGCTGTTGGTATGTTGATCGTCGGATATGAAGTGGGCTTTATCTTTTTTTACATGGAACGCATTCCCGAAGTTTAGATGAGTGTAATTTTAATTCACTGATTGTTATCAGAAAAAATATTGGGCATTGTTAAATACAAGAGAATGAAATGAAAACCTTGAAATCATTTCGAAAGCCTCCTCGAATGCCTACCATGATGTATTCAAGTGAAATAAATTTCGTACGGCAACTAGCAAGAATCTTGGTTGAAGTCGAATTTATTTGCATATTCGAGAAACTAAGTATTTCAAATTTCCTAAAAAATTTACAAAATATTTCTTCACTCAAGTAAACACGTTCTCATCCTTTTCCTCTATCTTGTATTTCTGAAGTTTGTTACAAGAAATTAGGTTTTGACTCTAACTATCTATAACAAAATAGAAATAGTTGGGAAAGAATACATTAACACTACTTTCCTTACGCAAATCCTCTTCCATCTACTGATGAACAATATTATCGAATCCAAAATCTAAATGTGATTGACCGAGAAGGATAAAATTTAACAAACAATAATATTCAACATTTATGTTGAGTTAACTTATAAGTAGTATTATCTCTACGCTTTTCACAGAAAATGTATAAATATCGAAACTTAAATTAACACATTATTATATAAAGATTACTAAAATTGAAAATAAATGTAACATCTAATTCTGGAAATTACTAAACAGAAGATTAATTTCACATTTTCAGCAACGACTGTTCAAATCTTTATAATAAATTTTGCTAATCGATGTAGAATATCTCTTTGCAAGTGATTGTATTTAACAAATGTATTTGTCTTTTTCAAAAATAAAGTAACCATTTCGCCAAAATTAAAATTATAATATTAATGAGATCTGAGTGGTGGCACTGCTGTTGAACCTGAACAATCGAGCCGATATAACGATGAAGATGTTATGCGTTTTAAGGGCGCTTCTGCATCTGATATTTTGCTTATTATTTTCTACGCAAAGGATTATATTTTACAAATGTATTTGATTTTTCAGAAATGGAAGTAGACATTTCTCGGAATTTAAAATTATGAATGTCTGGCAGCTTGAATAATTGGCGACCACTGATGAACCTCAACACAATCAGAGCCGTAAATTAATGACGATGATGCTTAAGGTTTAAGGACCGTCATAAAATACATGAGACGATTTTGACGATTTTTAGACTCCCGTCTCCCCTTGGTGAGATGTCGAGAGATTTAGCTCGATCTCCTAACCCCCTTCTAATCTCACGTGAGATTGTTAAAAAATGTGTATTTTTAATGTAAATACATTAATTTGTCATTGATTGCATTGGGACTTATTTAAAAAATATAATTTGCTTAATTACGAATAATTACAAATTTGTATATTTATTTAAGACTCGATATACTAGTATTTAGAAAATCGAGTGACTGAATTACAATGAATACTATTGCACTTCAAAAATCTTCGTAATTTTTCTTTAAAATTTCTGTAAAAAAAAACAGGTAATCTCATTAATGATAAAAAGTTTGGCAAGTTTTGTTAGATTCTTTTTCTCAGTCTACTTTGCTACTTATTGCAGCATTCACCACCGAGATAAAAATTATTCTGCACGATTTAGCCATATTTCACTGTAGAAACGTGTTTTACTTAAATTGTCTCTGTTTTCTCGCAATTTAGCCCTATGTTTAGCAAACAAGAATCATGTGATGTTTGCCGAGATCCCCTTATGCCTCCACGCAAGATTAGATAGGATTCGCTTGACCCCCTCCCTCCCCTAAAGTCCTCACGTAATTTATGGATGGCCCCTTCAGGGCGCTTCAGCATCCAAGGTCATTGGCTCCGTGCCCGAACACTGCAGCGCCTCTGACCGGTCCTAGGTTCGCGTCCTGACAGCGGCAGGATTTTCGACACTAGCTTTTCAGCTAGGTCGAGTTCAGTCGCTGCCTGGAGGAGAATTCTAGTGGCCGGCTGCTGTGATCGGTAGTTTTTCATGGTTTCTCCGATCAACACCAGGCGAATGCCGGAGCAGTACTCTAGCAAACGGACCGCGCGCGATCTTTCCTTCCTCTTCCTTGTCCTATTCTCTCCCCAACACACACACTTACACTCACATGCACTCCACTACCACATATTCCGGGAGACCGGTCGGGAGCTTAGAGCGTGTCCCGGCTGGGGCGGTGCCCCGCTGGTGGGAGAGTCCTGGTTAGGGGGAAACCCCCACTAGCCGACGGTAGGTCGGCGCCGGATCTCGCCAATCGGCGAGGGAAGATCACCGCCATCTCCCGAGAAAAAAACATGCACTATACTAACGGAACTAATGACCAAAAGCAGTTGACGCGCCCGTAAACACGAAGAAACCAAACCAACCCAACAGCACATGCACATATCAATCTGGCTAATCGAAAATAACTTGTTGAAACTTAAGGCATGAAGTGACTGCCCCGCTGGTGGGAGAGTCCTGGTTAGGGGGAAACCCCACTAGCCGACGGTAGGTCGGCGCCGGATCTCGCCATCCAGCGGGGGAAGATCACCGCCATCTCCCGAGAAAAACATGCACTACACTATCGGGACTAATGCTCACAGCAGTTGACACGCCCGGAAACAAAAAAAAACAAACCACACCAAACCAAACCGTGCCCGAAGATAGAGCAATACCGCCGCCCGCGCAATGAAGAAATCAGGGGGTCGTGTGGCCGAGGCGTCGTGCCGTGCCGGGAGCTAGTCTGCCCGGTCCGCCCCGCTTTGCGACACGGCGGCGGCGCGGCGTTTCTTCCACTTGCTATATCGTTGGCGCGGGCCATTTCTTGCGACTAACAAGCAGCGGAGCGGAGCCGAGCCGCGGACGCCCGCCACGCGGTCAACTTCAATGGAGCCGAAAACGTCGATAAAGTCGTGCTGCGCGCGGAAGATGCTCTCCGGCGGACGCGTCGTTGCAACGAGAGATCAGCGCGTCCGTCGCCACTCACCGCGACTTTGAATGGTGGACGGCGCGCTCGCCGCTAATAAGCATTGGGGCGAAAGCGGCTCGAGTGTCTTGGAAGCGAAACTGGTCGACCCTTACAAAGCGCACGTATCTCTCGCGTTCTGCACGTACGTTTCATCGATTTTTACGAAGCTTGCGATGAGTACCCAGAGAAAATGTGTTGCTCCATTGATGCAGTTACGTGCGTCAAAGATTAGTTTGACTATTGGACGACGAACTACTTTCTGTTACGGCATGAAATTTAGATATATCGCAAAGCACATATTGAAATGTCTTTTCTTGAGTAAATGAATACCCTGAGGAAAGAATCAATTGACGCAAAGCTGCCTTTAATGAACTGAATCGAAGGTAAAATGAATCTCCGATTGTTGCTGTTCTTCGATAATGTACTCCTATCTTTTCACGGCCATCGAGGCCAAACCGAGACCACTTACGTTCTTTCTTGAAGAACAATCGTGTCGTGTCATCGCTTGTCTCGGCGTGCCTATATTGAATTCCTTTATTGGCGGGTACGATGCGCCAAGGAATGTGGAAGTTCTGTGGAGTAGGGGCGACGCCGTCCGTCAGTCTTTTGTTCGCATGCCGGCAGCAGCGGCCCGTGGGCGCCACAATGAAGTTCTCGGAAGCCATTTCCTGGCGTGGCCGGTGGACAGGCCGGCGCGTAGGGGGCCCGGCCATCACCTGCCGCCTCCACTCATTTTCGGTGGGTAAACGGACTCTGGGTCGATGTCCTTGGCGAGACGTCCTACAGCTCACTCTCTCGAGATAAGAAACGTTACCTTGGATTCACAGCCACAATCATCTCGACGTGAGTAATTGTGCATAATACGTTTCAGACAGACCCACAATGTGGCTTCAGAGCTCAAGATCAATGGTGAATGGTGAGTTCTTAGAACGAATTATGATTCAAATCGTGCTCTCAGTCTCTAATGATGGGTTTTAACTGTTGTGCGATGTGATCACCCCATCTAGCTGTCACCTCCAATATTATGCACATCTAAGAAAGTATTTGCTGGAAAATATACGATTAGTTTTCCAATGTCTAATTATTTTGTGAAAATCTAAAGTGTGAATTTTCCATACTAAGGAAATTCAGTGGTGGCAGCGGAAATCTCATTAACTCTGACACTCATTGTGATATATATTTATTACGTTTGTCAAAATATATAAGAAAATCTGTTTAATTGGTTTTGTGTGTAAAGTCTTTCCATTTATTCAACACGTTCGATTCTCATGCTGAAGACCGATACATTGAATTACTGAAGGATATTACCGTGCTTCAGAACAATCGAGATAAATTGAAAATGTTCTATAACAGAAGAAATTTCATTACTTTAATGAAAATTGTAGATCAGAATGACATTTCAGAGCGACACGGGTAATATTGATGATGCCCAAGAAAATAAAAAGAATCCTTTCTTCACATAACATGGACGGTTCGGGCCACGACCCTGAAAGTCTTGACCACTCTCAAATGGAATGGTTCTAGCTGGACAGAAGACAGTTTCATCCACCCACTTCGCTTATGGTGTTATTTACTCCTCTCTCTTTCCCCCTTCTCCTCCCTGTCGGCTTCCACATCCTCAATGGCTCTCGTACATGGACCATCCCACGTCCCCGACCCTCCACGTCGATCCTTGCCTCGATCCATGTATCCCGACACACCCCGACTCACCCCGACTCACCCTGACTCACCCCGACTCACCCCGACTCACCCTGACTCACCCCGACTCACCCCGACTCACCCGACTCACCCCGACTCACCCGACTCACCCGACTCACCCGACCACCCCGACCCACCCCGACCCACCCCGACCCACCCCGACTCACCCCGACTCACCCCGACTCACCCCGACTCACCCCGACTCACCCCGACACACACCATACCAATGCCGTTCGGCACCTTCCTTCGCTCCACTTACTGTCATGTACCGATACGTGACGTCAGACTATGAGATCCCTGCCACTTTCGTTTCTCCTCGCTACATTCCACCACATTTTGCCATTCCCCGCGTGCACCTGCGGGAAGTCCTAGGGTTTGAGTCCCAATATTCGTCTAATCCAGCGAATGTTTGGTGGAAAACTAGCGGCCGTTTGCTCTGATCGATAGTTTTCCGTGGTTGCTCCAATCAAAATCAGGTGAATCCCGTAACAGTTCCCTAGCAAATGGGCCACGAACCGCGCGCGATCTTCCTCCTATTTGTCGTGTCCTCAATCGTTATTTATACTCCCAAACTGTTATTTTCAATATACTATCTCATATGAAAGAAGACCATACGGGAGCTTAGAGCTCATTTCGGCTGGAGCAGTGCCATGTTTATGGGAGATACCTTGATTCGGAAAAACCTGCAAGATTGCGTGTGGTCAGCGCTATCCAGCGGGAAAGATCACTTCCACCTCTCGTGATAAAACATGCACTACACTTGCGAGACTAATTACCGTGCTCGAAAACACGAAATAATAAATCAATCAACCGAAGAAACCCGCATCTCCGAGTTCTCTCTTTCGAAATTCCTTCCCCGGCACCTCACGCGTGGCCTAATACTTCTAGTGGGCTCGCGGCTCGCGAGCCCTGCCCTGGGAGCCGTTCGGTCTGGGCGTCGGTGGCGGTGGCGGGGAGCTGTTGATTTAGCCGCTCGGGGTCATAGGGCAGCGGGAGGGGCCAGCGTTAATTAGCCGCGCGTCCGGGCGCGACGCGGTCGTTTTCCGTGCGCCGCCCCTCCCACCCCTCCCCTCGCCACGCCCCCGCCACACCCGCGCCACTCCCCGCCCTGCACCGCGTTGGCCGGCTCGCCGCTTTAATTACCCGCCTTAATAGTTTGGGGCGGGTGGGCTGCGCACTTCGGCGTACACAGGGAAAGTGGTGCTGGTCTGGTCTACTAGGCGGTTTCGTGTAAAGAGGCATGGATTCGTAGGCTTTCGCGGCCGGAGTCATTGAATTTTTGGCTGTCCGGAATGAGCCGCGTCTCAGTCGATGGAGCTGGCAATTCGGCCTTCTTCTTGTGGCCTTCTTCAGAGCTGTACTGCTGATACTAATATAATATATAATATGACTGCTGGTATTAATATAATAATAAACTAACGTTTTGACCTTCTTCTTGTGGCCTTCTTCAGAGCTGTACTGCTGATACTAATATAATATATAATATGATGCTGGTATATATATATAATAATAGCTCTGAGGAAGGAAACAACAAGATGGCCAAATGGTTGCATCGACTTGGGCCAAGATGGTTCCATCGACTGAGACGCGCCAGATGCCGGACAGCCAAGAATTGGAGAGGCATGGATGTTCGGGGCTAGAGAGAAACGCATTATTTTTCGCAGTTGCAAGTTGACATTTCCGTTGATGTATTGATCTATTGCAGAGTCACTGCTGACTTTGAATAAATGATTATCAGAAGTTGATGTGATTTTTGCCATTTTCCCAGGCTAATTTTATATTATACGAATACTATGGTGAACGTTTTAATTTTCTAGCAACCAATAATGAAGTGACTGGGAAAAGAAATGTGAAATAAAGTTGCCTGTAATATTTTTGAAGGTTATTTTCCATTCAGTAATCTCTTCCCTCTTTTTCCACTTTGCCCCCCAAAGCCGTCAAGGAATTAATGCTCATAACACATTCTCAAAAAATTATCACCTCGTTCTTTTCGGATGTAAGATTGATCGGGGTACGGTTAATCCGTTAGTTTTGTTGAGACAAACAGGCTTCTTGTAGTAAACCAATTCTTCGGTATCAAGGAACCAATAAAAGGGGATTGTGACTACGCAACGTGTTATCGGAAGGCCGGAATAAGAATTATTCACATTTTCGGTGTCAGCGATGATATTTTTTTCTGTCATAAAATCGCCGTTTCATTCTGCAGCATTACAATACTTTTTATTTACTACGTAAGTAGTATGCGAGAAATATGAAATAATCGTGGATTGTAGACATTTTGTTCTCGTCTTTCTTTACTTCGCAAATAATATGATGTTTTACTTATCGTTGTCTTGAATAAGATTTTCTAGTTAAAGTCTTAATTCAGACAAAATAGTCGAGTTCATAACAAGATCATACTGCATTATCTTCAGACTAAAGAGTAGCGTTCTCTAGCTTGTCATACTCCGTCAAGGTATTATCATAAATATTATTACTACTCAATACTGCTAAAGAATTGGCTAGCCTTTTTTGCCGTGTTGCTCATTTGTTATCATTGAGAAGAAATTGGTTCAGGCACGAAACGATTTGTTGCTTGTCGTTCTGTCTCTGACACATTGTTCTTTTCGAAGACAGGAGATGATGAAGAACTCGAACTTTCTAAATGGGACTCATTTATGAATCAGTTGCATGAACATTTTTTATATTGGATATCAATCATACATATTATTCTCCTCGCTTTCATTTGGTTACGTAAAATTGAATGATAAATCAAATGAAGATGCATGAATGAGATAATATTATAATGAATGAAATCTATCTCTGAAATATTGAAGTAATTCTTGTCAATTTCTAGTTGAACTTGCAATTATTTTCTTTGTCTTAAAAGCAATCAATTTGAAATTCCTTTCTCTGGTTTCTTCGCTTTCTTACTAGTAGTCTTCTAAAATATGTACTTGGATTTTATTACCTCACAGTTTCATTCATTGTAACTAAAGGAAAATCCTAGCACTAAAATAGGGAACACGTAATTAAAACACAAGAATTTGATCATGTATTTATTTCCGTCGATGTACGAGATTCCTTCATATCCGAATTTTTATGTAAAGAAAATATAACAAAATTGTATTTGGTAAACATTTTTATACATTCTTAAAAATAGAGCTTGAAAATTTAAAAAAGTTCGAACTTGTTTTTAAAATATTTCTATTTATCTTTGATTTAGTTACGGTAGACTTTACTCATGATAAGAACGTGTCTTACTTTGCATGAAGTAACGTGAATGAAAGTAAACACTGACAATACAACGTCACGATTTAAAAAAATATGGAATTATCGATTACTTTGAAATTATAAACACAATAATAATCCAATAACGCAAATGTATTGTTAACGTTGCTCACTTAAAATGAACCAGAGTTGGTGTCGCAGGAATTTGCAGTACGGTGTGAATCAAAATCCCAATAAGAATCGCAGTAAGGTATAAGTTTTTTAATCATGTATTTGTGCCTTGGTTTGCTCCTCATACCACCATGTACCACATCCATTCCATAATCATTAGTGTCTCTCACCATTCACCCCATTTGAACACCCTGCAACCTTCACACAGTAAAACAGAAAGATAACGTACTACTGTAATCGCCTTACCTAGTAAAGAGATATGTTTAAGGACCTAAAACTCTTGTCTCGTCTAAGTTAGAAAATGAGCACGACAGACATGAACCACATTAGGCGTCGGATGCCTCCTCAAAACACAAACTTCAGCCGCGTCTATTGTTTCTGGCCGCATCACGATCAATACTTTTCGAAATATCAACTTCTTACAAGAAAAAATTACTTAAAAAAGAAAAACCATTTCTTGAAGTAACAATACTCATACTCCAACTTTCATTTGTTTCAATTGTTCCTAACTGACAGCTAACTGTTGCATGCCCAATGGGCAGCAGCCTTTAAGTGTGGCTTTTCTCTCCTATGTTTACCTGCGCCAAGTAGATACATTAGCAGGATTGTGCAACGAAAAAACATAAAAGAGATTGTACTGATACTCACTTTGTAAGATCCTCTGGAAATTTGCCGATCCCCTTCAATTCGCAGAACCGTAGGCGTCTTGAGTGACATCACGCAGTCTCCCGCTGAAGCGTCGGGCGAATTTCGATGGATTCCTTATCGACGATCGAAGCGTTCAGCACAAGCCACGCTAAGCAAAGCTGCGCGCGGCGTCCGCCAACCTGCGACCGCGGGCCGATCCATCGGGCCCTTTTTATTGCGCTCTAGGGCACGAATAGGTACCAACTTAACGAGATTATCTAATACGTGAAAGGAAAGAAAATTAAAGAAAACAAATTGATCTGGTTCTTGGCAGCGCACGGTTCAATTTATGAGTTTGCCTCATCGTAGTGATGCTGGATATACACCCCAGACAGAACAAAGTCTTGATGCAGATTTTGTCAGTAAAAATTACTCTGGTGAAACCATAATAGTACAGGCATTTTCGCACTATTTGTAACATTCTAATTTTCGAAAATTTAAAAGCCCGATAATATATAGCATAACATTTTTATAAGCGAAAATATTTGTAATTTTTATAAGCGTACATTCTATTTGAGAAAAAATTAATGAAAAAATTGGAACCTTTTTGAGAAAATTATTTTTAAATTGCCTTATTTCAACCAAAATTAAGCAAAACTACTTATATTTTGAAAAAAGGTACATGATTTTAATGGAAGATTTATTTAGGAAAAAAGATTGAGGACAAATCTCTCTTCAATTCTGAAGTTGTCGGAAGACCCAAAAATGTAACGTGTACAGTTTTGAAAATTATGAGCATTTAAGAAAAAGTTCAACCTAAGCCTTTTTTATAAGCGTACATTGATCTAGTCGAGAAAAATTAAAAGCGAAATTTGAAACTATTTTGAGCACGTTTAAAAAAGTCGTTAATGTTCCATGTACCCAAAATTAAAATATCCGTTTTAAATTCAAGGAGCCGTGACACGGGGCAGAACTATCGGCAAATATTAATTTTTGTAAAATTTCTACTAAACTTTGTCCGCTAGTGTTGTTCACAAACAGACATGTGTCTCACATAATACGCCTTTCCATTACTATAAAAGTTGTCATATTTACGATTTTTGCAAATAAAAAACTATGATTTAATTTGTTTTGTGTTTTTGTAAAAGTAAAAATATTCCCTTTTTAATGGAACGTTTCTGGTCGAGTAAAGTTGAGTAAAACAACGGGATGACTGTACGGTTCGTTCTAGGTGGTTAATTAGCTGCGGCAGGAATGTTTCCATCGCTTCTCCTGCACAATTTGCTCAGTGACGCTTGTCCCGTTGTTCGGCTGCGCGCTTCAATTCTGTTAGAAAGGGAGACAGTTGAGCCGTTGATTGTAGGTGAAGGCAGGCGGTGACAAGCGCCTTAGCCGGGTCGGGGAGCTGATGTGGTGGCGGTGGGGGCGGCTGCGGCGACGGAGTGCAGATAAAATCGCGATGCCGTCGATACTTCTTCGCCGCCGACGCACGAGGCCTCCAGGCTCTGTCGCAGCTGTTTGCTCAGAGATTCCTCGCGCTAATCGATCCTCTCAGTCGGTCAAAGAAGGTCTTTAAAGCACAGCTACCCAACAGCTTTGGTCTTGTTGTAATGTTGTTTGTTCTTTCCAACGTACAGTGGCAATTTGCAAACAAACATCCTTCATAAATTAAAATTTTGAGTGCAATTTATTTACTTCTGCTTATGATTCAATACTATTGAAATTGAAAAATCTCAAAGTTCATTTTGGCAAGAGAAAGGTTATAATAAATTAAGAAAAGCCTGAATTTCTATTCGTCACTATATATCGTAAATTTTATTTATACATTTATTTCTATAATTTTAATTTAATTATTTATTTATTATTACTATTTTAGTTGTACCTAATGCATCAACCCTCGATCTGAGAGAAGGAATGCCGTACAATAAAATATTATTACGAATTAATGCTTATAATTAATAGATAATTATTAAATAGAATTCATAGAATCCATATCATGAATATCCATATCATCCTCATGACACCAAATTCAAGCTTTTTTGTGAGTCAGTGTTTCAATTTTATTGCCCAATATACTCTAAGTGATTTATCTTGACGCTGTTATACTTTCCAATGAAATAAATTTCGTTATGGTAGTGTATCTGACGTGTATCTTCCAAAATTTCATGGCTGAAAGTGGCCATATACACAATTGCCTATTTTAATTTGGAAGGGAAAATATGTAAGTTATAATGTCTGTAATTCAAGGCTTTATTTTTTTTTAAATATTCAACACATATTTTTATTTATAACCACATTACACTAACGCACTGATGGAAGAAAATAGGTAGTATTATTGTGAAAGGAGGACGACTGCTTGCACTGGTCTTTCATTCATGACTTAGCGTCAATCGAGAAAGAGAGAGAGAAATAATATGAGGGCGAGAATGAGAGAGAGGGAATTTTATATATATATATATATATATATATATATATATATATATATATATATAAACAATGCCCACGCACAAACTGCTTATAAAAGTATTGGGCGTTTCAATGTAATCCGTTCCGAATTTATGTTTTAAACATGGGCGCCAGGAAAAGGTTACATTCATATTATTAAAATTAATGCTTCAACCGTTATCTAAATAAAATCAATATCCGCTAGCTGGATCAATGGGTTTCGTTAGAAATAATCGTTATTACCTACTAATAGCCGTTTATCCGATCTGCCAACTATACAGAGTGGCCAGGAATCTGAAAACAAATATATATTGTCTAGCTACTTATTACCTGGAATTGGCCAAATGAAAATCGTTTGTTCTATTTCAAAAGAAACTTATGGTTTATTCTCAATGCCAGGCAACAATATGAGTTCAAAAATTTGTGACAAATAAAGAATGTTCTTTTGGTCATGAGCTCTTTCGAACCTTATCCTGCAGTACCCGTCTTCGCGCGCACTTGAATGAGGGTGCCACGAAAAACCATTTTCCTCTTCTTCTCGATGACGAGAATTCCAAAGGCCAAGTACCAGAGTCAGTACCAAGTTATTCTCTCCTACTCTTGCACAAATGTTGTCGAGTCACTGATCCTCACCGCCTCAAATACTTGTAGTTCTAATTTAATTTACTTCGCGAAAGTTCCCAGTTCTTTCTGATTACGCGACGAGAATGTTAAAATTCAGCAAACTATTATTTACTCAGAATTATTCCAAGTCCTGTTGCGTACAAATTCATTCAAATTCTAACCAACTTGTTTTAAATTTCTTAAATATTAGCCCACACGCGAAAATTACAAGTTACACATTTTTACACAGCAAATTACTCGAAGTCCATCACGTAATTTCATCCCGAAAAATTCTATTTCCGTTCGTCGCACTCAAGAATTACTCGAAGTCCGATAACTATTCACTCTCAAGAAAAATTTCAATCCCAATCTCACAAAATTAATCATCCGCGAGCGACCCGCTAGCAGCAGACATGTCAGGATGTGAAAATAATTTTCTGTTCAGCCCTTGAAGACTCGGCCTATTTCTTTCTACTGTTTTCACCAGAAACATTCGACGCACTTTCATCGTGAATAGACTGTCACTGGTGTTCTGGCCAATCCCTAAATTGATTACATAATCAACTAGCTATACCCTAGACTGTCATTGCTTTCTTAACCAATCCTTAAATTGTTTACTTGATTAGCTAGCCGTGCCCTCAGGTCCAATGCCAGAATGAAGTTTATTGACCTTGACAGCAACTCGGCTGCCGTTGCTAGGGCGCCCTATTTCTATTTGTTTATCCTCGTATATTTACCCAATTTACGAAAAATATTAGTAAATAAATGTGTGTCATGTTGGTATGTCACAATATATGTCTTTGTAAGAATCATTTTGATTTACAAACAACGTTAACTTTTAATTAAGGTAGTTCCGTGCACTGAAATATGATATAATCATGTTACACAATCGACACATTTCAGCTGGTCGTACGTCGCTAATAATGAGGGATGCACAAGTTGTCAGGAACGAAAATTAATGATGTTGCTGTTCGTGAGATCGCAAAATTAATATTGACCTCATTCAGAGACTTGATGCATTAAAGAGCCTACACTTCGCACATATTGGAGCACTAACACCTTTAGACGTCATGTTTAATTAATAAATTCAAATCATATTTCCGAAGCTCTTTAACATACGAGGTAACTTCACGTCAAAAATGACTAATTTACGTAATTATCCACATTAGGCACAATAGCCATCCTAGGGAAGAATTATATATAAGATGTAGTGTTCGAAACTAGTTTGGTGTTTTTAATCTGAAAATACTGATAAATTCTCCTGAATACACTTACAGTGGTCGATTGCAGTGGCTTTCTCATATTATCTTATTAATGTGTTGTAACACCAATGTCTTTCCTTGAATTCAATCAGAAATTTCTTGCTTACAATTAATATTCATAAGTAGGGAACGGAATTAATTGTAATAATAAAAGCAAAATATGTACATACATATGTACTTATTTTTTCGAAAATATGGATGAAAAAATGAAGGATATGTGAATTAAAAATTTGTTATAATATTTAAAATTCCATTCTTCAAGTATTTTCTGAGCACAGTACGTTGCCGATCAGAACATAACATGAGTCAGAGAGGCTAAAAGAAAATTCTCCATCTACAGCAGCAATTATTTGCTAGTTTCATTCGAATATATACTTTCGTAGTAAATACAATGTTGTTTACGAGAAGCCGGCGCTCAAGTGAATAGTACCGTGTAGCCTGTGATAGAAAGAGGGGGGTAAAGGGAGCATAGCCCCCCTCCCGAATCCAAAAAAGCGATAAGACAATGATCTGAAAAATATTTGTTTTATTGAGTTACGCATGGGGTCTATGAAACATGAGTGGTTGAAGTTCTTTCTGCTTTACATACATCCGCTCATCATTGATCCCGAGTACGCGGTTTCCAAGAAGCACAAGGGGGCGGGTGGGGGGAGGGATAATTTTGACATTTAATAGCGAAATTCCGGCGTTAATACAAGTGCATTGCGTTGCTTTGCAACTATTTCAGTAACACAGGTTTCAAGTAATATATATATTTCGAACTCGCATGTGAAATGTTCATTTTCGACTTATAAATATATTAAAATTTAACGAAATATGTAAATAGATAAAATTGTAATTATAACAAAATAGATTTGTCCTAAATAATTTACATGAAAATCCGTTCCCTATTCATTACTATATGGGTTGACCATAAAGATAGTAGGCACTGAGCTTAGTAACCAAGTGCCTTTTCAAATAAAGAAATAGCTATTAAATAGAAAAGATCTTCCTTGGTCGATATGTCTTCGATCTCGATGCGATATTCTAGATACTGTACATTCGTGCATCCAGACCCCATTGAAGAAACTCATAGCAATGCGGTTGCTCTTCGTGGACTGAATAAGTATCCGGGTCTCAAGACACGATTGAAAAGCAACCTCTGCGAGAAGATTGTGAGATGCAGGAAAACAGGACGAGGAAGTTGCACCTGGGAAAAAGAATCGAAAGGAGCCACCAGCGTAGAAGGCGCTGGAAGCCAGCCGCACTGGAACGTGAGTTCGTTTCAAAGATCGCGTTTCAGATGCAAATTGCAAGAGATTGTTGGAATGTTATAGGAGAAAAAGGACACATTTTCAACTTTTTTATTGCATTTTGTGTAATACACGTAGCGTTTTTCATTTTCAGTCTTTTCTTATATGTTTGAATTTTAATTATTTGAATTGACTTGGTAGTTGAATTATTCATTTTTATTGAAACAAGTAGTTAATTTGAGGGAAGATCTTTAATCTTATATTTGTGTGATAAAAAAAATTTATGTATTAATATTACCCGGAAATAACGAAATTTCTAAATTTCCTCATTTTAGTGACACTAAAAGTAGATGTGCCTAGTCGTGAGTGTTCTTGAATTACTTAGTGTCTCAGTTTGATCTCCCTAATCAGCAGAAGTATGTTCTTGAGCGGGTATTAATCCACTCTTATGCGTGAATTATCAATTATAACAAAGTAAAAATATTTTTTAGAATTATAGAACATTAAAGCACCGTACGGGTTCGTAAGCGTACTATACTATCTTGATAGACGGCTTCTCGGCTGACTAGCAGAATGCTGTCCATGGAATCCTTGTTACACCAATTCTTGCGTTTTTGCCTAAATTAAAAATTTTCCAAGTGTCCTCAACGATTTCTATTAATAGGACTTAATATTTCTCACAAAATTAATACTAGGTCGCGACTTTCCTAATCTGTGTTTCCTGTGAAATACCTACTCACGAGTGACTATATTCGGATACTTATTGAAAAATTCTTCCATCTACGGCGCACCCTAATATTTATACCCTCAAACACGGAGTCTATTTAATTCAAACTCCAGCTACTACATTCATAGAATTTACAATTACAACTTCTGCTACAATAATACAATACCAAGCTCTCAAACCTCAAACAACATAATTCCGCCCCACTATCATTACTCGCCGATGTTGAAAATTCGTTCGCACCTCACCAACCGTTTACGTGCGTTCGCTTCAGTGCTTCTCTAGTGAATGATCCCATGCCTCCTTTCACATCTTCGCTTCCAACGCCCTCTTCACACCTTCTGCACATAATGTGTTCGGGGCCGTGTGCATCTGCACAGCGTTATGACACCAAGCATGGAATATTAAACTTTGTTGATCGGTTGTCCTAACAACGCGTATTCTTTGACTTAGAGTTTGCACAAATGCTGTTATTATTACGCTAGCTGCCATTTATCATTAAAATTAAACCCATGTTCTAGCTTATCACAATGACCCTAAGTTCAGCTAATTTTAGCTTATTATCTTTACGAAAAAACGACTCACTGTAAGACTGAAACCTATGGAAACGCAAAACAAATTACCTTTACAAACATTTCAACCCGATTTTATTGAATCAAGAGCCACGAAATGTCTCAAACACATTTCAAGAAAATTGAATTAAAAAACATATTATAATTAAAAGTAAATAAAACTTGAATTCTTTCCAGTCAAACTGTTCTACAAATTGAATTATACTATGTTCAGAAGTTTCGCTTTCCCCTCACTTATCTCGAATATCTAAGAAAACGAAATTTGTTCTGGGCTTGGATATACCACCGCAACTAACGTTTAATTCTGTTAGTTTCACTAAATGTGCACTTCTTCAAACCTGGAATGTAGAACATGTAATTTTCTTCACGCCTTATCGAAACTTCATTTCAACCATCTCTGCTTTAAAACCCACACTAGAGATTTGTTTGTTTCTATTGGCCTCACTTCACCGGAAGTACCGTTTAATGGTAGGTTTCAACGTGAATACCGTAAGATAACCACCGGGTAGAAAAAATTACTCAGAGGTACCTAGTCCTCATTTCTAAAGGAGAAACCCCGCTTATTCAATAACTTTTGTGTGGTTCCTCGTACGGAATGGTCGCATCACGGTGTGGTCGTGAGGCCCCAACGCTTCGCCCATGCGTCCTCCTCAAGACAATAACCGGAAAATGTAGCTTCAAATTGCCCTACAAAGCTCAGGTCCGCAGTGGGAGTTTCTGAGCAGATGGAAGGTCGAAATTTTATTCGAAGGTAAAAAAATTATATTTCTTTTGTTTGGTAATAACAAGAATTTTGTTTAGTTAAGTCGCATTTGTACCGTAAAATTATGAGTCTGGGATTTTTTTCGAATAGCTCATGTTGGACGAATGTGAATTATGAGAAAGATAGAATGGTACTAGTGGGTTGTTCAGAAGCAAATTCGAGAAAAAGCAGAAATAAACATTTCTGAGAAACAAGTGCATTAATAGTATTTTAGATGAAGGAGGTCACACTACATATATTAGTTGCGATATGAAACACACTTTATTGATTTTTGTACATTGCAATTTGTGGTCGTAGACTGAAGAGAAAATGGAAACTACATTATGCGTATTTGGAAAAGCAGGAAACATTAAATTAAGTCGTTAAGAAAAATATGTTACTGTTACTTCTAGCATTCTCCTTTTTAATACTCCATCATCTTTAAATTCAAAATAGTTATTTTCCTGCAGTATGAAAGTTTCGCATGTTCTTCCGATTATTTAAGATAAATCATACATATTCGGTCCACTGAATGTTGTCAATTGAATGTGGTAAATTGTAAATACACTTGTAAAAACGCACAATTGATATATGCTTAACTTGCGAAGATTCCGATGAGAATATGCCAAAGATTAATTCTAGAGAGAAAATTCTTTCTGTGATCAAAACTCTTGATTTTTAGTGGATTGATTAAGAGGCATCTAATTTAAATGAATTTTCTCGTAAAATTAATGCATTTGACCAGTTTTAAAAGGAAAATTTTCCTAATTTGTTTTTCTAAAATTCATGCACGAGGTCACTCAGGAGCCCCTACAGGATACCATTTTGTCGCATGATGAGACGACAAATTACCTTTAAACACACCCAAGACGCCGGACATATCTCACCATCCAGCGGAGGAAGATCATCGCCACTTCTTGTGATAAAAATATACGCGAACTTACGGTGCTATGACCAAGCAATTGACGCCCCCGGAAACCCGAATCAATCATTTAATCGAAAATAATTTCAAAAGTTCTAAAATTTTTCAGATTACAATTCATCTAAACTTTCATCACACGCACTATATCTCTATGTGTCGTAAAATATTCTTCCCAATGACTGATCCATTTTATTTGTCCAGACCCACAATTTCATGTAAAGCACGTGAAGACCAGTTTTCAATAAATATCTCTTTTCGAATTGGTGCACAGTCAAACGCGCATTTCGTTCACTGCCCTCGGTTGGTGCACTTCCGAGATGTTCTGCTCGAGACGCTGCCCCGCGCCGGTAATGAACACGTACGCCACGCGGCCTGGCGCGGCGCCGCCCGGAGATCTCCGGAGATCGTGCCGGCCTCGTTATCGGCGGAAACAACGGCGATGGTGGACGATACGGGGGGAGGTCGCCTTCTGCCGCTGCGGGGGACCGCGGGCGCCGCGGGCAGCCATGGGGCAGGACGAGAATCTTTGCTCCGGCCAAGTTGCCAAGACAGAAACGTAGAGGACTGTCTTTTTCACGTGAGTTCTTAGGTGTACAATGAAGTTACCGGGTTTCGGTGTTTTACGCATGGGCTTATTTCATTGGTTTTTTTATGACGCTGAAAATTAAGTAATGAACACATTTTATGATTTTATCAATGAATGATGCCACCCCATCGAATGCATTAAAATGACTATTTGTTTTTTCAATGGAGACTCATTCAATGACGTCAATCAGTTTCTGAATTAGTAATTTTCTTGAATTTTCTAATACATACGAGTGACAAAATTCTTTCGTTTGTGACAATATTTGAACTATCCTCCATCCTCATCCCACATTTCTCCACCCCACTCTGCCTCACCCAAACTGTCTTCACCCCTCCCATCATCACCTCATCGTTGCTCACCACATCTAACACCACCACCTCTCCTCAACTCGCCCTAGCTCATCCGACTCCACCCCACCTTAATACAACGCCTCTGACCGAAAGTCCTAGTTTCGAGTCCCGACGGCGGCAGGATTTTCGACACTACCTTTTAACCAAGGTCGAATTCTGTCGCTGTATGGACAAGAATTCTAGCGGTCGGCTGCTCTGATCGGTAGTTTCTCGTAGTTTCTCCGATCAAGACCAGGCCAATGCCGGAGCAGTACCTTACCAAACGGGCCACCGACCGCGCGCGATCTGTCCTTCCTCTTCCATGTCCTATCCTCTCCCCTTACACACACTTACACTAACATGCACTACACTACCACATATTCCGGAAGACCGGTCGGAGCTTAGAGCTTATTCCGGCTGGGCGTACCGCTGGTGGAGAGTCCTGGTTAGGGGGAAACCCCTCTAGCCGACGGTAGGTCGGCGCCGGATCTCGCCATCCAGCTGGGGAAGACCACCGCCATCTCCCGAGAAACAAACATGCACTACACTAATGGGACTAATGACCAAAGCAGTTGATGCGCCCGGAAACACGAAAAAAACCATAGTACTTCACGCGCCCGGAATCACTAACAGTCAACCAATCCTTCATCCCATCCCACCCAGCCCACTCCGCTTCACCTTACAAAACCTACCAGTCCCTACCGTATCCCAACCTGCTCCTACTCCCACCCCACCTCACGGTGCATCCGTTCCTGGCGGGCGCCGCCGCGAGCGCGTCGCGTTGCGTCGCGTCGCGCCTTAGCAAACAATACCAGCGTGTGGTCCCGATACCATCTAGCGGCGGGCGCTGGAAAATGAGCTCTGCTTACGGTGTCGCCACCCCCCGCCAGCGCGAGCCCCTTTTAAAGGCCGTCGCGCGCTTATCCATAAAACATCGGCGCGCGCGCGTGATTTCGAGAAACTAGCGGCCGCGCTGCGGATGGGCGGGGAAGGCCCCCTTGGGCCCGCTGTCGCCCGGACGCGCTCCGCCCGGAGGCTGCGACGCCCCCGTGCTTGGCTGCGGAGCGCCGCCGCGGAGTGGTTTGGGAACGGTAATGGACCCGCATGCAGGCCGTGTTTGGGGCCCGCCTCCGCCGTTAACTATCTTGTTGAGTTGGCTTTGTAGTTAGAATGGAAAAATAAAATTGGCTGCAAATTCTTTCGGAGTAATGTGATCAAGGTGAGGAAAGAGTACATTTTGAGCACTTCCACGCCACCAATGGACATTTTTAGACCATACAGTTTTTTAGAGTCGTAAAGAAAAAAAATATTTTTATTTAGTGTTTAATAATTTAAATCTGTAATCTAAATTATCTTGTACCAAGTATTCATGTTATTTTTTTGATGAAGTAAACAGTTGGAAAACATTCTTGAGTGATAAAATTGAGGAATATGCAAAATATAAACTCAAAGAAAGATTGTCTGTCATTATTGAGACAAAAATAGTGACTTCCGCATTGTTCTAGCATTAGCTTAATTTTAAATGAATGTACCATGGAGAACTCGTGTGTAAAATACACTAATGCGTGTGTTTTTAGTATGAAAATACCTAATGATATTTGTAGATAACATGAACGTAATCTTTAACGGTAAATTGAGTTATCAACATCGTATCAAATTGAGTCTAAACAGACTTTATCCTGTCCAAATATGCCTAATTTTTATTACTACAGTTTCTTAAGTAATTTATGGCTGGTATTCGATAGGATATCACTCATTCGAGAATGGCAAGAAAAGACCTGGAAAAGAATCTTCCATTGTAGCTGCGTAATGCTATATGTCCCATAAAAGCCCTCTTGTCAAGGCTTTCTGTCGAAAGCTGAGCGTCTCAATTGAAAAGATGAGGTCGTTCATTCCGAGGGCCAGTCCATTACATCTATTGAAGCGTTGATAAAGCGAGCGGTGCTGCTACTCCAGAGAAGTCAGAGTAACATATGAACTGCGGGAGGAGGGCCGTAACTTGAGGGAAGTTGAGATAGCTTCAGAGCGGCGCCGCGGCGGGCTACGATTCGCCTACTGTGAGTTAGGTGAGACCACCCAGACACCACGCTCGGGTGACAAGTCCAACAGTGAGAGCGACGGCAATACTCTCGTAAATGTCATCGCTATGCATTTATCCTCCATGGAAAACATAAATAATCGTCTATACTGGTATACCTGCCTCTATGTAAACATCTCGTTTCTTGGCATCGATTCCTTAGTTTGAATAAAATGGAGATAACGTAAATCGAACTTCACGTTGGTCATACTACTTTATCTTACGTTAAGATACCAATAGTACCCAACATGAAAATCTTTTGAATGCCCTCTTTTTGATATGGTATTCAAAGACACGTGTCGGCATCTAATTTATTCATCATGAATTGTTAGAATGCTTATATGAAGTTTACTTGCATTTTATTGAGATCAACCTTTATAATGATCATGTTCATCTTCGTGTTTCTGACATTTCTTTTTCTTTATTTGTGAATAAATAAGTGTACCAGTGTGCCTCATTAACGATATTGTGAGTCTATGTTTTCAAGAAAAGAATGTACATTCCATTAGAATATCTATATGGTCTGATACGCTTGTAAGCCTTGTCTATGGCAAGTGTAACAATAAATACGTAGAACGTAATGAAGATTTCCAATTCAAATACTCACATTAATGTAAAATTATGTAACTTTCAAATATTAAAGTGGCACTATATGGTTGAAATCACTGCCAGAATTACAGCAAAATAAAGGGCATTGGAAAAGGAAGTGAAGTAAGCTTAATTTAGTACTGCAAATCTGCAAAGAATTTGCACAATTTCTAATGTTCTTTCTGCATTCCGATGCCCCTCTAACTGATTTAATAAACAAGATTGAAAGTGTCTCTTTAAAACGTCGTTGACGAAGATAACAAGTTGTCATTCTCATAATTTTGTAAATAGCTAGTTGATACTATTATTTGTAATTCTGCTGAAGCAATTTCAAGAAAAAAATCTCCAATTTAATGCTTCACTTATTGTAAAAATTAAGTTCCTGAAATATTGCAACGTGTACCAATTCCGGTCGTTGAAAACCTACGTTGGTGGCCCGAAGTTGAGCCTTGTTGGATTAGTCAAACTTATTTCTATTACATTTGGCCATTTTCCAAAGAAACGTAGTCTCTAACATCCATTCGCATCTGAATGGAAATCTTGTCGAACAGAATTCTAATTGACTTCCTGTTTGGCTACCGTACCCACATTCCAGGGATGAACAAGCCAAACATTCTGACGCAACTTTAAGAAACAGATAATATGCGAGACTATTTAATATAGAGTTACTCGTCCCCTCATATTGAAAAGAAAGTTACATCACTCAAAACAATTCAAAATGTGACAGTAACAAAAGGCTACATAGCAACTAATCTTACATATTCATTCTTAACAAAGAATCTAGCAATAAGATAGTATTGCAGATCCGCAATTAACTTTGTAGAGGTGTATAATTTCATTGATAAATGAGATACTACCTCATTTGCCACTCCATAAATACTATTACTGAAAATTTGCTATGGGTGGTGAAATATCCACATCCACAATGAGTCGGTGAAACACACACCGTTCATTGTGCACCCCTGTATACTGAATCTTAAGATTGTATCATGTGGATTTGGAGTTCTTCACGACACAAACTCTCTAAAGAGTGGAGCAATAACTTTCTTCAGGTTCTTTTTCTCCCTGTTCTATGGACGGACGTTTGATTCCATTACGACCGTCGGGTCGATTATACTCTCCAGAGGAAATAATCCGTTTAGTGTCTCCCGAAGGTCAACGATCTAAACGGCCCTGTATCTCAACTATCGCCACGTTGCAATAGTCCCGGACGACCAACGTTCCCTCGCGCTTTGCCTCGTATGAGGGTCCGCGTTGCAATGGAGGTAGGTCAGAGAAGGGTCAGTGTGGCGCGTCCAGAGACGTCTATAGAAGTAACTAGGGTTGCTAAAACAGGACATTCTTTGCCCCCCGTATTTTCAGGCAAAATTACGCGAAAAGCACTCAAATTTTCAAAAAATTGTACATGACCTTATTTCAAAATCTATCTTTAAGGAACATTTAATTAAGGAAAAACTCTATCTTTAATATTTTAGTTGTAGGAATACTCCAATTTTTTTTAACTTTTTCAATTTTCAAAATATTAGATAAATCAACGAAAATGAGAATTACACCATTCTCTTAAACGTCTTCCACACTATACATAAAAAATGTAATTAAAAATGATAGAGCCATTTTTTAGAAATTTGGAAAATGTACCAGAAGCTTCCATGACCCAGGCTGTAAAGAAAGAAAAAATTGAAATATCGGTTTTAAATTCAAGAGGTCGCGCACTCGTCAGATCTATTGGGGAAATCAATTTTGAAGAAAATCGGCTGAACGGTTTAGCAGTAGCGTAGTTCACAGACGGACGGGGGACGGATGGAGGGACGGATAGAGGGACTGACGGTTTGCCGTCATTCGATTTTTCGGTATCAAAGTCCCACAATTGAGTTTGGCTACCAATATAATATATATATATATATATATATATATATATATATATATATATGTCGCAAGTTTCATTCAATATACAGGATATTCAAATATGTTTCACACTAGCAAGAGAGTGCAAAATATTTTCGCTTCAGAAAGACGTTTATTAGTAAGTCCGATAAGGTCATATCGCTGACTTCATTACAACAACAGTGCAAGTTTTCTTATTGAGTCAATGAGTAAAATTATTGTAATTGTAAAAGTTATTTTCATTACCGGCAATTCCGAGACATTTTTTTCATGGATTACGTTATGTTCTGATGTATAAAACGGACTATGGAAATACACGTATCAATGTTACCTTCTATACGTTCTCCGATGGATTTCATTCTTCATAACACACTTTGAAACGAAACATATTGATTTCGATCATATCTTCTTCCGAAGGTAACTGCGCGTACGACCTTCGTTCATATTGAGGTTTATTATTACGACGAACAAAAAGCATTCCTTTTATGCTTCTCAAGTGCCAGCTGCCGACATAAATAGAAGACGGTTACGACTGCAAATGATGCACTCTAGATATTGCGTTTTGCGTTTTAGTCAAACGTAAACACAGATGGTTTCAACTTGATCATTGTAGGCGAAGACAAATCAACATGAATTCAACCAATCATGTAAATTCTAAATTATCTTTCATCTTTTCCTTACTGACCAGACATGCCATGAATTAGTTCTCTGTATTCGAACGCAAACACTGTCTTTAGAGACGTCACTTGAATAGGAAGGAAATGCTGTAAGAAATAATGAATATTTTTAGAGAAAAGAAGAGAAGATGAAGTAGGAGAAGAGAAAGAAGAGAAAGTGAAATAAGGGCAAGAAGAGAAAATTGAAAGGAAGAAGGCAAAGAAAGTGAAGGAAGAGAAAGTGAAGGAAGTAGAAGAGGAGAAATTGAAGGAAGAAGAGCAGGAGGAGAAAAGAGAGAAGGAGGAGGAAGGAGAGGAGGAGAAGGAGGAGTAAGGAGAGGAGGGAGAGGAAGGGGGGAGGAGGAAGAAGGAGCGGAGGAAGAAGAAGAGGAAGAAGGGGAGGAGGAAGGAGAGGAGGAGGAGAAGAAGGAGAGGAGGAGGAGAGGGGAGAGAAAGGAGGAGGAGGAAGGAGAGGAGAGGAGGAGAAGAAGAGGAGGAGGAGGAAAGAGAGGAGGAGAAGAGAGGAGGAGAGGGAAAGCACCAGTTACAATGTCGGAGATTCGCTCTGACTTCAACTTGTAGCTCGGGCCGTTACCACTTTTTGGGGTCCTCCCGGACATCCGCCGCTTAGGTTCGAACCTTCCGGGAAGCGCGTCAGCGGTGCGTCCGGGATTGCGTCTAATCCTTGCCTGCGCACGATGCCGGCGCCGATAGAGCGCGCTAACGGCCTAAACAAACAGCGATCACGCCGTGCGCCGCCGGGTCATCGCCGAGATCGAGGGGCGATCGCGAATTGACCTCGCGGCCCGACCCGGGCGGCCCGGGCGGCGCGGCGCTGTGTGAGATCGGCTGCGCGGGCGCGCGGGAAAGGCGGCGAGCGGGATCAGTCGCGAGAGCGGGGCGGAGAGGCCGAACGTGGGAGGGGCGGGGTGGTAGACGGAGAAGGGGCAGAAATGAGGGAAGGATCGGGTTTGGGGAGGGGCAGGTGATGGTTGAGTGATTGTTAGTGATTCAGGGCGCGACAACGGCTAAGGTCATTACTCCCGTAAGTGTAGCGCATGTTTTTTCCTCGGGAGATAGCGTTAATCTTCCCTGCTGGGTGACGAGATCCGGCGCCGACCTACCGTCGGCTAGCGGTTTTTTCTACAACAGCGGGGCAACGCTGTAGCCGTGACAAGCTCCCGATCGGTCTCCCGGCATGCGTGGTAGTGGGGAGCATGTTTGTGTAAGTGTATGTTAGTAAGGGATTAGGAATTAGGACAAGGAAGAGGAAGGAAAGAGCGGGATCAGTCACGAGGGCGGGAGGTATCGGGGCAGTGGGAGAGTTGACGTGGGAAGGGCTGTGGGTGGGGCGGAGCGTGGGGAGTGGTGGGTGAGATCGGATGCGAGGGTGGCAAGGAGACGGCGGTGGCATGAGCGTCTGTGTAAAATCGCCCGTGGGGGGGATGTGGGGCGATCGCGAGGTGATGGGCGGATAGAGGGCGGGACGGGGAGGTGGCTGCCGCAACGATGCAGGGGGGGGAGGAAAGAGGGAGGTCGCGGGGGTGACGAGGTCACCAGAGGTGTAGGTGGAGATTGCGTCGGCGGCGAGCAACGGATGCACGGGAATGCGGTGGAAGGGGCATCGGCACCGGGGAGGTAGCATTTCAGCCGAAGCCCGTGGTCGCAGGTGATGCAGTCATAGGTGAATGGCCAGGTGTGGGTTGCAAGGCGGTGTGTTGAAAGTGACTACTCCGAAGTAAAGCGGTCACTAGATAAGATATGATGGTTGTGGCAGAGAAAAAAATATATGAAAGGGAAATCCAAAAGTAAGAAAAAATACAAAAGCAGAGAGAAAATCCAAAACTAATGTAACATGCCAAGAGAGTAATATGAACGATTGAGATAGTAAAGAAACTTTGCTATGTACAATCTAAATTGCCCATATCATACTATAAATTGTTTGCTCATTATTCATTATAATATACAAAAAAAGTACATAATTAAAGAAAATAAACAGAGGAATAAGAAATATCGTTTGATTTAACTTTCTCAATATGATAAGAGAATATTATTACTTTTACTATAATAATTGCTAAGAGAATGTTATTTACTTTTAATTTTAAAAAAGCATAAATATATACAAACAATTTTTACATTCAAAGTCAATCGTGTTTCTAGAATTGTTTCTAAATCGGATGCTCTCCAGATGTTATGATAATAAAATTCATAACTGAAACCAAAAGTTTCATATACTAAAGATTGTTATTTTTTATTTAATTTTACAATATCTCGATGCCATCTAGTAATAAAATATTATTTTTGTTTCTTAGACTTCATTATGGACAAATGATTATTGTAAGACGTCTGCTACATAAATGCCCATCTCGTATAAGATGCGCTTTGTGATGTGTGATTTATGCGCTTGTGCAGCCACCACCACTGTACTAAATCGATGTTCGTGGGGTCCAGTCACTACCATCGTTAATCGATGGTGTTCGTACACAGACAATTGCGACCAGTTGTCCCTAGAGAGTGTAACTCGGCTAAGAACAAGCAGTAAGGTTTGAATTATCACGAGGTAGTTTATTAGGAAAGAATGAGTAAATAATGATGACATGATGAGAAAGGTGATCTTGGAAGTTTTTGAGAATTAGTACGAACATAAACGACTAGAATTGGAAAGGAGATAAATATTGATTATTTTGGAGATAAGTAGATAGTGTATGACCAAAACAAGAATGCATTTTTTTTTGTAAAAACGGCAATAAAAACTTTGAAGTTCAAGTACAATTACAAATTAAAAAAGTAAGTAATTTGTAAATTCATGTATGTAAAGTATGTAATTTTTAATTTAAATATGTGAATTTAAAATTTAAAATTTTAAAATTTACAATTTTACATGGACTTCAAACTCTTGATTGCCTTTTTGTCAAAAATGCACATTCATGGTTTTGGCATATAGGGACAGGTACAATTAGGCTGGTCGAAAACTCGGTCACTAATCTTGGCCGCAAACAACATTGCACTTCTCCAAAATATAGGGAGAGAAACCAGTCATCTCAGAACATCCAGCTAAATTCCCCAAACGTTTGACAAGGCGAACAGTTCAGAAAAATCTTACTCTGAGAGTTGATATCATTTGTAGATATATCACAGTGGTTTGGAAATACTCAACGGAAGGAAACTATGAGGACCTGCCAGGTGCTTCAGAGTCAAGCGCTGGTGGATCGTGGAGACGATCGGCTCTTTGAGGTTGGAAGGGGTATCAAAGGCGGTGATTGCGGGTTGAGAGTTGACGGTGATTGCGGGTTTAGGGGGAGGGGGAGACAGAGGAAGACTGACCGGCGGGGATATGAATCGTGGACACCGCGGAGGATTGTGTGGAGGGAATCAGGTGCGGCAGGAGTAGTTAGATATCCGTTGCTACTGGGACGGCAGTGGGAATGGCTACGGGTTTGTAGAAAAGAGAAGAGAGGTGAAGAACACGATGAAGAGTCTAATCGCTAAATTGCAATGGGTTGTGATATGAACTCTAGAGCAATGAAAATTGGGAATTTGGACAGGGCAGAGCGAATGATGCGAGTGTGGAGGATAGGTTGGTTGTTAGTGATTCCGGGCGCGTCAACTACTGGGTCCCGTAAGTGTAGTGCAAGTTTTTCCTCGGGATGTGGCGGTGATCTTCCACCGGTGATAGCGAGATCCGGCGCCAACCTACCGTCGGTGGGTTTCCCGCAACTAGGTATCTCCCACCAGCGGGGCACCGCCCCAGACGAACAAGCTCTAAGCTCCGGCATTTGTAGTAGTGAAGTGCATGTTAGTGTGTGTGTGTGTGTGTGTGTGTTGCGCGTGTGTAAGGGGTGAGGATATTACAAGGAAGAGGAAAAAAAGATCGCGCACGGTCCGTGGCCCGTTTGTTACGGTACCCCTCCGGCATTCGCCTGGTGTTGATCGGAGAAACCACGGAAAACTACCGATCAGAGCAGTCGGCCACAACAATTCTCCCCCAGTCAGCGGCTGAATTCGACTTAGCTGTCTAGCTAGAGTCGAAAAAGATTTCACCGTCGGGGCTCGAACCTAGGACCTCCCAGTCAGAGGAAGTGCAGTGACATCAGTTGATGCCTTGAGCCACCCCTCCCGGTAATGAAGAGGAACATGACTGCGGAGGCGGCTGGTTGCCAGGAATATCAAATGCGTCGGGGAGGGGCAGAACGAGGAGAGCGACCAGACCGCAATTGCGACGGTTTCGTATGGGCCACTACAATATATGGGGCAATAGTGAGGAATTGATTGCGGTGGAGGATGCCTGGTGTTGACATGGGCATTCGAAATGTAGGGCCTGTAGAAACGTCGTGAGCGGCAGAGACAGTATAGACAGCGCGCGGGAGAGCGCACTAGCGATGGCAGTAGCGCGGGCGGGGGCTTGGACAGTGCTGGGGGGAGCGGAGGCGGTGCCTAGGGATGGCGGTCCCAGGGAGGACGCCGGGTGGTGAGGGCGGCGCGGGAGAGGGGTCACACCGGGGAGGGTGGCGGCGCCGGGGGGGGGGTGACGTCCAGGGCGTCGAGGGTGGTCAAATTACAGCGGTAGCCGACGTGACGTGGCGAGTGGTGTGTAGCGACAAGATGGACGGTCTGGTCGCCATGATGACGTGGCACGGGGTTTCGAGTGGCGACGAGACTATGACTAGGAGATGGAGGCTTCTGGGCCCTGGCGAAGGAACAATGAGCGCGTGGTATGAGCAGAGGTGGTCTGATCGCCTTGACGAGTGGGAGTGACAGGAGTGTAGGGGCGCCCGGCGTCTGATCGCTTGCTGGAGGGGCAGTCTGAGGCGGTTGAGGTCGAAGGGGTGGTCTGATGCCTCCGGGGGGTTCGGGTAGTCTCGCGTAGGGGGAGCAGTCTGATCGCATGGCGATGGGTACGGGGGCCGGGGGGTTTGGAGGGTGGAGGTCTGATCGTCTTAGCTGGGCGGTCTGATCGCCTTGGAGGAAAGGGTTGGCGGGGGCGGTTTTATCGCATTAGCGATCGGATCTACGGGACGGTAGGGCAGTATGATCGCCTTGGTTTGTTGGGGACAGCGGTGACGGTCTGATCGTCTTAGCGATGGGAGCGACGGACCCTGGTTCGGGACGGGGGCGGATGATGCCTTGTTGATGGGGACGCGGGGTCTGATGCTTAGCGATGGGAGGTAGGGGAAGGCGGGACAGCATGATCGCCTTGGTTCGATGGGTGGCTGATCGCCTTAGCGATGGGGGCGACGAGACCATCTGGCGCGGCGGGTGTGGTCTGATCGCCTTAGCGATGGGGGCTGTTGAGAGCGACGGGGGCCTTGGGGGGGGGGGCGATCCGATCGCCTTGGTTCGATGGGGCGGCGGGGGCGGTCTGGTCGCTGCGGAGGGGCGTGGCGCGCGCGGGCCGCGGGCTTGTTGCGCCACCCGGGGCGCGCGTGACTGCGTCCTCGCGCAACGCGCCGATTTGCGGCGCCAGTGTGTGGTTAGCGGTTTTCTCCGCGGAAGAGCGTCCGGGACGCGCCCTCGCCGTGGGAAAGGCGAAGGGGCTGCGCGCGATATCGATCTTGCGCAGTTGTCTTCAACCTCCGCGGGGCGCGCCGGCCGAGGGAGGGCCCGAGCCTGCGTTTTAAACGATTTTTCTTCTGCGTTGCTTCACGCTTGAATGGCGACGTATCGTGTATATCTTGAGATGCAGCTATGGCTTGTAATGCGGCTCGTACCAGCGTGGCTTGCGATTGAGGCACTATTATTGTCTCTATCTCAGACACGATTTACATTCACCAGGCATTACACCGACCGAGATCGTCGATTACTCGTTTACGTATTCCGTACGTTCAAATAGTAATAATGAAAATTTCTTACTGACATGAACATGCTCTGTTTATACTAATATGGTTTAACTTCTTTTTAATTCAAAAAAGGTACTAATAATGTATGAGTGAAATGAGTTGTTATATTCTTATGCATGATTTGTCTTGTCCTATTTTAGAATTTCCTTTATTTAGTTTAGATCAGTATTTTGATACTGGATTCGCTTTACAGCAAGATTCGAATTAAAGCTTACAGCAAGATTCGATTTGAAAAAACTGCAAATACAATTTCATTCTTATACACGATATAGTACTACCTGTCACAAAAGTTAGCACATTGTTATTCATTATTTTTTAGGGCACATTCATAATTTTATAGAAGATAATCATAATATTTTTAAACTCTCACTATGCAGATTGCGTGTTCAGATGCCGTTAAGGAAAAATGAAAAAAAATAATGCCCGCAGTGTTTTTAAAATTTCTGAAATCGTCTCATCGCGTGATGAAATTTTTTACATTCATTTGCGCCCCAAGCCCCTGAAGGCATCATTGGTGGTTTAGAGTGAGTTATGGTTATTGATATATCCAGACATTAAAACCATCTCTATTTAGGAATATGTGGTGCTAATGATGGGTTATTTCTATCGTATCTCTAGTTTCTTTTCTCTCTCATTCAGTTTTTATTTTGTCGTTTTTCTCACTTTTCCATTTACTTGTTTGACAAATGGCATCAAACATCATTTTTCTCTTTTTCGTCTTTTAGAATTTCTTCTACAAACCTTCACTTAAATCGATTTTTAAAATTCATGTATTACTTTTCGAACACCCTATCTTCTTTCATTCTTTCACACTATTCCATACTATATTTCTTTATATCTTTTCTTCATAAAATTGTTTTCTTGAGAAAATTTTACTCAATTAGTAGTTCTTACTTGCTCGCTCACCTACACTTCACTCCTTCTCGCCTAATCCAAACATACATAGTATTTAAAGACTCTTTAAATTAAAATCAGCTATAAAATTATAGTCAGCGGATGCAAATTATACATCTTTTTCGCTGTTCCTGAAGAGACCTATCACTTTTCGCGAAACCAAAACTCAAAATCGAACGAAAATTGAAGTTCATTGGAATTTTGACAATGGTTGTAAAATGTTTTACAGTATTGGTATCTTAACGTCTTATTACAATACTTGATTTGTTTTCACACATGTCCTGGCGGTCTGGTGCGACAATTCTCCAATCTCTATTGTAATACGATGTCTTGCGATACATATAATGTAAATGTCCATTAATTTTATCAAAAAAAACTTGACTCAAAAACAAAATAATATTATTCTTGTTTATGTCTGGCTGAGTTAAATCAGAGTTAGTATTGCTGCTGTTTCGGAAGCGTTTCTCACTAGGAGATCCGAGGGTTCGAGTCCCAACAGTGGCGGATTTTGAACACTGCTAACTCCAATTCTGAAGCTGTCTGGCGGATAATTCTAGTGCTGACTTGCTCAGATCGGTAATTTTCCATAGCTTTTCCGGTCAATACAGGAGAATACCGTTGCAGTCCCCTGAAAAATGGGACACGGATCGCGTGTGTTCTACCCTTCCTCTTCCATATCTTATTATCTCCCCTTACTTACAACACTTCTACTTGCACACACTGCACTACCACACATGACGCGAGATTAGTCTGGGGCTTAGAGCTTGTCGAGGCTGTAGCGGTGCCCCGCTGGTGGGCGATACCTGGTTAGGAGTAATCCTCGCTAGCCGAGACTAGGTCGGCGTCGGATCTCACCGAATAGCAAGGATGGAGCACCGCCGCCTCCGAAGTTAAAATATTCACTACACCAATGACCATAGTACATAATGTGCCCGAAAGCACGAGCTGAACTCGTGGCTCATTGCAAAGTCATTGCAAAGCCTTTCACCACTGAGATTCGGGTTCGATTCCCGTCGAATCTCATGTGAAATTTGTTCCAACAAAACGAGTTTGGCTGCTTCACAAGGACTAGTCCAACCCCTGTGAAGTGTCCTAAACCCTACCCCTATCCTTATTCCTTCCTAATTCTGGCCGCTGGGTAGTGAAGCAGGAGCGTGCGGTAGGAGGCGCGTACGCGGAGATGCTACCTGGCGGTCCTCTTGACAACCGACTGCGACGAGACGCGACAGACAATATTAACGGAGGATTACTCCAAAAAACAACTGTTAGTAATGGGAGGATTACTCCAAAAGCCAAAAGCGCTCAACGCCCCCCAAGGGGCTTGGAGACGCGTTGCGTCAAAAGTAGACGAACAAATTAAAAAAATAAAACATCAGTCACCAATCCATATATCCATTTTTTTTAACCTCAGAAAAATATCCGCTCGCAAATAGAATATGGGCTTTCAGGCTCCCTGACCACTTGGTTGCTTCGTCCATTAAAAAATTGCCAGGGCCTCCGTTCACACGCACGGGGCCCAGCAACTCCCAGCTTCCGTGCGGTGCTCTGCCCGCAGCGCCTCTTCGCATGCGACACCCGGCCGCTCGCCTTGTTCGGCGCCGCGCCGCCGCGGGCGCCTCGGTCGCGCAGCGCCACCTACAGAGGCGCCGGCGGCGGCGTCCTGTCGCGCGAGGCGCGCAATAATGAGCCCCCGCCGCGTCGACGGATTGATTGATTGATTGATGGGCGGATGGTTGGATCGGACGATCAACGCCGGCGCTCGTGAGTGACAGGCACGGCTGCGGGGCCATGCGGTCGCCGCCGCCGACGCCGCCGCGAAAAAAAAACGCGCCTCGCGGCTGTGAGCCTCTCACAGGTTATCTTGGTATGAGAAACGCCAAATGGATGTGTTGAGAGGATGCAAAGGTGTGAAAGGGTTTGAAAAATGATCACTTGATGAAATACATAGTTTTCTGGATGGAATTAAATTGATATATTTGTTTTCAGTCATTGGTAATCATTTTTGGTAATTCGTGTCAGATGACTTGAGAGAAGATCGGTTTGTTCATCAGTTTGTGTTACTTTACGTGAACATAGGCTCTAGGCTTTTATTTTTACGCTGCATTAGACATTGTTTGCAGCTACTAGTATTAATGATACCGGTGAGCAACACATTAGAGAATAGTGATACCACTAGTGATGCTCGAAGGGCACAATGAAATTTCCCATCCATGCAGTCGGCCTCTTCAACCACCAAAGAATAGTAGAAAAAATACTAAAACTTACGTGGAAAATACGTCGGGGATTAGATAAATAAATAAGTTTCTGAGAGTTATATTTATTAACATGTTTAACTTATTCATAGTTTTCTATTTCTCTAAACATTTTTTTTTTACATTCAATTTCACCAAGATTGTAATTTGCGGATCTAAAGTGTCTGGGGGGTAAATACGTAAGCAATTTCTTAAATGAAATTTATGTGAACCTTATGGTATATTTGAACGCTTTCATGTAAGTAACGCGTATTAATTTACATTTATGTGGAATGATATATAGATATGCACGACGACTCCTAAAATATACTGATTTGACGAATCCCTTGAAAAATGTTTTATGCTGCCTTTTGAGGTCATATTGAACGTTCCAAAAAGTCTACGATTACTTCTGAACTCAATAATCTACATTTTGAGCGCATTTTATGTAAATTGTTGATAGTGGAGACAAAAATACAAAACAAAATTTTTATGTTGAGTACCGATTTTCTAATGCAAGAAAACGTCCTTTAGACCGGGATCAAAATATTTCGTACTAGGGGAAACCTCTTATAAATGACGGGACAAAATCAGATTCCCATGTTAATAATTTATTGTAATGAATAGAAAAAATTAATTTCTTTCCAATTAAATTAAAATCAATTGATTACTCTCCTTTATTCTCAGTATTAGTTTCTAACTGCGATCTGGATGATATAAAAATTACCTTTTAATTAGTTTCTGAAGGATTTATAGCAATTGTGCCAAGTTGGCAAACTGCAACAAGTGCACTCAGAAATGCAACAATTTCAGGTACAAATTTTCATAAGCGCCTGTGGCCCACAATACCTCTACAAAGTAAAAGGACATTTTTTTATGCGTAGCGTATAATTTGTTGTTAAAAATAGTAAAAACATGTTCGACGGCCAGGGAATGGAAAACGAAATAGAATAGTATAGGGATTTGGAACTCTTCTCTTACATCGATCCCTTTTAAAAGAATTCTCTGCTTCATTGAGCCCTCTTGATTTTTTTTCTGTAATATACGGCAAACAGCATAATCAATATGCAAACAATTGCACGAAAATTTCCATCAACTTCAGGGGGTCGATGTCGACCTCATTGGGAGCCATTGGTCCAAGTAAAGCTACACATAGAGGAGATTCAAAACGTTTAATCTTTTGTTAACCCGGACATTAAACGATTTTTAAAAACCAAAGCTATTTTATTATTATTATTATTATTATTATTATTATTACTATTATTATTTGAATTGGGAAAGAAACATTTATGTAGTACCATCGCAAGCTTTTGCCTCTCTCCTAATTGATACTGCTTTCTCAGCGTGCCGAAACTCTTCGATGAACACGCAACAACGGCACAAAAAACGACCACGCGTCATTTCTGGCGCTCATGGACAGAGGCCGCTAGTGCTCTTCGCGCCCTCGCGGGCGCCGCCGCCCCCGACGCTTTCGACGCGACGTGCGTAATGTGGTTGGAAGTGGCCAGGCGTTTGCACGACCTTCGAGGAACCGTGCGATCTCTTATGCAATTTTTCTTTGTCCGGCGTCTGAACATCCTGCGCCCGAGGCACTCGCAAGACGTCCATCAACGGCGATGCCTCCTCCTCCCTCTCCCCACCCTCTTCCCAACCTCTTCTCCTACCGCCTCGCTCGCCACAGCATCCTGCCGCATCCTTCCGCCTCCTTTCGTCCCTCCCTTCTGCTCCTCGTCCTCCTCCTTCGCATGCTCCTCTTCCTCTCCTCCTCTTCCTTTTCCTCTTCCTCTTCCTTCATCCTCGTCCTCCCCTTCTCCTCCTCCTCCTCCTCTACTACTACCATACTTAGACCCCATTATTTATACACGTGACGCGGCTGTCGAGTCTGTTATGTCTGCAGGCTTTTTGATCCCCCTCGTCAATGTCCGTTTATCCGTCTGGCATGTAACATACCTTCACGTCAGTCATTCCTTGGAGCAGTAGGAAAGAAAAGTGTTTCGCGTTTACGGAACTAACAGACGACTTTTCACTTCCTTTGGAAAAATGAATTTCTTCTTGTACCAACAGTCAACTTCTCACAACTTACTGAAATTTGAAATTATTAGGGGATTAGCAAATACGGATATCTTGTATTTTATTTTTTACGTGATTTTTATATGAACAAAGAGTGTAGTATTCACAAAAAAGATTGGATTAATAAACCTAGAACTACTATTAGATATTAATAAACTAAGTAAATCTGATTTTATTTTTTACGTGATTTGACAGCAATTTATTCGTCTCATAGTAATACGTAATTGTCAGCCGTTTGTTTCCATACGAATATTGCCTGTATTTTAAAGTTACTCCATGGATGGATCAAAATACTCGGGAGACAAATGTCGTAGGAGTCATCTGTTGGAAACATTTTATGTATCTGATATTGAAATAATACAATTTAGGTGTTATTGAGTGTCCTCATTAAGGCACTCCGAAAAATATTTCATATTAATTCAATTGGCCTTGCAAATGGTTCTATATGACCTCGTTCTAAAGCACGAGTGAAAAAGTATGTTTGTGTTAGAACACAACAGGTTTGTTGCGATAATACAGAAATCACAGTTAAGTAATTTGATGTAAATCTGTATATCTTAGGAACATATAGGTGTGAGCATAAAACCTAAGAATTTATAGCCTTCTAGCTTGATAGCCTACAACTCGGACTTTCCCATCATTAATATTCAATGTTGCGTTTTGATGTTTGAAGAAGCACAGTAAAAAACTATCGTATAGTGAATGTCTAAGGGGTTCTTATGTTTCTGGAACGGTTTCTCCTGCCAGGGAAGATGCCCATTACCGTCTTGAGACTCGACCATCAAAGTGATGCACCACCACTTAAACAATCACAGTGGACCGTTAAGAGAATTTATCCTAGGTAAGAGATTACTTAAGAATTTTACAATGCATTGTGTTATTCGAATTTAAAAAGTGAATTGCATTTTTAACTGGAAATGTGGATCTGTGACAAAGGAACAATTTTCTTAATGTTTACGATTTTGTGTTATTGTCTTCATTACGGATATCTCGACAAATTTCCGTGTGTGTTATTTATAATCATATCTTATAAATTGAGACATAAATTTAGTTTTATGAACTAATTTATTTCGAATTTTCGCATAGAACATAAGCTCATTACTATTCTCATATCCTTGAAATTTGTAATCAAGCGTACGTATGAAGAATCTTCTTTCATAAATTCTCCACAAATTAGATATTACGATTCATAAAATTTTATTGCAACCGTAAGTCTGTTGTTTTCGAAAGCTGAAAGAGTATTTCTAATAACTATGTACTATGTTACTGATTTTTCAATCAATTAAAGATTAAAGAGAAACAAGAAGAGAAATGTCGTTATTTATATATATATATATATTGTACATGGTAAATTAATGATGTTAAGAAATAAATGCGATGTTTATTATAATTATGTTTTTAATCAAAAAAAATAGGAATAAAAACATTGCTTAAATGATTAAAATTGGCTTAACCTGATTCACATCAGACAATCGTTTCTGATAAAACATGTATCACTTACCTGATAAAAGGCTGTCAATTCAATGAGATTTTTCTCAGTGTCCAATGCCCCATCAGTAATCCATGATATAGCTACCGTTGTAAATAGCTTTTTTATATTTTCTTCATTCTTTCAGTGTCTCCCTCTCCCCCTTCTCTCTATACAATCTCATCTTCTCTCCATTACTTCCTTACTTTCCCCCTCAATTCCAATCCCTCTCTCCCTCTATTAACGTTCCTCTCCTGACGGTCCTTCAGTTCACACCTCATATTTCACTGTCATCGTTCGCAAACTCCATTGTGCAACTAGTTACATCAAAACACTATTGACAAAATATGCCACTTGCCCAGAATAGATTGTTGGTGCCTCTGGAATTAATAGCATAGAATATGACACATTTATAAAATAGAGTAGGGGATAACAGTAGGGAGTTTTTGGCAGAGTGAAATACAAGGTGTATGAGGAGGCAATCGCAGAAGTCAGGGGAGTACTGGAGTGAAGGAGTCTACGAAGTGGAGGGCGGAAGAATAGGCGAGGGAGAAAGAAGGGGGGGAAGATAAAGGGTGAGATGAGTAAGGCAATGGACGAAGGATAGAGGGATAGAGGGGAGAGTGTGAATAAGGGGCGAATGTAGATGAAGGGTGAAGGCGGAGAACGGGCGCAGGCGGACAAAGGGAGAGGGGGATGAATGGACGAGTCGAAAAGTGAATAGCCGTAAGAGGAAAGGGTGCAGACAAAGAGGGCGGGCGGTCCAAAGGGAGAACAGGCGACCGACTCGGGCCAGTGTCACGACCAAGCAGCGGGCGCAGGCGGCGGGCGGCGGCGACCGTCACAACTCACGTGGCGGCGGCGGCGGCGGTGCAGTCCGCCAGACGGCCACGCGTCACGCCATCTCGCGTTGCCGCCGGCCATTTGCCCTCGCTGAAATGTTTGCGCTGGGACCCGTTTGCAAGCGGGCCTTTCGCGAGCCTCAACCTCTTGTTTATGCTCCGGACGACGGCACGTGCGAGGGGGGGGGGGAGGCGGAGGTACGGCACCGCAGTCGAACTGGTGACATGTTTCCTCTCTTTATTATTTGCACGCCAAAACAACTAGATATTATTTGACATGGTGAAGTATGGTGGGGTGATGGGGTGTCACTTGTTTCAGTACATTGTATCGAAAAAAACAAAAGAGAGTAGTACATCGATTCGAATGAAATTTGGGATTTTGGATTTTTATTCGTAATTCCAGTTGTGCAAAAACAATTGGATTTTCAAAGGTAGACAGATCTAAATTAAACCAATACTGATCTGTATTTAAGAATCTTCTATGATTAGTTTAGTTATTTGATTTTGGTAAAAACATTTTACAAATAGAGTGATTGGAAGCTAGTTAGAAGCTAGAATCAAAATTACAGAGCAACGTTGCATCGCAGAATAAAAATAGGCAACACGTTTTTGATGCAAGCTTAGTTGAGGACAGAATCATATGTGAGCTACAAATAACAAAAAAAAATTGAAAATGTAAATTATATGCCGACTTTCTCCATGTTATTTACAACGAAACATGTAAACGGTAGGAACTTAGATTTTAAATTGGGGTGAATATCTCAATAATAATGGATTCTCGAAGAAAATCAGGAGTCAGGTCTAATCGAAAAGAGCGTCAGCGACGAATGAGGTCTTTAACGAACGGAATTATTCACGACTTCGGGGAGATTACGTGTTAAGGTACCTGGATACAAATTAATTGGACAAAGAGAAAAGAACCGGATTGAAAATTTCATCCAATTAAAAATATCACGAACTCATTCTAATTGGAATTTATAAGCTTCGTTGAAATGAAGTGTTTTAGGTTTTCGTCTTGTTTATTTTACACTCAAATTCAAGCATTTTTCAGAAAATGATGGATATTTTTTGCAGTAATTTCTGCATAAATGAATAAAATATATCAATTTTTGAACAGGAAGAATAATTGTTTATAAAATATTAATAAACAAATTATTTTGAAAAAAATGAGTTTTTCTATCATGTTAGAAATGGCAAACAACAAATATAAATTTATGCCAGATATAGGGATTGCGGTTGTATTGTTTGGTTAAAAAAATTTTGGAACAAATATATATGCGTTATTGAATCAAGATGGGTTGTTTTCTACTGATATGAGATGTAATGGAGAGTAGTTTTCTGATTGAAATAGGAAACGTGGGGAATCGCAAGCAGGTCGATACTCCAAGTATCATTCATTCTAATATTTTAGCATAAATTGTATAAATTTAGTTATATAAAATTTGACCCAGTATTTCTTGATATCAAGCTGCTTCTAATTAATATAATCGAAGGCTTCGTCATTTGATTAATTTATTATTTCATGTTTCCGGGCGCATTAACTGTTCTGTGTCTGTAGCGAATTCTTTTATTTCATCGCAAAACATCCTGAAAGATGACAGTCTATTTACTGAAATTCAAATTCTCTTTCAACATAAACTTTCAATAAAAGTCGAGTCCATAATTTTGAAATAAACGCTTGTTATTACAGCACCGAGTCGTGAGTCACTGCTTCTCGTTTTGCATGCAAGAGATATTTATCTTAATTACTCGTTGATGATCAATGACCACGGAAACGCTAAGAGGAATGATGTTCTACAAGAGTTGTCCATTTCCTTGTGCGTCGCGCTGACCTACTCGTGTCACGTTACGAGAGCACGCATTCTGCGCCTTGTTTTGCATTCTATTCTCACGGAAAGAGATGAGAAATTTAGGTCTTCTCGAGTTACATCGGCCATTCAAATTCCGCCTCGTTCTTCCTTGGCTCAAGTATTCGAAGAACGAAACTTTCGTAGTCTGAGGTCTTGTTATAAGAAGAAAAGAAAGCCGATGAAAGGCAATCGAAGTACTGAAGATAAGTTTGAAGAGGTCAAGAGGTTCTCCCACCTATCGTACTGCTGTATCTTTAACTAATATTTCCTACAACAGGTAATATATCTTGTATCAGCGTCGACGGATGATTCTTGAAACGAGTTTTTGAGAACTGTGACATCAGTAAATTTTGGATTCATTTTTTCACAATTGTATCACAGTCGTATTGCAATGTATGTATTTTTCACATGTTTATATGTACTCATGGACAATATTGTGTTCAACGATATATAAAAATCATATGATAATTTGATTCCGAAACAAATCGTCCATTATTATTGACTAACGGAACATCTACAGAAAGTATAACTAAAACTCTCCAAATTTCTTCAATAGAGTTTGTTCTGAGTGATTGAGGTTGAAATAAAAAATATAATTTCACAACTGTAAATACAGAAACATCACCTTCTTTCCTTTACTCCGATTCAACTTCGCTAAGAATTTCTTGCTTCTTCGGTTACCGCGCGCACAGTTGTTAATCTGATGGAAAAAAATCTTTTCAACTTCTCAAATACATGGGCTACTCCGCAGTGAGAGAAGTGAATTATTCGAGTTTTCTTAGACCCGGAGTTCCCCCATTCTTTCCCGCTCTGCTGCCGTTCTTTTCTTACACAAGTATTCGAAGAACGGGACCTCCTTAGCTCGCTGCCTTGTTACCGGGCAAAATAAATTCAGCCTCTTATCTGAACGTCTGGACAAAGAAAGCGCATCGCTACACCTCCTAGCACAGTCACTCCCGAGCACGGTGCTTAAAAAGCAATTAGAGCGGGCTCAGTGAGCGTCTTGTTCGAAGAGCACTATTTTCCGTTTACTACTCTCCTTTATGGCGTCGTCCGTTTCTGCGAGTGCACATAAAAAAGAGAGAGGACGCCGCCGCGTCTCTCGTGAAGCGCCCGGCTCGCAATCAATTGTTTTCAGCTTTGACTCTGGGCATTAAGAAAAATTAGGACGATTTTAAATAATGCACGCTCTCTGGTTATATGACACTTTTACCCGATGCTTACGCGTCTCGTGTTAAGCGAATCCTGAAGACGTCTACAGGTGTCGAGATTTGCTCGGTCAGTTTTATTGTATCACGTTTTCCGCTCACAGGCTGATTCTGTATCTCCCTTTCTCCTGCCCATCATTCGATCCATTGCTTGTTCCCCATTGTTCGGGTGAGAATCTCTGGAAGATTGCGTCTCGACATTCTGCCTTGTGTCAGTGCTCAGAAGCATTCTGTGATGGTGTGTGTCATTGCCATTCTGTCAGTGCTCAGAACAGGGTAATGTGCTTAGACCTACAGCTTATGGGCAACTACGGGCAACAGGTATCACATCAACCACAAACGAAATAAATCAGAAGTATATGGATTAACTTCGCGACAATTGTACCTGCAAAATTATGGGCATAGTCTTTTGTGTTTGCCCGGGCGGGTATAACGGATCCTGTAAAATTCCTTCTTTTGGTGAATGTGCTTATTTTCCCTGGAGGGAACTATTCTCTTTATTGAAAACGTAATAGAAAAGAGAAGTCTTCACGAATTATTACTTTCCTCCAATGTTCTGAAATTACACTTGTTACTTCGCAGGAAAACTAGTTCATGGGAAATACCTAATGGAATTCATTTCTTTCAAAGTTCTAATGTCAGAAAGGCACGAAATAAATTTGGTGATTTATTTCTATCATCCTTGCAAACTCCTGTTTTGAATTTCGGTCTTTCTCTCTGCCTCTCTCTCTCTCTCTCTCTCTCTCTCTCTATATATATATATATATATATATATATATATATATATATAGTCCACATGACCATTGAAATCATCGTAAAGTTATTTGAAAAAATTAGATAAGTCGGCAATTGAAAGCTACTTTGAATGATTAATCAGTAATCGCGATTAAAACATACACGAGTCATGAATAGGTGTCCTTTGGTTCATTAAAAAAAGGAAGCAGGTCATGCCCCCCTCCGTATGCCTCGTGTCCCTAACGCTAATCATTTATCTACGTTAATCATTGGAGTCGAAGGCCTTTCTTTATATATGCAGTTCTACAATATAACTCCGCCAGGACAACGATTTACATTCTGTCACAATTTGTTGGACATTGTATAAACGTCTTTTTTCTCAGAAAAGAGGCAACAACTTTGGGGATCCTTTGTCTGAAAGTGCATGTATACGAGCTGAAGCTTCCATCACAATGATCATGTGAAAAGAGAAAAAAAGTTCGACAGGGGAGATGCGGCCGGTGAGAGAGGAGTTACAACGCATAGGTTTGGGTTCCGGGAACAGCGCGCTCAGATTTTTTGCGGCGAGCTTCGCGGTACAGAGTTATACACGCGGCAGATTTCCGGAGGTTCACTCAGTCGCCTCCGCTTAGACTACGAGCGATCCTACTGGATGAGTCAGCGAGACAGAGTTATTCAACCCTCACGCATCCCTTTCTTCTAGATGCGTTTTCTATTCAACTTATAACCGCCAGGGTTGAAATTCAAGTTGATATCTCATGTAAATTAGCACATCAGCAATATAAAAATAGACAAGAAAAGTGTTGTCATTAATTACTAATGCGTAGAAATGAAAATATGATATATCACAAACGTCGTTTTCAGAAAAACTAGGTCGAGCAGATTACATAATTTTACTTCTTAGCGTTTTTGCTTCAAAATATTTTTCTTAGGTTTGTCGTTTCCTTCTCTGCTGTACGTCTCATGCTGTACTTTCGCATTCTCTTCAAGCTTACATCATTACTCGACACTCTTTTCGTCCATTTCCTTTACTATTTCTTTCCTTCAGGTCGTCGACAACAGCAGTTATTTATCTTTTCTTTCTTTTTCTTTCATCCTGTGTTTTATTATATATTTGAAAATTCGATATCTCACTAAATTATTATTATTATTATTATTATTATTATTATTATTATTGTTATTATTATTATTATTATTATTATTGTGAGTGCCCTTGTGAGCATTCCGCCCTTTGCAAATCATTGTTCTGAAAGTAAAAATAACTTGTATTCCAAACCAAATTTGAACGTGTCTGACTACTCGTCCTACGAAGAGGGCACGTTCCAAAATTTTAGTAGAGCGTTCAAAAGAGTTCACTTTGTGGATCAATGCATACCAAATATAACTCGTGTGTCTGTGCCATGAAAACCTGGTTTTAAATGTTTCGAACACTTTGCTTCTGGTGAACAATTGAAGTGGGTGTTATGGTACGAAGAGTATTGTACCTTGAATGTGCACGTGCTCTTTCTCTTGTATGTAACTGCAATTTTATTTTTTGCTTAAATCTGTTTGATAGAGACCTGGGGGTAATTCCGTCTTCAGTACCAGGTTTTGTGTTGATGATTTCTTATAAATCGTGAAAAACCATCATCGTTCCTTAACATATTTTATAGACATAAAATGGTAATGCGATGATTGAGCTTGTTCCTGGATCATCAATTTTAGGTAAAAAACGACAGCCAAAATGCGTTTAAAGGAAAAGAGACATGGAATGTAGGTGTAAAATGATGTGAAATCATTTGATTAAATACTGCTGCGCATACGTTATTTCAACTCTCCATAGAAATTTTGATATATGTATTTGCTTCTGTTTCAGTTCCATCGACCGTTGATCATTTGAAAGAGTGGAATAAATACAATGGGTGAGGTAAACATAATATGGTTGCAATATAATGGAGATCGCAATGATTAATCTCCTCTAAATGTTTTATTTATTGAATACTTAATATATGTGACCTCGGTGGCGGGGGAGACTTAGTTTAGCCTGAGAGGAAAGCTCGACCAAAGGTGCAAATTCTAATCCCACGTAAGGCACCGCTTTTATCCTAGTGGTTCGTGATGATTTTTGTTCCTCACCCCAAAAAAATTACATATTGCACCATCATCCCATCTACAATCATTAATTTCTTCACATTATTCTCTCTTCGTGGCCACCCTAGTTTCCTTCATACAAAGGAAGGCGAAGGCATACTACCACTATCACCTTCATATGTGAAGTTGGAACATTCGGTTGTAGGTTTTCTCTGTCACCAACGCTGAGAAATGGCATTGGCACACATAATCATGACATGAATGTAAAAGGCCTGAAGGCGGCGAATAAAGCCCGTGGTGCTAGCGATATTATGAAGAAACTACGTAGAAACGATACTACGTAGAAAAATATTGATGCAATTGGGTTGGATGTTGATTGGGTTGGATAAAATGGATGGTGATGATGTGATGGTTGGGGAAATTCATGGCAGTGGTTACGATACTATCGGTTGCGATGGGAAATTACTCCATGAGGGACAATACAGGAAGACACTGTGTTTAAGCACAAATAATACACCATCTTTCTTTTATTTCCTATGATATTCAGAATAACCTTTGATGGCATTACTCGCTAGGCTAGAAGGGAATGTGCCAGCAACAGAGTGGCCACCAAGTCCACTGGGATGAATGGCTGTTGTGTCAGGGAAGCAGTGAGTTACAGTGGCGGTATTACAGGCAGTGGAGGCGAAATAGAATCGAAGGCAGAGGTACTGGGGCGGCGACCGACAGCTCCGACATCGGCTGCGCTGATGTCCATTGACTTTCATGAAGCCCTGAGCAAGAACTGAGCTCATGCAAGTTTCAGAAACCTTGCGGCAGCTGTTTACCTGATATTCGAGGTATGTTCGTGTATACAATCAGACGTCATTTGAGAATATTCTCGTTTGCGTTTAAACTTACCATAAATGATTAATTAAAGGAGTTAAAACAACATAATGATAACCCTTATTGCACACATCTCAAAAATAAATTCCTTAAAAGCACATTATAAGTCAATTTAAGTGTCTGAATTTTGTAGTCTTTGGTTTTGCTCTGACTTACAAAAATTGTCGAAATGAAGATTATCACCTACTTTTTACCTAATCCCTTCAAATGTTGTAGATGGCTAATGAATTTACTTTTAATTCCGCATTTCTTTTCACTTCCATGTCTAATATATCTATTCTGTATTCACAGACTCTTGTCGATCGTTTGTCTTTCTATATCTCATTTTATTTATCCAAATTTAGAAGCGAAGGAGTACGTAAACCAGAACACAATCAACCCCCAAGCATAGTCAGGAATATGAACACATCTGACTTTCACGTGGCTCGCTATTTTGCTCTTTTGCCAGATACTCATAGGAACCATTCAAAGGGACCGCTCAAAGGACCATTGTGTTTTTGGAGGGGAGATGGTAACCATAACTGTAAAAAAAGAATTAGTGGCGTCGAAGTAGCTTAAATTCGAACGTTTTCAGAATATTTTTGTAATATTTATTGTATTAACTTAAAATAACCTCGTAATACTGGAATATCTTGTAATACAGTTAGCAGAGTTTCGGTATAATTTTATTCGAGAATAGCGATGCTTTCTTTGTTATCAAATTTTTAATAACACTTAAAAGTAGAAAAAACGGAAGCTATTTGTACCTATGCATTTAAACAACTCAAATATATCCTCATAATTTACATATTTTTAAATTTCCAGTATTTGCGTTATTTGTTTTTTGTTATTTGTTTCGTTTCATTAGCAAACTTGTTTCCAGTTGAAATTAGATTTGAATCTACAATTTACACCGTAAGGAATCTTTAAGAGCATGCATAAAATAATTTATCATGTGGAATTCATTAACGCACCTACGAGATAAGCAACTGTGTATATCCGTTCTAAGTACTCCGACAAAAGGTCCTGACGTAGGAAGATTCTGAAGGTACAGGAAAAATTGGCCTAATACAGGTTAATCTGTTTACATTTACACTTATTTGAACTGTAATTGGGTATGACCCGGTGGCAGTTAAATAACAATAATAATAATAATAATAGCATAATAATAATAATAATAATAATAATAATAATAATAATAATAATAATAATAATAATAATGTAATAATAATGTTGAATGTATTTGGTCACTAATCGCTGAGTCAGGTGATCGCACTAAAAAGAAATTTTTACCCTTAAGAGGTTACCGCTCAATCCAGGAGAGGCATGTGTTACGTGTGGTTACAAAGAGGGATGAGAGTTAAATCTAGCTAATTTTTGCGAACACATATTTTGCAAAACCCCTTATTTGCACGTGGCATGAAAAACTGAAGAAATGAATAGAATGATTCAGAAAGATGCAAAACCTTTGCGTCTATTTGAATGTGACTCAGGGGTTTTACAAACGCCACATTTCCTAACATCTGGCAAGTTTCCTCTAATAAGGTAATTTAAAGTACATTACCGAGGGCAGGAGGCTGTAGCGTGTGTGCAAAATCATTCAATCCAATTAGGAACGAAATCCAATTAGGAAAGTAAAATATAGTCATGAGCTCCGTAAACGACATTTCTCATGATAAGAAAGTATTGGTTTGACTAAAAATGAACCTTAATCGTTCTGACATTGAATCGTTCTCCGTAAGGACTGTGATTTCCACAGTATTTTGTTGGAGTGTGGACTACTCGATATTCTGATTAAAGCAAAGCCCTCCTTATAGGAACGAGTTTTTTATCTCATCAATTTACAGTCACGCCTATTGATTATAACATAGAATTAGTAAAGATATGTATTTCTTATCACAAATCGTTCACCAAATTGGTAAATGAAATACATCTTCCTCTCGTTTTCCAGCCGTTTAGTTATCGTACCCATAAACGAGATCTGTCGTTTTTTTGAGAAGTTGAAACGAGCGAAATTTAAAGGAGCGTGTTAGCTATCAAAGTAGCACGACACCTTCGTAATGATTTCAGAGTCACGCAATTAAGGAAGTTGGTTACGAAACCGGGAGAGGAACAAGCGGCCGGACAGGAGGTGCGAATCACGCCCAGCGATGCGAACTCACGACGCGGTTGTCGCTGCCCACCTGCGCGACGCTATAACCGTCAGGTACCGCCCACTCGCCGCGACAGAACGCGTGGGAGGAGCCACATAACGTCTCTCAATGCGGCAATAGCCTCCGAATGAGAAGTACCCTCCAGACGGATATTACGTTAAAGCACGATGCGGATAGCATGAGAGATGAATATTGCGGCTGTGATTACTTTGAGTAATGATCTCAATTGTCACCCCGCAGCGCCAACTATCTGACATAAACACCGTGGGTTATGTGTTATTACTACAGTGATAGACTTTGCGAAAGGTAAAGCAAAGAAAGGCGATTGCTAATGCGTGACGTTTGATATCAAAGTAGTAAAGGTTTCTCCTCGGGTTGACAATTGCTATGGTAGATTTGAGATAATAAATATTAAAACGTGCAAGAAAGCGTATAACTGTTGATGTTGGTGTGTTCTAGCAACAGAAGTGAGGTTTTGTGTTGTTAAAGTCACGTAAGTTCTTAAGTTAATCAGTGAGTGTCTTCGTCAAAACAAGTTTCGATGTTTAGTTCTCAGTGATTATTTGCTACTTTTTTTCCTTTCCTTTTAAAACAATTTAATCTTCTTTTACTTCCTTTCTCCTGAATTCTTCCTTTCATTCATTATACTTACATAGTATAGAAAAAAATGTGTAATGTTTTGAAGAAAAATTTCGATTTTTCGTCAGAAAATGTCGTTTTGTAGATCCCTCATACCGAAAAAGTGGATAATTCCCCCTCCTTATTAGTAAATAGCTTCCTCGAACATTTGTATAGTCAGACTTGTCATATACGGTGTAAATATGACAATACCGAGAAAATCGTTTCGCTGCAATACGTCTGTTCGTCTGCCTATCCGTCTGTGAGCATCATTAACGGTTTAACCATAAGGACAATGTTATCGAAGCCGATCCTGTGGCCGCGATCGCTAAGGCAGTAGTGTCGTAGCGATCTCGAACCGAAGGATCGGGATTCCAGTTCCGCCTCGTCCATGGTGGAATTTGTGTTCGTCCTTTCACCCACTTATCATCACCATACTGGTTGATCTTCACAGTTATCATAACGTTACTCCAATAGTGGTCGCTAATGACCTAGATGTTGATGCGACCGTAAAAAATAAAGAAAACGTTAATCGAAATTGATATTCCGTGATCGATCTGACTGAGGTCACTACACCTTGAATTTGAAACGGATATTTTGGATTTTTGCGATAATTTACATGAAGCCTCAAAACATTCCAAGGTTTATAAAATTGTCTCCAACTTTTTTTAATTTATTTTCTCGGATAGACCAAAACTTTATTAAAAATGGTGAATGTCTTCTTTTTGTTGACTTGAAATTTTAAATCTTGCGATACTTTCTACATATCATATGCATAAATACAATATTGAAGATGGAGATTTTTCTTGTGAAATCTTTTTTCAAACTTGAGTCTTTAAACAAGAATATGTACATTTTTCAAAAACTTAGTAGATTTCGTGTAGTTATGCCGTAAATACAGGCAAATTTGAAAACAAGCTTCTCTAGAAAAGGGTTTAAATTTTTTTAATGGATAGAGCTAAATGAAAAACTAACATGATATAAATGTTACTTTGGTGTTACGTGTTATCTTTTATTTTTTCAAAAAATGCATAAATATACTACGTTCACGTAGTTTTATAATTTACCTTTACCGTTACAAATAATGCAAGAAAATACGTGCTGTTGAACCATCAAGAGTTTCCATTGCACTTCAGTCATTTCTGAGTAATATTTCACTTCATAACACTATCTTCAAAACTAGTTTAATAGCTGGAATGAAAATAATGATAGTACATCAACAGTCATAACGCTGAGGGCAAAGATTATTGCATGGGACATTATTATAACAGTAAAATTGCTTTCAATAACAACTGTAGAAGTCAAGACCTTACCTTAGCAACGTCGTAAGTGATGATTAAATTACTTCTGAGGAAATGACGAAGACGAAGGAGTAGTGATTTAAATGGGTATAGTAGCTGTGTTAAAGGAAGTGGAAGCGGTGAGGGAGGCGGGATGATAGCGGCGCGTGGGAGTGGTGATGGGGGTGTTAGAAAGCGGACGATTGAAAATTGTGGGTCCGGCGCGGCACGGGAAAGTTCCCGCGAGGAATGAGGGAGCTGAGCGGGTCACGATCTCCTCGTCATTCGCGCAGCAGCGACACTCCCGCCCCTGCGCGTCTAAAGCGCGAAGCTCCCTCCCTCCCACCCTCCCACCCTCCCCCTCCCCCACAGTCTGAGAGATCCCACTTGCCCGTTCGTCCAGCACCCGACAGGAGAGACACGAGCGAACGCCCTTCTTCCGCCGAACAAATGCCAGAGGCGAGAGTTTTTTTGGGGGGAGGGTAGGGGGAGAAGCATCAATATCAATAAAACGTATCTACTGTTTTCTAAAGGCAATCATTTATTGACAATTATCTCGACGTTTCGTAACTTGGTTGGTACCATCATCGGGTTACTGACTGAGGGAAACTGTTATCCCGTGGTGTTACATCAGTGAATTGAATTTAAAGTGATAAACTAGCTCGAGAACACTGAAACTTCTCGTGTGACCTCACCCTACAGATGTTACTCACCCTAGAGTTTTATTGGTACCCACGTTTTATTGGTCCCACGTTTTATTGGTACAAATATAACCGTCAATCAGGAAGATTTCTTTTATTTTATCTATGAAGAGGGAGAAGGATTTCCAGTCATATATTGGCACTTTCCTGCCAAGAACTGCCACTCCTTTAATTGATTAATGGACAATCCATTGAGAGGAAGTAGATCGCTTTCCACAGCTTAATTTTTAAACCGTTGTTTCCAGGTTTAAATGCAACTATCATTGTTTTATTTGAAAACTATGTGTACATTATAATATAATAGCTTACCACGGATGAGTCTTCGGGAAGTATTTTCATGTTAACAGCTTTTATTTTTGCTATTAAACTTTATAATAAAAATAAATTTTAAACATAATGCAATTATCTGACTCGGGCTTAGAAAATTATAAAAATATGTCGATAGAAATTACTTTTTTAATATTTCGATAGTTCATAACAAAATTAGGCTTAATTATCGTTAATCTGACGAATAAAATCGTAACGCTTCATTTCCGTTATGCTGGAGTGTCGTAGCTTTCCACAACTATAGTGAAATGAACTTGAAATCCCTCAAAACATGCTTTTTTTTCAGGAATTCTTCCAATGTATTCTAGAAAGATACGTTAAATCTAGTACCGATCGTCTTGTCGCGAGCATTTAAACTGATTGATCACCTTTATTGGACCAGCTGAATTAGTTGGTGCCTTCCGTGACTTTGTCATGGGGGTCCAAAGGTTCGTACTTCGAAATTGGCGGAACCTAGTTAGCTAGTGAGGTCGAATGTAACCGCTATGTGGAGGAGAATTCTCGCGGTCTAGTATTCAGGTTGGTATTTTTTCAATCAGTGATTGGCATATGGGGAGCCAGTCGGGAGCTTAGAACTTGTAACTATTGGGGAGGTGCCCCGATGAAGGAAATACCTGATTGGGGAATGTCTCGCCGTGTAGGTCGGAGTCGAATCTCGCCAGTCAGCGAGAGAGGAATGTCTCCACTCCCGGGAGAAAACATTCACTACACTATCGGAATCCTTTCAAGAACAACAATCAGACGATAAAACAAATTTTGTAAGGCGCCTCAAAACTTATCACAATGCGTTTTGTTAAAACGTCTCAAAATGTCGAATTCGCCAGTCGCGAGAGGAATGTCTCCACTCCCGGGAGAAAACATTCACTACACTATCGGAATCCTTTCAAGAACAACAATCAGACGATAAAACAAATTTTGTAAGGCGCCTCAAAACTTATCACAATGCGTTTTGTTAAAACGTCTCAAAATGACTTTTTGAGAATTCTCTTAGAATGTTCTTGAAGAAATCGGATAAAAAGGGTTAGTTCTCCATCAGTAAACCATATTTTCGTCGAAAGTTATCGCGTTTCACACGAACAGTGGATCGGAAGAGATCTAACCGTGGTAACGGACGGACGGACACATAATATCGCGTAGTATTAGTTGATTACTAAGCGTAGGATTGAAAACGAGAGTGATATATAAATAATTATTATCCTAATTAATTCAATTAAAAACGTGTGTTCTTTAGATTTTGAATATTTCCTTCTTTTAAGTATTTTTTGATGCTTTCATATATTTTTGCGCATTATTTTGAAAGATAGAGCAAATTTCTGGGGTCATTCCAAAATAGAAACAAGGTAGAATTCTAAGGTGGGCAACAAAATTCCTGTTAGGTAGTCTGAGCAGTAGAACCTCATTTCCAGAAAATTAAGAATCGCGACGAAAAATGTCTAGGCTTTGCGCTGTATTCATAGTTAATGTAGGGTGGAATTCCAATTCCAATTGCGTGCGTGAGCGCGTAAATTATTCTGTGCGCGCGCAAATTCCATTATTATCTTCTAATTTTCTCCGCAATACACTCCATTAAAACACTTCAAACACAATATTAGCAACTGTTCTGGCCTTTCTAAAGCCTATCTAAAGATTTAATAATTCGACCAATAAATCACATAATTTCAGTAATAATTTATTATAGTAATAATAATATAAAAATATTCATACATACTCTGATATAAAAGCCTTTAAATTAATTTTCGTTGGTACTTTTGTAATATTTTTTTCCTTCATTCGGTTTTCCATACTAAATCAGTCTTCTTAATTCTCGTAAAATTCTTCCTTCTATATCATCTAACTCGCCAGAGCACAGGAGTTCACTAAATTTAACAGTCATTAAAATGTAATTGCTATAAAAATATTTTCGGGTAGACCTTACTCTTTTTCGTATGAAACCCTAAGAAATATGGGATAATAAAATTATATTTAAAAAATAAAAATTAATGAGCATAACTGATTTCAAAATTAATGTTCTTGTTGTAGCGATGCGGTTATTCTTTTTAACGTGCCTCGTGTTTATATTAAGCAACAGGAAAAAGAATCTGTCTACTTTCTTTTCTCGTATTCCAAATTATAAAAGCAAGTAAAATTTGTGAGACATATTCCTGGGACACGCAGGCAGTTGGTTCGTGGAACCTCTGAACTTTCGGGCCATCAGTTGACTATGTCGTAAACCAACATAAAAGTTGCTCACAGCAACCTAATACATCGAAACACGCAAGATCACATCTTGATTGTTAATGTTCCGCGCGATTGCAGATGACGTAAGAGAACGCCTCAAGCTGACAGATGACGCTCCGAGTCAGCAGCAGTAACTACTGTTGTTTTGCACTATCATCTTTATTCCTTCGAGTTAATGTCCTCTCAGACTTTCAACTACACACCTATTTTCAGTCATTCATAATGATCATCGACACGAATAGCAAAAAAGTTCGACCTGTGCTCTCATAAGTATGAATCAGTGATTGATATCAACATGAAACGTTTTCTCGTGTGTCTGATCTATTAAAAAATTGGCCAGGTATATAAAAATAAACATTAGTTATGAAATTTTCAGAGGCAATACCGAACGCAATATGAGGAAACATTTGTTTAGATACAATAACTTCTAAAAAATATTATAAGAATGTAGTAAATGTAGGTATCTATTACCAAAGTTATAGGGCTTGCTTAATCTTTACATTATACTAACTTTAATTTGTGGAATTGTTTAAAATTTGATCTAGTTATCTTTTCGGCGAGCAAAAAGCCAAAATCCTACAGGCGCGGCAAGACTGGTGCAACAAGAGTGCAGCACTGGGGCTCCCGAGATCAGGGTGTCGAAAAGAGGACTTTGCTGACCCCCAATAAAGTTAGGAAGTTCCTGTTCAAAAAACAGTTTTAAAATATCGTGTAAAAAAATGTCACAAAATACACATCATCCAAATATTCAATTCAAAAGTTATTCCGTATTATTAAAGAAGAATTGTACGAGATAATTATTTTCTTAAAAAAATAACAACAAGAAATATTACTGGCGAGGCAGCGGTTTAGTGAGGAGGTTTACACTCGTAAATCATGCTTTCGGTGGACGTTTTGGCAATCATCTAAGCGACATGAACTTCTCGAACGCTTATCATCAATTAGAACGGTTTTTGCAGTTCTAAACCACGTAGAATACAAACGAAACTTTCACGAAGTATTCTTAAAAATAAGGGCTTAGTTACAGAAATATTGCTGACATTAAATAGGGAACCATTTTTTCGCTGGTTAAATGGTCAAAGTGGTTAATTTAGACTAGTTTATGGAGTACACATAAAAATTAAATTTAAAATTCTACTTTATTTATTAACTTCACAATTGATAATAATAGTGAGAGACCCTTGTAGATCTTCTGCATAGGGGCATTCGAGAACCTAACTACGCCACGGAAACCTACCACCACAAATAGAGAACAGCAACAAAAGACGGTCAGTTGTACAGCCTTGCTAACAACTACTTGTAGAAATAAACTTCCAGTTGCTATTTTTGAAAACCCAAACCCTCGAAAGATCTATCGAGAAGAAATATATTTCAAATTAACTAAAATACATGCAAAAGTTCCTCCATCTCTGAACTGTCAATCTCCTGGACAATTATCGTCTCCCCTGCGAAATCATCTTTTTTTACTTACATAGTCTTGAGAAAACATGGCAATTTAGTTACACTTTCTTAAATTATGGAAGGTATTCCGAGGATTGCAAATTATCCTTCATCGTCTCCACCGGTTCTTACGATAGGGTCTCCGCAGGGTCCACCTTCTTGTCCTCGTCGCCCACCGGCAGTGGTACGTCCCGCCGCCTGCCGGCTGGCCCGCTGACCGCTACCGGGTTCACCGGGTACTCGCTCAGGTTCTCGGGCGAGCGGTAGAAAGCGCGTGATTGAAAATGGCGGGTCCCCGTTGCGGAATGCGCGCCCAGGGGACAAATTATGGCCCCGGGTGCCCGCCCGCGGCGGCATTTTGCGTAAGACGAGCGCGCCCCGCACCACACCGCAGCGCGAAAATAAAAGAAAGCCGACGAGAAGAGATTGCGATACCCCGGTGCCGCTTAATATCCGTGACCATTAAGGAGGTTTTATTCAAAACTGCATTCAAGAGTCTTATTTTGAATTAAACCAAAAAAATTAAGGAGAATATTTTATGTTCACATGATAGATTAAAAAAATTAATTGTTTTTATTAGAAAGTCAACTTGCAGAACAAAGTTGTGATCAGAAGGTAATAGCTTGTTACTAGCTGCACTACAATGCACATTGTATATTATCATTTCCATTTTTAGAAGTAATAATGTAACTTGCAGTATTACATTTTTACTGAGAATTAAATATGACATAAAAGAAGATAAATTCAATTATCCAGTTATTTCCACATATTTATCTGTGTATTCCTGAAAAACAAAATCATTTGCGTATTCTGGTCTGGTTAATAGTTGAGTAGACCCATTAACAAAATTTAACTGTAGGCACGTGAAGCTTGTGATAAAAAAATATTTTTAATTAATTCCAGTGGTTCAATAGTTATGGGCAGATAGAAGTTGATAAATTTAATATAATTGTTTAATATAATAATTAAGCGTATTATGAAGTCAGATTCATCTAAGTAGCCACACGTATGTACGGCAAAACAAAACTATCGCTACCAAAACCATAGATCTGAATCCAAACACCTACTTAATCTTAACAGAAAAGATAATAGAATATGAAAGATACAAAAACTGAACTTCCAGAAACATGAGATCGCTAAATTGCATAAATAATACCAAATCAAACTATGAAAGTAAATATATATGTATTGATATTAGCCTACAGTTTTCTGATATTTTTAATCCTGATGTAAACGTTTATTTTATTTTGCAGGTAATTTTTATTAAATGTTTTCTTAATGGATTGATAAAAATATTTCTGTAAAGAATAGACTATATCTGTGTCTGTTCCTTTACAACAAAAATTAGAGTTTCTTTCAGTTTGCATTTCTTTTCGAAATAATACTAAGCAAAGGAATAATGTTTGTGGTTTGGTAATTGATAAAAAAAAGATTATCAGAAGTGTCCGCCTTTTTATTATCAAGGGAACATTTCCAACTGTAAAAAGGGCGTACTCCGATCTCTCCTCGGACCCTCGGATTCCTCGCCAACTGGGACATTAAACCGAGGCATAAAAGTCCGTCGTTAAAGTCCCCAAAGTACACGTGCCGCTTGGTGTCGCGGCTCACCTCGACCAAGCGCGTCCTGTTCGAAGAGGCTTCGGAGTGAAGCTGGTGATGTACCGAGACATGCTTCCCGTTTTATCATCGCCTGCTCGGATTCCCTTTCCTACATATGAGCGCGACCTCTCCGTCGCTAGCGGGCTGCTATCTTTATGCTCCCGCAGTCACGACTCCAGCGCTATAATAGCACTATCCCGAGAAAGCAGACACCGCGTGTGAAACGACACGATTCTTACGGTTGCGTAATGGTACTCGTCCATAAAGCGGTACACTCTTCTGCTTTTATCTTAGGGTGCCACGAATAAGTACCACAATTCTCCCATAAATTAAGAATCCATTGGTTTTAGTTGATTTGTGGTAGTCAGTTGAACAGACATTTTTATCGTGAAGTTCACGGTGTACGTAAAGGAGACAATGGGTATTTACCATACGTCTTTCTTTATGAGAACATTAAAGTCCGGTCAATATTTAGAGTTTCTATCGGTCTTGAAACATGTGCTGACAAAAAGTTTTAGAAATTGTACGCAATTAAACATGGATGGCTTGTGAGAGTAAACGTTTTACTATTCGAAAAACGATTAAATTTCAATGATCTCTGAAAATACAAACAAAGCGTTTGCTATTAAAAACAACTCCATTCCTTTATTGACCAAAATTCCCTCTTTTGAGATTTTTATAAATTTAAAAGGACCTTCAAAACAGCACGAACGGACATGGTTCAATTCCAACTTATTCCTATCTAAAATATGATATGAATATATCAAACCGTGTGTGATTCCATCAAGCTATTTTTCTCTATATTTTTTTAGTAAATGCAATGACCTGGTTTTGATAGCAAATGTTTCAATAATTAAATATTTCACTGGTACATTTCCTTGCAAAATTGAAATTATGTTGAGCTAAACAAGTATTTCATAACTTTTGTGAATAGATTTTTTACGTAAATATAATTGTGTTATTAAATACACGAAACTGTGAATGTGTAAAATTTAATGTCTATAACGCCTATATAATGCCTTAAATGTACTAAAATTAATTAGGAACTTGTTTAAAAGTAACTATCAAGATGTAATTAATTAGCGCTTCCTGATGCATTTAAAACTTTAGAAATCGTGAAATTAGTATTCGTGATTGAAAAATGATCATAATATATAAATCTCTTTTCCATATAAATAGAATCACGAAATTACATTCATCTGAGATTAATTTCTACTTCAAAGCAGCAATATTACTCCTAGACTCATGCTATCTGGTCAAATCTACTAGTTAATGCTACAAACAAAAATTACACGAAATATTCAATATAACTCAAATTGTCAGCTATAATTCACACGGAGCTGTCGTTTTAGCCATGCAGTGACCATGCACATAACTGCAAGGTAGCAATCAACATTTCAAATCATTTATTTCCTTACTGCAACTTTGGGCGATAATTGGGTACCCCGCGGCTTGGGATGTTTGCGCCGACCAGTCTACCCGTGCATCGCCACCGGCCAGTGGACGAGCGTTCTTGGAAGCTGCCAGCGACCAACTTCCCGTTCGCGGCCACCCGCGGCCCTCGAAGCGACGTCTGGCGCAGTGTTAATTAAAATACTTGGCTCCCGTTCCCAGGACGAACGTCTCCGCATAAGGCGCCATTACGACCATCTTTTCTTCGCAGTGAATGGGACCAAAAGCGGGGTACTTTCGCCTTTTTACGGTCCCTCGTAACGCACTTGAGTCATCTTGGACGCAACTGTCGCGGCGGAGACAACAGCAGACCGGGTTCCCAGTGGACAAGGTTCGTCTCTTATATCTGCGTTGAAATCTCCGTGTAGTTTCTTTCTAAGTGATTGTTTGTATCAGCATTCCTCGGTGAATTCGGACATACGAATTCTCGTGTTCTTTCGAAATGAGCATTAATCATTGAGTCAACGACTCGACGTAAACGAGAGACGGGAAAGTCTCTTTTTCCTGTAATGACCCGTGTGTGAAATCGCCTTCATTATAGGTATTACAGCAACTCACTTCACATGTTTGCTGTTGAGCTGAATTCGAACTCTCAATTCATTAGAGATAGCGCCTTATCCTTATTTGGATTTTCGTTTTTTTTCTTTTTGACCTGACATTCGTGTTTTTATGGAGTAAATTATGTGCTAGTCTTTGTCAAGAGGTAGCCAAAACGTGTATAAATAATATATAAATATGTAAAATAATTATCATTGAACAGACGAGAAATAGAAATGTGCCTTGCAAATATAATCTGTAAACAAAATATAACACAATTAATAGTATATATTTTTAAAAATTAATAATGTGATATTCGAATAGCGTCACGTAAAGAAAAACATCCAAACATAAACAGAATAGTAAAATCATATCCGAATATTAGAGATTAATTCCACATGGGGATATCATTTCACATCTGACAACTAACTCAGTTATTCACTTCACTTCAAGATCTTCCATAAATCGAACATGCAATAGTAACCTTCAAATTTCAACATCTTACCCGAACGGTAGTAGTTAAAACATACTAAAATGTGAATATATTTGTATAATTGAAATGCGTTTGGAAGAATTGCCAACATGAGATGGATCAGAGTTTACAAGTTATAAATTATTGTCTAGATAGCAACCATACAAAAGTAATACATATGAAAGATACTACGATGAAAATTTGCTATAACAAGCATGAGAAATTTTCTGAAACGTACTTAAGGGGGCATGTATTAACTGCGGAGCTTGAAAGCCGTTGCAAAAACAGTTATATAGATTAAGGTACGGTTTGAGAGAAGTGTCCATACAGGCTATTATAACGTTTTAGAAATGTTCATTCTTTCATGTTCCCATTGGTAGAATTTTCGTATTTCAAATTATCAGTGATTGATCACAAAAACAAAACGTCTCACCCTTCGAACCGTACGGTCTCACAGAGCCGGCAGAACAGAGAGCATTGCATAACAAGAGGCGCCGCTTCATCCGATATCTTCACGGAAGCGAGCACCCGACTCCTGGCCGGCCCCCTGCCCGGCAGCCAGACACGCCTGTACGCCTTGCGCACGCCTTGCGCACGCCCCCGCGAGCGAGGGGTCAAGCGGAGCACTGGCGCAGGCGCCGCTCCACGCCGCCCACGAGCTCCGACGCGGCTCTTTCGGTTGCTGATTATCATATATGCTAATGGCCGCTCTTGCCAACGGGACCCTCGTAAATCCTGCGGCGAATTAACAGCGACGTGGACGTCGGGAGTACAATCGCAAGGGAGGTCCCACCGAATTCGTCATTCCGCTGGCCCTGGCGCCGCCGCCGTCGCGTCGCGCCGCCGAAACGGACGGCGGCGGACAACTGGCAGGCGACCAGTGCAGCGCTATTATGTGCCAAGTTGAACATGATGTCAGAGATAAAGAGGCAGCTTCAAGGAGATACGAAAAGCAGTTGGGACGGTCCTGGGTCTTTAGGTGTTGTTCTAATGAAATGTTGTGGTCGGTGTCGCCTCTAACTCCCGATCCAACAGACGTTAGTATTTTATATGTATCACATGCGTCCCGTTATTACGCCATGAAACTATGAGAAATAATATTGCAAAAGTCACTGTTTATCTGGCCGACTGAAGTGGCTGCGCTGACTTTGACAGCTAGACCACTGTGTGAAATTATAACACGAGTACAAAAACGAAATTTGTTGGTGCATTTGCTATGTGATGAATCTCGACTATCACGTCCCAGCGATATGCTCCATTCCCAGCGACCCGACGTACATTCACTAGAGAATCTGTAAAAATATTCATCTATGAGAGGTTTGTTATAGATTGAATGAATATTGCATTAAATGCAATATTACTCTGAGAAATAATCCATCATTGGCAAGAAATCATCACCATATAAGAAAACTAATATTATACTTAAATTATGCTTTTAAATTTTCATGTTGATCACTTATTTTTAAAAATTCCTTACTATGCTCAAATAATTTCTGTAACATATGTAATAAAAATACATTGCAGAAACGAATTATGAAAATTGCAAAATATTCAAGAATTTAGAAATAGTTTTATTTATCAATTAATGATGGAGAAAATATCAGATACGTTTGAAAGATAAAATGATATATATGTTGTTACATTTTCTGATTTATCTACGCCCTCCGCGTGTCAATGACAAGCCAAGCACGTGCAAATGGTGAATCTTTGCCCGATTACAGCCTAGTATATTAGATTCCTTGTCAAGGAGTAGCCATCTTAATTCCATTTACCTTGAGTTACGACAGGTACACGTTCAGGATCTTCAAATGAACTAACGATTCCATGAGGACTTCTCGAGGGATACTCGTATCTTGGCCGGGTACTAGCCACCTCTCCGCCGTCGCCTCCGCCACCTCCGCACCAGGTGACAGCTGTCCGCCTCTTTGGCTCCCACAGCTTCCGTGCGTGCCTCGCTCTTGTTACTCTCCTGATAAATTGTGCTACACTAATGGAAGGAGGGTGTGAGCGAAGGCACGGCAATGTAAGTGCGACAAATACGGACGCCGCCAACGTCGCTGCCTTGCGAGGTGAAATTAAAGTTTGGTGCTATCTTGTATCGCATGGAAAACTGAAGTCCCTCTTCTCACCGTGTTTACCCCGGGATATCTCAATTAGTTTCTCTTTTCCCGATGTTTTCGCCGAGGCATAAGTGCACTTAATGGATAATATTTAGTACACTGAGAAACAACTGTAGTTGCGTGTTGGCAAATAATGGAGATGGAAAAAATTAACCAATGAGTAATGAACATGCAGATGCTCTCTGTGCTCTCAATGCTCTTCTTGCAGCATTGCTAATGGCGAGAGAAGATCTATTAATTTTATTCGTGCAACACTCCTTCATTCTTTTAAAATAAGTCAGCACGCTTGTAATTTCACTGATCGCATCTTCGGGAATTATTCATGCCTTGAGAATGTGGAGGATTCTTGCTGCGCCTTTCGGCGGTCTGTGAAGTTACTTGACCCTTCTCGGTCTTCTTTCATCGCTTGTTGCGTCTTTCGTTTTCCGTCAAAGATCTTGACTTCTCCTTTAATCATTTCGATTTGTTGCTTCTTTGCAGATAGCTTGTTTTGGTTAAGAAGTATGAAAACATTTTATGTCGTTTCAGTTGCTCTGTGGAGTTAGGCGTTCGGAGAAAAATAATGAAAAGGAGCCGAGGGAATGTTGTATCTTGATTCGAAGGAAATTTCTTCAGCATTTGGTAGAAGAATTTAGAAGTCTTCATAAATAATGATTTTTTGTGAAGTAGCCTGAGTCTTTTTCATTATATAAGAAAAGTATTCTCAGAATTTTATAATGCGTTCACGTATCACAAGCTATTCTAATAAGATTATGGAAACGAAACGTAAATATTTATTATTTCTCATGAATTCCATTATAAAACTCGAAAGATATCTTTTGAACCCGATCCAAAAGGTTTTACATTGTAAAGCAATATTTTAATTTATTTTCTCCACCCTAAAGCTGGTAGATGTAAATTTGAAACACATATAAATGCATTCTTCAATTGGTTGCTGATTTGCATCCAAAATAAACGTTGGTGATTGCAGGAATAAAAATAATGATGGATTAATTGTGCCTTATAAGGCCAGGTTTGATACATACCAATATATCCGAATATTTTCTGAATTATCGTCTTGCACGTAAATCCTCAACAGTTGTTTTAACTTGAGATACAGCAATGGAATTGGAAAACGCTAACATATACACATTTTAAATAGATTACATAAATATTTTACTTACTATATGCATATTCATTGCTTTTATTTTTTATTCTCCTCCACTCTGTACTAAAACCTTTTTAGTATTAAATAGACCTGCAGATTATCAAAGTTCTCTGATCGAAAATCAAGTTAACAATTACATGAATACTTTTAAATTCGATCTTACTTTTTCAACATTATGAAGATTCGAGAAACAATTGAGCTCATTTAATATAGTAGTCGCTTATGAAGGTAAAGTAAATCATCCAAACGGCCGCACGTCTTAAGTATTGTCTCATTTAAAACTTAATTTCAAGGTCAATCATTTAATCAAAAATCACATAAAAATTACAAAAAAAGAATAAATGTACCCTGGAACAATAATTTCGGACAATATACCCAAAAAGTAATCTAAAAGTATTAGGATTTTTGCAATATATCTCTATATAGTTACAATTTTGGTTGAAACACTGGGAATAATAAAAATTGTAGAACTGGATTTGTAAAACTAAGCGTTTTGTTGCAAATAACCTAGCAATATCGTGCGTCAAAATACTGAAACCACGGACCGCAGGTCGGATTCTTGAAAACCGTTGAGTACGAATTCATTGAAGTTCTTATAAAACTACGTGATTAGTATTTAAATTTCAAGAATTTTGTTTTTATCTACAGAAGTAAATGTATCCCAGAAATTGTATTAGTCGTAGACAAGGAGGCAGAGGAAAGTCTTAAATATAAGAGTTTGGAAATCGAGATTAGTCATGAGAACTTGCAGGTCATTCAAAAGACTACAAAGTGGAAGACATAGTACCATTCAGAGGAGCTCAACTTTCGCAAAAAGTATTGTAAAGGCATCCACCGTTACTGGATGTTCTCGTTAGGAAGGTGGATGCAACTTTGAGTGTATTTAAGCGACCTAAACTCTATTTTGTCGTGCTACATAACTTCCTTAGTCGTCAGTTTAAGGGGTGATAGAACAGTTGGGATACAACAGCATGTATCTTCTCGCTTTATTTGTAACATTTTTAATTTTCGAACATTCAGAGTTCAACATAAATTAGACCTCCGCCATTTTAAACGTCCTCTGCTCTACACGGAGAAAAAATAAAGAAACAATTTGGAGCAGTTTTTGAGAAAATCTTGTCTTTAAAATTGCCTTTATTCAAATCATGTAAAATTCTTCAAAAACTAATCATATTTTGAACAAATTAGGGATGATCTTATTTTAAGATTTAAATTTCAAGAGCAGATTTTATTAATAAAATTTCTACCTATTCATTATTGTGGTTATAGGAAGACCCCTCTAACCTTTAAAACTTTTGAAAATTTTAAGACTTCAACGGAAATCGGACCTACGTCACTTTCATAAAGTACTTTTCTCTACCTGAGAAATAAATTTAAAAAATTAGAATAATTTTTGAGAAAACATTGAAAACTTCCTGTAACTTCGTGTAAAGTATCCCCCAAAATAAGAATATCTATTTCAAATTGAAGAGGCCGCGGGATCGAGGAATATCAGTTTTGGTCACAATTCTACGCACTGTTAGCGGTTAGCATTGTTCACGGACGGTGGACGAACGGACAGATGTTTTGCCATATACCAATTATTCATGTACCCACAAAACATGGATTTTGACTACAAAACGTATTACATGAAGTTATTTACAAGTTTAGGAACACGAAAGGCCCACTTTTTGGTATAAGGGTCTAACAAGAATTCTGTAGAAAAATCGCTTTTTTCGGTACAGCATTACAACACTTTATATCACGTAAGTAGTATGCGAGAAATTAAAAATGTATGAGGAACATTACTTGTGAATGACCCTAAAATTAAGCATATCCCTTGCAATAGTCAGTATTTGGAAATTATGGATCGATAGTCCGACTTTGCTGGCCAGCTAACGGTGCCCCTCATGCAAAGGCCTAGTTAACGTCTCGTACATGCGGATTCTCTTTACCGTAACTAGCAAACCCTGCCAGCCTGGGCTTTTCTTCGTCACATGCCTACAGAAACTGGGACAATTTTAAAGGACAGCTACAACTCCATTTTTGCTTAGATTGTGAATCGAATCCGAGACCGCACCCCGGGAAGCTTGTACGCTGCCCATGAGCCATGCTAGAGGTCCCTGGCAGTAGTAATTTTTTTAAAAATTATTATTATTGTTCTAATGATTGACTACATGGTTCAGTAACTTTTTTCAATCTAAAATCAGTTTTTCTGCCGAAAATTCATCCTTTTCTGCCTCACGACTACATAACTTTCTCTTCTTGCGGAGAACTTCGTAAGGCGGGGTAGTAAAAGGGTCGGCGGAGGAGCTGCGCGGGTCGCGTGGCGCGTGCAGCGGCCGTCGCGGGCACGTGGGCCGCGAGCGCCGCGCCCTGCTCCGCAACGGACGCGCGCCGTGTCCTCTCGGCGTATCGCCCGCACGATCCCCTCCCCCCCCTCCCGCCGGCCCCGGCTGCATCGAAAACCCGCAACGAACAGGGCCTCGCTTTGCATAAAGGCGTCCTCACAATGCAGGGCGGCCGCTTACGGAAAGCGAGAAGTCGGCTGCGGCGGCGCGGGGCGACCCGCCCTCCCAGTTGCACGGAGGTGCGCGGGCGTCCGGCTCGGATTTCGTGGGACGTGTCGCTCCCACTCCGCTCCCGTTCCCGCTCCCGCTCCCGCTCCGCTTCCCGCTCTGATCCCGGGTCGCCGGCTGCTGTCGCCTCGCGGGCTGCTCCGTAATTGCTGGTCCAACCCGGGCCGACCAGTTGTGAACTCGAGACTCGTGGCCTTTCGGATTCCTTGCAAATGAGATGTGTATCGGACAAGCTGATTTTCTACGCGCTCGTGGCTCACGTTGTTCGGTTCCTCAGTCTGTTGATGCTAACTTCAGACGTTCCCACTCGGTAGTCTATAAATTGGGATTCCGCAATTTAATGATGGGTTTTCATGTTTCCATTTTCTTGGCGGGGGTATTAGAAATATCGTAGGAAAGTATGAGGAAATCAAAAGAACGAAATACTTGATAAAATAATTAATTTAAATATATTTAAAAAGTTAGAGACCAATAATTATTCAAAAGTTTTTATTCCGTATTTTGAATCTTTATATCTGTCTAGTGTGTGCTGAAGACAGGATAGATGAGTCTGGAAATCACTAGGGGACTTTTCGTTTAATAGGGATGAAGCAGAAAGATAAAAATAAGAAAATGAGAACAATTTTCTATCAAAAGACGAACCACTTTCGTCTTTAACTGAATTATATTTATCATGTAGTCTTCCTTATAAATAATAGAACACACTTTCGAGACATTTCACTCGTACTTGAACTTCCATGCTAAAGAAAAATTAAAATTCATAAACAAGGTTAAAATTCATTCTATTTACTTTTTAAAGTAATTTATTTAGTCATAGTATTGAATGCATTACTTGAATGTTCATTACCTCACAACGACCTGTAAATTGATGTTTGTTTCAATAAAATATTGTTTGACTTAAGTTTCAATTTTCAAAAAACTTTAAAAATAAATTATATCGCTCAATTGTTTATAATGTATAAAATTATATTGTCAATATGAGTTTCGGAACTATTATCAATAAAATTCAGGAAAATGTTATAATGTAGTACCGAGTACAGTGGGTCCGCACCGGGGCAGCAATTTCAATGCACATGATACTCAAAGCGAACACATTTACATTGCTTGTTGTCGCCAAGCAGTGCTGAAGCCAGGGGGACCTTGGTGTTAATTATGGGATGCCGAGTGCTAAGTACAACGTACTGGTCCCATTGCGAGCAATGAATGCGTGAAGAACGCAGTCCATGGAGGCTGCAACACGCGGTCGGGGCAGCTGAGAGGCGTAGGCCGAAACGGATACCAGGTGTTCAATACGCTGTACAAACTCATGGACGTCACGTTTCCTCCAGGGAACTGTGCGTTAAAAAGAAATCGTGTACTAAGTTGCACATGTGAACTCCTGTGTTTAAGCCCCCGATTTTCAAATTGGAGGTTCTACAGGTGTAATGGTACTTTTGCTCGTCCATTTCAACAGAATGCGAATTCAGATTCGAGGAATTCTGGATTAAAAAGTAATCGTGTACTGAAACGTACATGTGTACGTGTGTTCAAGCTGACAACTTCCAAATTGGAGATTCTACAGGCGCAATGTTCATGTTGCTACTGCATTTTTAAAGAACTGTGCGTATCACCTTCAAACCGTCCCAGTACCATTACGCTTGTAAGGTAGATAAAATGAAAAAATCAATCGAATGAGAAAACCTTTATTATTAATTTCCAATACGCGCAGAAATTGTAAGCAAAAGATGCAGCATCCAGCCCTGTGGGAGGTGCCGATGGTTTCATTAGATACTTATGAACATCAATATTACTCATTTTCAACACGCGCAGAAATTGAAAGAAAACTTTGCAACTTCCAGGCATGTGAAAGGTGTCCATGGTTTTGTTGAAAGGTCACGGCGTCGGTAAAATACAAAACAGTTTCGATTTTGACAAAAAAAAGCAAATATTTTATTGTTTTATTACATCTATTCTCATTCTGCATATACTGACTTTTTCATGCTGATTTTCTAACCACACAGCTGATATCATGCAACAGCAACGTCGTCACCCATTAAAATACTTTCTATTAATGTGTTGCGTAATGGAACACCAACTTATTAAAAAAAATACTTAGTAAAAAGCATTGTACTAAATATAAAAGGCTTAGTTTTTAGATAGGATTATCCCTACGTCACATTTCTGTGAAAATTAAAATAATCGTAATAATTTTCGCCATATCCATTATTATATTTTAAAAATTATTTTGATGCTGGTGTAAAAATTGACGCTGAACTAAAAAAATATTTGTTCATTACTCAGTGGCAGATCGAAAATTTATAAAATGGACTCAAAAGGACTGGCTAGAATCAAGCCCTTCATGCATAATACTCTACGCTATTTTTGATTACGTGAAGACGAAAATAACTGTTTTTCTTTAAAATATAATTTATTGCAATGTAATTGGTGTAAAATTCACAATATCTTTTTAATTTGCTGATGAGATGTTAGTCTTCTGGAGGAAAAGAAGAGAATGAATATGTGCAATCCTCTGCAAATGTAGATTTGTATGTGACGTGTTTGATTTGATATTGATTTGATTTATTTTGTCAATAAACAGTAAAAACGGTGACGTATGGGAGAGAGGCACAATATGCGCAGGTTTTCCTGAGCTAGAGAATATCATTTCCACCTTTTAACCATAAATAGATGAATCTAGAATAAAAGTTCCAATAGAGCGAGGTTAGCAACATTTGCAAACTAGATATTTGCGCACCCGAGAGTTACGCTCTATATGTCTGCACAATGTTTTTATCAAAGAACATTGAAGACAGAACTGGCAACATTACTTAGCGAGTTGGAAATTCTCAGTTTATATTCTGAAAGCGCATGTTGATGTTTTCAGCCTTGGATAATTAAATTGCTTGGGCACGTAGGCACAAAGAATGTGGAGGACAACTTCTTTGAATCAAGATTTGTATGGATTTCTCTGTTTCACGAGTTGAGTATTACAGCAGCTTCTTCACAACGTCGCATGTGTAAGTTAACACTTCAACACTAACACCTTCATCAGTTCTCTGAACTTCCCTTTTTTTTATTAAAATAATGGACTGTGAACTAATAGCGGAACATACATATTTGAACTTTTTGACATTATTCATAAAAAGTGTATTACATGTTTTAAATTCTATTAATTCAATTAAAAATACAATTCTAAGACAAGTGAATAGTCTTAGAATTGTATTTTTTCTTAACGTCCTAGATATAATAATAATAATAATAATAATAATAATAATAATAATAATAATAAAAATAACAATACTGATAAATAATATATTTTCATGTTTGCTCACATTTGATATGTAGAATTCCGTTGTTTGCAAGATTGTAGTAAAAATATACTTTTTTGTTGTAATAATTATTTTGTGACAACTGTATGCGTACTAATACGTATTTGCTAAATACTATTTCATGTTTGTTCGAGTGTTACGCTTTTTATCTACGGCTTAAGCAATAATGCAGAAATTGAGAGAAAATTAAATACCCAACTTGTATGATTATGAGCAAATTAAATAACAATATTATAATAATAAATTTCATGAAAATAATGATTATAATAATTATTATTAATTAATCATTGTAAGTTTGACACCTCGAGCAGTAACTACAAACCATTTAATGTGGATAATAATCGTTTACAGTTCTTCAACATGTTTACAATACTTCAAAAACTAATTTTTGAAATTGGTTACTTATGTAATAATATTTGTATTGTTGAAGGGTTTTTTCTTGAGTGATTTGGCAGTAACTTCCAAAATAAACATTTAGATCATATGTTGCTAAATAATTAAGCCAACTTTTAAAAATTACTTAAAACGTATTTTGTTTACTTTTAATTAATAAACAAAACAGAATCAAGTATGTTTCTTTTTTGTTTGTTAATTCGATGTACGTATTATCTTCACGTTTATTCACTTTATTCTGAATATTTTTTGTAGCTTGTAGGATTTCACTGGCCCCTCAGCAACACATTTCAAGAATGCACCGTGTGATTTTTTCTGCATACAGGGTCATTCACCAAGCAATGCCATATCAGTCGTGCATGCAAGGCGCCAACACTCATATCGTTCCCCATTAGCACGAATATTCGTGTGCTAATCGCGTTCTTTCTGGATGTATCCTTCATTCGTAATTCGCGATAGTCGTCGAGATTTGTTCCCGCTGTATTTCGTTGCAGTGTTATGGAAATACATTAGGCAAAAATATCCACATTCTTCAGAAACTTCATCTGATGAAATATTTTTATTTCAGTGTAATATATCACAAACAAATGAATGTTGAAAGAATGGGAATAATTTTAGAGCTACATAATGTTAACTTTTTAAAACAGTTTGTGGTGATATATAAATTAAATTTCAAAGTAAATTTCTGCGATATTTTGAAGTCGGATTACTTAGATCTTGTTTGGTGAAGATCCGTGGATAAAAAGTCTTGTGAAGCAAGGCATTAATTTCCTAGATATGACTGCAAGCAAACAGCGTTACTAGAATAACTTTTTTGTTAGTTATTTAAGGTCGCATCAACATGTAGGTCATTAGCGACCACTATTAGTGTTAACGTTATGGTAAGTGTGAAAATGAAGCGATATGGCGATGATATGGGGTGAAAGGGCGTACACAAATACAATCATGTTCGAGGCGGGACTCGAACCCGCGTCCTTTCGGTCCGAGATCGCTACGACCCTACTGCCTTATCGATCACCGGATCGGCAAAAATAACTTTCTTAGCTTGAATCAAACAAACTATGGCTTCTGAAGTGTTTAGCACTGCTTTACAAACAAACGCAAAAACCTGAGTGTCCATTAAACCATCACAGTGCTACAAATCAAAGACAGCCGCTGAAGACCAGTGCCTCTTTTTTTCGCTACAACAGTGAAACCAGTCTAAATTCAAATCTTCTGTATCCCTCCCTAAAACGATGCCCTGTTTCTGAAATCATCTGCGTGAGGAAGCATGCAAACTATCTCAGACTTTGCAAACCCTTGATACGTCAGAAACATGGAGCAGCGTGACGATTAATGCTAATGTATTCCGGACTTAATTATTCTTAAACCAGTCGTCTTAGAAAAGCAACATTGAAATAACATCCCTATCGAATGCGTGCACAAAAAGTTAATTGAGAGTAGTCGACCCGTTTGTATGTTGATACATAGCGCAGAGAAGACAAGTTACAGACCTGTCGATTTGGTTTCCTAAAATATGCCCAATATTTAAAACTCGTTCTCAAAACTGACAAATATTTACAATGTTTCATGCCTACGAGTGAAATACTTCCCAGAATCTGGGGTATCACTACGTCAGGACTCACATATAGTAATTCCTTCAGAAGTGACGTTGGGGCAGAAAATTATGAGCGCGAACTATAAATCTTTCTAAAATTTCAAGTTTACATGACCAAGATACAAGATTGTTTGGCGGCGAAAATGTTAACCGAGATCAAACCTCTGTATACTGGAACATTAAGCGATGTATGTATAAAAGGAGATTCTGTTAGAAATGTGGTAGAATGTGGACAAAAAATCGGGAGTAGGAAGTGATGTAAATGTAAAATATATTTTCTACGTTTTCTATAAATTCTTTTCTCACATTTTTAGAAACGGAACCGACCAACACAAGGAAATATTGAAAAACATTTAGGGTGTGATCTTCAGCTTAGAGGCGTCAACACCAAACACAAAAACTGTATCAATGCATTGTTATGCAAAAATAATATTCATAAATATCTACAAAAAGTACGGGAAGGAAGAATTGAGTTCATTCCATCTAAAAGTTTAAGCATAGCTTACTACAATGTTAGCAATCTTACTTTGAGAAACGTGATACTCGGTGGATCCAAAAAATGATTTGATAATATTATTTGATTTGATGTGAATTTTTTTAGATATTTAACGTCTACATATTCATTTCTTGGGTATGCTAGCAGAGCATCGTTAATGATTAAGCAATGGGATATAAGTGTTAATTTGAAAGAAATTACTATTAGTTATTAATATATGCAGGTAATAGGTAACATTCGTGATTGGCAAACTATACAAAAGCAATTCCCAAAATATTTCTATATTTTGTTTTATTTTTTTTTAATTAATTTTTTTTTTTTTTTTGGGAAAAAAGAGCGAAGTTTTCCAAGGAAAAAAGACGTCAATTTCTTCCAAACATGATACACAGCACAGTACGAGCATGTGGTAAAACGTCGTGCAGAATCGTGATGTAATAAACAAGAATGGCAGGATGAAGAAACCAAACGATACTACTTGCACCTAAGACCTACGTCATTGCACGAGCATTCCCCGAGATAATATTGAAACCTATGATTCGACTCGCAATATTGTACGCAAAAGGCCGAAACCCTTCGAAAACCAAGGTAAAAACCCACACCATTACTGCGGTAATCTCTCGACCGGCGCTGTGTTCCGCGCGAAAGGCGAAAGCGCGGCGCGGGAGGCGGAGGCAGATGCGGAGATGGAAGCGGAGGCGGAGGCGAGGGCGGGGGCGTATGCGAGGGCAGGGCGTACGCGGGAGAGTAGGCAGGGCGCGGACGGGGCGCGGGCGGGGGCGCGGGCGGGAACGCGGTGGGGCGTGGGGCGAGCGGGGCGCGGGGGCGGCCGAGGTGCGGCGGGGCGCGGACGGGGCGCAGGCGGGGGCGCAGGCGGGGGCGCAGGCGGTGGCGCGGGCGGGGGCGCGGACGGGAGCGCGGGCGGAGGCGAAGGCGGCGGCGAAGAGGACGTGGAGTAGCCGGGGCGGAGGCGGAGGCGAATGCAGGGGTGCGGGCGGGGGCGCGGGCGGAGGCGAATGCAGGGGTGCGGGCGGGGGCGTCCCGCTGGGGCGGGGCGGGCGCGGCGCTTGGCGATCCGCACGATTGATCCCACTCGGCGCCACTTGAACCTGCGCTCCCGGCGCGATCCGCTGCGCCGAGCGCCGTGTCAATCCGGCGCCTGGCGCACGACTCTCCGCCGCCACTCCCACACGTGGCAGCCGGAGTGACTTACCTCCTTTTGTCGCTGCCACTGGCCTAGAACGTGAGGCAAGCGGTAGAATGTTTGATTTTATTATGATAAGAGATTCAATAAATTATCAAATGCACAACTATAATGACTATTCTTTCCATCTTCCTATCTTCACCTTCTTGCCCTAATTCCCCTTCACTTCCTTTTCATTTTCTAGGCATCTTTAACTTTTTTCCTACCGTCTTCTTCGCTTTCTTCTTCTACTCCTTTTCTCCTTCCCTTTTCTTCGTCTTTTTTCTGTTTCATCTCCTCTTTTTCTTCCGGTGGGGGAATAATGATGTTGGGGAAGTGATGGAAACGGTCTAAACAAGTAAAATTTGATTTACCGAAGAGTTGGGAATGATTGATTCCTGAATGTAATCCTGAATCATTAATATGATATTATGCGGCACTTGCCGTTGACTTTCTCTTATTTCCAAATTGAAAAACTCATGCCGTTCCCGAGATTTATCCTAAAACTTTACACCAAACGCTTGTCGTCGCAATCACTCAACCAATAGAGATTGTAACTTCAGATTCTGCTGGAAATATGGAATGATTCTTATGTTTGCGCTAATTTAGCGATTTTTAAAATAGCTTTTTATAAGCATTCAGGAACAACTATTCCATTTTCTCTTTAACTGGTGCTTCCATCGCCACTATTTTCACTTCATTCTTCTTTGTGCCTCGGAATCCGTTTTAATCAATCGACTGCTATACAATATCAATTTCTCTTTTGATTCCATTTCACAGCTCTTGTTCATTTTATATCTTCGTAGTCTCGGCAATCTCGAGACGCTTGATCGAATACATTCCCGACGCGACATAAGTGCTGCCCGTCGGCTTTAAAATTTTAGATCTTGTGCTTACACTTTAATACTACGTCCGTACTTCCACTGGTCTCTGAGGCCGCTTTTTAATTGCTTGGGAACTAGTCTTCTGCCTTCTTCTTACAATCGCAATTCTTTCACATTAATATAAATCGCATTATATATTAGTGTTTAAAATAAAGTATGTCAATGATTGTTACAACCAATTCTAGGAAAATGCCTCCTTTGAAACCACGACCGACCTTCTACAACTTCACAACCTCCACGTTTCCACACAGCAATCTCGGCCTCTCGGGAATTATAAAGAAATCAGAGAAGGGGTCGCAATTTTGAAGAGGGTTCTCGCGTTGCACTCACAGGTCAAGGGGCACAGGATGCCCCCTCGTGCGCTCCCTGGAATCGCCTGGGGCTTTCTCCCACCATGCACGGCCGTGAGTTCGAAACCCGCCCCCTTCTGTCTCTCGGGATTTCTTCCTGTGCTCGTTTTGTCTTTGCGCAACGCCCCCGCTGAGTCGTCTCCGCCGTGGGCGACTCGCAAGTAACGTATACGAGTACGCGCCGTTTAGGCGCCTAATTGGCTCTGGGCGCGCGGCCAGCTGGCGTAGCACTGAGACTTTCATATTGATGAGCCCCCGGAGCAATGGCCGGCGTTAATTAAATTTTTGGACGCGCTTCGCGGGAAAAGCAATCGTTACGCCCCGACTTGCGGAGGGCGCGACACTCAGTCACGGCGGCGACAAAAAAAAAGTTGAATTTTCTGCAAAACCCACAGCGAGTTGTCGGAAACATTTGTTTTCCTCCTTTCACCGGCCGGTTAGACAATGCCCGCTTACAGAATGACAGCCAATTACAGTTTCATTAACACCTGTTGCCCCATCCTCCTGGCGAGAGGGACTTGGGGTCGGAGGTCGGCGGGGACGTGTAGTTTGCGCGAGTTGTACCTCGGCGATGGACCGGGCCTACACATCGCCGACGCGTTAACCGAACAAAGAATACGCGCTTCTACGAAGCGATTTGCGGGATACGAATTGGCCGATGAAATAACTGTCCTCAATATCCTCCAAGTGGTGTGTGTGAGTATTGCTCTTACGTTTCGAAAAATCATCATCAATTTGTTATTGAAATGCAAATCAATTGAATAAGGTGAATATTACAGGAAATTTGTATTGTTTACTTTATTGTACTTAAAGATTAATGTCATATAAAAACAGAATGAGTTAGAATTACTGAGACGGCTGCTGATAACTAAAAATGACTACAGTGATATCAATAATATCTTTCTATGCTCTATGTTATGGGTTTGAATTCCAATTTGAATGTTTTACCTTTGACCTCAGAACCGAGAAGCCGTCGAGAGTGTTGTTTTAATTTTTCCGAACGGAATTATAGTTAAAATATTATTATATCCGATTTCGATAAGAAAATGCTGCAACCAAAAAAACTCACATAATAGCTGTAATATTAGTTCGTTTATATTTTAACAAGATATGCAAAATATCATCTACGCCAGTCTAAGCTTTCTAATACACATATGTAATTTTTGTATGTACATATGTATTATACATATGTATTATATATACAATACATATGTTATAATACATATAATACATATTGAGATATACCAAAATTTTCCTCTCTCTCTACATTTATATCTGCCAAAGATCTTAGCGTCCGGCTTGCTGGGTCAATGGGTCACGATATATTATAATCCTTATTACCCCTGTAATGGATTATAGGATCCGCCGACTATACAGCGCAGCTGGGAATCTGAAATAGAATGATTCTATTCCTAGTTCATTTCTGTTTGGATTGACTAAATGAAAAAACACTTTCTTTTCTAAAGAACAAAATTCAACAAAGTTTATTTTTGCCTTTTAGCAAACAATTTAGAGAATTTACAATTTTTTAGGCCTTTGATCAAGATCTCTTTCAATTTACAATTTATACCGCGGTTAACTTATCTTTTCTTCGTTGATGTCCCTCGTAGACTTCTCAGTCGAAATATCTTGCGATCTTGCCGTAGTCCAAAGTTCCAAGAAATCCTCTCCTGCCCCTATCCAAGCTGGTCTCCAACTATCAAAATTATCAGTCCCGATTACGTCCTATGACATAGTCCCGAACTCGATTACCACTCCCGACAAAGTTCCAATTTATACACCAATATTGCTTCCACATCAAAATATCTGCAATATCATTCACTGTCCTTAAAATTTCACTGATAACCCAATTCTATCTCGATTGTACTCGTTCCCTCTCACGAACATACGATCAGTTCAGAAGCGCGTTTCAGAGCAGAATGAAATCTTTCTGCATGATTCATCCCTCGAAGACTTCGTATTAAAACTACCTTCATTTTTTTCATAACATTTGACCGTCCTTCTCTCACCCAGCCAATCCATACGTTCGTTATATTTTGGTGTAGCTGACCTTTTGAACTTCTTCGCCCAATCCTAAATTTTCTACTTTCGGCATCCAGAAAACTCTTAATGCATTTAGAAAAACAAAAACTACCTTGTTTATTCACGGTCGTTGCTAAGCTCTAGCTCTCGTGATATTTCGTAATGCATGTTCCACCATATTGTCTACAAATAAATGTTAGTTTATTTTAACGTGACATATCGGTATGTCACAATATATATACATATGTATTATACATATGTAATTTCTAATATACATATGTAATTTTCTACTATACATATGTATTTCTAATATACACATGTCTAGATCAGGTATTGAATAGTCCAATAACACTTAGGCAGCTCGACGACGCGCTTGACCGAGGCTGGTGCCAACTCGGAAGACGCCAACGTTTCCTGTTTTCTCTGCTGCACGCGTCGCTGCCGCCTCACGCCCACGCACCGGAGTGGCGGGGACGGGGCGGGGACGGGGTGGGCGACGCCTCCGCACTTTGGGCGGATGCGGCGCGATGCCCCGCCCGCGGGCCACGCCGCGATCGCAGCGCGTGGGCGGCGGGTAATAATTTTAAATAGCGGGGTCGCGCCGCGGTCAACCCTGTGGTTACGATGCTCTAATGACAGGTCCGGCCGCGGCGCCCCGCTGACGGCTTGACGCAGCCACCCGCCGGGAAATCGCTAAGTGAACGCGCCCGCCCGCCCTCGCCCCGGGATTCAGAAGGCGGTGGCTACGCAGCCGTCAGCCTTCGGTTTCCGGCAGAGGTTTGCTTTCGGCTGAGACAATGGCGCCGGAGACGCTACCTGACGACATAATACGTGACTGGTTTGAATTCGGAAATTCGGATTCGTTTTTCTGGACGCATTCCGGGTTTGGCAATTTGTGTTTTGTATCAAATTATGCACTTCTTTCACGACTTGGTGTGATGTATTTAAGTTTAAGAATATTTTATCTAGGACTTGGAAGTATCCAACTAACAGCGTGTTACGTAGTCATTGTAAAATTATTATTTATTAATTATTATAAAATTATTATAATTTTAAAATTAATCAGGGGATATGTCATTGTATCATTGAAGAAATAGATTGCATTCACGTCTGTAGTACGCTTGTGGAGAACTGAAAATATAATTATGAAAATCAATTTATGACTTCGACTCTGTTATCGTCGGTGCTCAAGAAAAGTGACTTTCTAAAAATATTTTTTTATTTAAGTGAAGAAATCAAATGTTTAAAAAATTTTGTTTTTTACTATGAAAAGTAACATAATCATAAAGATAGTTCACAAGACATTTAGCAAAACATTTGTCTTTAGTCGCAAAATAAACAGTTCAGACGAGATTAAAGCCAATATTTTGTAAAATAATATATTTTAGATGAGTTAGTATTCTCGGGAATTGACGATATAAGTTGCTTTTTTCGAGAATTGTCGATATGATGACATTTATTTTACAAAAATGTTGGCAAATATTTAAATACTATAATTTTCATAAATTAAAGCGTTAAATTTGTAAAACGGCTCATTTTTAGTATGTATAGAAATTAAATTGTTAGACTAACGGCCTGGGTAATTGTTAACATTTAAAACATCAAAAGTTAAACCAGACCGTTAGGATTCATTTTTGTGTTAGTTCTTAATAGTCCACGAGGGATCATTAGACTCATTAGAATCACGTGTTTCCAACTTCAAACTGAGAGGTAAATTTGAAAAGTATTGTGGAAATTATATATCAATGGCTGACTACTCTGTGCAGTACGCACTAGCCCCTTACCACAACTGAACGATATCTAGGAAAAAAATAATATATTCCCATCTGCACTTCCTAATGTTATTCTTAACGCGTGAAATGTCCTTTGAGCCTCCCAGCAAATATTGCAAATAGTGCGTATTGTTATTTGTCCTTTTATGCCAAACTTCGTGATCATAACTCGTAGCCATAACTAGTGACGTGGTATTTGAGAAATATCTTATAAACATTTTACCCTAGGATCGAAAAATTGATTCGAGCAATTGAATAGGTTCAGGAACTTTGTTATAATTGTTTCGTTCCGTGTTAAGCAAATATTGAATAATTTTTCAAAATTTTCTAATTCAAATTTCGTAAGGCCATTTCATGATATTACATCATAAGAAAAACATTATTTTTAGAGCATCGTCAGGTAGAAGGAGGTTGCTAGGAGAAACGTTTAAGTGAATTTCTGCATTAACACAGGCTTGAGGAGACTAGCGGAACACTAGAGCAATGTAGTTCGTTGCCTTATAAGGTTCAGTAGTACTGCATTCTCGTTACACGTTAATGCGTGTGAAGAGGAAACGTTTCTTATTCTTACGCGAATGGGATTGTTTTAATTTAGTGCAGCAGTGAGTATTCTGGAGCACCTGAAAAGTTCATGAAAGTAGCGAGGTAACATAAGTAGAAATGAGAATGTGAAATAAAAACAGAGTACATTCTTAAAAGTTACTGTGTACTGATGTGATATCAGAATTCAGCGGACCCGCAGGCACCAGACCTGTCATTCTGGGGACCCGCAGGCTGCATGTTTTTCTTGAGGAGGGTAATTGTAAACCGTCGCGAACACAAAAATTTAAAATATCAAACTGGAAACAGGAATTACAACAGTAAATTATTGCTTTACCTTTATTACAATATTTTAGTTCATATGGTAATTCTGTTGGTTATTTTCGTTTCCTCTCTAACTAAAGTATAGAGCGGAAGACTATTGGAATAATCTAAACAAAAGATCCCAAATATTCAGACGTATAATCCGTGTTTAAGATTCTTGAGGTATTACTTTGCACACACGTCAGGATTAACATACGTCTATTAGTGCTGATCCAAAGATGAAAATACGTGGAGGTGACGAGGAGGTACACGAAACTTGGTTCCCGAAAAACGAGGGTATCTGAATGTGTTTCTGTATACACTACATGTATCTACAAATGGATAGATGGATATATGGATGAAAGTATGTGTTAAACATAATTGGGGCAAATTAAAAATTTTGAGATGAAACTTGGTAAACATATCAGGGGGAGATCGGGTTGTGCTGTTCCGGGGATCATTTTATTTGGCGGGGGGAGGGTACTTGACTTGAAGTCCCGGTGACATTTTCAAAATTTTCTGGAAAAGAGAGCAGTTTTTTATCTTTTACTCTGGAAAAGAGGATTGTGTATTTATAAAAATGATATATTTTCTATGTTAATTGAAGCCTCTCAATGTACGAAAATTGCAAAAGTTCAACTATTTTTTAAATGCCCAACACCTCTAATATTAAAACGGGATTTCATCCCTAATTGTAGATCTTTCAGTGAACTGCACATTTTTTAAATGAATAGTTTTGAGTAATAACCTGAGTGAGAGGGGAAGAGTTTCTGTATGTCGGAAATCTCACTGGTTTAGTCACCATCATTATTGACAATATGGTTTGGCATCTGCTTTAACTGGTTTTTTATCTGAAGAACTTCTTCAGAAGAATAAATAAAGATATTGACATCAAAATGGTATGTAAAATAATAAAATCTTCGTAAGAGTTGAGAGAACAGAGGCTACGTATTATTTTTCGAATTATTTACAATTGTTAGGATTTACAATTACTGAGTAAAATGAAATTCAGAATACGTAAGAATGTAAAGATGCAATGACGCATGTGGAATTAGCACTGCGGTCACTTAAATATGATTGAGAAACTTGATCACATTTTTTACGTGCCTGTTTTGGATGCGGAAATACTCGTAGAGAAGCATTAAAGATATTCTGATATTCATGAAAAAACATTTATCCACATGGTCGATATGAAAAACGTGCTTTTGGAATCCAGGGATATTTTTACAATAAAAAACACCAATAAAATTCACAAGAAGAAACTTTCGTTGAAGAAACTTTCATTACAATTTTGATTTCCCTACGATAACAAAGTTTAAAAAAGACCTTTCTGTCAAGCAATATGTTATTTTTAAAACTCTCACATTAAAAATCGTGCAAATGCCATTTAAACACGTAATTTAATTAACACATTCGAAATCAAAATATCATCAAGATTCGATAGTCAATTTGTTCCTTTTATCTCGATGAAACATTAAGAGTTGTTGCAATCATTAGTCAAGTTAGAAGATGGAGTACGAAACAATGCCCAGCAGACAATGGGGAGAAACGTAAACAAATAAAGTGTGAAGTATTTCAATCTCCGTGCGGAACAGATGCCACAGTAATTTCCTCAATTGGCATCACCGGGCGTCATTTTCTCCGCGTGATGGACGGCGCGAATAAGAACGCAGTGTCACATCAATACCGCAAAGGCTTTTCTCTTCCGGCCGTACTTCTCCCTTTATTGTGGCCGCTTCGATACTGCCTCACGGCGCCGCGATGGACGGCGAGGGAGAGCAATTTTCTAACACACTTTGTTCAGGGGTCAGCATCCGTCATTCAACGGCGCTATTCCCCCACCCCCACCCCCTTGCGCGAGGTGAAGGTGCAAGCCCGCGCCTGGCGCCCAGTGAAATGCGCCGGCGAAAGAAAGTCGCCGGGAAGAATGGGCGCGCGCAGTCATAACATTCGTCAGGTGGCGCGAGAGGCGTGGGTGCCGATCATGCCACAACACCTCGAATTCAAAGCGGCCGCCGCTCCGTCACTCGGAAATGTCCCACTTTGACGTGGGTCCTTGAGTGGCTCAGGATGATGAAAAGTCTCGAATTGGATGCCTAGAAAGTCATAAATCACTGTCTGTGTTTTGATAACTAAATCGCTTTCGAAACAGCTTCACTTCGACATGTTGTTTGGTTTTTGTGTTTAATTTGTTCGTTATAAATGCCAACAGTTCAAATTTCTAATTAATATATAATTTATTAAACAGATATTACTTCTCGAGAAAAATTAAATAATCCTATTTTTTAGTTTAGCCACATTTTTTAAATTTGGCTAATTGTACTTTTTTTCTTTGTGAAAACATTATGCATCAATGTCCACCATTAAATAAATTAATCAAGTATTTTTTTAACAACTAAGGCTGTAAATGATTAAAAAAATCAGTGTATGAACGAACAAGAAAGTTAAAAACAACAGAAATATTGCAATTGCTATGAATTTTGAGATATTCGATCTTGAAAAGATCTGTAAATGGGATTGCATGAAAAGTACTTTAATAAAAGAAGTATATTTCGTTTATTATCATTTTATGACTTATTCTTGAAATTAATGATTTTAGCTACAAGAGCGGAAAATTATGTGAATTAACCTTTTTGACATTATTGTTGATCATGTTCTATGGCTCGACAGCCCGCTACGGTCCTTGGCCGAACAGAGGTGATCTTTCCTCTCGGTCATGGGATAAGTGGTTCACGTGGTTAGCACAAACACATCCCTTCGCCGTATATACTACTCTTCATATCCGTAGGGTAGGCATTCCCATCGTCACCCGGCAATCGATACTGGAACATTTGTAAGGAAAGCGCATAGGTATAATTTGCCTCGGTGGCGAATCGAACCCTGGATTGCGCCGTGGAAAGCGAGCATGCTGACTAACCACCGAGGGAGGCTCTGACGTTATTAGGGGCATTAATTCCGATTTTTACTCAATTTGCGAGGGGCGATCAAATGGTCGTGCAATGATACTCATTTAACTCAAATGCATGTAAGAAAGAGTGAAAACTGAGTATAATGAATGATAGAGAATGAATTAAATGAACATGGAAATGAATGATGATGGCTAATTACCCTGAAGTGTTGGTGGAGCTTATTGCAGGCGAAACAGATGAACGTAGAAAAAAAAATCCTCTCCTCCACAAATTGCAGGCGTGAGAGATTGATTTGAAAAAAGATTGATTTGAACTACGATACGATCCTCAAGATGGATGGATTGTAGTTCATCCAGTATTGTAAGTGCTAGTATTTTCAATCACAATATTTATGTACTAACCACACAAACTGGGAAGATTGTGCGTTTATATAAAAAATATGGGATACAGAAACAATATTTTCACAAAAAATGTTTTATGTAATTGTGAGCTTTTAATGTAACTGTATACTGAAGATTTATATGCTCCAGATAACACTCCGTTCACTTGTATTAAAATACAAATATCGAAGAATATATTAAGTAAGAGGCAAGTAATAAGAAAAGCGAAATTCCCAAACGTTTGGAATCAAACAGACTGTGACGGGCTACTAAATTACGCTGGCAACTCATTTCTTTTTAACGAAAAATACCCCAACCCAGCTCCCTTCCCTCAAGCATACTGGGCTCCTTTCTTTTCCTCATTGATAAATCCTCGTACCGCGAATACCCGGCATTCTAATTTGGCGAAATGCACGTTCTCCATGTAGCGTTACTTAACCTGGCCGCGAGTTCTTTCACATGGATTATACGTTATGTTTGCGTAAATTGTTTTCACGAGGGCCGAGACTAAAAGGTAATAATCGTTTGAAAGTATTATTATTCTTCACCACATTGTTGAAACACCAACAACTTTTACCGATCATAGGCGTCGGCGGCGTAGGTGAATTTATGCAGGCATTTAATAAAACGGACGTGACAGGCGAGGGAGGATGATGGTAACGTCGGCTGCAGGGGTGCGAATGCGGAAATGGAGTACGCAGATAAGGAAACGCTCACTTGCAAACAGGGCGTTCCCCTCCCGGCATTACGTGACCCTATTAAACGCAGACGCTTACGTAAAAGGGAAACGTTAAGGCGTTCATAATAGTGACTAGAGAGAATTTATTCCTCGGCCCGTGTGTTTCTCCCGGAAGCCTCCGCAGTTGGGAGGAGGAGAAGGGGGGCAGTGTTCGTGGCGACGGTGGCGGTGGCGGGGCGGTGGTGGAGGCGGAGTGGAGGCGGAGGCGAGTGGAGGCGGAGGCGGAGGCGGAGGCGGAGGCGGAGGCGAGGAGGCGGAGTTGAGGCGGAGTTGGAGGCGAGTTGGAGGTGGAGTTGGAGGCGGAGTTGGAGGCGGGGTTGGAGGCGGTGAGGGGTTGGAGCGGTGAGGCAGGTGCAGAGGCGGTAGGCCGTGAGGCGGTGAGGAGGGGCGAGTTGGAGGCGGATGGAGGGGGGCAAGGCAGGAGTTGGAGGCGGAGGGTGAGGGGATGACGGTGGCGGCGTGGAGCGGAGCCGGAGGCGTGAGCGGGGCGTGGTGGGGAAAGCTGAGGGAGGGATCAGAGGGGCCGCTGCTGGCAGGGAGGTGGTGGAGGTTGCGCCGGAGGGGAAGGGGATGGTGGCGGGGCAGGGCGACCGGGCCCGGCAGCGGGAGCTTTAGTGGAAGTGGAGATGTTAGAAGTGTTGCAGTGGAAGTGGATCTGGCAGTAGAAACGCTTGTGGTTATGTTGGGGATGAAGCATCACTATGAGAGAAAGGACGCCCGATCTCACGACGGAGTGCTGACACCTGCACGCCGCATTCTTTGCTATTGTCATATCTTCCGCCACCGCAGCTACCTTCACTATTCTTCGCTGTAAGCTCATTCCCATGATTCTTCACTGTAAGCTCATTTGGTTCGACAGATATACAGTAATTCTTCCTACTACTTATAGTGAAAGGGTATATTATGAATACTAATTGCGTAATTTCATTTCTGAGTCATGTTTTATTTAGTAACAATTGTTAAAATCATCGATTATTGAGTTCAAAAGGTAGTAATATTAGATATAAATGAACGTTGGCCAAATTTATCACACATAATGTTGAATCCATCCCGCCATGAAAGAAAATAGAATTAAAAATGCAAGACGATTAAAAAAATTGTGTATCATTGGTAGCAATCTCGTGAGTCTCCACCCCCCCCCTAAGAAATGCATTGATCTTGCATTTAACATCTCTTTTTCAAATTTATTGGCTATCCGTTCCGCTAGAGTCCCTCGGGGATTGTAAGTTTACATACACGAAACATTAATTATTATTGGAAGCATTAGGCTAATGTGGCGAGGTGTACCGCTCAATTGTAAAATCAATTTTAGTATTAAAATGGTGTGCGCCAGGTGGAGTGGACTAGAGTGGGTGATCGTAGTTGAAGGTGGAGGCCTGCATTTCTATGGGGGCGGAAGAGATCCTTCACGAAGCGTGATCAAATTCGAAGATTGCTTTTCGGCCCAGCTTGGGAGTGGTGCGAGGGCATGAAGGAAGAAGTAGTAGATTTTTTCAATGTTTTGGATTCGTAATCGGACATTGGAGGGATTAGAAGCTCCTGGTGAATTTAGGAGTTTGGTATGAACAAATGGCTTTAAGTATCTGCCTTTAAAAAATATCGCCTGCAGCTTTTGAAAATTGGTTGGTGCTATATTGTACCAAGCTGGACAGGCATAGATCTTGGTAGGTCTTATTCTGGACTCATATATTAATAGCTTTGAATCAGTTCGGAGAGAGGAATTTCTGTTAAAGAGAGAAAAGAGATGAACTTTAGGTAAAGTCACAAATTGTTATTTACGTTAGCTTTGAACCACTTTTTTTTAGGAAAAACGTATATAATAAAAGCGGAAAAGAGAATAAGTAGAGTTCAGCAAGAATGTTTCACAGAAAAAAGCAAGTCCTTGGTGAGATTTTGTCCTCCGAATTGCAAATAGTCAATGCGTTCAGGAACTGTGCTCCACCTCTGACATCGTGGGAAACAGTCGCGAGCGGGGCCAATGGCGTGGCGGACGTGAGGGCGAAGGCGGACGTGGAGGCAAGGCGGAAGCAGAGGCGGCGTCGGAGGCGAAGGCGGAGGGGAAGGCGGAGGCGAAGGCGGAGGCGAAGGCGGAGGCGAAGACGGGAGCAGAAGGGGGTCGGAGGCGAAGACGTTAGCGAAGGCGGAGGCGAAGGCGGAGACGAAGAAGCAGAGGTGTCGTCGGAAGCGGGGGCGAAGACGGAGGTGGAGGCGGGTCCGATGGCATCGCGAAGGCGAAGGCGGAGGCGGAGGCGAGGCGGGCGGAGGCGGAGGCGGAGGCGGAGGCGGAGGCGCAGGCGAGGCGCAGGCGAGGCGAAGGCGAAGGCGAGGCGAAGGCGGAGCGAGGCGGAGGCGAAGGCGGCGAAGGCGGTGGCGGAGGTGGAGCCGAAGGCAGAGGCGAAGGCGGAAGCGGAGGTAAAGGCGGGACCGATGGCGTGGCGGAGGTGGAGGCGGAGGCGAAAGCGGAGGCAGAGGCAGTTTCAGCGGCGGCGGCGGCACAGTACTACTCGCCCGATTCCTTCGTCCGGCTCACGCGTTCCCGTTGGTTTCGGAAACGTCTTGATTACAGAGTGACCACCTCGGCTGGGGCGGCCGACCTCGGCGCTGGGGTCAGGCGCCCGGCGCGGCGCGGCGCCGCACTCGGAAGTGGGCCAGCCGGGCAGCGAGTCTCATGAGACATGGTCTGCCGCCGCCGCAGACGTGCAGACTAGCTTTACGAAATTAAGCAAATCCTTAGGTTAGCTGCTATTAATACAGAACCTTTAGCTCATGAGACTCTTTAGTGTAAGAATTTTTTTCTCGTATATCATTAACGTCAGAGTCGTCATTCATCACCGTCATCCTAAACGTATTTTATTGTTTACGTCTTTCACTTTTATGGTGTTCTGTTTTATTATTTTATGTGATTTATTCTTCCCTTTTTCTCTATCTTTAAATATGTTGCTTTATACTATTATTTTCCTTTTTGATCTTCATATTAATAGGTCTAGTATGTTTTCAGCAAAAAGGTAAAGTAATTAAGGTGGACATTTTTGTCGAAGTAAAGTTTGAGAGTTAGCATGATTAAATGTATTATATCTCCAAATTATAAAATTTTATTGATATATTGTTTGATCCCGTGCATAGGCTGCGCAGCTAAAACAAGAGGAGGTCCAACTACATTTCTGACCCTTTTCAATTATTCAAAGAAATACTTTATTTATATATTTTATTTATTTATTTATATTATATTTTCTATGAAATAAAACATACTTCAAGAAGAATAAAACCATAACTTTAATGATAATTGATAAATACAATTGATTTTATGTGAAACAATTTACTCCGGTTTACTTTTTCCATTTGATTTGAAGTACTTTTCCTCAGATGTCCTACACCAATTCCCCAAATTGGTGACGTGAAAAGGGCTCATCAGTGATTGAACTTTTTTAAGGAAATAAAATGTATTACGAAAGACTACAAGTTCCCTTTCGGAATTCCAACTAACCCTCGGACCCCTGCCTCCCCTACTCACCTCCTGAACGCGCGCATATGGACCTATGCAATGAATTGTAAATGAAAGTGAAAACAGCTTTTTATACGAATCCACCTTCGAACGGCTAGTTCCTAAACCCTCCAATCGGCTTTGAATTGTGCTCCGGTGAATCTTATCATTTTACTAACTAGTTTTTCACAACCAAAATCGCTTCCTCCTCTGCGGTGGTCAATTTCATTTTACAACCATTTCAAGATTCTGACGTTCATAACCACCTGTTTGGAGAAGGGTTCTAAAAGACCTAAACCTCCAAAAATGTAGAAGATACAAAAGGTGATTTTGAAAATTACGACCCAATAAATATATCTAGAAACTCCTTTCCTGCTGAGTTTAGCCCAGAGTAGGTATTGCCACTGTCTAATCCACTGCTCCAGCGGTCGTAGAGTCCTGACGGTGACGGGTTTCCCAATCTAGCTATGCAGTAAAGTCAAATTTGCTGCCTGGAGGAGAATTCTAACAACGCCTGCTAAGAATGACGGAGCAGTACCTTAACGCTTCGACTTTGTTTCTCCAGTACGTACGTGGATTCTGTTTGGGCTAAGATTTGACCCCACACCTTACACCAATAGTTTGCATGTATTTCATGCATGGAGGCTATTTGGAATTATTAATTAAGAAAATGATGCTATTTATTTGCTTCATTTCCTATGTTGTTATAAGAAAAACAAAGAATAATATTTCCAGAAAAATGAATGGACATATTCTTTGGTACATATACATTGGTGTCTACTACCAGTATGAGAATGTCTGATATAGAGTTACTAACCCGTAATAGACAAATTCGCCAGATTTTCATTCAGAAAGAGTTACATAATATTATAAAAAAGGACATTTTTAGAATTTTTCGTATAATGTAGACATATAACGTGAAATCTATATGGGAGCATTTCCGACCCCAATCGCATAAAAAATGAAATTATTTTAAATCAAAAAACTTTAAAACTTGAAAAGTTTACATCACGTGTAAAACTGGTCATAAATAACATATCATAACAAAAGTAGAAGTTCATGTGAAAAATGTTCAGGTGTTGCGAAACATTATTTGAGGTCAGAAAATACCCCAAGCAGACTCTAAGGGTTAAAAAATGGGCCAAGGACGGTGTGCGATCTTATCTCCTTCACTCGTGTTCCCTGTTCTCACCTTGCTTACATGCACTTGTTCTTAGCTTACACTACCAGGCATGTCAGGATTGATTCGTAGTCATCCGCGGCCGCAGTCGTTAGATTCTTGGCTGACCGGGATGAACCACGTCTCAGTCGATGGAGCCTGAAGTTTCGGCCATCTTGTAGTGGCCATCCTCAGAGCTATACTGCTGTGACAACAAGATGGCCGAACCGTTAGCTCCATCGACTGAGACGAGGCTCCTCGCGGACAGCCAAGAATCCAACGCATGTCAGCAACTTAGAGCATGTCCCTCCTGGAGCGATACCCCACTTGGGAGGTCTCTGGAGGGGGAATCCCCGCAATCTGACGTGTACGTTCGCTCCAGATCTCACCATACAGCGGGAAGAACACCGCCACTTCCCGTTGTTTACTACACTAACGGACTAATAACATTAGCAGTTGACATGCACGGAATACCAATCAGTCAATTAATCTACTGTCATTTGGCTCGGTAATCAGGATTTCAGGGACTAGGACGCAACCGATTCGATTTTTGCACAATGGTGACATATGCTAAAACGGGCTACATGTCATCCTGCTGATTTATTCAATGATTCTTAATGTCTCAAAAATTTTGATTACAATTCTGTTTGATGCATCCCTAGGAGGGATGGTGTAATTCACTACCCATCACGAACACATTCACCAGGTTTGGTGTCGACGGCTTCTTAAAACTCAAACAAAATAGATCTCCTTTGTTAAGTGGGCTTTTAGTTACTTTCGAGTCCAAAGTAATCATTCAGAATATTCCAATAAAGTATAAATTCAATTTCTTATATAATATTCTTTTTAGAAGGTTGATATAATGTTTCTTCATTGCGGTGAGTAAATTATTCTCGTGGGAAAATAAGTAAATTTCCAGCCATACCTAACGTTTTGGCTGCTGCACCGGCTGTCGGAGGATGTGGCAACGGCGGTGAAGAAGCTTCGCCGCAGGGCTCGTGGGCGCGTCCTCCTCCGCGCGCCCATGCAGCTCCTTTAACCTCCGACCTGGCGGCGGCCGCGCGGGAAGATGAAAGACGACGAGGCGCAGCGTGAGGTGTGGGCTGCTTACGTAAGGGACACTGACACCTCCCGTGTCCTCCCCCGGGCGCTGCAGGGTATCTACTTGCGACTCCCTCGCGTCGCACCCCCCCCGCTAGGCTTCCTGCTTCGCCCCCGCTACGCCCACCCTTCTTCCCCCACTTCACCTTTCCCCCCCGGCCCCCCCCCCCCGCTAGCTTCCTGCTTAGCATCCCGCTACGCACCCCGCTTCGCCCCCCGCCCCTCTGCCCGCCACACCGAGAGCGGTAGCTCAGTGCATCAACTGATGCCACTGCAGCGCCTCTGACCGGGAGGTCCTAGGTTCGAGTCCTCACGGCGGCAGAATTTTTGGCGCTACCTTTTCAGCTAGGTCGAATTCAGTCGCTGTCTGGAGGAGAATTATAGCGGTCGGCTGCTCTGATCGGTAGTTTTCCGTGGTTTCTCCGATCAACACCAAGCGAATGCCGGAGCAGTACCCTACCAAACGGTCCACGAACCGCGCGCGATCTTTCCTTCCTCTGCCTTGTCCTATCCTCTTCCCCTTACACACACACTTACACTAACATCCACTACACTACCACATATTCCGGGAGACCGGTCGGGAACTTAGAGCTATCCCGGCTGTCACCGGTGCCCCGCTGGTGGGGGAGTCCTAGTAAGGGGGAAACCCCACTAGCCGACGGTAGATCGGCGCCGGATCTCGCCATCCAGCGGGGGAAGATCACCGCCATCTCCCGAGAAAAAACATGCACTACACTCACGGGACTAATGACCAACCAGTTGACGCGCCGGAAACACGAAAAAAACAAACCAAACCAATCTGCCCGCACACGGCCCCATGCCACGCGCCCGCTCATCTTCCTGTTTCTCACCCCGCTACCTACCACCCTGCGCCCCCGCCACGCCCCCACGCCGCGCCCCTCTATGCTTCCTGCTTAACACCACGCTACACACAGCGCTTCGATTCCCGCTACGCCCCCACTACACTCCTGCTACGTTCCACTTGCTGCGTCCCCTGCGACGCCAATGAGCTTCGCTTCTCCACGCCGCCCGTAGCTATGCCCCCGTTACGGCCCCACTACGACCCCACTTTACTCCTCGCTCTGTCCCCGTGCTATTTCCCCCAAGCAAGGCCGCCTCGCTAGGCCCCCTTCTTCACCCCCCGCCATATCCGACCTCTACATCCGCCCGCTATCTCCTCCCACTGCCAACCCTCGCTGCCCTCCTCCCCCCTCTCGCTAAGATCCCCAGCTACGATTGCCCCCGCTACGCCCCTCAACAGTAACTCTCCTCCGCTACGGGTTCCCAGTACGTCCCCCTCCCCCACTCGGCAGGTTCTCAATTTAAAAACAACTTTCACAACTGCTACGAGAACATCTCTCACGATGTGAGACATAGACCTTTATATATGGCGCACGTGATTGCGATTTTCAAATTAACTGACAATAACTTCGTTTTAGCTATATTTGTGTGCTGTGCTTGCAATATCTAAAGCAATGGGCTGGCATTAATAAATTGTCGAAAACTTCACTCTTGAAAAATCATGTAAACTCTTTGTACGTTTGATTCGTGGTATAGAGACTGCAAGCGCATTAAATCGAGAGGAGTCAACTAGAGACTTTGTGTACACTGAGTCGTATGCTAATTAAGATACCTGGACGCCTCTTTCGACGGGCTTTTTATCAACCTGTACGTCGCAGGTGGATGTTTGGAATTAAGTGCTTCTCTGGCTGTGCCAAGGGACGGTGGCACAGTTGGCCTCAGAACACACTTTGAGACAAAAAGAATGTACTGCGTCTGAGAAAGTGTTTTAAATATTGTCAGCTATCGAGAACTTCGCATGAAAGTGTCTGAAAAGGCAGAGAATGAAGTTAGGCTGTCGGCAGTAGGCTGTTGGTTATTATTAAAAACTAATCTATTAATATGTCATCAATTAATTTAATTGTACGATTATTGAGAATGGATTAATCGGTCTGAATTAACTGATTATCTAATATTATCTCAACCCGTGGAATATTTTCTTCTTTGTATTGTTTTATAAGTGAAAATAAACTTCATATTAGATCCTAAATTCTGACGGCCAGCCTCTGAACGGGTATTACAGCATTTTTCTCCCCGTCAGCAATGATTCTAATAATCTAAGCTTTGAATCCAATTTCAAAGCAAATGAAATTGAATCTTCAATTTTTTGACGAATATTATTTCAACGTCTCTACCTTCAATTTAATTTCACATAGATTTCGCGTTTCTGTCGGTATCTGGTCACATATACTACAGAGTAGTGGTCCCAGAAGAGCTATAACCAAACATATAATAGAAAGTACCTTTTTGGAGAATATACCTTAAGAATCATAACTCTCACTACATATATTCCTTTCATGGCTCCCAAACAGCATAAAATTCCTTTTAAACTGCCTCCAGTCCCGTAGCCTATTCCCATGCGTCGCTACAGGTAATAATTATTTTTACATGATACATTTTAATCGCTATCAATGCTTCTTCTACACTCATCTTAAGCACGAGCATACTAAACAAAATTATTATGAACTGCCCTGAGCATCTCTTTCTCGTGAAACTGCATAAAAATTGTTCATAAATAATACAAATTTGGAATGTGTGTATCCTTCGCAGTCATGCTGTCTCACGTCCACCAGCTTACTTGGTCAGTGTTTACAATAATCACTCTCACGCCTAACGAGAAAAACTTTATCTGACAGAGAACATGTATCGGCCCATTTATCAGAGTCGGACTTCGTTGAAGCTTGTACACACACAAACATAAACATACACAAACGCACTTCAGCCTGTCCCACGGGGCTTACGGAAATGGAAAGTGCGTCAGGCGTATCCGGGACCTGAAGACGGGTCTCTTGGACTTCGCGTCCACTATCGTCCCCAAGACGAAGTGCCTGTGCCCGCTGAGAGCCCATTGTGCCCGTGGCGTGACTTCAGGAGACAGAAATTAATGCCAGCCGAGTAATGTTGTGTGTCAAAACTCATCTAGGCTGTTTTTCATCTTAATTCGTAAAACATTCTTATGCATTTGCGTGTTTGTGCTTCCCCCCCCTTTTTCTTCCAAGGATTTGCAACATTAAACTGAGGGATAGAAAAAGTATTTCATGCAAAAGCGCAAATGCTGTAAAAATATCCGTGATTAATAAATTAATTTAAAAACCGTCATCGTCGAAATAATTCTCAGTTATTTCTTACTGAATAAGAAAATATTTGGAGGTAATATAATTATTTGATTTGGAACTACTAGACCCCATTCACAAAATGCCTTCTCTAAGATTCTTTACTAGACATTGTCTACTGAAATACATAAGGTTTATGTTATGTTCTTCGCAATATATAAAACAAATTAACTTCAGCCACGTCATTAGCTAGTAGTGTACCAGATGAGGCACTTGCTAATGATCATCCTGTGCGTAGTATTCTTGACTAAACTCGTTCAATAACTTGTGGTAAGTACTACAATTAATAGTGTAGCTTTCCAGAACTACCCATTTTTTCATCACTGATTTCATTGATTACCTTTAAAATTTTTTTTTTAAAATTTAGTATATTTAATATTATCTTCTAACTAAGAAATTTTTTCATATTTTATAATCTATTATAATAGTCATTTCCTTCAGTTATACCACAATATCATGATACTACATTTATAGTAGTAAATGTTAGTTTAAAAGAGTGGGCGTCAAAAAATAGTGGAAACAATATTAAACTCAGTCCATCGTTCGACAAAAAACCCGTTTTCTATTGGTCTAAAAAGTATATATATCTGAATGTGTAAATCCCCTAAATTACTGAAAACCAACAGTTGCTAGACAAATAGAAAAATGTTCTTTTGAATGCGCCATACACGAAATATAGTTTCTCTTGCTTGGTTTCCACGTGCAAAAAAGCGATTTTTTTATTCTAACATTATTCATAGTGCGCGAAACAACAGCATGGGCAAAACATCTTTCGCACACTGCGTGTTAAATAAAGTCTACGCGTACGCGAGGGGAACTCGTGCACTTGTTGTATAACTTGCTATTTCCACAACAACTGAAAGACTTACATTTTGTTCCTTTTTACTTTCTCGCTTTAGAGCAGAGAGAAAGTTATATAATACTGCGCAAAAAAACAGCGAATTTTCGGCAGAAAAACTCTTATTACAGGGTCCTGGCAACGAAAAAGTGGATAAATCCATATGCTAAATTTAGAAACAAAAATCTGTAACACGTCGTAAAGCCAGAATAATGTTTTTTATTATTACCAAAAATCGAATGATGGTAAAGCGTCTGTCCATCTGTCTGGCCGTCTGTGAACGACGCTGTTTGATAAGTCATTCAGCCGATTTTTCCAAAATGGATATTCCCCAATCAATTTGGCTGATGTCGCGGCTCTTGAATTTGAAACCGAGTTTTAATTTTATTGGGTACTTTACATGATACCCTGGGACATTTTCCAAATTTTCACAAAAATAGCAGCATCGTTTTTGATTAAATTTTGTTGCTGTATAGTGTGAATGGTGTTTGAAATAAGTGGTGTAGGTCTCATATTCGATGTTCTACAACACAATTATGAAGATAGATTTTTTTTTTCATAATGAAATCTCTTTCTCAAACATAGATTTTGAAATAAGGTCATGTAGAATTTGTCCAAAATTAGAGTACTTTACGCGTAGTTTTGCACGAAAGTACGGGTGAAAAAGTACGTACTTTACTTATTATAAGTACTAGTTGTACTTATTCTCTTTCCACTTGACACCAGATGATCTTGTTCGGTTTGCGCCTTGCCTGTGGAGGGGCGTGTAATTCATTTGCAGTGCTCTTGAGACCGTGCCCTTCGCTCTCTGGGTGTGCGGGCGTGCACTGAATTCCCGGGGCCGCGGCGGCGGTGTGGTCGCCGCCCACGCCGCCCGCAGCCTTCCCACGCCGACGCACCGCGTGGGCGACGCCCGCGCCTACGCGCCCGCGCACTCGGGGCGCGCCTGACCGGCCCACGGCGCCGCCCGCCCGCCCGCTGCATGGCACGCGGCCAGGGCCCGCTGCCCCCGGCTCCCAACGCTCGCCGCCGCCGCCGCACCGCCACCGCCGCCATCGCTCACCACCACCACCACCCCACCACGATCACCACACATCACCCATCACCACCCCACCCCATCACCACCACCACCATCACCATCACCACCATCACCATCACCACCACCACCATCACCATCACCATCACCACCATCACCATCACCACCACCATCCCCCCTGTGACAACCTCTAACTTCCCTGCCTCCGCTTTCACCACTACTTCCTGCATCATCTTACCATTGTTTTTTCCATTGACACTGTTGTCTCTATCATTCCTACCACCATTTATAAACATCAGTAGCAACGACAATCAGAACAAAACAAAACACAATAGTCACAACCACAACAGAAACAACCTCAACAGCAATAACCACCACCACTACCACCAGAAGAAAAACAACAACTCTGCGTTAATCCTTCACCACAATATGGCAGGCCCAATCAGCACGTTCTCGCCGCCACACTTCTTCGTCTTTGAAGTCACGAATGCATTTCCTGTCACCCGGTAGTGTCCCGAAGCGATTTCACTTACCAATATCGCCTCTACAGTTGCAATGTCATGAAAAGCACTAACACAACTTTCAATTATTAGCCGCCACAATTAGCAATTCATTACCAATGATTATTTTAATATCACTATCAAAAAGTTCAGCTTCACCATCTTCTCCAACAGCACCAATCACGTACAGGTACCAATAACACACCCTCCTCTCCTCTCTCTCTCTCTCTCTCTCTCTCTCTTCTCCTCTAATATTTCTTTCCGCTTATACTACCACTTTCGAGACGTGTGTGTGAGAGAGAACGAGCAATAACATTGATGTGCTACCTCCCGATCCAACTCCATCCACCAATGTGGTCGGAATCACTGCATTTATTTATTTTTAAATTTACCTTGACAAGACTTTTTGCTCTCAATCAAATTTTAAGTGCTCTGTGAATTTTTTAAGTTGAATTCTTTTCCCTTATTCTACTAATATTTTATTTTCCATAATGTACGTGATAAGAAATTTAATATGTATTAGCTGAATGCCAGTTGAAGCAGTGAATGAAACTACTTGCAATGTCTCAACTGTTATAATTCATGATGAGAGAGTAAACCAATATCGTGTCAATATTTCTGCCATGAACAACGCCGTAAATCTTTTGATAGCCGAGATGTAAGACTATGAAAAGGGCTTGCTGATTGGCCTTTATAAAAGTTTTGTCTCCAGAAAAGAGAAATCACTAGACTATGGTATAAAAATTGTGGGATAATTTATTTGTCTATGTTTTAAAGAGATCAATGGCAAGTTATTTCTGGATTCTATAATTTCTTTCAAACCATGGAATAAATAAACTACGTCTAAAGAATAGATTTCATGTTACTTGATTATCGTATCCATCACTATCGTTTCCGTTAACGCTACAAGCGTCGCGACCTGCTGCCCGCCGTTAGTTCCCACCGCCTGCTCCGCCGCGTGGGACGATCTGGTCTGGAGCCAGGCCGCTCAGATGCACCGCGGTTCTTACCGGCTTCGCGGAATAACTTACTCTGCTTCTTAACGTCGTGGGTTTAATCAGATGCTTGTTCTCGGCGGACGCGCCATGCAAAGAGAAGCACAAGAAAACGGTTGTGGGAGTTGTTCTCTCCGTGTTGGGAGCTTTGACTTCTAACCTGCGTACTTTCCCGCGTTCGTTTAAACATCTTCGTTCCATTCTCAGAAAAAGATGATTGGGGAAGCAGCTTCCTATTTCTTCGAAATGCATTTGACACTTATTGCGTTTTGTTTTTGTTTTTCTCTCTCAGCAATTGTCGTCTTCGACTGCAAACAAGCAACTAATGTAACGCCTGAAATTCTCCATCTCATGCAATGAATTTTCGGTATCCTCTTTTGCTTTTTGTATTTCCTTGAACTGCAGTCGACAACCATTTGTGTACACTCTGTCAAAGTAACTGCAATCTCTATTGACAGAAATGACAAAACTACTTCATAAATTAGTTTTATTAAACATTCCGTTACACACAAAATGCATGAAAAAGTTTTCATTGTACATTGATTACAATATTTCACTTCTATGCAGTACCGTTACTTGTTATTGGTCAGTATTCATTATATGATAAATAAATAGAATTACAAAACAACTACTAATTCAATTTATACAGATCTATACTCAAGATTTCATTTACACTGATATTTATAATCTTATTTAATAGACATCTTTCTCCGTTTGGCCGTTATTTTTTCTAGTGTTAAATTTTGTTTTGTTTTTTGAAATTTCCTCAGGATTTTACGTTTCAAAATATTTTTCCACATAAGTGTTAAAATGGATATGAAATTTATTTTCTCTGCGTGAGCATCTGAGGAACTTATTTAGAAAATGACATACTTTCTCAAACTGTAATGATTATCAGCATTTTAGCACTGATGAGAGCTGGGGCATGTATGCGGATTGTTTGTGTGACGGGAAATACGGAGGGAGAACGTATATAAACGATATATGGAGAAAAAATATGCACGAAGGGAAAGAAGGAAAGATGAGAGGATAATATATTTTACAGATTTAAAAAATGAATGAATTTTTTGAAAGTGTCTAATTAATAAATAGTATTAATCGTTAATTGGAACTTCCTTTCAATGTGTCTGCTCTGTAGTCATGACCATAAGTCTCGAAAAGAGAAAAGAAAATGTTAAATCATAATGTGAAAAGGGGTACGGCAATGAAAACACAGTTGGTTAAAATGATACAAATTTGTTCTGTACATCCTGGAGGTTCAGGCTTTCGTTGCGTCCCCTAATCACGAAGAGAAAGGAAATGCTTTTAGTAAACAGGATCCATCGCAGCAGAAAGGCTGAAAACGAGTCCAAGTGTAGCACCAGAGGAACTGCGAATGGGCGTAATAGTGTTTTCTCTAGGCGGCGCTGTGAGCGGCGTCCATCCCCATGTGGGTCACGCGCTGGGCAGAGTGGCAAGCGCCGCTCTGTTGTTTGATCCCCCGCCGTTTGCGCACAATGGTCCGGCTTAAAGGAAAAGCGGTCAAAACTACTTTCCCTCAATAAAATGAAACTCGCAGACTAGTACTGGATTTATTGTGATTGCGGGCGCGTCAACTACTGAAGTCATTACACCCGTAAGTGTAGTGCATGTTTTTTCATCGGGAGGTAAAGGGGATCTTCCCCCCCCCTGGATGATGAGGTGGGGAACAAGTTCTAAGTCCCCGACCGGTCTCCCGGCGTGTGTGATAGTGTAGTACATGTTAGTGTGTGTGTGTGTGTGTGTGTGTGTGTGTGTGTGTGTGTGTAAGGGGTGAGGATAGGGCTAGGAAGGGGAAGAAAAGATCCATGGCGGTCCGTGGCCCGTTTGTTAGGGTACTGCTCCAGCATTCGTTTGGTGTTGATTGGGGAAACCACAGAAAACTACCGATTAGAGCAGTCGGCCTCTAGAATTCTCCTCCAGACAGCGACTCAATTCGACCTAGCTCACAAGCTAGTTTCCTGCTGCTGTCGGGACCAAGGACTTCCCGGTCAGAGACAGTGCAGAGACATCAGTGATGCACTGAGCCGCCGCTCCCGGAATTAGTACTGGATGAGATGGCTCATTGACAATATCGTTTTCGCTGTAGCGTCGCTGACTGTTCTTGGTTCGAGTCCCGACAGTGGCCAGGTTTTCGACGCGTGCGGTATAGGTAGGTCGAATTCAAGAACTGTCTGGAGGAGAAATCCGGCGGGTGGCTAGTCTGATTCGAAGTTTTCCATGGTTTCCTCGATCAGCACAAGGCGAACAGAAGCCTAAGAAACGGGCGACGGACGGCGCGTGAAGTTTCCTTCCACAACCTTGTCCCCTTCTCTTCCCTTCACAGACACCGAAACTAAATAATAGCTCGCACAATGAAAATTCAGTCCGGAACAAGCAATGAAGGATATTTTCTTTCATACATGCGAGTTTTGAGCATACACATATTCGCATCTACACACGCTTGAGTCACGTCTTAAACCCGTTCTGTGAGGACGCTTTTTCATCATTTTTCGTCGGTACAGAAAAGTGACGGGTCAGACTGGATGTAATTTGTACGAAAAAATGACGCATGCTTCATTCTTGGAACAGATTCCGTCCATTTTGACTACCACGCACCTGGCGTCACTTTCTGGAACTTTCTCTGGTTTGCTATGCGTATGATGCGATTTGTTCTTTTGTACAATTTCGAGAGCGTTCTAATTGTAATGTTAAGCAACTATATATTGAGAAATAAAACATGTACTTGTTGTAATGCCTCGCTCCATGCTCAGCCTAATATAACCTAATTTAATTTGTTACTATAAATGCTATGTTCCACTGTTTGATCTTTAGCGTTTTTTGCGGCGTCCAATTTCATCACGATTGAGGGCAGAAAAACAAAATAACCATGTAAAACGCTCGTTCTTGTTTATCCATTTTCGATACCGAAACAGTACCGCGAAGAAATGAACGTCCCTTTTCCATCCATTTTCTATGCAGAAAAATAATGGGAAAATGGTCATGCAAAACGAGCTCTTGACAGTTATGAAAAAGAAAATTTTGTCCACCTTTTAGAGTGTTTAAAACCACAGTGCGTGGCGGCGGTGGGCACGCCAAGACGCCGCCGCCCCACAGCCGCGCCAGGCAAAAACGTGGGCTGCGCGGCGTCCACAAACGACCACGACGCCGCCTCGCCACCGCCCATGCCGCCCCTTCCAGTGGCGGGGAGCACTACACGGCCCTCCGAGCAGCGTGCGGTCCGAGGGGGGATAGGGAGCCATGGCTAGGGATGGCAAAAAACATTTAAACATTTTAAACATCGGTATTTTGTTGCAAAAACATCGATGTTTTTTAATTTTTTTTTAAATAAAGGGTTGAGGCACGTTGTAGAGTACAGCAATTCACAGCAATATGCTGTTTTGCGTCATCCTCTTTATCTCGCTGCACATTTCGCCTGTGCAATCTGAGGGAATTTTAGGAGGTTTTTCGTCGATAGTGTACGAATGGAAGGGTAAAGGGTAAAGTGGCAAAATACGATATTCTTTTATTGTTAATCTTTTTCTTGACATTCCATAATACTTTTTATTAACACATTACTAAAATGCTGGTAACCAAACAATAAAATATATCCCTTTTAGTACTGTAATTAAAAATGGAAAGGAAAATAACAGTTTATTAGTCTATGATGTCATTAGTCATCGATGTTTTAAACATTGATGTTTTAGTCGAACGTGTAAATGAGGCATGCGAATGCAAGAAACTTGTGATAGCTGTCTTTAATCTCATTATTAACAATGTTCCTTACATCATGACTATATTTTGCAAAATTTTCAAGAATAAACAACAAACGACATCGAAAACCCTTTAGCGATGTATCGAAACATCCATGTATCGTTGTTTTGGTAAAATTTGTCATCACTAGCCTTTGCCCGCCCGAAAAGGCGTTGAGGTTTCGCATGTTTCCTTCCTTTCTTTGACAAAATTGCTTTACACATTTATTTATGTTAGAATTGTGTAATTATTTAAAAAATAGAATGGTATACTAATATCTTATATACACTACAAAATTATGTACAATATAAAAATATGTTTATTATTTAACAAAAATCGTTATCCCCCCCCCCAACGTTCGCTGTATCCGTCCCTGCCCCGAGTGCGTGGGACATTCAACCTGTGTCGGCTGCAGTCTCATTGGTCCGTTTTGGCTGCCTGAATTTGCTACTAAATATAATAAAACTTAACTTTTCCCATGATGATATAATATAAACAAAAATCAAAATTATTTAAAATATAACATTTCAGTGTATTCCTATATTTATATAAATAGCTTTTTTCATTAATGAGTTCTTATTGGCCAAACATTTCTTGAGAGGAACCGTAATGTTTTGGAAAAGGGTCATAGGTTAAAATATCGAATAATTTAATTTTGGATGTATTAAATTCGTATTACTCAGTCGTGTTTCCGCTTTCACATATTATTTATTTATGCATTAATAACAATTAAAAACAAATAAGAAAGGATATGAAGTGTAGTAATTATCTTTCAATATCTCTACATTTATATATTTACATTTATTTGAAAATTGATACTAACACATAAAGAACAAGGTACGAGAATAAGTAAGTTTTAGAAAGTCATTATTAAATTTACTGAAATTAGATAACAATTTTCAATTAACGCCATCTCATCTTTAAAATTTATTATCCTACTTGAATTACTTAATTTTATTAGTATTAATGATCTGTACTTTTCACAATATACAAAAAGTCATAAAAATGAGTATAAATATTATAAATGATCAACCCTTTTATAAAATAGAAAGTTTTGGAGAAACCTCCCCGCGTTAAAGACGCTAAGAAACCAGAAAGTGCGATTTCGTTCGTTGCAGTTTTATACAATGTCCATTGTTATTATTTCACCCTCGTTATGTCCACTGAAACTTGCGCAGTCATTGCAGATACTAACGCTTCATGACACTCTTCTGATGTAGATGTTGCAATTTCTTAAAGCCTAAGCAGCCTCGTTGCTCTCTCCGTCCCATTTACGAGTAGAATCCATCCCCTCAAACACCTCGTATTTACACTGTCGTTCCGCATTCATCTCATCCACCTTGTACACACCTTTCCAGTTATCATTGCTTCGTCTGTTGTACTAGAATTTTCAGAACTTTATAATTTCAACACTAAGCATTGACATATTGCTCTTTATGAATTATAAAGAATTTTTATTAAATAAACTTATCCTTAATTTTCTACATGTTCTTTAAAACAATTTTGTTTTTCTTTTTTCCTTCTTTGATTTTACTTTTTCTGCTATAGTCAAAGTTATTTCCAAAACGATACATTGCACAATCACATTTGTATTCCTTTTCTTTGTACATTTCATTTTCCATTACATCTTCTGGCCTAAATATCATTAGCATCATTAGGTGGCCAAAATATCGCAGAACGACTGCGAAGGCAACCATTCTGCGCTTACGTCGTGGGTTCGAGTCCCAGTAAAACATTAAAATTTGTGATTACGTCATGGAACGTGTAAATGAGGTATGCTAATGCAAGAAACTTGTGATAGCTCTCTTTAATCTCATTATTAACAATGTCCCTTGCATCATGACTATATTTTGCAAAATTTTCGAGAATAAACAACAAATGGTAATAAAATTCATTTGTAAGTTATGGCTTGTACAGCTAATTTCATGTAGATGGTAGTCTCAAATTGAATTTTCTATTGTAACATAAAGGCAGTTAATATTACTTCCGTCCGAATGCCTCAACTGAAATTTTTGTAAATGCAAATTCATTAAAGTTCTTAGGCGAAAGGTAGACTTTATGGCCTGAGACTCGCCACAAATAAAAATAATTATATTACATTTTTATAATGAAAGGTGAAAAAACTTCTCTTGTGAAATGTAAATCTCTTCCTAACAGCTAGGTAATTTTTTGTATGATATCTCTGAAATGAAGTCGCACTCAGTCTCTTGGGAACAATCATACACCTTTCATAGGATCGCTAGCGATTATCTTGGACCATCTGCCACTAATTAGTTCAACTGTCAAAGCAACAAGTCTTTGCGTGACACTTCACCAGTCGTCATGTGGCATCTGAATTGCACGTCATCACCGTAAGTGATGCAGCAAAGCACAGGCCCATGCACTGACCCCACGCGTTGATCTCATGACGGTGTTGCAAACCTGCAGTTCTCTCGAGGATGCCACAATCTTTGACAAAAGCAGTGGTTTAGATACACCGGAATATGAAAGAAGGCAAAATGATTGAATTGAAACTATTATAAGAAAAAGAATATCAATGTGTTCTCCACAAAGATTTTTCTTCCCTCTTTTCACTTCTCAAATATATACCTGCAATTCTCAATTTGAGTTGAGACTCACGATTAATTCCCAGTAATCAAGATTTCTGCTTCCATAAATGATACTGAATGTTCGTATCTGAAAGTGTGTCGAAACCGCAATTGGCAAGATTAATAATACCTCAGAATTAATGTAGATGGAGTTGCAATGTCGGATATCTTGCTCGAAAAGTGAAAAAAAAAAAGTTATTTGACATCACTCTCTTCACGTTCGATCGCTGACATTGGATCTTGACAATATTTCTGATGCGCTAATCGTCTTTGGGCAGTACGTATCTTCCAGCCTTTTCTGTTTCACGGAAGTAGCAATAATAGCTTAAGTTCTGATAAATAGTAAATCGTTCTCTCCGTTCGAACTGGACGCATATATACGAAATGTTTCTAAAACTGAGATATAAGATTGCCAAAATAATTACAAAATTCGTACTATCATGTAAATGTCATCGATGTTTAACTTGTTTTAGCATGGAAAATGTTACTTGTAGTGACAAAGGTGGCAGCATACAAAATTCCGATTTAACACACCGAAATTTCAAAGAGACGAGGTGCCACAGGGTCCCCGAGTTACTTCTCGAAATTATGAGAAAGTAAACACCATTAAGTTTGCTGTCAGAGGTCGAAGGCGAAAGCTGACCTCAGCACTGAACATCTGAAGTTTAAGACTACACTCGTTGAGTAGACTTACCGCTGAGAGGAAACTCAAAAATAGACGAGGTGGGACGGTAAATGCGTAGGTGATAATGTCTTGTCGGAGGCGGAAGTTGACAGCGACGACAGCACATATGGGAAATAAGAGAAATTGTGGAAGTAGATGTGGATAAGAAAAAGTTGAAGGGGGAATATCAATGGAAAGGCGCGTTTTTCGAATGGATTAACTATGTTGAAAACGGAACCTGCGGGAGGGAACGGGTAGAAGCGATAACCGGAGGCAAAGGTCGGTGACGGCGAAGACGAAAGCGAAGGTGGTATCAAAGGCACCGGGATCAAATGTCCCCCGGAAGAAATCTAAAACTTGTGAAGACGATTAGGTTCTGTACATTTGGAGGATAGAGAAACTGTAAAGCGAAATGGCCCCGGAGCCAGCAGGGAAGGGAAGATTATGACAGTGGTAAAAGCCCCGGTTAAAGTACCAACAAGGGGAGATGACTCCAAAGACGACCCGGCAAACGACGAGCGAGAATATCCTACGCTAGAATAGTGTAGGAGACGGCGGTGGTAGCGGTGGTGACAGTGGCGGTGGTGGCGGCGGTGGCGGCGGTGGCGGCGGCGGTGGCGGCGGTGGCGGCGGTGCCTGCAGTTGCGCTAATGAAAATGATGATGATGATTTCCCCGTCGATGACCATGATAATATCACTGTCATAAACTGTGATAAAGAAGACAGCGGATAGTAGATGTACTGACGAAAATAGAGATTACTGCGTTGAATGTCACAAGGAGGACAATTGGGGGAAATATGACACGGGTGGTGATGCGGACGACTCAAGTTCAGACGTCGAGGGCAAAGACTGGAGCAGTGGGTATCGACCGATTGCACCCCGTTGCCAGTTTCCCTTACACCTAATCCTCAACTAATCCAATTTCACTTTTGCAACTTCAGAAGGCATAGTCCGGTTGCATCCAGGTCGGTGTTCAGTAACAGGGAAGGAGGAAACAATGTAAATAAGTTCTCGCACCCGTTCAGAGGAAACGTCGAACACAGAACGTGGCAGGGAAGCCGGATCTATATGTGCTAATTAACTCGAACATGATTTTAATTGTGCACATTTTAAGTGAAAACAATGACCCACTTTTCCAGTCTCCTTGGAGAAGTTCACGGCATACATAGAAATCATTTTCAAGAATTAAGAGTACACCATTCAGTTTAATTTCATAATAACTTTTTACACCTTTCAAATGAAAACCTAACAAAATGAATACCAGTTAAACGATAACAATTAAACAGAGCATTTTTTTTTCTTTCATGTTCTTCCAGAATGAAAGCCAAAGGGCAATTTGGATAATGCCTAGTCTTGTACTCACGAGAAAACTGAGCGGGATGGTATTGAACTGTGCCTTTCTGGCGAGGTGGTGAAACATTTAGGAAAAGTTGACTGCGGGATGCTGTCGAGATACGTTCCAGACTTCCAGGGAGGGGAGCGGGGGAGGGGGGAGGACGGGGGACGGGGGGGTGTGGGGGGTGGCGGTGATGGCAGTGGTGGCGGCGGTGGCGGCGGAGACGGCGGTGGTAGCGGTGGTGACAGTGGCGGTGGTGGTGGCGGCGGCGGCGGCGGCGGCGGCGGCGGTGGCGGTGGTGACGGCGGTGGTAGCGGTGGTGACAGGTGGCGGCGGTGGCGGCGGAGGGCGGCGGTGGCGGGGTGCGGCGGTGGCGGCTGGCGGCGGTGGCGGCGGTGGCGGTGGGTGGCGGTGGCGGTGGCGGTGCGGTGGCGGCGGTGGCGGCGGTGGCGGTGGTGGCGGCGGTGGCGGTGGTGACGGTGGTGACGGCGGTGGCGGCGGAGACGGCGGTGGTGGCGGTGGTGACAGTGGTGGTGGTGGCGGCGGTGGCGATGGCGACAATGGCGGCGGTGGCGGCGGTGGCAGCGGCGATGGCAACGGTGGTGGTAGCAGTGGCGGCGGTGGCAGAGGGCGGGGGGGGGGGCGGGGGGGGGCTGGCGGGGGAGGGGCAGGGACGTCGGCGGCCGCGGCAGCGGAGCCGAGGGCGGCGGCAGCCGTGAAGGCGACGGCGAGTGTCCTCGCTAACGAACGCACGTGTAGTCGGCCGTCGACGTGCGTTACGGCGAATCGAATCGGTCGCTTGTCGGCGGCAGCCGTCCACGTCGTCCCCGCGCGTATATCTCGGCGCGACTGCGGCCGGGCGTCCTCAGCCCGCCGCCCATGACGCACGCGCTAATCTCGGGCGAATAGCCTTTGCGACGGCAGGCGCGGTGCAATGTCGCTCCGGAGAAGGGCTACGGCAGCGCGGATCGATTCAATTACGAGGCGACCTTCTACAATGCTGCAGCTGTAAAATGTAACAAAAGTATTGAAGCTCTTTTTTCTCCTCGTCGAGTTTTAGTTTATATCTTTTATCATCAACCGCAAGGTTTATGCCTTTTCAACCTCTTATTTAATGGCGAAAAAACGGTTAAAATACTAAAGTTAAAAAATCTATGAAAAAGAAAACTTGCTACACGTTTCCTTGCTCTCCGGAGAACCTAACCATGCTCTTTTACGGTAGGTACTGTATTGTATTACATATAAAGATAGCAAGGAGCAGTTTTTGATAAAATTCGGCAAAAGTGCTACAGATTTTGGCAGTTTTGTCCTGTGATCTCTCAATGGAATTGATCTCTCCACTTCATATATGAGTGCTCATTTTTCTATCTTGGAGTCCTTAATGCATACATTATGGGATTATAAAGGCTGACATTCCATATATGTCCTGCTAATAACCCTTATTTTTCTTTTGAATTCTTTTTTAATTCTTATCTTAAGCCTCTTTCATTTTCTGTTTGACATTTTGCATTCAGCTTGGCATTAGTAAATACTCTCTGGTGAACTTGTTTTAATGTATTTTTTTAATAATATTATTATCTCAATTCGCCCTCCTTACGTATCTATAGTTTCGCGTTTATCATATATAATTTTTTAAATTTTTTTTTATTTATTTCCACCTGTTCGGCATTTCTGCCTTTCAGGGATGTTAACATTTTACAACATAATGAGATATAATTTGCTCTACAACCTATGGTAGTCATTCCAAAGCCTCTTTGTTTACATTTCTAACTTTTGGTATTGACTAGTGGTCTGAAGGAGTAAAAATGCTGCTGAACAAAATAGCATGCACACTGATCAAGATTAAAAAAAAAAAAAACACTCTCGACTTAACACTACAATAAATTAAAGAGAAAACTAGAACAGCCTTCACGAATACTGCTATTTTGTAGTATAGAGCGTGTTTAGAACAACAGTTGTGTACATATCAAGAATATACAAAACGTTTGTTCCATAATGACATTTGTTCCACTTTCTATTTAATATGAATAGCAAATATGAAATCGCGGGAGGCCTCTTCCAAGGAGTATTGCTGACGCTTGGCAACAGCTGTGCCGTAAACGTGACAAATTGAGGATGGGAATTCAGTCAGCAGGCACAGTATGAGGATATGTGGAATATCACAATCAAATATTTGCATTTTTTGTAAAACGTTGAAACTCATTATTTTTAAATTTTCCCCGAGTTCCTGGGTATCTAACGAAACCAAAAAGTACCTCTCACATGGTCGGGAGCTGCGTAGTTTTTCAATTTATGTGCGTGTTTAATATTAGTAACATAATTTTAATAATTTGGTAGAATTGCTTGCTAAGTCCTATATCTACAAATACTATCTAACACTTTCTATTTAATTTTTTAATTAAGTAATTTATTATACAACAAATATACATTTTTTAAAGCAAGGGGACGTTTCTAACGTCATTAGTTGCTCGGAAATTGTGTTCAACTTGAAAGAGGCTGTAGTTCGTCCACTGTAACTAATTTGAATGAAAATGGAGAGTACTTTTTCATACAGTAGCAGTCCATAAATGACACTGTAATAAAAATACTTTTTTTACAACCGGTTGATAATATAACCGATAATATCATTATAACTGTTGAATGACAAGGAAATTATGATGCATTCTTAAGAATTGTGGAAATGGCGAAAAAAAAAAGATGAAATTTCAATATTACTTTTTCTAAAGAAGAAAAGGCTGCGAATGAAATGTCGCTGCAGACTGCGAACAATACCACCACCATAAATATCACGTATGCTTTCACGGCCACCGCCGTGCCGCGCTGCGATCGCCCGCTTGGCCTCTGGTGTAGATGAGTGTCGAGCCGGCCTCGCGTCTGCTGACCACGCCCCAGATGTCAATCAAGCGGCTCCTTCCTTCCAAATATGACCGCTAGGTGGCGCGCGAGGCGTGAAATGACGCTCAACGGGCAATGTGGTGTCCCCGTACGCTGGGTTTGCATCAACGCAAGACATTACCCTCTGGCCAGACGTAATAATTTTATACCGGAAAAATATATAGTATTAAATGGCAAAATATGTACATAAATATGTGAAGAATGCTGCAAGAATATGTATCAGGTATTAAAAATCAGATATAAAATATAAGTGTACTAAAACAAAAGTGCACTCATATTGCACAAGAACACTTGTAAAATATTATCAAACAAAAAATGGCACTATTTGAAATTACATTAATAAAATATTTATTAAAACAATTTTAAAAGTAAATTTTTTTGACTTACTGAATTTAAGTTTTTTGAAGATATTTTATTTTGAGGAGCAAAAAGGACAATTGTACAAACGTGGAGACTCAATAACCAGCAGAGAGTCACTTCGTACCATTTTCTTCGAAGTGCAGCAAGTCTGCAGAAACACTGTTTCTCAGAAATCGGGATTTAAGTTCAAAAAACAAGACGTGACTGATACTTTCCACACCTCAAGATGTTCATAGTGCTGTTTCTCACTTCTCTGTAGATAACCAGTGCAGTGCAGATAGAAGTTAACCCAAGTGGAATAAGGCACATCGGGTCGTCACCACGTAATTTCGAATTAGTGTACGAAAAAATGGGATACTTTTTATAAAAACTATATTTCAAAAATAATCGAATAGTTTTGGGGATATAATTTAAGAAAATTGGTAGAATGTTTTTAAAGTATGTCAAATATCAATATATGTGTAAATTAAAATTAATACAAACAAAATATGTAAAATATCCAACAAAAACTTTGGATATTGTGTTAGTATTGCAAGATACGCCAAAATCACAATTTTGAGAACATTACATAGAAAGGCAATAAATACGAGTATGTAATTACATTAGAATTCAGACTCTATTCATAATTAATACATACTGTCGTAAATGCAATGAAATTGGGTATTTATTAGAAGATTAATACTAAATTGAAGTCAGTAAACCTGGTTAATAATTAATGGAAAGCAGTTGAGAATGTTTATTGTTGTATAGTTTCACTATGTGAACTCTGAAGGCCACAAACATTTCTTAAAGAAATCAAGGGCGAGGGCTTATATCCTTATGTTCTTCCCTTTGCTGAGCAGATGATTGGAGTGGTGGTTTGCCTTTGCCTTCCATTGCTTGAAAAATGGTAGGATAATTATGAAGGTGAAAGCTGTTGAGGAAAAAATGGTTATAGGTGGGATTATGATGTTCAAATGGGATACATGCAGATATAATACAATATTCTAAGCTAGAAACAACGAAAGAGAAAAAAATATCCATGGCTTTCGTGGGGCGCGAACACGTAGCTTTCAGCTTCGCATAGTCACACTAGTACACACTACTTTACATTTTGTAAAAATTATTTAGATATTTGCTCTAAATGCGTGGTAATTTGACTGTGCGTTGTACATTATAATCACATAGCCCAAATAATGCAGATAGCGGGGTTCGAAGCCATATACCAGTGAGAGTGGCTCCAGCTGCCTCCGCCAGTTGCGCTATTTTGGCGTGTGTCACATGACCTTGTAGTTGATGATTTTGCTGTTCATTAATATGTATCACCTTCAGCTCTGATATATTTTTTGTTTCTTATTCATCACTGACTACTGAATGTGACAATTTCATAAAGCCTGACAAATCTCATTAGAATTTAGGATATTTTAAAAACGAACGATGTATGACTTGATGTTTAATTCTAGACTTCAATAACTATTCTATTGAATCATATTTGCGAATTGTTATCAGAATTCAATTTAAATTACATCCATTATTTTTTTAAATTAATCACTTCAATATCACAAAATGTGAAGTTCGAAAATTTCTTAAAAGAATTTCATTGTCCACTATGTCAACGAAGAGACTTCATTATCCTTTTAAAATATATTTGGTGGAAATGCGCCGCCGAGGTCCAAGTAGTAGATGCAACCAGGACGTGTGCTCTCTTATAGGCCGAGCATGGGTGTGCCAAGGACCGGCCGTCAGAGAACCAAGGAATTTGCTAAGGTCGTCCTTCGCACAAAGAACGAGGCTAGGCACAGTGTAAAACTGTAACACACGATTTCCGACAGCATTGATTCATGGAGGAAATACGTGAAAAAATAACTATTTATAAAAGATTCTTGTTCTGATTCTGAAATACGATTGCAGAAGAGAATTGTCTTTTAAGACCTAAGAAAAATTGACCTTTTAAACTTCCATTACAAGATACGAAGCTTCTGACTCTTAATGGTGCACATTTTTGCTTACACACGAAACCGTGAATCGATGATCTTGTTCCTAGTATTGGCGTGAATTGCTGAAAAATAATGTTATCAGCTGTAGGCAGAATAAGAAAAGATATAAAGAACCAGAGAACTAAAATATTTGCTTTTTTAAAATTTCGAATGACATTTTATAAATATATTAATTTAGTTGATTACTTTATATTGCGTCGTTGATCTAATAATGAGAATGGAAATACTAATTTGACATCATCCCATACGAGTTTATTATTTTGTGAGTGTACAAGACAAGAGAGTAATTTTTAAAAATTGAGTTTTTTAATTAATTAATTCTATGGAAAACGTGAACATCGTCTTGAAATATTTCGTAAAAAGATTACACAAGATAGAAGGTGTATAGAACTCTTTGTTTTGACGCGAGTAAAAAAAAACATTTCTTCAAAATGAAAGATATTGAGATGAGTACTTTTCTTGGCACAGTCGATATTATTGATGTTAATAACTACCGACGCCTCTGAGACAGCCACAGATCATACACATACCTCCCGGAAGGCCAATTTTCCACGAAATAGTTACGGAAAGAAAGATTTAATCCAATCTTCGAACGGTTGCGACAGCTCAGAGGCAAAATCGATGCAATATCGTTGACCGGAAGGTCGTAAGATTCGAGTCTCGGCGGAAGCGGATTTCCGACACAAGCTAGATTCAATCACTGTTTTGGAGAATTTTGAGCTGGTGCGCTAATCGATAGTTTTCCGTATTTCTCCAATCAACACCAGGTGAATGCCTTACAAACTGGCCATAGACCGCGCGCAATCTTCCTTTCCTCATCTGTTCTCCATCTCGTACACAGACGATATTATTGATGTTAATTACCATCAAATCTTTTGAAACCACCACACAATATATACACGTGCCTCACGGAAGGCTCTCGTGGAATAGAATTAGGGAAAGGCATAACTATTTCAATCTTCGGATCGGTTGCGATAGCTCAGCGGCCTAAATAGTTGAATAAGGGGCGTCCGGTAAAAAAATACTCGCTTACTGACGACATTATTGGCGATGGGAGTAATGATTACTTAGATTTCACAAACCAACACAAAACATTTACACTTGTATTCAAATAGAGTGACTTCTATTACATCATCAGCTGTGACGCAGTTAACCAATCGATAGCTTCAATTCCAAAACTTTAAGTCATAACGCAGCTCCTAATTGGAACCGCGTACAGCTGAGTTACTCTATTAAATAGATTTTTCTGAGACGCCTTTTCTTGGACCTACCCCATTCCGTTACTATTAGTTAAATTAAGAATAAACGTCAGCAATGAGCGTTGTTGACAAAATCTAATATTCTGACATCTTCACTCCTGTATATAATAGAAACTATTCACCATCGGAAAACGAGTTACAGATTTGTTAATACCCAGTGTCGAAATACTAATCCCCCACTCCTGTCCATCTGGCGAAAAGGGACTCAAGAAAACGTGGCGGAAATACGCATGCACCGGAGCGGTAGCTCAGTGCATCAACTGATGCCACTGCAGCGCCTCTGACCGGGAGGTCCTAGGTTCGAGTCCTGACGGCGGCAGGATTTTCGACACTAGCTTCTCAGCTACGTCGAATTCAGTCGCTGCCTGGAGGAAAATTCTAGCGGCCGGCTGCTCTGATCGGTAGTTTTCCGTGGTTTCTCCGATCAACACCAGGCGAATACGGAGCAGTACTGTAACAAACGGGCGACGGACCGCGCGCGATCTTTCCTTCCTCTTCCTTGTCCTATCTTCTCCCCTTACACACACACTTACACTAACATGCACTACACTACCACATATTCCGGGAGACCGGTCGGGAGCTTAGAGCTGTCCCGGTGGGGCGGTGCCCCGCTGGTGGGAGAGTCCTGGTTAGGGGGAAACCCCACTAGCCGACGGCAGGTCGGCGCCGGATCTCGCCATCCGGCGGGTGATGATCACCGCCATCTCCCGAGAAGAAACATGCACTACAGTAACGGGACTAATGACCAAAGCAGTTGACGCGCCCGGAAACACGAAAAAAAAACCAAACCAAACCAATACGCATGCCTCACAGGACGCTGATGTCCGCGTTTAGGGAAGCACAGGTCTGGTCCAATCTTTGGAAGCGCGGCGCTGGCGAGGAGGAAATAAATTGCTGGGCCAAAGAGGGAGCCCGCCCGTCGCATGAACGCGTCGCTTCGCCGTCGCGTCGAGGGACACCGCCATTACACGGCCTCGCGAGAGGCGGAGTCGGATTTCAGCGCCCGCGATAATTTCCCGTTCGACGCGCGCCGCGCCGCCAAACGGGGCGAGCGCGAACTGCAATTGAGCGTCGCCCAAACGATTTGTTTACTTCATTTTTTTTCGTGTTGTTTTCCTTGCTTCGTATGCTACAGTTTTTCGTGTTATTAATGGTGTTATTGGCGGTTGTGTGCTCAACGGAGGGAGAGGCGGAGTCGGAGAGCTGGCATTCGTTTGTGGTATTAATTAGATGGAATAATTCATATGTTTCAATTAGAATTATTATCAATATTAAGGACGGCAGTTAAATGTTTTTCAGGTGTTGAGAAAGTATTTCAACAGACTGTACTGAGACTGAGAAAGTATTTCATTACAACCGAACAGACCTAATAATTTTTTTTTATTTCGACGTCTGAAATTATTACCTTTTACGTAATATATTTGGTTATGTTAGCGTTAAGATGAATAGGCAACACCATGTATCTGCAAGAATAGAATGTTGTATTTTCCTATGGTTAAATCAGGCCCCTTCTCAATCACAGTTCAGACGACGTTTGCCCACGATTACATTTTTCATAATTACGAGATTAGGCCTCCCCATAAAACCATACAAAATATTGTTTGGTGGTCTATCAGAAATATATGGAAGCACTTTTCAACACACAGAAGTTAGATAAGTCTCCAATCGAAGATTTCAAAGTTTGAAGGACTCTTTGGCGTGTTGCATTCTTTAAATATTAAGAAACTTTTATCTATGGTGCTTACTGGTATCCAAAACATTTTTTTTCAGCACCAGTTTAACAAAATGCGGCCAACTACACTCAAACGCTCTCTGCTGTGTCATGTCATTTCTCCTTACATAATTTAACACCACAACCGAACGTCTTATTAAGTTGTACATCCTGCTGGGAATCTATCACTGTCTCCAGGCGACAACTAATGAAGAACGCAGCAAGTCCTTCCAGCAGTGTAAGGAAGTCGGCGGCGTGTCTGTGAATAATGAATGTAAATGTCTCTCCGAAATTATGTAGAACACCAGTGGGCGCCAATCACGCCATTATGATTGTCTAAATAAGGACCTCGTGGAGGAACAATGTCGAAGCGTGTATTCGAAGGATAAATAATTACCATGTTACACACCACTGAGTAACTTTGGTTGCGAGTCAGAGATGCTACTGGACGACAAAATAATTTCTAGTTGTGCCAATGATGTCGCAACTAGTCAATAGATTATACAATACTTATAACATTATATGAAGATTTTTGTTCTAAATACCTTAAAAATTGTAATAAATATATACTGTTAATTATTACTTTATTACACATAATAAAATACATTGGTTTAGTTCTCTTGTGCAATATTTTTAATGTTTCAAAGGAGTCTGCTACTCTAATGCATAGGAAGCTTGATAAATCGCACTATGTGCGTTGGAACGACCAAACGACTGTCAATCTCGCTAGTAATATTTAGCCACCACCATCTGTGCGATTACGCTACACAGAACGTAGAGGTGTAGAAAATATTAGAAAACAAAATTCCATGAATGCATCCATGAATATACATATGTTTTATATTTACTAAGATCTTTATACATACACATATGGATATTGTTATGGCCTGTAAGAACAAATACTACTACCAGCCTTAACTTAATGTGTGCAACAAATGTATGAAATACAATTTCCAAATAATAGTCAGAACTCCCTCACCTATTTAATGTTTTTCGTAGATATCACAACAACGATATATAAGAAAGGGCATTGAATGCATTATGTAGAC